>CM076674.1:122048406-122648406 GCA_038501925.1 Xenopus petersii
TATAAGTTTGTTAACAAAAGGAAAAATAAAAACCTTTAGCAGTTATCTAAATGCTAGGGTCAAGATTACCCTAGCAACCATGCATTGATCTGAAGAGATTTGTGAGTAGAATATGAATAAAACAGAGCATTTGTTTTTTTAGATGAGGTCAGTGACCCCCATTTAATAGCTAGAAGAGTCTGAAGGCAAATAATTCAAAAGCTATAAAAAAGTAGGCCAATTGAAAAGTTGCTTCAAATTAGTCATACTAAAAGTTAACTTAAAGGGGAACAACACCAGAATCATTTCAGGTTTAAACTTACAGTGAGTAAATATACATCATTCTATAGACAACGATCATTTGAAAAATCTTAATGCCAGACATCTTTAACCTAGTAAAAAAAACCAAAAAAACAAAACAAAACTTACGCTGACAGAACACATCAGGGGTGGACCAACTAGAGTTGCTCAAACAAATTATTGAGTTATTCGTATTAGGAATTCTTAGGTAACCAGGGCGGCAGTTGTATTGCACTACGTCACCGGTAGTAAAGTTTTTTCCAGCAAACTCTGGTCTCAGTTCCCCATACTGAAGTCTAGGAGGAATATCACAGTTACCTGGTAAAAAAAATAAATAAAGAAAACATATTTATTTGGTCAGACAATAGAACGACTGCACTTCTGCAATGTAACACCAATGCTGCACAAGGATACAGTGGCATGGTGTAAAATGTTAATACGGAGAAGGTGGTGAGGGATTAAAGAGTGAGAATGAGGAGCAGGTACAGAATGAAACAAAGTTGTAGGATGAAGATTTTAATGTATTCAGGTCATAATATACAGTATCTAGTAGAAATAGGCTTACAACTATTTTACAGTTGACATATGTCTCCTTCTTGAATGTTAAATCAGTTTTAGTGGATGGTTTGTTCTTGGCAGATGTACAGGTGTGCCATACTCTTTCCATTTTATTATGATTAATTTAACTGTATTCAGTGAAATGTATTGTATCCATCCCCTGTTCTTCATTATATATGTTGGACCTCAGGTTTTGTGTTTATACTACAATCACTTGAAACCCATTTAAAGGGGTGGTTTACCTTAAAGTAAACTTTTAGTAATATAGTAAGTTCGGTTGAAAAAAGACACACGTCCAAGTTCAACCTTTTAACTTTTTTTAACCTGCCTAACTGCCAGTTGATCCAGAGGATGGCAAAAAACCCTATCTGAAGCCTCTCCAATTTGCCTCAGAGGGGGAAAAAATTCCTTCCTGACTCCAAAATGCCAATCGGACTAGTCCCTGGATCAACTTACTATTAGCTATAACCCTATATTCTCTCACTTGCCAAAAAGCCATCAAACCCCTTCTTAAAGCTATCTAATGTATCAGTCAGTACAACTGATTCAGGGAGAAAATTCCATATCTTCACAGCTTTCACTGTAGAAAAACCCCATCACAAATATTTAGGCGGAACCTCTTTTCTGCTAAACGGAATGGGTGACCTTGTGCCTGTTGGAAAGATCTACTGGTAAATAAAGCATTAGAGAGATTATTATATGATCCCTTTTATATATTTACATAGTTATAATATCACCCCTTAAACGCCTCTTCTCCAGCGTGAACATCCCCAATTTGGCCAGTCTTTCTTCATAGCTAAGATTTTCCATACCTTTTACCAGCTTAGTTGCCCTTATCTCTACCCTCTCTAATACAATGTCCTATCTGAGTGATGGAGACCAAAACTGTACGGCATATTCTAGATGGGGCCTTACCAATGCTCTATAAAGTGGAAGAATGACTGCTTCCTGCTGTGAATCAATGCCCCTTTTAATACAGATCAAGACCTTATTTGCCCTTGATGCTGGCATTGCTTGCTATAACCAAGTTTATCATCTACAAGGACTCCAAGGTCCTTTTCCATAATGGATTTGCCTAGTGCAGTCCCATTAAGGGTATACGTGGCTTGAATATTTTTACATCCAAGGTGCATGACTTTACATTTATCAACATTGAATCTCATTTTCCACTTAGCTGCCCAGTCATGTTTGTCAAGATCCTGTTGCAAGGATGCCACATCCTGGATGGAATTTATTGGGCTGGATAGTTTTGTGTCATCTACAAACACTGATACATTACTTACAATACCCTCCCCTAAGTCATTAATAAATAAAAAAGTAGACCAAATACCGAGCCCTGGGAGACCCCATTAAGAACCTTACTCCAAATAGAGAATGTACCATTTACAACCACCCTCTGTACCCGATCCTGTAGCCAGTTTCCTATCCAGGTGCAAACGGCTTCATTAAGCCCAACCACAGATGTCAAACTTACTAGCCTACAATTGCCAGGCTGAGATCAGAATACCTTTTTAAATATTGGAATGACATCAGCAATCCATAGGTACAATATCAGATGAAAGTGAAAATGAGAAAATCAGAAATAAGGGCTGGTCCAAGACTGAACCAAGCTCTCTTATAACCAGGGGGTGTATGCCATCAGGCCCTGGAGCCTTGTTTAGATTCATTTTTATTAAAGCTTTATGGATCATATCCTGAGTAAGCCACTGACTAGATTGAGCTGAGCCATCAGCTATGAAGTGAGCCTGGGAACTCAGACTCCTCTATTGTACACACTAAAGAAAAGAACTGATTTAGCACATTTGCCTTTTCTGTACCTGTTACAACCATACTTGTACCATTATTTAATGGAGCAACACTCTTAACCTGTATCGTTTTACTATTAATGTATTTAAAAAACTTTTTGGGGTTAGTCTCTTCATTTCCTTTCTTTGCCTTCTGGATTGCTGAATTACAACATTTATTATATGGTTTATATTCATTAAATGCAGCTTTTGTCTTGTAGTTTTTAAATGCCTCTCTCTTCTTTCATACTAAACGTTAACTCAAAGGTGAACAACCCCTTTAACTACACATAGGTGACCTCCATTGAACTAATTATGTGACTTTGGAAAATAATTGTCTGAACCAGTATATATTTCTTGAGTGCAACTATACCAAATATGTATAGTTTTACTGAAAGGTCTGTATAGTATACAGGCCAAAAACTCCAAACAAAATTACACCACCATATTTTCCAAAGCTCTGCTCCAGAAAATGTTTAATTTTCTTTCAAAAAAGTAAGTTTACCCCAGGAAGCCATATATTATTGGAAAGTACACATTCTCCCGAATCATAACGAATACCAAATGCAATAAAGCTACAATGTGTGTAAAAGCAAGAGTTTAAAACTACCAAATGCATACCATGAGTCCCAGAGAAGAGTGTTGCAATGATTATCAGAACACACCAACATCGCATACTAAAGGAAACTAAAATCATCATGATGAACCTGCAGAAAAAACATTGGTTTTAAATACAAAAGTACTATGGATGTATATATATATATATATATATTCACCTCACTGAAATTCCTAAGCGAAGCATAATAAGTGGTTAAAAAACAACATAGTAAATTATTTTGAAAAAAGCATTAATTCAGTTCAGCATTTGCTAAACACTCTACAAACTGATCCAGGAGAAATCTAATAAAACCCCAGTAGCCCAGCTGCTAGTTCAGCCCCATAAACAGGAAAAGAGATAAATATGTTTTTTTAGATTTCAACAGGACAACACAGACACAGTAGGGACTAAATTCCTCATCACAGAAAAAAGGAATTAAAAAAATAAACTCCCACCCCCTCCACAGTATACTTCATTAATTGATACCAGAGCTCCACCAAGACTTAAGTGACCAAAGTAACAGTAGGTGGGAGTGTATGAGTGTTCATACTGTTACAGAGTTCCAGCCCACATAACCTTGAGTCACAAAAGGGGGGTGAAGCACAGGATTCTTTATTAAGAAATCTGCTGGCTATTCCTAAACCAAGGCATAATTACTAATAGATACTCACCCCAATCAGTTATCACCAGGAATCTGCAATGCCTTACTGAATAAAAGAGCCATTTCTTTTACCGAAGTGCTCTCCTTGTACTTTTCTATTATTACTAATAGGGCCGAGAACATAACCATTTCACAAAAACCTTGGTGTGTTTCAGCCAAGTATAAGAATTATATTTAATAATTGCTAACAAAAACTTTGAGCTAGTTGTTTTAAAGTGGTTGTTCACCTTCCAAGCACTTTTTTACAGATTGTTTCGCACAAATGAAAACTTTTTTCAATTACTTTCCATTATTTATTTTTTACTATTTTTCCAAAATCTCAGTTTAAAATTGATTGTTCTCTGGTATTTCAATCTGGCAGCTCAATAATGCAGGTGCAGACTCTAAACTGTTACAATTTTGCAACATTTCTCAGCAGCATCTCTGGAGTATTACCAACTATTGTTTCAATTCTAACGGCTGCCGGTAATGAAACTCAGAGATTCTACTCAGCAGGGACAAAGATAAGAAATGTATGAACTAAATGTATCAATTTTAAACGGTTTACAGGGTCGGCAACCCCCCCCACCTCACAGAGCTTTAGAAGGTGAAAATTTATACTTTACACTTCAATATTAGAAAAACGGTGACACATATAAAATATAGAAAGTAATTGGAAAAAGTGGCTATTTCTGGTGATCTATCAGAAAACAACTAGTTGTTTGAAGGTGAACTACCCATTTAAGACTCCCTGAAAAAAATGGGGAATGTACAATAAGTAGTTTGTAATTATGTTTCAATCCTTAACATAGGCCAATATATACTGATGTTTGCAATCTCTGTCTGCACAAGTCATTTAGTTTGTACAGCTCATCATGTCATGTCACTTCATTTCCACTGAAATGAAGTGACAAGGTCTGCCCCATTTGTACAGGGGGCACATGTAGGTTTTATAGGTTTAATTTTGCTGTTAATTTTTGGAATACAACAACCTATCATTCACATCATATTCAGTCTTAAAGAACCAATGGCAGTGTTGTTACGCATGTAACAATCCTTTGGCTGTTTAAGGAAGCAGTATAGAAGTGTTATGAGCATATAACCAAATGTTGGGCTTTTAAAATGGGCAGTGTGGAAGTTTATGTGCATGTAGTCAACAGTGGCTGTTTGCAATTGGAGCTGAACAATAATAAGCAGATTTCAGAATGCTGCATTATTGAAATTATCACAGCAATTACCCAGCCTTCTTCTGTTAAGAAGAAGGTTGGAAAATTTCACAAAATGTATTAATTTTGGTACAGAGTGGCAAAATAGCAACCAATCGGCACTTATATCTGATATGTCAACGTTTAAAAAAAAAATATGGCATTGGTCTCTGCAAGTCATGCCACTACTCTGCAGTACGTTTTACATAAAAGTTAAGCGTATATGCTTCATATCTTAAATCCATTTTAAAATAAATGGTGATACAGAATAATATAATTCACTTGAATCCAAATGTTGCACTTTCCATAGCCTTACCTTAGATTATTTTAAATCTTTTATCGCTCTTAATTAGGATTTTCTCAAATAGGTCCTGTGCTTTGTAGGATTTTTCTCCAAACAAATTCTTCAAGAATGATACTACAAAAAAATTTAAAACAAATGAACCCCATCAGATTAGATCTAGTGTAGATATTAATAAAAAAATATTTTTTGTAAAAATGAACAAAATCACAACAAAAATTTTGATTCAAGATATGCAGTGACCTGAATTAATGTTTCAAACTTATTGTAAAACACTGAAAAGCTGTGAAAAGTTTGTTTATTTGCCAGTGCCTTAATTACTGCATAAATATTGTAAATAAATTAAAAATGTTTGCAAATGAACAAATATGATGATATTCAATTATAAGAATTAATATACCTGAATAAATTAAACCATAATGTAAAAGAAAGTACATGCTTAAAGGGGAACTCTACAAAAAACATAACTTGAGCTTTTTGAAAAGTAAACATAATTACAAGCAAATTACATCAATTAAAAATTATGCAGACTTTTCATGATTTTAATGGTTTCTGACAGTTCCCCAAGCCTAGCTCCCTGTTCTTCTGCTGATCTTTCTGACTAATTTGATAAACTGGCTGACTACTACTACTTTGTATCAGCAGCCAGCTGTCCTAAGACTGCATCCTCCAAAGCCCACAATTCTCTGCACATGTGATTTCAATAAGGAATGGAACATCATAATGCAGTGCATTGTGGGTTATGTAGTTGCATGCTGTCTGTAAGCTGTGGAGAAGTTGTTACAATTTGTAACATAAGTGTTACCCTGCCAGGATTTCAAATGATGCAGAAAGAGAATATCTGTTAACCAGCTATATTTCAGCATAGAAAATGGCATTTATTCATACTTTTTGAAGAAACAGGTAACTGTGATGGTTATATAAGGGGTTTCTGTGTTATGTGGACCTCTTTATCAAATTTTGGTTGGAAGCCGGAGTTCCCCTTTAATTCACTACTAACCACTAAATTACAAAACCTGAGCAGCAACTGCTGTACATAAAATTTGAATTAATTAAAATATATTAACTTAATTCACATGTTAATACACGAGGGATCTAAAATGAAAGAATAAAGTTATGCAATGCAAATGGCAATTAAATTACTTGATTAAATTACTCAGAATGTTTAATTGTTAGTAATCGCTAAGCATATTTTACAATATATTTGGTAAACCCAAAACTAAAAAAAAAACAAAAAAAAATAAAGAGGATGAGAGGTGATGAACCCCACATATCTTTTCTAAAGAAATATTACCAACTATTTTTCATAGCATAACCACATGTAAAGTACACTTAAACGTAGAAACAGTGTGAACACACTCACTAGCCCTCCTCTGATAAATAACCTGGTGCAGAGTCCTCTGGGGGGAAGGCACTCCCCGGAATCCAGTGGAGAGAAACAAAAGGAGGAATCGGCACACAGGAACATAAGCAAACGGGGATAACCCCTCACGTGTTTATTAACGTCAAATGATGCACAACGTTTTGGGGGCAGGCCCCTTTGTCAGGTGATGTTGCAGACTGTCTATATAACCCTTAAATAGCCTGCTAGGCCCGCCCACCGTGTAGAAAAAAAAACGAGCAAAAAATTAAATATGTACAAAAAGTCCAAAATTCACCAAAAAAACTGTCCAGTATGATGAAAGAAAATCGTTACTTGCACCTGTTATCTTAACACACATATAGAGTATTACAGGGTACAAAATTATAGGCTATTACCTACTGCAGATTCAATTCATCTGTTATCTGCAAAGTAGAGAGATACAAAGTTAAATATCAGGACTACCATAAACAATGTATCTATACTTGTTATAAGCTTAGGTACATGGCAACAATGTACTGCATTATAAATAGCAAGTTAAATTGAAATCTTCATTAAGTCCCCTTGGTACTTGTGTCTGAAGTAGCCAGATCCAATAACTTTCACGTTGTAACAATTTTTGTTTTACATTCTGCCCACTCCTAACTTCCACCTTCTCTAGAATTTGCCAACGCAATTGTGATGTCTTATGGTTATTTTCATGAAAATGTTTGGCTAATGTGGTTTCATATTTTCTAGGTTTACTGGAGGGATTTTTGTCTTCCACTGCAGACTGGAAGTTCCGAATCATGGATTTATGCTCGTTCAAAAATGCTTTGATCTGTCAAGTGTGAAATCCTTTTGTGTGATGTTTTGTTCCTTTACAGGGATGTATGACAATATCCCCTTTAGTGATGCCATTACAGTGCCCACAATTGCCTTTGCATAAAGGGGTTTCTCGTATGTATTTCTGATCATATCACCTATATTTCTACCCCCTTAAAGGAGAAGGAAAGCTACAGAGGCATTTTATTGCCAATAGATTAGCTGCAATAGTGCAAGCTAGAATGCTATATTTATTCTGTAGAATGTTTTACCATACCTGAGTAAAAAGCTCTAGAAACTCTCTGTTTGTTTAGGATAGGAGCTGCAGTATTAATGTGGTGTGACATCACTTCCTGCCTGAGTCTCTCCCTGCTCTGGGCTCAGATTACAGTAGAGAAGGGAGGGGTTGGGGAAGAGGAGCAAACTGAGCATGCTCTTGCCCAGGGCAATGAGCTTTAAGCTGAAGGCAGGAAGTCTGATACAGAAGCCCATGAGTACACAATAGAAGGAAGGAAATGCAGTATTTCTTTTAACAGGGGACTCAGAGCAACATTACTTTGGGGGTTTACTGGTATATTTAGATGGACCTTTCTGATAAGGCTTACTTAGTTTTAACCTTTCCTTCTCCTTTAATAAGAAAAAATAGGAGAGACAGAAAACAGTTTCCCCAATTTAGGGTAATTTTTTAGTATCATCCAGTTTTTAAGTATGATTTTTTTTTTAATAGCTGTGGAATCAGTATCATAAGTAGACACAAATGGTACTCGATCAGATTTTTCTTTGAGTTTTGTATTTTTTGGTAGTAATTTCTCCCTTGGAATTTTTCCAACCTCATCTTTAATTTTAAGTAATTCATCATAGTTATATCCTTTGGTGTGGAATTTTTCAATCATTTTAACAGATTCATGGGAGTATAGCTAATCAGTGGGAGTGATTCTCCTGTCTCGGAGCAATTGACTTCTCGGTAACCCTTTAAATAAACTGAGCGGATGGAAACTATTAGGTTTTAGTAGGTTTGGTGTAAAGTGAAGTGGTGAAACCCATGTTCTCATATTGTATATTTACATCCAGAAAGTGGATGTTATTTAAATGAAAATCTAAGGTGAACTTGATATATGGGTGCACATTATTTAGATAGTAAAGGAAACCCTCTAATTCAATCTTAGTGCCCGTCCGTGTCGATGACACGTTGAAAAACGTGTCATCGACAAATCTCATATACGATTGTATATGTTTAGAAAAATCTGTGTTGTTAAAAATGAAAGTTTGCTCAAAATAGTCCATGTAGATGTTAGCGTAAGCTGGTGCCATGTTGGCACCCATGGCATAGCCTTGTATTTGCAGATAGAACCCTTTTTTGAAAGTGAAAACATTTCTGGTAAGAACGAACTCAAGTAAAGTGCACAGAAAATTAATTTTGTGTGCAGGTAGAAGTGTACAACTTAAATAAGTACGTATACATTCAACCCCTTCCTCATGTGGTATTGAGGTGTAAAGGTCACGTACATCAAGCTAGCATAAAATGCCTTTTGTGACTGGTTCAGGAATGGCTTCTAATCGTGTCAGGAATTCCGTGGTATCACAAACACAAAGGATTTAAGTAGGGGAGGATCGCCTGTAAGGCCACATGAACAAATATCGCTAATGGTTGTAATAGGGATCCTATATTGGACACTATGGGGCATCCAGGTGGATCTATCAGGGTTTTATGAATTTTAGGAAAAAAATAGACGTACGGAATTTTTGCTTCCTTCTGTAATAATAATTCATATATATCCTCAGATATGACCCCTTCAATCATAGCAGAATACAACAGTATGTTTTTTTGACTTTTTGTACATATTGAATTTTTTGTTACTTATTTTCTACACAGTGGGAGGGCCTAGCAGGCTATTTAAGGGTTGTATAGACAGTCTGCAACATCACCTGACGAAGCGGCCTGCCCCCGAAACGTTGTGCATCATTTGACGTTAATAAACACGTGAGGGGTTAACCCTTTTTTTGCTTATGTTCCTGTGTGCCGGTTCCTCGTTTTGTTTCTCTCCAAAGTACACTTAAACATCAGAAGGAGCATCCTAAAATATATTACTTCCCTGTGGCTACAAAAGGATTCTACCTGGATTAAAAAGCCTGCACACTGTTTGTGTCTTAGAGGGCAGGTTATGCTTAAAGAACAACTGTAATGGAAATGAAAATTTAATAGAAGTGTCATATCACTAAAAAATATGGTATGGGACCTATTATCCAGAATGCTTGGGACATTTCCATAATTTGGATCACCATAACCAAAACACAAGTCTACTACTAAAAGTCCAACTAGTTACATAGTTAAATTGGGTTGAAAAAAGACAAAGTCCATCAAGTTCAACCCCTCCAAATGAAAACCCAGCATCCATACACACACCCCTCCCTACTTTTAATTATATTCTATATACCCATACCTATACTAACTATAGAGCTTAGTATCACAATAGCCTTTGATATTATGTCTGTCCAAAAAATCATCCAAGCCATTCTTAAAGGCATTAACTGAATCAGCCATCACAACATCACCCAGCAGTGCATTCTACAACCTCACTGTCCTGACCGTGAAGAACCCCCTATGTTGCTTCAAATGAAAGTTCTTTTCTTCTAGTCTAAAGGGGTGGCCTCTGGTACGGTGATCCACTTTATGGGTAAAAAGGTCCCCTGCCATTTGTCTATAATGTCCTCTAATGTACTAATAAAGTGTAATCATGTCCCCTCGCAAGCGCCTTTTTTCCAGAGAAAACAATTCCGTCCCTCTAACCAACTACTAAGACTAATAAGTCTACTACAAAAAAAAATTAAACATTAAATAAACCCAGCAGAATTGTTTTGCTTCCAATAAGAAAGCATTATATCTTATTTGGGTTAAAGTACAAGGTACTGTTCTATTAATACAGACAAAAATGTAATTATTTTAAGAAATTAAAAGTCTATGGCCTTCTGGATTACAGGTTTCACGAGAGCAAATCCCACACCTGTATAATTAATTTAAAATTCTTGGACCTTTCTGAAATAAAGTTAGTCTTCACTGTCCCCCTATATGTATCGGTCTCTCATTGTGCAGAAGTTGGGGTCAGATATTGATTGACAAGTAGGTCTTAGGGTTGCCACCTTTTCCAGAAAAAAATAACGGCCTTCCTATGTATTTATCTTTTTTCCCTATTAATAGCATTGGGATCAACCATCATTTTCCCCGGCCAGGTGGCAACCCTAATAGGTCTAATACATCTTTTGGTGGGAGCTCCCTTTCCTAGCAGATGTATTACAGCTAACGCAAATAACCAAATTTTCTCATTTTAAGGAAATGATGCTTGCATTAAATTTTCCTTTTTGTCATAGTTGTGACTGTTAGCAATAACAATGTAAGTGAGTGTGAAATAAATTATGTTGACAATTTGCAATAAAGAAATTACTACTGAATCTCTAAAAAGTTTTTCGTGCCAAACTAGCATTTTACCTATTCTATACAGAACATAAATAAGACACATACGTGAGAAAGTCACAAAATGGTTGGTTGACATGTGAAACACGCCTAGTAGAACTGTTGCTATTATCACTTGATAACAGCTAAATGGGAGTTCACTTTCATGCAGACGTCTGACTCTGGCACTTAGGTCTGGGGGGGGGGGGGTGTGTGTGTGTGTGTGTGTGTGTATATATATAGTGAATAAAGTACCCCCTCTTAAAATATATAGGATATTATGTTACCGAGGAGTTTCACGACCATATAAAAACACGAGGCCGAAGGCCAAGTGTTTTTATACACAGGGGCATTCCATCAATGAGACGAGTTGAGACACTCGCCTCAGGCGGCAGCGCCCCCCTGGTTGCCAGGGGTGGCAAAAATGCCGCTCCTGGTAACTAAGAGCTGAATTTCCGGTTTTCAGACCGGAAATTCGGCTCTTCTAGTGCAGAGAGCGCTATTGCGATCTCTGCACTAAGCGTCGCGGACCGCCCCTGCCCTCTCCAGCGCTGTAAAGTTTAGTGCCGTGGGGAGGGGTGGGGGCGGCGAAAGAAGGCCGTCTCAGGCGGCATTATAGCAAGAATCGCCCCTGTTTATACAGGTCATGGAACTCCGAGGTAACTTCTAATATCCTCATATTTTGCAACTGGGGGTACTTTACTTATTATAATACACAAGTTTCAGTGAGTCATGTGACAGAAATTACATCAGAACTCACAGTTTATAACTGATGACATCAGAACTCGTTTATAAGGATATAATTTACAAGACATTCATGGCTTTTGTGTATATATATATATTTTACTCTCGTGACAAATCTCCAGCTTATCACATAAATGTCAACTAAGATAAAGCTATTCGTTAAAGATGACGTTCTGGAATTCTTAGGTCCTTAAACTGCCACCCCCCTTATCAGAGTTCTTTTAATTACCTACAAAGCCAGCAGTCACTGGAAAAAACAAGTGAAAGTGCTTTCGAAATATACGATTAACAGGGGCCGGTGCTCCTTTCTCTTAATTCTAATGGAACTTAACTGGCCATCTTTGTCACCTAGGTATACCCGGCCGCACCTATGAAAAAGGTTTGGGGAACGTGACAATGCTCGCCGCTAAATACTGTATCCAGACTACAAGGAGAATATTTCGTTCTTACCTGCTCCTCTTGTGATACCAGCTGCAATTAAGCACCGAGCTTTCTTTAGTGGTTCCTGGGAATCAGGCGTAATTAAAGGCACTGCGTCACGACACAGGGCGTGTATATGACCGTACCTCTGATAATAGATAATAAAACTGTTTCTGGTACGTATTATTATTTGGCAATATACCCACGATGTGGCGCCTGTTGCTGCCGGAAATGAGTCATAAATTAACGTAATTGGTAAGGGCAATACAAAAGAAACTGGTGGACGAGGTGTATCAGTGTTTCACCACCTGTTGAATAAACAGCCGCTCCCTGCATCGCTACTCAGCTAGGAGGCTGCCAATGACAATTTTAGAATAAGGGGTCAATGAAATGAATGCATTGCATTTAACAATGTTCAAAGCGGAATTGATTACTGAAGGAAATATTCGACCAAAAAGTGTAGCTATTGAATATACTAAGTAAGATGCGCAGACTAAAGGAAATTAAACGTGAAAGCTGGGCTTGAAGGTCAATTTGGAGTAAGAATGTACTTACTGTAGTAGATATTCTTGGAACTAGTCTATTAACTGAAATTGTCAAGCATTTAGAATCCACATAGTGTAGATATGCATTCGCCTTTGTAAATAACTCACCAGTATAATGCAGTGGCCCAGGTGATCCAGGCCCTCAGTTTAGGGGATCTGATTGACCTATGGAGATAAACATATGGAGAGTGTTGGGCATTTTGGGAGACCACAGACAGATCGGGCAAAAAAGTTGAAAAAGTCTTTATTAAATAATCATCTAAAACTAAAAGCCTCTAGTCAGATAGACATGAAAAAGTTCTCTGTCAGTTTTTGGTCCGAACCATTAAACCTCGCCAATAGACTAATATTTTGTACCTGAATTTACCAGTGATGTCATAGAATATTGGGCCCTTACAACTGTCATGGTCCATGTTTCATAACATTCATAAATAATGGGCACAGATTATAAAATTGTAAAGTCAGTGCTTGTATCCCTGACTAGTCTGGCAAGTTTAGTTGCTGGTTTTAAATGGTCATGTCTGGGCTCTATTTTATTTTAGGCTGCTAATTGCTACCATCAAACTCTAAATAGAGAAAAAAATATGAAACAACAATTTGGCTGATTAGCTGCTACTTCTGTATTTCACGTGAATCTGCAGAATTCCCCTAGTCCAGGTTTATTGAGTGTGACTGCATTGACTGTGTAACGGTTGGCACCCTAAATCTAGAACCGATGCAAGCACCCTGGTCTCGGCTCGTGCTTCTGCTTGTAGCAGCCACCTTTGGCCTCGGGAGGAGACCTCAGATGCTACTCAAATGCCGCCAGGTCTTAAAACGAGAGGTGCAAGGCGAGGGGTTCTGGACAAGCAGAAGGGCACAACTATAAAGCAAAGTCTTTGGGCAGAAGTTTGTGGTACAAGGCATTGAGACAGAATCGTAGTCAGATCAGGCCGGGTCGGGGTAGGCAGAGTACAAACGAAGTCAGGCAGGCAAGGGTTAAACCAGGAAGTCAATTAGGCAGAATTAGGCAGAAGAGGCAGTCGTAATCAGGCAAGGGTCAGGGTACAGAAGGTAGAATCGTCAAAAGCCAGGCGGGGTCAAAACAGGAATCAGATCAGATCAGAATCAAATAGCTCAAAGCTTAAACACCACCAGGATAAACCTATAACGGACAAGGTCTGAAAGGCCAAATGGGTCTTTTATAGTGTTCAATTTTCGAGCCTGCATCATTACGGCAGCGCCAGCACATCTGCTTCCATATAAACAAGGAGACGCGGGTGCGCCCTCCCTAAGAAACCAAGATGGCAGCTGAAGAGGAGCGGCGTGGCTGGTGTCCCCACTGGTGGCGCGGCTGGCGTCCACCAGGGTGAGTGCTTTTTATTACATTACCCCCCCCTCTAGGGGGGCCACTGGACTCAGGACCGTAGCACTTCCATTTAACCAGATATTGTAACTTACCCCGCACTAGGTGAGAATCAAGGAGCTCTTGGACAATAAATTCAGGCTGACCCTCTACCTACACTGGGGGAGGAAAAGTTTGCTGGTGTACCTGTGAGGCTGGTTTTAGGAGAGAAACCTGAAATTAATTAGAAATTTTAAAATTATCAGGTAGATTGAGACGAACAGAAGAAGGGTTGATTATTTTAGGAATGGGATATGGACCAATAAACCTGGGCCCCAACTTGAGAGAGAGAACCTTAAGTTTGATGTTTTTTGTAGACAACCATATAGAGTCTCCTACCTGATATTTGTGTGCCTCTCTACGAGACCTATCAGCTGCCTTTTCTGAGCGGCCATAGCTGAAGAAAGAGAGTCGTGCACCCCAGACCAAACTGTTTGACAGAAGAATTGACAGAGGGTACAGGGGACAATGTACCAGAAAAAGAAAATGCTTTGGGATGTAAACCATTAACAATAAAGAATGGAGATTCACCAGTGGAAGAATGAGCTGCATTATTGTAAGCAAATTCAGCCCAGGGTAATAGTTCAGCCCATGAGGACTAGTTGTCAGACACATAACACCATAGAAATTGTTCAAGGGATTGATTAACCCTTTCAGTTTGACCATTTGTTTGAGGATTATATGCGGTAGAAAATGATAATTCGATTCCAACCAAAGAGCAAAATTTTAAAACAAACTTAATTTCTTTTTATGAGAATGTAAGTAGAGACCTCGATTCTGGGATGGCAGTGGATGTGATTTACTTAGATTTTGCTAAAGCATTTGATACAGTGCCACACAAAAGGTTACTGGTTAAATTAAGGAATGTTGGCCTGGAACATAGTACCTGGATAGAGAACTGGCTAAAAGATAGACTACAAAGAGTGGTGGTAAATGGAACATTTTCTAATTGGACCAGTGTTGTTAGTGGAGTACCGAAAGGCTCTGTACTAGGTCCCTTGCTTTTCAACTTGTTTATTAATGACCTGGAGGTGGGCATTGAAAGTACTGTTTCTATTTTTGCAGATGATACTAAATTGTGCAGAACTATAGGTTCCATGCAGGATGCTGCCACTTTGCAGAGTGATTTGTCTAAACTGGAAAACTGGGCAGAAAACTGGAAAATGAGGTTCAATGTTGATAAATGCAAGGTTATGCACTTTGGCAAAAATAATATAAATGCAAGTTATACACTAAGGGGCCGATGGGAGTTTCCTTAATTGAGAAGGATCTAGGGGTCTTTGTAGATAACACGTTGTCTAATTCTGGGCAGTGTCATTCTGTGGCTACTAAAGCAAATAAAGTTCTGTCTTGCATAAAAAAGGGCATTAACTCAAGGGATGAAAACATGATTATGCCTCTTTATAGGTAAGGCCTCATCTGGAGTATGCAGTGCAGTTTTGGACTCCAGTCCTTAAGAGGGATATAAATGAGCTGGAGAGAGTGCAGAGACGTGCAACTAAATTGGTTAGAGGGGCGGAAGACTTAAATTATGAGGGTAGACTGTCAAGGTTGGGGTTGTTTTCTCTGGAAAAAAGGCGCTTGCGAGGGGACATGATTACACTTTACAAGTACATTAGAGGACATTATAGACAAATGGCAGGGGACCTTTTTACCCATAAAGTGGAATACCGTACCAGAGGCCACCCCTTTAGACTAGAAGAAAAGAACTTTCATTTGAAGCAACATAGGGGGTTCTTTACAGTCAGGACAGTGAGGTTGTGGAATGCACTGCTGGGTGATGTTGTGATGGCTGATTCAGTTAATGCCTTTAAGAATGGCTTGGATGATTTTTTGGACAGATATAATATCAAAGGCTATTGTGATACTAAGCTCTATAGTTAGTATGGATATGGGTATATAGAATTTAATTAAAAGTAGAGAGGGGTGTGTGTATGGATGCTGGGTTTTCATTTGGAGGGGTTGAACTTGATGGACTTTGTCTTTTTTCAACCCAATTTAACTATGTAACTAACTATGTAACTATGTACCCCTCCAACAGGTGTCACCATTCCTCAAAGGCCCATTTGATAGCCAACAGTTCTCTATTCCCGATGTCATAATTGGCCTCAGCAGGCGAAAATTTCTTAGAGAAGAATGCACAAGGGTGCACCTTGTTGGTTATTGGATGCCTTTGAGAAAGGACTGCCCCAACCTCTGTGGCAACTACTTCTAAAATGAAAGGAAGAGTGGTGTCAGGATGACGAAGAATGGGGGCAGACACAAATTCTTTTTTGAGAAATTCAAAGGCTTGAATAGCCTTGGGGGACTACATACTTGGATCTGCACCTTTTTAAGTTAGATCCGTGATGGGAGCCACTATCAGGGAGAAGTTTTTTATAAATTGACAATAGTACCTTTGGGTTGCACGCAAGGAAAGAGGCTGGGCCCAGTCCAGTAAAGCCTTAACCTTCCCAGGATCCATTTCTAGACCCTTACTGGAGATATTGAACCCCAAAAATTTAACAGAAGAAACCTCAAAGGTGCATTTCTCAAGTTTAGCAACAAGATTATTCTTCCTTAACCTGAGCAACACTTCCCTGACATGCTTTTGATGGTCACTCAAGTTAGAAGAAAAAAATTAGAATATCGTCAAGGTAGACCACTACGAATGACCCCAGCAGGTCCTGGAAGATGTCATTGACAAATTCCTGGAACACTGTTGGGCCTTACAAAGATCAAATGGCATTACCAGATATTCGTAGTGGCCGTCCCTGGTGTTCAAGGCCGTTTCCACTCGCAGTGTCGGACTGGGATGCCAGGGGCCCACCAGAAAGCCTTAGACCTTGGGCCCACCAGAAAACCTTAGACAGTGGACCTTTCCAAACTATTATTCATCCTCTACTCACTCAACCTCTTTATTCTCCTAGTCTTTTATATATACTTACAATATTCTCCCATTATTAAGCATTTTTGCATAAAGAAATAGGGAAAGACCATGAAATAGGCCAAATATTTATAAACAAGAGGGTCCACCAACACCTGGGCCCACTGGGAGTTTTCCTGGTATCCCGGTGGGCCAGTCCGGCACTGTCCACTCGTCCCTTTCCCTGATACGGATGAGGTTATATGCACTTATAAGATCAAGCTTGGAATAAATATTGGCATTTTTAACCTGATTGAATAATTCGGAAATCAGAGGAAGAGAGTAATGTTTTTTTATGGTGATCTTATTAAGACCTCTGTAGTCTATACAAGGATGAAGACCACCATCCTTTTTACCTACAAAAAAGAAACCGGCACCAGCAGGGGAACTAGAGGGACTGATGAAACCTCTCTCAAGGTTTTCCTTGATATATTCTCTCATTGCCTGGGCTTCAGGCAAGGAGAGAGGGTAAATAGTTCACGAGCGGGAGTAGACCCAGGGATGAGGTAGATTGGACAGTCATACTGCCTGTGTGGGGGTAAGGTCTCTGTGGCTTTTTTCGAAAAAAACGTCTGCATATTCTGCATATGCTGCAGGTAAACCCTCTAGTGAGGTAACTGCCACCACCTGAGGAATACAAGAACCATCACGTTTTAAACCCCATTGAAGAATATCCCCATTTACCCAGTCAATATGTGGGTTATGAGTTTGGAGCCAAGGTAACCCCAATATTAGAGGAGAAGAAGTACCCTCAATAATATAAAAGGTTAAATTCTCACAATGCAGGTTGTTGGAGCACATGGATAAGACCACAGTCTTCTTGGTTACCAGACCTGACCCCAAGGGTTTTTTGTCAACGGCTAATATTCTCATAGGAGGATTTAAAGACGTTAAAGTAATATTAAACCTTACTGTGAAGGCAGCGTCCAAAAAATTCCCTTCCGCCCCAGAATCCATAAAAGCGGAAACCTTAACAGAGCCCGTTGGCCACGTTAATTTAACGTTAACATAATCCTAGAGGAAGAATGGGGAGAGGAAACTTCTTGACCCAAATAGAGCTCCCCTTCTCCATTTAGGCTTGGAAGTTTCCCGGCCTCTTAGGACATCGATTTAGAAAATGACCCTTTTCCCCATAGTAAATGCATAGACCCAAAGATCGCCTGCGAGCCTTTTCCTCAGTAATTAGATGGGATATGCCCAGTTGCATGGGTTCTTCCTGAGGTAAAGGCACAGAGGGATTAGGAGTTTTAACATTGGTAACCACATTCGGAAAGAAAGACTTGACCATAACACCAGAATGAAAGGAAGTACCCTTCTCACCCCTTCTCTCCCTCTGCCTTCTATCTACTTGGATGGCAAGAGACATGAGATATTCCAAGTTAGTAGATAGAGGATACTTTACTAGACTGTCTTTGACAGAATCAGAGAGCCCTATCCGGAACTGGCTACAAAGAGCCATGTCGTTCCAACCAGTTTCTACTGCCCACTGGCTCAGTGCAATACACCTCCGCATCCCGTTTTCCCTGGCGTAATTTACGAAGATGATGTACGATCCGGGTCATCGTATCGCCATCGTGTTAAAGAATGTTTCTAGGGAAAAGCGGGCAGGATCAGAGGAGGGTAATCTTAGGGCCCAAATCTAGGGATCACCCTGTAACAGGGTCATTACAAACCTCACTTTTTCCTCGCCAGTAGTGAAAGATTGTGGGAAAAAGCTGAGATATAGTTTGCATGCCTCCTGGAATGTGAAAAATTTTGTTCTATTCCCACTAAATTTCTCAGGGAAAGAGATTTTGGGTTTATGGGGTTTCTGTACATTACCCATCACGGCAGGAGAACCCACAGGAATAGCCACAGGAGGAGCGACTACTGGACTCAGTGACTGTAGTGAAGAGTCCAGTCGGCGAATCAGATTATGGAAGCCTTGCATCAAGTAATCTTGCTTCCACTCGTGATCTTCCAAGCGCTGTAGCAGAGTGGTAAGAAGCGCGTCAGTAGTGGAAGGAGCGCAGCAGGGGCTTGATCTTCTTCGTCCATCTGGCCCATTATAATGTAACGGTTGGCACCCTAGTCAGATCAGGCCGGGTCGGGGCAGGCAGAGTACAAACAAAGTCAGGCAGGCAAGGGTCAAACCAGGAAGTCAATCAGAAGGATTAGGCAGAAGAGGCAGTCGGTAATCATGCAAGGGTCAGGATACATAAGGTAGAATCGTCAAAAGCCAGGCAGGGGTTAAAACAGGAATCAGATCAGACTCAAATAGCTCAAAGCTTAAACACCACCAGGATAAACCTATAACGGGCAATGTCTGAAAGCCCAAGTAGGTCTTTTATAGTGTTCAATTTTCGCTCCATTGCGCGCATTGGCGCACCTGTGTCATTACACCAGCGCGTCCACGTCCATATAAACTACGAGACGCGGGCACGCGCCCTAAGAAACCAAGATGGCGGCTGAAGAGGAGCGGTGTGGTGGACATCCCCGCCGCACCACTGGACCATAAGGATGAGTGCTTTTTATTACAGACTGTCAGTAAACTCTCCCACAAAGACTCTCTGCTAGTTCCGCCAAACTTTGCGCAACTACATCAGAATTTAACTTATGACAAATACACGTATTGCTCAAAATGCAAAATTACAAAACTGCACAATAGTTCTCCAGCATTGGGGTATTTCGCTACTTGGCTTTTAGTAAATAGGTAATGTTGCTGAAAATTGTCTATTTAGCGAAAATTTGCCAGAAAAACTCTGCTTAAGAGTGGGGTACCATGTTAGAAGAATATTGTTGGATATAAAAGCCAGTGATGCACTTAGGCATCTAGAAGTGCTACAGATGATAGACAATACAATCTGGGCAATAGCCTTTATATCTTGGATAACTGAGGACCACAATGGGAGGGGGGGGTCATGCATGCAAAATAACTTCACTGATGCAGAGAATGATGAATGATCATTATAAAGTTTAATTGAAATTGAGACTTATACTAATAAGTAATGTATTATAGAAAATTTCAGTAAGTTTTTATATCTAATTCTGAGTTGTTGGGGGAGTGGAGTTTAATTTAATTAATGGTAATCAACCATCTGGCAAACTTTTGCCAATGTGGGAATAAGAAATGCATTTTGTAAGATGTATACACAACACAAGCACAGCTCAAGGTTCAAGATAAACATTATGCTTGTGACCTTAGACAAAAGTAATCCATGAATACATTTGATCAACCTATATATCTAATTACCAGAATGAATTATTAAGTAAAGTTGCAAATTAAAGTACAGTAGGCAATACTAGTAAGGCAATACTGATACAATCTGAATAAGTACAACTTGGCAGTTAGAATCTGTGCCCTGAAGTAAGGAAATATGTGAGAACAAATTGTTACAAATTTGACAAATTTTTTTTTATCAGTTTTTCCTGCACTGGAAGGCTGAAAAAAAGTTAATGCAAATACAGTTGGTACTTCCTGAAGAAATAAGAAGAAGAAGAAGAAAAAAAATTGCCTTAATCCTGAACATTTGTTTGTATTTTTTCAATAATTTGTACTTTTTTTTTTTCATTGGGAGCAACCTAGGGAGCAGGAACAGGTTCAGGCGTTATCACATATATTTTTAGACTGTACCACTGTCGACTTCAGAGACATCTTGAAAAAACAGAGTATAGTATGCACTATGCATTATACTGTATATACAGCTGTACTGAAGGATAGGTCATGTCAGACGAATTTGATTGCATTTTATGATGTGGTAAGTAAGATTCTGGATAGTGGGGGGGCAGTAGATGTAATCTATTTGGATTTCGCCAAAGCGTTTGATACTGTGCCCCACAAACGACTGCTTTCTAAACTAAGGTCTGTTGGGCTTAATGAAGTCGTTTGCACATGGATAGGAAACTGGCTACAGGATCGGGTACAGAGGATAGTTGTTAATGGGACATTCTCTAATTGGAGTAAGGTTCTTAGTGGGGTCCCCCAGGGCTCAGTATTGAGTCCACTTTTATTTAACTTGTTCATTAATGACTTAGGGGAGGGTGTTGTAAGTAATGTATCAGTGTTTGCAGATGACACAAAATTATCCAGCCCAATTAATTCCATCCAGGATGTGGCATCCTTGCAACATGATCTTGACAAACAATCTGGGCAGCTAAGTGGCAAATGAGATTCAATGTTGATAAATGTAAAGTCATGCACCTGGGATGTAAAAATATCCAAGCCACTTATACCCTTAATGGGACTGCACTAGGCAAATCCATTATGGAAAAGGACCTTGGAGTCCTTGTAGATGATAAACTTGGCTGTAGCAAGCAATGCCAGTCAGCAGCATCAAGGGCAAATAAGGTCTTGAGCTGTATTAAAAGAGGCATAGAGTCAAGGGAGGAGGGGGTCATTCTTCCACTGTATAGAGCACTTGTAAGGCCCCATCTATAATATGCCGTACAGTTTTGGTCTCCATCACTCAAACAGGACATTATTGTATTAGAGAGGGTACAGAGAAGGGCAACTAAGCTGGTAAAAGGTATTGAAAATCTTAGCTATGAGGAAAGACTGGCCAAATTGGGGATGTTCACGCTGGAGAAGAGGCGCTTAAGGGGTGATATGATGACTATGTATAAATATATAAGGGGATCATATAATAATCTCTCTAATGCTTTATTTACCAGTAGGTCTTTCCAGCTGACACAAGGTCACCCATTCCGATTAGAAGAAAAGAGGTTCCGCCTAAATATTCGGAAGGGGTTTTTTACAGTGAGAGCTGTGAAGATGTGGAATTCTCTCCCTGAATCAGTTGTACAGGCTGATACATTAGATAGCTTTAAGAAGGGGTTGGATGGCTTTTTAGCAAGTAAGGGAATACAGGGTTATGGGAAATAGCTCATAGTCCAAGTTGATCCAGGGACTAGTCCGATTGCCATCTTGGAGTCAGGAAGGAATTTTTCCCCCTCTAAGGCAAATTGGAGAGGCTTCAGATGGGTTTTTTGCCTTCCTCTGGATCAACTGGCAGATAGGTAGTTAATAAAATAAAAAAATAAAAAAAATAAAAAAAAAAGGGAAAATAATGATTTGGAATTCAATTGTTTAGGCTACAGTGCTTCTAATTTAAAGGGATTCTGTCATGATTATTATGAAGTCGTTTTTTATTTCTAAATTGAACTGTTTACACTGTAACACTGTTTACCCTGGTCATGTGCTTTCAGAAAGAGCCAGCACTTTAGGATGGAACTGCTTTCTGGCAGGCTGTTTTTTCTCCTACTCAATGTAACTGAATGTGTTGCAGTGGAACCTGGATTTTACTACTGAGTGCTGTTCTTATATCTACCAGGCAGCTGTTAGGGAGCTTCTATCTGGTTAACTTCCCATTGTTCTGTTGTTGGGGGGGGGAGCAGTACAGCAGTAAAGAGTGACTGAAGTTTATCAGAGCACAAGTCACATGACTGGGGGCAGCTGGGAAACTGACAATATGTCTAGCTCAATAGGGATGTCGCGGACTGTTCGCCGGCGAACTTGTTCGCGCGAACATCGGCTGTTCGCGTCCGCCGCAAGTTCGCGAACGTCGCGCGACGTTCGCCATTTTGGGTTCGCCTTACCTGGCGCTTTTTTTTGACCTCTCACCCCAGACCAGCAGATACATGGCAGCCAATCAGGAAGCTCTCCCTCCTGGACCACCCCCACACCCCCTGGACCACTCCCCTTCCATATATAAACTGAAGCCCTGCAGCGTTTTTTCATTCTGCCTGTGTGTGCTTGCAAGAGCTAGTGTAGGGAGAGAGCTGTTACTGATTTCACTGATTTCTTTGAGGGACAGTTGATAGTAAGTTTGCTGGCTAGTAATCTACTTGATACTGCTCTGTATTGGAGGGACAGAAGTCTGCAGGGATTTGAGGGACATTTTAGGGTAGCTTTGCTGGCTAGTAATCTACCTTCTACTGCAGTGCTCTGTATGTAGCTGCCTGCTGTGGGCACTGATCTCTTCTGATCTCATCTGCTGACTGCTGTAATAACCCAATAGTCCTTGTAAGGACTGCTTTTATTTTCTTTTTTGTTTTTTTACTTTGCTAGTTGCTACTATAAGCCCAGTGCTATTAGTCTAGCAGTGTTGGGGAGTGGGACTGGTGTGCTACTGTGCTGCTCCTAGTAGTTCAGCAGCACCAACCCGAGAAAAATATTTTTTTTAATATACATATATATTTTTTTTCTTTTACTTATCTTACTGTTCTTTAACGTGTACAGTGCTGTTGCTGTTCTTCATAGTAGTGCACCAATAGTAGTGCACTTGTAGGCATTATTTGCTCAGTGTGTCCTTCATTTTCAAACAACAACCATCTAGCTGTGTGAGCTTGTTCACATTCTGTCTAAATATCAATAATAATACCGTCTCTAGAAACACCACCCGAGTGACGTTTTTCAGGCAGCAATAATATATTCCGTATCCACTGCTGTAGTAGTGTATACGTTAACCTTGTAGGCCTTGTTTGCCCAGTGTGTCCTTCATTTTCAAACAACAACCATCTAGCTGTGTGAGCTTGTTCACATTCTGTCTAAATATCAATAATAATACCGTCTCTAGAAACACCACCCGAGTGACGTTTTTCAGGCAGCAATAATATATTCCGTATCCACTGCTGTAGTAGTGTATACGTTAACCTTGTAGGCATTATTTGCTCAGTGTGTCCTTCATTTTCAAACAACAACCATCTAGCTGTGTGAGCTTGTTCACATTCTGTCTAAATATCAATAATAATACCGTCTCTAGAAACACCACCCGAGTGACGTTTTTCAGGCAGCAATAATATATTCCGTATCCACTGCTGTAGTAGTGTATACGTTAACCTTGTAGGCATTATTTGCTCAGTGTGTCCTTCATTTTCAAACAACAACCATCTAGCTGTGTGAGCTTGTTCACATTCTGTCTAAATATCAATAATAATACCGTCTCTAGAAACACCACCCGAGTGACGTTTTTCAGGCAGCAATAATATATTCCGTATCCACTGCTGTAGTAGTGTATACGTTAACCTTGTAGGCATTATTTGCTCAGTGTGTCCTTCATTTTCAAACAACAACCATCTAGCTGTGTGAGCTTGTTCACATTCTGTCTAAATATCAATAATAATACCGTCTCTAGAAACACCACCCGAGTGACGTTTTTCAGGCAGCAATAATATATTCCGTATCCACTGCTGTAGTAGTGTATACGTTAACCTTGTAGGCATTATTTGCTCAGTGTGTCCTTCATTTTCAAACAACAACCATCTAGCTGTGTGAGCTTGTTCACATTCTGTCTAAATATCAATAATAATACCGTCTCTAGAAACACCACCCGAGTGACGTTTTTCAGGCAGCAATAATATATTCCGTATCCACTGCTGTAGTAGTGTATACGTTGACCTTGTAGGCCTTGTTTGCCCAGTGTGTTCTTCTTCTTCATTTTCAAACCACTGCCACTTAGCTGTGTGAGCTTGTTCACATTCTGTCTAAATATCAATAATAATACCGTCTCTAGAAACACCACCCGAGTGACGTTTTTCAGGCAGCAATAATATATTCCGTATCCACTGCTGTAGTAGTGTATACGTTAACCTTGTAGGCATTATTTGCTCAGTGTGTCCTTCATTTTCAAACAACAACCATCTAGCTGTGTGAGCTTGTTCACATTCTGTCTAAATATCAATAATAATACCGTCTCTAGAAACACCACCCGAGTGACGTTTTTCAGGCAGCAATAATATATTCCGTATCCACTGCTGTAGTAGTGTATACGTTAACCTTGTAGGCATTATTTGCTCAGTGTGTTCTTCATTTTCAAACAACAACCATCTAGCTGTGTGAGCTTGTTCACATTCTGTCTAAATATCAATAATAATACCGTCTCTAGAAACACCACCCGAGTGACGTTTTTCAGGCAGCAATAATATATTCCGTATCCACTGCTGTAGTAGTGTATACGTTAACCTTGTAGGCATTATTTGCTCAGTGTGTCCTTCATTTTCAAACAACAACCATCTAGCTGTGTGAGCTTGTTCACATTCTGTCTAAATATCAATAATAATACCGTCTCTAGAAACACCACCCGAGTGACGTTTTTCAGGCAGCAATAATATATTCCGTATCCACTGCTGTAGTAGTGTATACGTTAACCTTGTAGGCATTATTTGCTCAGTGTGTTCTTCATTTTCAAACAACAACCATCTAGCTGTGTGAGCTTGTTCACATTCTGTCTAAATATCAATAATAGTACCGTCTCTAGAAACACCACCCGAGTGACGTTTTTCAGGCAGCAATAATATATTCCGTATCCACTGCTGTAGTAGTGTATACGTTAACCTTGTAGGCATTATTTGCTCAGTGTGTTCTTCATTTTCAAACAACAACCATCTAGCTGTGTGAGCTTGTTCACATTCTGTCTAAATATCAATAATAGTACCGTCTCTAGAAACACCACCCGAGTGACGTTTTTCAGGCAGCAATAATATATTCCGTATCCACTGCTGTAGTAGTGTATACGTTGACCTTGTAGGCCTTGTTTGCCCAGTGTGTTCTTCTTCTTCATTTTCAAACCACTGCCACTTAGCTGTGTGAGCTTGTTCACATTCTGTCTAAATATCAATAATAATACCGTCTCTACAAACACCACCTGAGTTGTTGTTGTTGTTGTTTTAAAAATAATGCCAGGCAAAGGCAGGCCGCCACGCAGAGGCACTAGGGGCCGTGCTGCTATGCTATCCTGTGGCCCTAGGAAATTGCCCAGTTTTAAAAAGGCAATGACCCTGAACTCCCAAAATGCTGAAGAGGTAGTTGACTGGCTTACACAGCACACCCCATCCTCTACCGTTTCTAACTTTACCACAACATCCTCATCCTCCACTGCTATGGGCACCCCACGTAACACTTCCTCCACCACCGGCGCCCCTTCTTCACTGAAGTCAGAGGAGTTATTTTCACATGAGTTTCTTGAACTGAGTGATGCGCAGAAGAAGATGAAGGAGATGAGGACGTTACACCAGATTTAATTCTGGCAGAGAACACAACAGAGATGGACATAATGAGTGATGACGAGGAGGTCCCCGCTGCTGCTTCCTTCTGTGAGCTGGTAGAAGAAATTGATGCATCTGAGGAGAATGAGGATGAGGAGATTGATGTTTTATGGGTGCCCAGTAGAAGAGAGCAAGAGGAGGATAGTTCAGATGGAGAGACGGAGAGTCAGAGAGGCAGGAGGAGAATAAGACTTAGAAGAAGCAGGGAGGACAGCTCGCAGGGAACAGTAGGGCAACAACATGTATCGGCACCTGTGGTCAGCCGGCCAACGCACCCGCCATTGCCGCCAACGCCGCCGACTTCTACTGTTACCGCCAGATTGCCAGCCTCAAAAAGGTCAGCAGTGTGGGATTTTTTTAATGTGTGTGCCTCTGACAAAAGCGTTGTCATTTGCAATGAGTGCAGTCAGAAACTGAGTCTTGGGAAGCCCAACAGCCACATAGGTACAACTTCTATGCGAAGGCACATGAACGGCAAGCACAAAGCACTTTGGGAGCAACACCTCAAAGGCAACAGGCAAACTAAAAGCCACCCTCCTTCTGGTCCAGCATCTTACTGCTCTACCTCTGCTGTCCTTCACCCGTCTGAACCACCCTCCACTCCGCCTTCCACCTTGACCACCAGTTCCCATTCCCAGTCATCTGCCCCCAGCCAAGTTTCTGTGAGGGCCATGTTTGAGCGTAAGAAGCCAATGTCTGCGAGTCACCCCCTTGCCCGGCGTCTGACAGCTGGCTTGTCCGCACTCTTAGCCCGCCAGCTTTTACCATACCAGCTGGTGGACTCTGAGGCCTTCCGCAAATTTGTAGCAATTGGGACACCGCAGTGGAAGGTACCCAGCCGCAATTTTTTTTCAAAAAAGGGAATACCACACCTGTACCACCATGTGCAGAGCCAAGTCACCGCATCTCTGTCACTTAGTGTTGGGCCAAAGGTCCATATGACTACTGACGCATGGTCCTCCAAGCATGGTCAGGGCAGGTATGTCACCTACACTGCCCACTGGGTGAACTTGGTAATGGCTGGGAAGCAGGGAATGTGTAGCTCAACAACGACAGTGGAGTTGGTGTCACCGCCACGGATTGCACGCGGTTCTGCCACCACCTCTACTCCTCCTTCGCTCTCTACCTCGTCTTCTTCCTCTTCTTCGTCCTCTGCTGCTGGGTCCTCCTCCTCCACACCTGTGCACCCCCAGCTCCCCCTAGGCTATTCGACGTGCCAGGTACGCCGTTGTCATGCTGTCTTGGGGATGACGTGCCTGGAAAGCAAAAACCATACCGGATCTGTACTCCTGTCATCTCTGCAGTCACAGGCCGATCGGTGGCTGACCCCACACCAACTGAAGATCGGAAAAGTGGTGTGTGACAATGGAAGCAATCTGTTGGCAGCACTGAGACTGGGCAATTTAACACATGTGCCCTGCATGGCACATGTTCTGAATTTAATAGTACAACGTTTTGTCTCAAAGTACCCAGGATTCCAGGACGTTCTCAGGCAGTCCAGGAAGGTGTCGGCCCATTTCAGACGGTCCTACACAGCCATGGCACGCCTTGCTGACATTCAGCAGCGGTACAACATGCCAGTCAGGCGTTTGATTTGCGACAGCCAGACTCGCTGGAATTCAACGCTCCTCATGTTGGAACGTCTGCTGCAACAACAAAGAGCCGTCAACGAATACCTGTTTGAACTGGGTGGTAGGACTGGATCTGCAGAGCTGGGGATTTTTTTACCCCGTTACTGGGTGCTTATGCGCGATGCCTGCAGGCTCATGCGGCCTTTTGAAGAGGTTACAAAAATGGTCAGTCGCACCGAAGGCACCATCAGCGACCTAATACCCTTTGCTTTCTTCCTGGAGCGTGCCGTGCGACGAGTGACAGATGAGGCTGTAGACCAGCGTGACGAGGAGCAGGAAGCGCACGATTTCTGGTCGGAATCACCAGAACGAACCCAGGCACCTGCTGCAACGCAGGGAGAGGTGTCAGAAGTGGAGTCAGAGGAGGAAGGTGGCTTTGTGGAGGAGGAGGACCAACAGGAGCAGGCTTCCCAGGGGGCTAGTGGTGACCTTTTGGGGACCCCTGGTCTTGTACGTGGCTGGGGGGAGGAGACCGTGGATGATGCAGTCCTTGATAACGAGGAAGCGGAGATGGATACCTCTGCATCCAACCTTGTGAGAATGTGGTCTTTCATGCTGTCATGCCTGTTGAAGGACCCCCGTATCAAGAGGCTTAAGGAGAAGGACCTGTACTGGGTCGCGACTCTACTAGACCCTCGGTACAAGCATAAAGTGGCAGAAATGTTACCAACATACCACAAGTCTGAAAGGATGCTGCATTTAGAAACCAGCCTGCAAAACATGTTGTACAATGCTTTTAAGGGTGATGTCACTTCAGGAACTCATCAACATTCCAGGGGCAGAGGTGCCAGTAATCCTGCCACGAGCGCACCTGCAAGGACAAAGCACTTTGGCCACTCTGTAACGTCAGACATGCAAATGTTTTTCAGTCCAAGGCAGCGGCAGAACCGTTCGGGATCCACCCTCAAAGAACGCCTCGACCGGCAGGTAGCGGACTACCTGGCATTAACTGCAGATATCGACACTCTGAGGAGCGATGAACCCCTGGACTACTGGGTGCGCAGGCTTGATCTGTGGCCAGAGCTGTCACAATTTGCCATGAACCTCTTGTCTTGCCCCGCCTCAAGTGTCCTCACAGAAAGGACCTTCAGTGCAGCAGGAGGGATTGTAACTGAGAAGAGAACTCGCCTAGGTCACAAAAGTGTGGATTACCTGACCTTTATTAAAATGAATGAGGGGTGGATCTCGGAGGGTTACTGCACGCCGGAAGACTTGTGCTGAGTTTCTGATTCTGACTCCCCATGCAGCTGTCCTTCTCTGCACGCCTCATGACTCCACATACAGCTGTCCTTTAGCGTCCTCCTCCCTCCACCACCGTTACAAACTAGGGTGCAAACCCTACTGGTTTAATTTGAATCCAGGTAAATCCTGAGTTTTTCTGGCCTCTGTGCTTCAGTGGCTGTGACAAAAAAATTGAATATTTTCAGCATTTATATGGCATATTTTTTCTGGCCTCTGTGCTTCAGTGGCTGCGACCAAAAAAAACAGAATATTTTCAGCATTTATATGGCATATTTTTTCTGGCCTCTGTGCTTCAGTGGCTGTGACAAAAAAATGAATATTTTCAGCATTTATATGGCATATTTTTTCTGGCCTCTGTGCTTCAGTGGCTGCGACCAAAAAAACAGAATATTTTCAGCATTTATATGGAATATTTTTTATGGCCTCTGTGCTTCAGTGGCTGTGACAAAAAAAATGAATATTTTCAGCATTTATATGGCATATTTTTTCTGGCCTCTGTGCTTCAGTGGCTGCGACCAAAAAAAACAGAATATTTTCAGCATTTATATGGCATATTTTTTATGGCCTCTGTGCTTCAGTGGCTGTGACAAAAAAATGAATATTTTCAGCATTTATATGGCATATTTTTTCTGGCCTCTGTGCTTCAGTGGCTGCGACCAAAAAAAACAGAATGTTTTCAGCATTTATATGGCATATTTTTTATGGCCTCTGTGCTTCAGTGGCTGCGACCAAAAAAATTGAATATTTTCAGCATTTATATGGCATATTTTTTCTGGCCTCTGTGCTTCAGTGTCTGCGACAAAAAAAATTTATATTGTTAGCATTTATATGGCATATTTTTCCTGGCCTCTGTGCTGCAGTGGCTGCGACCAAAAAAAATTAATATTGTTTGCATTTATATGGCATATTTTTTATGGCCTCTGTGCTGCAGTGGCTGCGACAAAAAAAAAATTAATATTGTTTGCATTTATATGGCATATTTTTTCTGGCCTCTGTGCTGCAATGGCTGCGACAAAAAAAAATTAATATTGTTTGCATTTATATGGCATATTTTTTCTGGCCTCTGTGCTGCAGTGGCTGCGACAAAAAAAAATTAATATTTTCAGCATTTATATGGCATATTTTTTCTGGCCTCTGTGCTTCAGTGGCTGCGACAAAAAAAAAGATAATTTTTCAGGAAAGTACACATGCCTAATTTTTCAGGGTTCTGCAACAGTGGCAAAATCGCATCTTTTATGGTCACCGCAGGTGATCAATAAAGTAGACCAAAACTGGGCCCACACTGCAGAATCAGTGTTTTTTGGTTCACTTCACTGTACATTGAATTACCTCTGCCTGACCGTGCACGTGCGCACAAGCACGGTGACTGCTAAACACACCACTACAGAAATATTGCCACCAACAGGACGAACATCCTGGAGGTGACAAGCTCAACTAGTAATTAAAAACTATTATTTGCTCACTTGACGGTATCATTCATTAAAGCTCTTTGCGTCTTTTTGCGTTGCAGTAAGCACCGCGTTTCGTCTTTGCGTGTGAACAGGCTGTAACCTTTACACGACTTGATTGGCATGTAGACGCCGGACGTTTTAAAGCATTTTATTACACAGGTTTAGAAATGTAGTGTGATTTCTGCCCTTTACAGCACAAAACGCAGCGCTGTGTCAACAATGGATTTTATAGAAACATTTTTGCCCTTGATCCCCCTCTGGCATGGCACTGTCCAGGTCGTTGCACCCTTTAAACAACTTTAAAATCATTTTTCTGGCCAGAAATGTCTTTTCTAGCTTTTAAAATTCGCCTTCCCATTGAAGTCTATGGGGTTCGCGACGTTCGCGAACCGTTCGCATTTTTGACGCAAGTTCGCGAATATGTTCGCGAACTTTTTTTCCGACGTTCGCTACATCCCTATAGCTCAATGTCAGATTTTAAAATTAAATATAAGTAAATCTGTTTGCTCTTTTGAGTGTACAATTCTGTTTTGAGAAAAACATTTTCCCATGACAGTCAGGGGCGCTCCACCAATGAGGCGAGTTGAGACACTCGCCTCAGACGGCAGCGCCCCCCTGGTTACCAGGGGCGGCAAAAAAGCTGCTCCTGGTAACTAAGAGCCGAATTTCCGGTTTTCAACCCGGAAATTCGGCTCTTCTAGTGCAGAGAGCGCAATTTCGCTCTCTGCACTAGCGTCGTGCAGCGCCCGGACCCCCTCCTGCGCAGAAAATGTGAGCGCCGTGAGGAGGGGTTGGGGCGGCAACAGTAGGCCGCCTCAGGCTGCATAAAGGCGCAGATCGGCGCTGATGACAGTATCCCTTTAAGTCAATAGGAAGTTATTTTCAGAACTAGTTGGCAGTTTGTATAGCACAGAAAATCATGGATCTGTCAGTAGGAAAATTGTGCAGTCCCTGTTGACTGAAGAGGGGATGGTTATTGACAAAAAAGCTGAATTTTGAGAAATGTATAGGCAATGTAAGAGTCATATTAAGGGTGCAGAATGGTCATATTTTATCATATTAAAGGGGTGTTTCACCTTTAATTAACTTTTAGTATACTTTAGAATGACCACTAAACAACTTTTCAATTGGTCTTCATTATGTAAGTTTGTATGTATACTTTTATTTGTATAGCACTCCTTGAGGGCAAAGCACTGTACAGCAAAACAATAAATTAGTAGTAACAAACAAGGGGTCATTCAAATAAAGTAAAATAAAGTAACAAGTGCATTATTAGAAATACAATTCACATAAATATAAAATATAATTACAATACAGATTAAGTGCCCAGTGACAAGAAGACAAAGGGGCAAATTTACTAAAGGGCGATTTACTAACAGGTGCTGGTGTAAATTCACTAGCGAAGTGGCGCCAGACTTGCCTTTGCCACCTCAAACCAGGTGAAGTGCAATAGAGTAGATAGGAGTTTCTTCTAAAAAAGTTTAAATTTTTTTAAAGTCCCAAAAAACGCGGGCGTCTTTTACTTTTTAAAGGGTGATAGGCTGATAGGGTACCCTCCTTCCCCCTTACATTTACTAATATATGGCATCTAAACTATACAGTTGCCACATGTGTAGGGCAATAGAACAACTTTATTTTATTTTAGAAAGGATTCCCAGACTTGTGTAGTGTAATGTACTTTTTGCAGCATATACGTCCATTGTATTTGAACTTGGCGCTGTATGCAAATTAGGCATCACTAGCGTAACTTCGATTTGCTTGACGAATTAACGATAGCGTAACTTCACAACCTTTCGCCTCCCTGAGCGCAACTTCAGATTTTAGTGAATTAGTGGTGCCCTGGCGAAACTTCACCTGGCAAAGTGCGGCAAAGGCGTCGCTAGCGCATTTTCGTCGCTTAGTGAATTTGCCCCTAAAAGATGGAGGACCCTACCCCGTAGGGCTTACAGTCTAAATGGAGTAACACACAGACACAATTCAGAGGGGTATTAAGTGCTGCAGGTTACAGTTTGTTACACTGTCATATAAGTGCCAGTTTCCAGTTCAGGTGTTATCTAAGTGCTCCCAGAGGTAGTCTTTGAGTTTCGTTTTAAAAACACTGATGGAGTTTTTATTCATTTTTTTATTCATATTAATTCGTTTTTCATTATTTATTCTATATCATTTTTGAATTATTTGCTTTCTTCTTCTGACCCTTTCCAGCTTTTAAATGGGGGTGACTGACCCCATCTAAAAACAAATGCTCTGTAAAGCTACACATGTATTGTTATTGCTGCTTTTTATTACTCATCTTTCTATCCAGGCCCTCTCCTATTCATATTCCAGTCTCTTATTCAAATCAATGCATGGTAATTTGGTACCTTGCTGAGATTACAAACTGGAGAACTGCTGAATAAAAAGCTAAATACAGTAAGTCAGAAACCATAAATAATAATACAATGAAAACCAATTGCAAATTGTCTCAGAATATCACTCTCTACATATTAAATGTAACTCAAAGGTTAACAACCCCTTTAAGGATTAAGAATTAACTTTTTTTGATATTTTAAGTGGTTGGTCATCTTTAAGGTAACTTTTAGTACGTTATAGTATGGCCAATTCTAAGCAACTTTTCGAATGGTTTTAATTATTGATTTTTTTAAAGTTATTTGTCTTTTTCTTCTGACTCTTTGCAGCTTTCAAATGGGCGTCACTGACCCCATCTAAAAAGCAAATGCTCTGTAAGGCTACAAATGTATTGTTAATGCTACTTTTTATTACTAATCTTTCTATTAAGGTCCGCTCCTATTCATATTCCAGTCTCTTATTTAAATCAATGCATGGTTGCTAGGGTTATTTGGACTCTAGCTACCAGATTATCTAAAATGCAAATTAAAGAGCTGCTGAATAAAAAGCTAAATTACTCAAAAACCTCAAATAATAAAAAATTAAAAAGAATTGCAAATTGTCTCAGAATATCACTCTCTACATCATATTAAAAGTTATCTCAAAGGTGGCTCTACATTTTCACATGGGCAAAAGATTGAACTTGGTAGAAATGTATCTTTTTAATTTTCATCTTCTACAGTCAGACCAGAGAACAGCCTGACTGCTCAGCTTTGATCCATGTTATTTCTACACCTGCAGGCCCAACGTTGGCATGGGTGCAGATACGCAGAGTGGATTTTGAAGTTGAAAAGCTACAGAATGCATTTTCATGGAAAAATACCCTCTGGGGCAGATTTATCAAGGGTCGAATTTAGAAGTTAAAAAACTTCGAAATTCGACCATGGAATTGGCCAAATTTGATAGCTGAACTTTTCTTTTTATATTTTTTTGGCTGTTTCTGGTCGAACTAAAAACGTTCGATCAATCGTAGAAATCGTTCGATCAAACGATTATAATTTAATCGTACGATCAAACAATTTTCAAAAAAAAATACTTTGACTTTTTAAAACTTATGGGTTCTAGGAGGTCCCCATTGGCTAACATAGCAATTCGGCAGGTTTAAGGTGGTTTTAAGGTTTTTTAAAGAGACAGTACTTCGACTTTTGAATGGTCGAATATTCAAAGTATTTTCAATTCGAATCGAAGTCGAATTTGGCCTATTTGATGGTCGTAGTACCCCAAAAAAATTCTACATTTTTTAATTTGAAAATTCACTTTGACCCTTAGTAAATGTGACCCTCTGTGTACAGCATAGGACCACAGTTCTGGAGTCCTACTCGCAGCCGCCTAAACCACCCCTTCAACTGTGTGTATCTGTAAGGGAGAGTGCCAGAGTAGCAATCGGGCAAGTAGCGTCAAGTCTGGGCCAGCAGGGCTGGGGCCCATCGAGTTTTTCCCAGTGTCCCACAAACCCAGTCCAACCCTTTCTGTTCATTGGCACCCAGGCCGATGCTCTGCCTGCAGCTGCAGAAATAACACAGAGCAGATGTGAGTGGTTTGGATGTTTCTCTGGTCTGACTGTAGCCTAACTCTGCTAATTGAAAAATGGCATTTAATTGCAGGGTCTCTACTTCTATTTCTTTAGTATGCTATTGGGATTTATGAAGGGATACAAACAGTACAGCACAGTATATCTGCATTTGGTATGGCTAATATGGTATGACTAATAATTCTTGTTGACAAGCACTTAAAATATGTAAACCATTTGTGCTTCATAATGTCTGGATTGAAATAATATTAACTTATTAAAACCAAGTGAAGGTTCAGAGTACATTACTAGGTGTGTTATATAATCAGGTCCAAAGTGTGCGGATATGAGTCACAAAAGGCAAGTGTGGAACTTCTGTTATATTATTCAGGCTAATATAATATTGATTTCCTTCCTTCTTAGCTATGAGAAATTTTGCAGTTAAATGATAGAGTTCAATAACCTTTCCATCAGTGTATGATGGCAACTACTGGAGATGTCACACTATCATGATAAGAGTTACTTAGGTGGCTCTGTGGTTTATATGCCTGTGTGCCCCTACTACTTGCACGAACATAGTTGCATTTAGAGGGACTCATTTCTGAGAGGGGGTAGTAAAAATAAACTTCATTGTTTTAGAAGCAGTACAGAATTTTTAATTGATTATGTTTAGAAACTTTTGTATTATGACGAGTTGAAGTTCATGTTACATTTATAAATGAGGATCGGCACTAAGAGAAGTAAATATTGCAAGTTGCATTGCTGTGCAGTGTTTACTGTCTGGACTGAATTTTGACCTTATTGTAAACTTTGTGTTGGCTATTGTGGATTAGACAAGTTACTACTCTGCCTGCACAACAGATAAACAGCAGGGATATAAAAATAAATGTCTTCAAAATAATTTCTGTATCCAAAACAGCTGCAATTTACATCTTTAGAAGGCCACTTCTAGAAAAGTCTAGCTAACATGTTTGGTGTTTAGCAACAGCTAGGCAATCTTAAATAAGTCCATGGAAAAATCCTAGTGATTCACAGGCTAGTATCTGGTGTGAAAATTTCGGTGGACTGGGGTCTGGGCCAGCAGTTCGATTCCCTCCCTGCTAGTACCCCACAGCTCGTCTTCCTCCCTGGGCCCCTCGAAGTAAAAAAATTTGAAATTGAAAGAAATTTTTTGGATACCTCGATTTACTTCGAATTCTATTCAAATTAAAAATAGTTTGAATATTCGACCATTCGATAATCAAAGTACTGTCTCTTTAAAAAAACTTCGACTTCAATACTTCGCCAAATTAAACCTGCCGAAGTGCTATGTTAGCATATGGGGACCTTCTACAACCATTTTCTAAGTCTTTACACCTCGAAGTAAAAACATTCGATCGTACGTTAAAAACATTCAATCGTACTCTAAAATCGTTCGAATCGTTCAATTCAAAAATTTACTGAATTTACTTTGATCACAGGATGTCCAAATTCTGTGAAAAATACTTTGACTTCGATATTTGAAGTCAAAGTATTTCAATTCAATGGTCGAATTTTGAAGTATTACACTTTGAAATTCGACCCTTGATAAAGCTGCCCCTATTCACTATTCACTATTGTGAATTGGGCAAATTATTACTGCACTGCACAACTACACAATAGTAGGGATATAAAAATAAATGTCTTCAAAATAATTTCTGTATCCAAAACAGCTCCTTACATCAGCCAACAGGCCTGTTCTGGAAGAGTCTAGCTAATATTTTGCCCCATCACCCTGCTGGGCCCCCAGAAACCTCCCCTTCACCCCACTGCCCTCCCCACTGCTCTCCTCATCACCCTACTGAACTATCCTCCCCACCATCCTGCTGGTTGCCCCACAGCTCTCCCCATTACCCTTCTGGGCCCCTGCAGATGGCCACACGTCCATCTTTAATTTTTTACAGGAGACAGAGCGATGCAAAGAGCATGGGAGAGTTGAGAAAGAAGCAATGTTGGTTGGTTTGCTTGTGGATGAGTGGGTAAGGTAATGCTTTCAATTAATTTTCTGCAGTGATCTTACTGGCTTGTCTGGTCTGAATATGATTTTTACCGATATGTCCGTAATGAATATGCTCGTTGTCCTATTCTTATTGGCATGTTTGGGGTTAATATGCCCATTGCCCATTTATTACATGCATGTCTATTGTCCATTTCTGTAGTGATCTTACTTCCATGTCTGGGCAATTAATCTTCTGCAAATGATTTCCCACTGGCAATAAACGAAATCGCCAGTGGGAAACATAGGCAGTGTTTTGTTTTTCCAATTCACCTGAAGTTTGCTTGCTAACTGTCAAAGTAACTGTTAAACTTATTTATGTGTGTGTATTTAATAATTAACGTCCTCTCTTACTTACTCCTCTTCTGTAAGACAGGGTCAGTAATTTCAAGAAACAGAAAATCTTTATATTTGATCATTTTTATCCTTCTCTCAATGGTCTTTAAGTAGGTTAAGAACTACATACCAGTTAAGCATTAGGAATCAGACAGTCTAAATTCCAAGCCTGAGAGCTGCATGACCAAATCTTTTTAGAACCACAAAAAAAACAATCGTTTTAAAAATGTGTTGGAATACTACTCCATACTAAATTTAATGTTCAGGTTAATTACCCCTTAAAATGCCAAACGGAATAATAATAATACATTTTACAACAAAACAAAAATAAAGGAAAACAATGTGGAGTGTAAGGAGAAATATACAAATCACATTCTGTGCATCAGCTAGGGAGATATACTTCATTAACCTAATGTAATCTTTGTTAGTCCTTGCCAGTTAGACTTGGAAATGTCAAACAACGAAAAAATGTAACAATTTTTAACACTAGAATAAATTCGCCAGACACGAATTTACAACAACAAATTTCTGAGTTTCATTTGCGAAACCCTCGTGACAATTCGCCTGCGAAAAATCTGCCCTATCAAAAAAAAGATTGCACGCACAAAAAAATTGTCGCATATCAAAATTATTCGTACACTCATTGACTTTAATGCATTTGGACCAAATAGTCTTGCATATAAAAATTGTCATTTGTGTCAAAATTGACGTGCGTCAAAATTATTTTGAAGCCCATTGACTGCGAACCGAAATGGCACAGATTCGCCCATCACTATTTAGCACCTATTTCCAACAAAGTGATGATGTTTTATATACACAGAATGCTGCACCCTACATAGCAATACTTCAAGTATGTAGAAATTGTGACACATTGTTTTATTGATTTTATGACTTTACATTAATAAGCTTATTATGAAATTTGAACTCGTGCAGGGTAAGGTAACAAACGTCACAAGCTTTTAACCAGGTGTCGTATACCATAACAACCAAATATTTGAAACAGGTTTAAAGGAATAGTTCAGTGTGAAAATAAAAACTGTAAATAGGCTGTGCAAAATAAAAAATGTTTCTAATATAGTTAGTTAGCCAAAAATGTAATCTATAAAGGCTGGAGTGACTGAATGTCAAACATAACAGCCAGAACGCTATTTCCTGCTTTTCAGCTGTATAAGTTATAGTTAGTCAGCGACTTGAAGGGGGGCCACATGGTACATTTCTGTTCAGTGAGTTTGCAATTGATCCTCAGCATGCAGCTCAGACACATGTGGCCCCCCTCAAGTCTCTGATTGGTTACTGCCTGGTAACCAGGGTAACCAGTCAGTGTAAACCAAGACAGCTGAAAAGCAGGAAGTAGTGTTCTGGCTATTATGTTACCCATCCAATCACAAAATCCAACCATGTTACAAGTTTTTGCTCAGGTTTCCACTTTCAGTGTATTACAATAATTAGGGGGTTAGTTATCAAAAGTTGAATTTTAGAGCTTTGTGAGATTTTTTTATACCTTGAATGAACTCAGAACTTGAATATTTTCCAAAATAAGAAAAAACTCAAATGGAAAAAACTCAAATCAGTAAATTCAGGGACAAGAACCAAAAACCTCAAATTAATCTAGTTTTCTGTGGAAAAGTCTTGATTCACTCGAATTGATTAAGTTTTCGAAAAAAAATTGAACAGCATGAAGGCTATTAACATCTTCTCATCCTCTAAAATAGCAACAACAGTATTAATATTAATAAATAATAATAGTAATAATAATAAGGAATCCAACAGTCACCCATCCTCACAAAGCTATGATGGAACAGCAGAGACTTCTTAATTTCTTATGGGTGTCTATTCTGTTTTTAAGAGGCTCAGTAGGGATCCTTTTGGTCTTTCAAGCTTAAGTGATTGTTCGTTTTGCAGTCTTCATGATCATCGTAAACAGCTGGAATTGTGCCCAAGTGTGAACTTGTCTGGTTTCTTACATTAGGGATTGCAGGTAAAGTTGTTGAACCATATTAGCCAGTAAAAATGTTACAGGGCAACCCTTTTGAAATAGTTACATAGTTACATAGTTAGTTACATAGTTAAATTGGGTTGAAAAAAGACAAAGTCCATCAATTTCAACCCCTCCAAATGAAAACCCAGCATCCATACACACACCCCTCCTGTCAGGTATTGCTGGGATTCAAGCCGGGGACCTTTGGGTTTCTGGCTCGATGCCTTAACCATTTGGCCAGGTGAGCAGCCTGTAGGGTTGCTTGCTATGTATAACCTGGCCTCTGCAGTCCCAGCCCAGCTTCCGCCTGATTGGCCTCTCCAGCCCCAGCTCAGCTGCAGCCTGTTTGGCATCTACAGCCCCAACCCAGCTGCTACCTAGTTTCATCAGCCAATCAGGGCTGACTCTTCCCTATTTAAGGGTAGCACTCAGACCACTCCTTGCCAGAGCATTGCATGGTGTTCCTAGTACTGCGGCAGCGCCCCTAACTAGGTAGTTCTAGCTCTTGCCCCTGTTCCCTTATTATCTTGCCTTGCCTTGTCCTACTTACCTTATCTTGTACCTTCCCAGCCTTGACCTTGATCCAACCCTACCTTGTACTCCACTCTTGCTATCTTGCTCCAGTCCTCTCTTGCTATCCTCGGCTCCAGTCCTCCCTTGCTCCAGTCCTCTCTTGCTATCCTCGGCTCCAGTCCTCTCTTGCTACCTTGCTCCAGTCCTCTCTTGCTATCCTCGGCTCCAGTCCTCTCTTGCTATCCTCGGCTCCAGTCCTCTCTTGCTATCCTCGGCTCCAGTCCTCTCTTGCTATCCTCGGCTCCAGTCCTCTCTTGCTATCCTCGGCTCCAGTCCTCTCTTGCTACCTTGCTCCAGTCCTCTCTTGCTATCCTCGGCTCCAGTCCTCTCTTGCTACCTTGCTCCAGTCCTCTCTTGCTATCCTCGGCTCCAGTCCTCTCTTGCTATCCTCGGCTCCAGTCCTCTCTTGCTATCCTCGGCTCCAGTCCTCTCGTGCTATCCTCGGCTCCAGTCCTCTCGTGCTATCCTGCTCCAGTCTCCTCTCGTGCTATCCGGCTCCAGTCTCCTCTCGTGCTATCCGGCTCCAGTCTCCTCTCGTGCTATCCGGCTCCAGTCTCCTCTCGTGCTATCCGGCTCCAGTCTCCTCTCGTGCTATCCGGCTCCAGTCTCCTCTCGTGCTATCCGGCTCCAGTCTCCTCTCGTGCTATCCGGCTCCAGTCTCCTCTCGTGCTATCCGGCTCCAGTCTCCTCTCGTGCTATCCGGCTCCAGTCTCCTCTCGTGCTATCCGGCTCTAATCTCCTTCCGCTCCAGTCCTGTCTTGCTATCCGCTCTAGTCCCCCTCTGCACTCTATCCCCAGTTTCATCTGTTCTACGCCCGCACCGTCCTGTCCCATCCAGTCTGTTCCTGTTCCACTCCTGCCCCGTTCAGTCTGTTCCTGTTGAGTCGTCGCCCTCTTCTTCCTGCCTAGTCTTGTCCAGTCCTGATCTTCGCCCTCTCCGTCCTGTTCTGCACCTGTTCCAGTCTGACTCTTCGCCCTCATCAACCTGTTCCTGCTTCCCTTCAAGTTTCCCCTAGGCACATACAGCTCCTGCCTCAAGGACTCGCCCTTTCCCTTCAGTCTCCACAGCTCCCCCTACCTAATCCTTGACAGAATGCTCTGGCCAAAAGAGTCTGCAAGGGCTGTTCCTGTGCCTTCTGACCGGATTCCCAAAAAGACTGAATATTCTATTCTGACCCGCAGATACTGTGATGGCTCCCCAAGTAAAATTCCTATCTTTCTAGAGGAAGTCCTGCTCCTTTCAGAGAAAAAACACTTTCTGAGTGCTCCTCCAGTCGAGCAAGTTTCGGAAATCATTTTCTTCCTGCTAGAAGGTGAAGCTCGTTCCTGGGCCGAGAACTTACTGTGCAGTAAATCCCCTATAATCTACGATACTGCTCAGTTTCTGTTGGCATTCCTAGATAAATTTGCTCCAGTTCCCGGGCCGGCCATCCCTCCGCAGTCTGCTCCAGTTCCCGGGCCGGCCATCCCTCCGCAGTCTGCTCCAGTTCCCGGGCCGGCCATCCCTCCGCCGTCTGCTCCAGTTCCCGGGCCGGCCATCCCTCCGCCGTCTGCTCCAGTTCCCAGGCCGGCCATCCCTCCGCCGTCTGCTCCAGTTCCCGGGCCGGCCATCCCTCTGCCGTCTGCTTCAGTTCCCGGGCCTGCTACCCCTCAGCAACTGCTTCCCCAGCAGCATCCGCTGCCTTCAGCTCCAGAGGGGCTTCCCCAGCAGCATCGGCTGGCCACAGCTCCAGAGGGGCTTCCCCAGCAGCATCGGCTGGCCACAGCTCCAGAGGGGCTTCCCCAGCAGCATCGGCTGGCCACAGCTCCAGAGGGGCTTCCCCAGCAGCATCGGCTGGCCACAACTCCAGTGGGGCCTACCCAGTAGCATCGGCTGGCCACAGCTCCAGAGGGGCCTACCCAGCAGCATCGGCTGGCCACAGCTCCAGAGGGGCCTACCCAGCAGCATCGGCTGCCTACAGTTCCAGTGGGGCCTTCCCTGAAACCGCCATTGCCTTCAGCTCCAGAGCCAGTTCCCCAGCAGCCTCCGCTGCCCATGGCTTCAGCTGGGTTTCCCCGGCGACTGGCTCCCCACTAGCTGCCTCCTGCACTTGTGCTGGCACCCCAGCAGCTGCCTCCTGTACCCATTCCTTGTCCTGTGCCCCCAGAAGTGGGGCTTCTGCCTGATCCTGTGCCCCGAGAAGGGGGGCTTCTGCCTGATCCTGTGCCCCGAGAAGGGGGGCTTCTGCCTTGTCCTATGCCCCGAGAAGGGGGGCTTCTGCCTTGTCCTATGCCCCGAGAAGGGGGGCTTCTGCCTTGTCCTGTGCCCCGTGAAGGGGGGCTTCTGCCGTGTCTTAACACAGTGACTGTACCAACTCTTAGAATAACATTCAAAACCCAGGCACTCATGTGGAGGGCACCCGCGAGGGTGGAGTTGCCTATACAGTTGCCAAGTCCCAGGGCACCCGCATGGGTGGCTCTGCCTAACACCTGGGCACCCGCCAGGGTGGCTCTTCTGAGTATCAGAGCACCCGCCAGGGTGGCTCTACCAAGTATCAGAGCACCCACCAGGGTGGCTCTTCCGAGTCCCAGAGCACCCGCCAGGGTGGCTCTTCCGAGTCCCAGAGCACCCGCCAGGGTGGCTCTTCCGAGTCCCAGAGCACCCGCCAGGGTGGCTCTTCCGAGTCCCAGAGCACCCGCCAGGGTGGCTCTTCCGAGTCCCAGAGCACCCGCCAGGGTGGCTCTTCCGAGCATCAGAGCACCCGCCAGGGTGGCTCTACCTAGCATCAGAGCACCCGCCAGGGTGGCTCTGCCGAGTCCCAGGGCACCCGCCAGGGTGGCTCTGCCGAGTCCCAGGGCACCCGCCAGGGTGGCTCTGCCGAGTCCCAGGGCACCCGCCAGGGTGGCTCTGCCGAGTCCCAGGGCACCCGCCAGGGTGGCTCTGCCGAGTCCCAGGGCACCCGCCAGGGTGGCTCTGCCGAGTCCCAGGGCACCCGCCAGGGTGGCTCTGCCGAGTCCCAGGGCACCCGCCAGGGTGGCTCTGCCGAGTCCCAGGGCACCCGCCAGGGTGGCTCTGCCGAGTCCCAGGGCACCCGCCAGGGTGGCTCTGCCGAGTCCCAGGGTGGCTTATACTATAGCATCACCTCCTAGTTGGGCACCCATGTGGGTAGTTCTGCCCTTAGCATTGCCAGTTCCCCAGGCACGTGAAAATGTTGGTCTCTGTGGCGCCTGGGAGTCGCCTTGTGAGGGGGGGGATACTGTCAGGTATTGCTGGGATTCGAGCCGGGGACCTTTGGGTTTCTGGCTCGATGCCTTAACCATTTGGCCAGGTGAGCAGCCTGTAGGGTTGCTTGCTATGTATAACCTGGCCTCTGCAGTCCCAGCCCAGCTTCCGCCTGATTGGCCTCTCCAGCCCCAGCTCAGCTGCAGCCTGTTTGGCATCTACAGACCCAACCCAGCTGCTACCTAGTTTCATCAGCCAATCAGGGCTGACTCTTCCCTATTTAAGGGTAGCACTCAGACCACTCCTTGCCAGAGCATTGCATGGTGTTCCTAGTACTGCGGCAGCGCCCCTAACTAGGTAGTTCTAGCTCTTGCCCCTGTTCCCTTATCTTGCCTTGCCTTGTCTTGTCCTACTTATCTTGTACCTTCCCAGCCTTGACCTTGATCCAACCCTGCCTTGTACCTTGTACTCCACTCTTGCTATCTTGCTCCAGTCCTCTCTTGCTATCCTCGGCTCCAGTCCTCTCTTGCTCCAGTCCTCCCTTGCTCCAGTCCTCTCTTGCTATCCTCGGCTCCAGTCCTCTCTTGCTACCTTGCTCCAGTCCTCTCTTGCTATCCTCGGCTCCAGTCCTCTCTTGCTACCTTGCTCCAGTCCTCTCTTGCTATCCTCGGCTCCAGTCCTCTCTTGCTACCTTGCTCCAGTCCTCTCTTGCTATCCTCGGCTCCAGTCCTCTCTTGCTATCCTCGGCTCCAGTCCTCTCTTGCTACCTTGCTCCAGTCTCCTCTCGTGCTATCCTGCTCCAGTCTCCTCTCGTGCTATCCTGCTCCAGTCTCCTCTCGCGCTATCCTGCTCCAGTCTCCTCTCGCGCTATCCTGCTCCAGTCTCCTCTCGCGCTATCCTGCTCCAGTCTCCTCTCGCGCTATCCTGCTCCAGTCTCCTCTCGCGCTATCCTGCTCCAGTCTCCTCTCGCGCTATCCTGCTCCAGTCTCCTCTCGCGCTATCCTGCTCCAGTCTCCTCTCGCGCTATCCTGCTCCAGTCTCCTCTCGCGCTATCCTGCTCCAGTCTCCTCTCGCGCTATCCTGCTCCAGTCTCCTCTCGCGCTATCCTGCTCCAGTCTCCTCTCGCGCTATCCTGCTCCAGTCTCCTCTCGCGCTATCCTGCTCCAGTCTCCTCTCGCGCTATCCTGCTCCAGTCTCCTCTCGCGCTATCCTGCTCCAGTCTCCTCTCGCGCTATCCTGCTCCAGTCTCCTCTCGCGCTATCCTGCTCCAGTCTCCTCTCGCGCTATCCTGCTCCAGTCTCCTCTCGCGCTATCCTGCTCCAGTCTCCTCTCGCGCTATCCTGCTCCAGTCTCCTCTCGCGCTATCCTGCTCCAGTCTCCTCTCGCGCTATCCTGCTCCAGTCTCCTCTCGCGCTATCCTGCTCCAGTCTCCTCTCGCGCTATCCTGCTCCAGTCTCCTCTCGCGCTATCCTGCTCCAGTCTCCTCTCGCGCTATCCTGCTCCAGTCTCCTCTCGCGCTATCCTGCTCCAGTCTCCTCTCGCGCTATCCTGCTCCAGTCTCCTCTCGCGCTATCCTGCTCCAGTCTCCTCTCGCGCTATCCTGCTCCAGTCTCCTCTCGCGCTATCCTGCTCCAGTCTCCTCTCGCGCTATCCTGCTCCAGTCTCCTCTCGCGCTATCCTGCTCCAGTCTCCTCTCGCGCTATCCTGCTCCAGTCTCCTCTCGCGCTATCCTGCTCCAGTCTCCTCTCGCGCTATCCTGCTCCAGTCTCCTCTCGCGCTATCCTGCTCCAGTCTCCTCTCGCGCTATCCTGCTCCAGTCTCCTCTCGCGCTATCCTGCTCCAGTCTCCTCTCGCGCTATCCTGCTCCAGTCTCCTCTCGCGCTATCCTGCTCCAGTCTCCTCTCGCGCTATCCTGCTCCAGTCTCCTCTCGCGCTATCCTGCTCCAGTCTCCTCTCGCGCTATCCTGCTCCAGTCTCCTCTCGCGCTATCCTGCTCCAGTCTCCTCTCGCGCTATCCTGCTCCAGTCTCCTCTCGCGCTATCCTGCTCCAGTCTCCTCTCGCGCTATCCTGCTCCAGTCTCCTCTCGCGCTATCCTGCTCCAGTCTCCTCTCGCGCTATCCTGCTCCAGTCTCCTCTCGCGCTATCCTGCTCCAGTCTCCTCTCGCGCTATCCTGCTCCAGTCTGCCTGTGTGTGCTGAAGAGATAGTGTAGGGAGAGAGCTGCTGCCTGTTAGTGATTTCAGGGACAGTTGAAAGTTTGCTAGCTAGTAATCGTTTTGATACTGCTCTGTTATTGGAGGGACAGAAGTCTGCAGGGGTTTGAGGGACATTTAAGCTTAGGTAGCTTTGCTGGCTAGTAATCTACCTTCTACTGCAGTGCTCTGTATGTAGCTGCAGTGGGCAGCTGTCCTGCTTCTGATCTCATCTGCTGACTGCTGCAATAACAGTAGTCCTTGTAAGGACTGCTTTTATTTATTTTTTTGTTCCAATACAGAGCAGTATCAAGCAGATTACTAGCCAGCAAACTTACTATCATCTGTCCCTGAAATCACTAACAGCTCTCCCCCTACACTATCTCTTCCAAGCACACACAGGCAGATTTTTCAGATACATTTTTGCCCTTGATCCCCCTCTGGCATGCCACTGTCCAGGTCGTTGCACCCTTTAAACAACTTTAAAATCATTTTTCTGGCCAGAAATGTCTTTTTTAGATGTTAAAGTTCGCCTTCCCATTGAAGTCTATGGGGTTCGCGAACCGCTCGCATTTTTGCGCAAGTTCGCGAATATGTTCGAACTTTTTTTCCGACGTTCGCTACATCTCTAGTCCTGTCTTGCTATCCGCTCTAGTCCCCCTCTGCACTCTATCCCCAGTTTGATCTGTTCTACGCCCGCACCGTCCTGTCCCATCCAGTCTGTTCCTGTTCCACTCCTGCCCCGTTCAGTCTGTTCCTGTTGAGTCGTCGCCCTCTTCTTCCTGCCTAGTCTTGTCCAGTCCTGATCTTCGCCCTCTCCGTCCTGTTCTGCACCTGTTCCAGTCTGACTCTTCGCCCTCATCAACCTGTTCCTGCTTCCCTTCACGTTTCCCCTAGGCACATACAGCTCCTGCCTCAAGGACTCGCCCTTTCCCTTCAGTCTCCACAGCTCCCCCTACCTAATCCTTGACACCTCCCTACTTTTAATTAAATTCTATATACCCATACCTATACTAACTATAGAGCTTAGTATCACAATAGCCTTTGATATTCTGTCTGTCCAAAAAATCATCCAAGCCATTCTTAAAGGCATTAACTGAATCAGCCATCACAACATCACCCGGCAGTGCATTCCAAAACCTCACTGTCCTGACTGTGAAGAACCCCCTACATTGCTTCAAATGAAAGTTCTTTTCTTCTAGTCTAAAGGGGTGGCCTCTGGTACGGTGATCCACTTTATGGGTAAAAAGGTTCCCTGCCATTTGTCTATAATGTCCTCTAATGTACTTGTAAAGTGTAATCATGTCCCCTCGCAAGCGCCTTTTTTCCAGAGCAAACAACCCCAACCTTGACGGTCTACCCTCATAATTTAAGTCTTCCATCCCTCTAACCAATTTAGTTGCACATCTCTGCACTCTCTCCAGCTCATTTATATCCCTCTTAAGGACTGGAGTCCAAAACATAAAATAAAAAATAACAAAAATGGTATAAAGGTGATACACCAATTTAATTAGAGCAAGCTTTCAGAACATTTTAGTTCCTTTTGGAAGCTGATTACAATGAAGCTGTGGTATTCTATGGTATATATTCAACATTCAGCTCGTAGGTCAAATAATCAACAAAATGGAATATCAATCTATGTGTAAGGTGTCAAAGTCATTTACAAGGGGGTCTGTAAGAGACAAGCAGATAAGGTACAAGATAATGTGGGTCAAACAGGCTGAGTATAAAGCAAAGGAATTCCATATAATCTCTTAGTCCATATCCAGACATGAATATGGACTAAGCACGCTGCGTTTTCATCCGACAGTCAGATAAATGTACTTCTTACCTGTGATTTCTCCTTCACTTCCTGTTTCTTCACAACATCCGACACGTGACATGCGTTATGTTGCATGGCAACGTGTCGGCACAGACGCATCGTTGAGTTCCTCCCTAAGAGAGTGGTGGTAAGATGCTTTGGGACAGAGATAACGAAGACAAAATGAACCATACTGTAAACCCTGATCCAGAATCTGTGAATCTTAGGACAGGAACAGTGTCGGACTGGCCTACCGGGTTATATGTGCAGGAACTAAATACAATCTGAGAGCTCCTCCTGATCTAATTGGCATAGGCCATAATTCACATAGGCCAGCTCCTCTACTGGACCTTTTGCATAAAAATCACCGTATAGGAAGGAAACTGTTTTATGAAGCTTTGGAATTCTCAAGCACTGACTGTCAAAGGAAGTTTCTGAGTTATACCATTGTTGGTTTAGGTGTCATTGTGATTGGGCAAAATGTAATAGTTGGAACAAATGGAACTGTTCTGCCTGGGAGACTGAGATGTTATTATTTTTTTTCAAATCAAACTACTACAAGTCAGAAACTAAAGTATTATGTTAAGTAGAATAACATTTAAGACATGTAAATTACATGATTTTGTTAAATATTTACAAGCAAAATAATCCTTAAAGTGTTGGTCACCTTTACATAAACTTTTAGTATGTTATGGAATGGTTAATTCTAAGCAACATTTCAATTTGTCTTGATTTTTTTCTTTTGTATAGTTTTTGAATTATTGGCCTTCTTCTTCTGACTCTTTCCAGCTTACAAATGGGGGTCACTGACCCCATCTAAAAAACAAATACTCTGTAAAGCTACAAATGTTTTGCTATTGCTACTTTTTATAACTCATCTTTCTATTTAGGCCCTCTTATTGAAAGCAATGCATGGTTGCTGGGGTAAGTTGGACCCTAGCAACCGGATTACTAAATTTGCAAACTGGAGAGCTGCTGAATAAAAAGCCAAATAACTCAAAAACCACACATAATAAAAAATGAAAACCAATTGCAAATTGTCTCAGAATATTACTCTTTACATACTTAAATTTAACTCAAAGGTGAACAACTCCTTTAAGTAAAATAAAAAATCCTCACCTTGAAGAGGTTTTAATTTAACTTTTAGTATAATATAGAGATAAATGTTCAGAGACAAATTTCAATTATTTTTCATTTCTTATTGTTTGTGGTTTTTGAGTTAATTAGTTTTTTTAAAAGTTTACAATTTCCACAATCTGGTTGCTAGGGTCCAAATGACCCCAAGAACCATGCACTGATTTGAATCAGAAACACCATAACCCCACCCTTTTGTGTCATAACCATGCTCCTTTGTGTCATAACTCTGCACCTCTCTGTCCCTCCCCTTGCTGGAATTTTGTCCTGAGAAAAGTTTCATCCCAGAGGTTCAAGGTAGGAAGCAGCAGTAGGATCAGCCTGCATGGGAGCCCTGTACTTATAGCTTGTCCTAAGGTAATCTGTAAGAATAGGGCTAAGCTGCATCTCCTGATGGTGATCTCTGTACTGAGTGTAGGAATTTTAATTGAGCACTCACTGCAGAGAGCAGCAACTTCAGGGGTGCATGTTCTCTAAGCGGTGAGCTCTTGAAAAAGTGTCTGGGATAAAGTGCTATAAGCATGACCTTTCTGCTATGTTTCTTTTGTTTCAAACTGCTATATTTGAAAATAAGCTCGTAAAATACAGTTATTTGTAATGTAGAGCCACATATCGCGTGCAAGCGTTCGGCTACTAATACCTTGTCAAAAGTTACAAAATTTTGTGTGGTTTCTTCATTCGAATACTTTGGCTTCCTGGTCAATTGTTTTTTTTTCTTGACAAAATAATATAATACTGTTTTTTAGGTGCCAAGCTTTTTATTTTCTCGAAAAACCTGCTTGGGAGGGGGGGGGGGGGCGATCTGCTGGAAACCAAGATATTCATAAGAAGAAAATATGTGAGCATTCAGGAACTGTTGCAAAGTTTTAGTAACTGAATGCTCGTGCCTGAAGGCTCTAGCATTTTTAAATCAGCCCCTAAGGGTGATGACACACGCTAAGATTCCGGGGAGATTAATCTCCCTGAAATGGCTTCCCGCCGGCTAGAATGTAAATCACCGGCGGGATGGCACTTGGAGCTCTTCGTTTTCTGAATGCACAAGAAGTTTCCTTGTGAGGCAACTTCTGGCGACTTTTGGCAGTATATTTTTTTGGTAGTAGAAATCTATGCCATGAAATATGCACTAACTTAATTTTGGGGGTCAGATATGCCAGATACTTTGGTGAACCTGGAAAACTGTTTGGAAGACCCCTGGCAATCATATTTAGGGTGCTTTTTCTTGGTACGCATGATACATGGGCAATAAATGCTGGAAATTTGAAGCTTTGAGGCAATTTTCTAAATGCCAGATACTTTGGTAAACCTATGCACAATGGGCATCAACCTGTTTGGAGGACCCCTGGCAATCATATTTAGGGTGCTTTTTCTTAGTATGTAATGATACATGGGTGATATAATGATACATGGGTGATATGATGCTGGAAAGTTGAAGCTTTAAGGCAATTTTTGGGTATTTTGTCAAAACTGCCAATTCAGTAGTTTGGAACAGAAAGGCATGGGTACCCATTTTAAATTCGGTAGAATGTGTACTTTACAAAAATTTATGGATTTCAAAATTAGGTAATATACTGCCAGAAGTTTTTGCTGTACAGAAGTCCTAAATCTCCCTAAAACTATACATATCTGGTACTGGCACGTTCGAGAGACATGAGACTTTCCAAATCAGTTGGAATATTTTTTTGGTAAAAAATCATATATTATGAAAAATATAATTTTTTTTTGTATTTAGCGCTATAAGTCTTTTTGCAGAGGTGGAAATACATGAAAACTCAGGCAGATTTAGAAAGCTCAGGTTCTACTAGGTAAAATAAAGTTTTCCCCTCAGAAAATGCCCCTAAAGTGACAGAGCACAAAATGTTTCAAAAACGTCTGGTACGGAGTGCAAATGATATTGAAATTCTGCTGGCACTTAAAGGGTTAATGCTTTTGAATGCAATGTTGATTTCCCAATTGATATGCCTTTGCCAAATGAAAAATAATCTGACACGAACAGCATAGTGTAGTTCTGTGCTTGTTACCTGCTTTGCTGTAGTTTTTTGGTGTGGCTTCTGTATTTATTATTATTATTAATGAGTTTTAGGAACATGCTTTTCTCTCAGGTTATGTCATAGGATGGGCTTAAGCAGTAAGGAATTTTAGGGAGGGCATCAATTCAAATTAAATATAGTTCGTAAATTAAATGAAATTACATCCAAATGAGGCAACAAGCAGTTCAATCAGATGTGCAGACTGCAATGAATTCATATATCATATATCCACAAAAAGGTCTGGCTGCACAATCCTTTATGTTTCTGGTGTTAATGTCTTGTAAATATCTGTTTAAATCGGCGGTGCTATGTAAATAAATACAATGTTTACAAAATATACCTTATATAGGGCTGCATACATTTCTACGCAATTTGGCTAGCTCCAAGCTGCCAAAATAAAAGGCAAACCCTTGTGCCTAAATGCCCTTTATGATGCAAAATGGGTGCAAAAAGGGTAACATTTAATTTAGAGCTTATAGAACTCAGTTGTAACTGAATATAGAATCAACGCCAAGCACCTGGTCTTGGCTTGTGCTTCTGCCTGTAGCAGCCACCTTTGGCCTCTCGAGGAGCCCTCAGCTACTCAGATGCCGGCCTTGCACCTCTCGCCTTGCACGAGAGGTGCAAGGCGAAAGGTTCTAAACAAGCGAAGGGGCACAACTGCAAGTAAAGTCTTTGGGCAGAAGGTCGTGGTACAAGGCATAAGGCAAAAACATAGTCAGATCAGGCTGGGTCGTGGCAGGCAGAGAATAAGCATAGTCAGGCAGGCAAGGGTCAAACCGGGAAATCAATCAGAAAGGATTTAGCAGAAGAGGTAGTCGGTATTCAGGCAAGGGTCAGCATCCAGAGGTCAGAATAGTCAAAAAGCCAGGCAGGTGTCACAACAGGAATCAAAACAGGTTCAGACAGATTATCTTAAAGCTCCAAAGCACCAGGTACAAACTCCTATAATGGGCAGTGTGAAAATGAAAAATGTCCCTTGAAGTACATTTGAATTTTCGTGCCAATGCGTGCTGATGTCATCACGCCAGCGCGCCTTTAAACCAGAGAGAGGCACCGCATGCGTGCCCTAAGAAACCGGCACCTGCAGTGGAGACTGGCGTGGCGGGCGTCCCTGCCTTCTCCCCATTAGAGCACACTGTAAATTGTTATTACAATTTTTCCACCACCGTTTAGCTGGATTGCCTACTTACAAACTGTAGGTATACTCAGGGCAGCCAAAAAAGGGGGGACAGGGGGTAGAGTTGTAAGGGGGCCCTGCCACGCTGCACTTTCTTGATTAGCTGGGCCCCCTTGCTTTCTGAGAGCTGCTGACTTCGGGAAGGAAGGGTTGGAGCACAAGGGGAGGTATCTTCTGTCCATTACTGTCCCTTATTGGTCACTGAGTTTAAGTCCCAGTTGAGCTGCTCAGGGATTGGATAGCTGAGGTTTGAACTTCCCCTCCAGCTCATCCAATCACCATGCAGCTTTACCAGGAATTCTGTGACCAATAAGGGAAGAAAATGCTATCACTGGAAGAAGATGCAGCCACCTGTGCTCCCCTCCTCCCTTCTGTAGTTGGCAGCACACTTACAGCAGGTGGGCCCCACTAATGAAGTAAGTGTAACATGGCAGGGCCCCCTAAAGGTAACCCTTTGTGGTCCCTGTTGTGTGGTGGGGCCCTGGGCACCAAATTTTTTTTAAACTTCTGGGAGTGCAAGTTTTTTTCATGGACATTTAAGGGGGGGCCCTGGCCACCAATTTTCTTATAACGTGGGGGGGCCCCTGGACACCAATTTTTTTTCCCCGTGTGGTGTCCTAGCCACCAATATTTTTTAATGGGAGGCCCTGACCACAAATGTTTTTTTCAATGGGGGGGGGCACTGACCACCAATATATTTTTATTAACATGTGGGAACCATAGCCACCAATGTTTTTTTTTAGTGTGTGGTGGGGGGTGGACCTGTGGGGTGGGGATGGCGGACCTGTAGGTGGGGCTTGTGATGGGCGCAGCCCAGGGGGCCCAGGAAATTTTTTCGTACGGGGCCCTGTGATTTCTGATGGTGGCCCTGGGTATAGTATATGGCTTGTAGTGTTTAGCAGGTCTCTTTCTCTTTCTCCTGTCAGCTCCTCGTGTTCCCATAGAGAGATATAAAGCCAGGATAGTGTAACACCATTTATTAAAAAGTATAAAAAAGTTTAAAAAAATTTTCACTCACATTTAGGGGCCCATTTACTTAGCTCGAATGAAGGAATGAATAAAAAAAACTTTGAATGTCGAATGTTTTTTTTGGCTTCTTCGACCATCGATTGGGCTACTTCGACCTTCGAGTACGACTTCGACTTTGAATGACTGATTCGAACTAAAAATCGTTCGACTATTCAACCATTCGATAGTTGAAGTACTGTCTCTTTAAGAAAAAACTTCGACACCCTAGTTCGCCACCTAAAAGCTTCCGAAGTCAATGTTAGCCTATGGGGAAGGTCCCCATAGGCTTCCTAAGCATTTTTTGTTCGAAGAAAAATCATTAGATCGATGGATTAAAATCCTTTGAATCGAACAATTCGAAGGATTTAATTGTTCGGTCGAACGATTTTTCGTTCAATCGAATCAATAGCGCTAAATCCTTCGACTTCGATGTTCGAAGTCAAAGGATTTAACTTAGACAGTCTAATGCCGAGCGTTAATTAACCCTCGATATTCAACCTTAAGTAATTTTGCCCCTTAGTGTAATGAATGATCGCACATAGGAAAATATATTTGCACAGGTTGCACTCTCAATCTAGGGGCCCTGCCGGCGTGTGTATCCCCCTCGTGGCTTTTCTTGTGTTTCCTGTGTAACGTCACTTCCTGGGCAGGAGAAGGAGGGAGAGACCTGCTAAACACTATGAGCCATATACTATACCTACAGTTTGTAAGTAGGCAATCCAGCCAAACGGTGGTGGAAAAATTGGAAAAACTTTGCATGTCAACCAACAGTGGAAATTTAAAGGGGAAATACACCTAAAAAAAACCCTGGACACTGGGGGGCAAATTCACTAAGATACGTAGTTGCGCCAGGTGTAACTTCGCCGCACTTCGCCACACTTCGCCAGGCGTAGTTTCGCCAGCGCTTCGCAAACTCACTAAAATCCGAAGTTGCACTCAGGGGTAGCGTAAGGTTGCGAAGTTGCACTAGCGTTGATTCGCTAAGTGAAGCGAAGTTACGCTAGCGAAGGCTAATTTGCATATGGCGCCAAATTCAAATTTCAATGGAGGAATACGTATCAGCACTACAAATGCCTAGAAAACCTTCAAAACATCAAATAAAAGTTTTATTTTGCCCTACACATGTGTCCACTGTATAGGTGAGTTGCCATGAGTCAGGAAATGTAGGGGGGAAGGAGGGGAGCCCCAAAAATGTTTTCGATCTTTTTCAGCCTATCACCCATAATGTAGAAAACACGCCAGCGTTTTTTGGGACTTAGAAAAAATTTTGACTTTTTTTGAAGCAATCCCTATCTACTCTATTGCGCTTCGCCTGGTCTGAGGTGGCGAAGGAAGTCTAGCGTAAAAGGTAGCGTTCAGTACACTGCACGCGTTAGTGAATTTGCGTAGTTACGTCCGTAGCGAAACTTCGCCAGGCGTAAGGGTGCGAAGTAACACTAGAGAATCGACGCCAGCGTTCGTTAGTGAATTTGCGCAGTAACGAAAATGCCAAACTCTAGCGAAGTAACGCTAGCGTTCGGCACTTCGGCGCTTAGTGAATTTGCCCCTGGGTGTTGGTGTGATATTGAAACATATTGCGCTATTTTTCTTTCTCTGTTGCTGTAGGTGCTGATCTGCATAAACATTTTTGGATACTTTTTTTGTGCAGCTGAGAGACTGTGGGAAGATTGGCAAGAGAAAGTGATTTTAAAGGAAATTTCTTAGTTAATCTCTGTAAGTTGTTATTACATCAGTGTTCTGTTTTGAACAGGAGCAAACAGTAGATTTTTCTTATGAAGTTCATGAAGCAATAAGGAAAGTGGCTCTCTTCTCACAAGTTCTAAGATGAATCATGGCTCACGTCTATGTGCTGCAAGAACCTGTTCCTATTGTATATCTTGTTTAATTACTGGGAAAACTTACAAAACAATTTTTGTAAACCAGTTTTACTAGTCTTTGACCTTGGCATTCTACATTTTTCCTGTTCTCTCCTTTATAAGGGCTGAACAAAAGATATGCTAACACTAAATGTATTAGCACCACCTAGTGCATTAGGTATATTATATATATACTGTGTGTGTGTGTATATATATATATATATATATATATATATATATATATATATATATATATATATATAATACGGGTGACCTACTGATGGTGAAAGATGTGCTTGCTGAACACAAGGAGCCCAGACATGGCTAGATAAACCTTTAAAAAAAGGGTGTTTTAAATGTCCCAATTGTTTGACATGCAGCAGGATGCTACAGGGGTCTCATTTCTCACATCCCAGGACTGGTCACAAATATAATATTAATTATAGATTAACTTGTACCAGTGACCACGTGATATACATGTCATGGTGCCCCTGTGGTTTACACTACATCGGTAAAACAGTGACCACGTATAGGGAAAGGATGAATAATCATAGAAGTGCGATTAGATTTGCTTTGTCCATGGGAAAAGCAGACCAGGCTTGAGTGCAGACACGCTTCCGCAGTTCCGACATATGCTAATAGATCATATCCCAGTGCAACGCAGAGGTGGAAACAGGGATTTAGTTCTAATGCAAAAGGAGTCAATGAGGATCTACAAACTTGACACTTTGGCCTTAAAAGGTCTAACTGAAACTCTCCCGATGTCCCATTTTTATTGAGGTGTATGTCCAAACCATGCCAGGTTTGAGATTGTGGATGATATCTTCCTTTTATTTAATTTCTTGGCTTCATCACCGCACACTAGCGCAACTTTCCACCAAATAGCTTTGACGAAGTGGAAACCGACGTCTTAATAAATTACCACGACTCAAGAAGAATAATACAAAACACTCTTTATGGCTTAACTATCGATTTTTATTATTTTTTGGATTTTCTGTTTTTTAATTTTTTTCATTTTTTTATGATTTTTGTTTCATTTTCCAACTTTTTCTTTTTTATATACAATTTTCCATTTTTTTCCATAGGGGTCTGATGAAATGTTTTCTCCCCCTTGATGACGCTGACAGGCCATCAGTGTAATTGATTAAATAAGACATTAGGTTACATCTTAGTACTTAAATAACACATTGAGCAACGTATTAAGCTATGCAGTAAGGTGGATATTATGTTTCGTTTTGCTAAGCAACCGTTGCACATGTTATGTTTTTTTACAATTACTAGGTTACAGAGTGACAGTCATAACAAGCCAATGAGTCGTTACTACAAATTAACAAAATAATAATGATCTATAGCAATGCTGATAAGTGATTGATAAGTACATTGATATTTTCCCTTATTCCGTTTTTTCAGGATGTTTTCTCTATCCGCTGGTAGGTGGAGTTCAGCTACTGTCCTAGGTCGGCCACAGACAAGGTTTCGGGTTACGTATAGAAGGACCTGAAAGATGATTTATACAGAAGCATTAAAGCCTTTACACACTCACGCTGTGCGGAGAGATTGGTGGTCCTGATGCCCCCCCTAATAATGACGTAAGCCTCCCATCTAAGTACCAGATACAATCCAGTTTTGAGCATAAGCAGTGCTTATACAAGGGTCACCATACGGGTCAGTGCGCTAAGTGAGTTGTGGTCATACCGGTTGCAATGTAATGGGAGTGGCCTAACAACCCGGCACCAGTTGAGTCCGTCAAGATTCTGGAGTAATATGACCTTAACTGGGGAATGTAATAAAAATCGCTAACGGAAAAACTATTCGCAATGCGAAAAGTTATGCCTTTGCGCCAACAAATTTTGCTTTGTGCGAATTTAATATAGCTTTTGCAAGCCCGGAAACTGTTTAGCGACCACTTCCGACAGTGAAAGACCGTTTGCGAATTTTATAGTTTGCGCCAATGCGCAGTCAATGTAATAAAACTTCTTACTGAAAAAGTCGTTATGTTTGCTCCAAAAGATTACGACACCTTCAAGCACTTCTTATGAGTGTGCAATTAAAATTCGCAATGCGCAATTAAAAGTCGCAATGCAATAACAGTTTAAGGAACAATATTACATTGCGAGATGTGGATTTTTAGTCTTATTGGTGCGAATTGTTTTGCTCTTTGCGACTTTTATTACATTCCCCTGTAAGTGTCTGTACCTTTCTGGTTACACTGCATTAGTGGAGATGCGGATGTCAGAGGGCTGGGCGGACCTGATGCGGTAAAAGATTGCGTACAGTGTGGCAATGGGCTTATTGAAGTTGGGCATACTTAATGGTCCTGCGCTGTGTTACGTATTCTCCGTACCTGCAGTGGAGGGGATAAATTCCAGCTACAGAAAAGCTGATAACCCCACCTGTGGAGGTATGAGAAGGGGTTATCTCCGATCTTATATTAAAATCAAACGGAGAACCTTCTGTTGTTTTTAACCACAATATACACGGGGTACCAGTCCCTGCTCTTCACTTGTATGTCCCTTAGTATGTTGATTACAGCCAGTGATTGGCAACACATCACAGATTACCTTCACGCGATTTGTTTATCTATATAACGCTGCTGATGTTAGCAACCTTATTTGAAAGAAAAAAAATAAACTCTTAAAATGAATTAAATAAATACTCAGACTCTACAGCCACACAAGGAATATTAATCAATTGTAAAGAAAAAGAGAGAAAGAAAAAGAACCTTGTTTTGTTACTGTATCAATTCACCAAACCTCTACATATAGAACACTTCCCTCAATATTTATCACAAAGATACTTTAGTTTCAATTTGTTGTATGGTTTAAAAAAAGGGATACCCTTATCTTATTTCAATTACCCGACTTGATACTTTTGTTTGCAGTCTTTAAGATAAACTGATAACACCAGGCTATCAAATTACAATGTTGCTTCTTGTCGGGGTTAGGTAAATTGAACTCCTCTCTGCTAAATACAACGTGCCACGTGCAACATTCCCCTTCAAAGACCCCACAATAACCATTTTTAAATGAAAAGAAACATCAATTAATATCGTTTGTTATTTTATTCAGGTTTAACCCACAATATCAATAACCACTAAAGACAAAATTCAGAGATAATTAATCCTGATTCAATCAATTTAATTTATTTAAAGTGCCAGTATTATATAAAATTCCGATTCATTCATAAATTAATTAAATTCACTCTCAACGTTTTTATCAATCAATTTAACTAATAAATAGGTTTACTGTTTCAATTCATTAAATGCACAGTATAAAGTGACCTGTGCAATCGATTTGGATTTTTAAATAAATCGGATGTGTTCTAATTTATAAAGTGCCGTATGCAATCAATTAATTCACCAATTCATTTAGTCTAAAATATACCATTTCAAGTGACTTGTGCATAAATTAACTAAAATATAAAAGCAAATTAATATGATCACAATTAAGAAACCTTGGTTATCAACCTATTAATTAGAAGTTGAGGAAAGGTGAAATGTATAGAGGGTGGAGTTGCTCCCAAGATTATAACTAATAGTTTTTTTCTAGGAGCACCACAAAGATGTAGAACGGCAGGAACTGTAGGGCTGCAGTCTCAATTGTACCTTCCTATCTGTATTGGAGGAGGCTAGCTTAACCTACAAAACCGCAAACCCCACAGTCCTTGGAATAGAAAATAGATGAGTAAAAAGAGTCTGAGAATATTATTAATAAAAGTTTTCAAAAGTCTCAATCCCACCCCACCATCCGGTGAACCTAACCACGCCCATTTATGATGTCACTGGCACGGTTTGTGCACTTTTGTTTAATTTGTATGGGTATAAATATGTTTGTTCATATTAGGCTTGTTCTTCCTGATGACGGCTCAAGTTTAAGAGCCGAAAAGTTGAATAAACAAATTTTTTTCATCACAAAGACCTATGGGTGTGGCCTTTGTTTGTGCTATTCTATGTTCCTGCACCTAGGCAATCATTTGTTTTTTGAGTGCACCTATTCAGTTGTTTGTTTCTATATAGATAGATAGATAGATAGATAGATAGATAGATAGATAGTCATATGAAAAGGTTTGGGAACCCTTCTCAGCCTACATAATAATTTACTCCACTTTTAACAAAAAAGATAACAGTGGTATGTCTTTCATTTCCCAACATCTGAGTACTGGGGTGTTTTCTGAACGAAGACTTTTAGTGAAGCAGTATTCATTTGTATGAAATTAAATCAAATGTGAAAAACAGTCTGTGCAAAGATTTGGGTACCCTTGTAATTTTGCTAATTTAAATGCATGTAACTGCTCAATAGTGATTACTGGCAACACCAAATTGTTTGGATTAGCTCATTAAGCCTTGGACTTCATAGGCAGGTGTGTCCAATCATGAGAAAAGGTATTTAAGATGGCCAATTGCAAGTTGTGCTTCTGTTTGACTCTCCTCTGAAGAGTGACAGCATGGGATCCTCAAAGCAACTCTCAAAAGATCAGAAAAAAAAGCTTGTTCAGTATCATGGTTTAGGGGAAGGCTACAAAAAGCTATCTCAGAGGTTTAAACTGTCCGTTTCAACTGAAAGGAATGTAATCAGGAAATGGAAGGCCACAGGCACAGTTGCTGTAAAACCCAGGTCTGGCAGGCCAAGAAAAATACAGGAGCGGCATATGCGGAGGATTGTGAGAATGGTTAAAAAAAGTTCCAGAAAATTTGCATTATTATTATTTGCATTATTATCCAGAAAACGTCTGCATTATTTATGCTACAGGTATATGAAAACATTATTTCATATCTGACACTTTGTGATAGAGCATTACAGTAGATGTGTGACTTATATGAATAGATTTTGTAATGTTATAAGTCCTTCAACAGACATTTGAAATGAAGCAAAATGTTTTTAATATTAACAAATAATTGGTGTGTTTTCCATGATACTGTACTAATATATTGATATTGATAATACTACGATGAATTGAATAACAGGATGGGAGGCGTTTTGCGCTCTAACTGAAGAGAGCTCAACCAGGGCTTCTTTAAAGTGACTGCACTCTAGGCCCATAAAGCTTTTATATATAAAAAGTGAGAGGCCTTACACAAACAATCCATTCAATCTTTGTTTCCCTTATAGTATGATAGTTTGTGGGAGCTCCTGTAATTCCAAGAAGTATGGGACTGCTGGACTGCAGCTTTTCCTTTCAACTTAGTGGGACTTATTTGCAAACACTATATGGCTAATTTATCAGTGTTTGAATTTGGGTGTTTATTACCAAAATTCAAGTTTCCTCCATAACTCACAAACTCGAATTATAAATTCAAACCAGCTAGGAAAACTTGAAAAACTCAAATGTCTTTCTAAAAGCTTACAAAGTCCTATAGAAGTTTTTTTGAGTTTTTTTGCGCTTGTAAACTCACCACAAATTCAAGGTATTTGAGTTTTTCTATGATTTTATTCATCCAAGTTTTTTCCATGATTTTATTCAATCAAGTTTTTTGTTTTCAAGATTTTGAATAAATAAGCAAACTTTCTTTTATTTTTTAAATTGGGATTTTATATGAAGTAGAAAGAAACTCTAAAATTACAATGTGTTGTGATATAGAAATACCCTATTATGCTATATATAATTTGCAATTTTTTTTGTGATGTAGAGAAACTCTACTTATTAAAGTGCAGTGTATAGTTATAGGCACTAAACAGACACCTAAATACACTGATAAAGAAAGTATATAATTTACTCTTTAAGAGAAACAATCTAATGAACATCCAGAGGCACAATTCCTTTTTTTCACAGTAAACCTACCTAGTTCTATTTAAATACATTTTAAAATAATCATAATTTATGTTCAATACAATATGATATGCAGATTAGAATATTTAAAGGTAGCCTATAACCCTAAACATTTTACAAAACAGTCCATATATAAAACATTGTTTCATAATACAAATAGAAGTATGTGCCATTGGATAATCTCATATTGAGAAATTGCTATTTTAAGTACTGAAGTCTGTTTTTTGGCTCATATAGGGGCACAATGATCACACACAAACCAAGAGCACACATACTTGCTAGGTCACATCTGAATGAATGAACAGAGCTGTGTCTTAAGCCCACAGTAGCAGTTATAATATGCTTTATTTCCAGGGGTGGGTCAAACTGGCTAATTTATCAGTGTTTGAATTTGGGTGTTTATTACCAAAATTCAAGTTTCCTCCATAACTCACAAACTCGAATTATAAATTCAAACCAGCTAGGAAAACTTGAAAAACTCAAATGTCTTTCTAAAAGCTTACAAAGTCCTATAGAAGTTTTTTTGAGTTTTTTTGCACTTGTAAACTCACCACAAATTCAAGGTATTTGAGTTTTTCTATGATTTTATTCATCCAAGTTTTTTCCATGATTTTATTCAATCAAGTTTTTTGTTTTCAAGATTTTGAATAAATAAGCAAACTTTCTTTTATTTTTTAAATTGGGATTTTATATGAAGTAGAAAGAAACTCTAAAATTACAATGTGTTGTGATATAGAAATACCCTATTATGCTATATATAATTTGCAATTTTTTTTGTGATGTAGAGAAACTCTACTTATTAAAGTGCAGTGTATAGTTATAGGCACTAAACAGACACCTAAATACACTGATAAAGAAAGTATATAATTTACTCTTTAAGAGAAACAATCTAATGAACATCCAGAGGCACAATTCCTTTTTTTCACAGTAAACCTACCTAGTTCTATTTAAATACATTTTAAAATAATCATAATTTATGTTCAATACAATATGATATGCAGATTAGAATATTTAAAGGTAGCCTATAACCCTAAACATTTTACAAAACAGTCCATATATAAAACATTGTTTCATAATACAAATAGAAGTATGTGCCATTGGATAATCTCATATTGAGAAATTGCTATTTTAAGTACTGAAGTCTGTTTTTTGGCTCATATAGGGGCACAATGATCACACACAAACCAAGAGCACACATACTTGCTAGGTCACATCTGAATGAATGAACAGAGCTGTGTCTTAAGCCCACAGTAGCAGTTATAATATGCTTTATTTCCAGGGGTGGGTCAAACTGAACAGGCGCCCTAGACAATCCGGTGGCTAACTTTGCGCCACCTGCATTGCCTAGGAGGGGGGGGGCAAGCAGGATAGATGCACGCGAACCTGGGCGGGAGTAGGGAGCAGTGAAACCCAGACTAGAGTTATGCAGAGGGACCTTCAAGAAACACCTGCCCAGCACCCCCTCATTGTCTCTCCTTAGGCATGTGCCTCTTCTGCCTACCCCTAGTTCCGGCCCTGCTTATTTCCTGTCAGGTGAGCAGTGAGTAAACACTCAGAATATCACAAAATGGTGACTCAAGGTAAAAGGGCAATTTTTAAGATCAGACACTGAAGAGAAGCAATCAGATGGAAGTTTGTATACTGGGTAACACGGGATATACCTGTAAATGGCAGAACCGAGCTGTATGGTCATCATAAGTAAATACAAAGTTTAATAGAGACAAAAACAAAACAGCAACTGGTGCAAGGTGAAACAAAACGGCAGGCAGAAACAGAGTCCGGTAATCAGGCCAAAGGTCGGTCCAGGCAGCAGGCAAAAAGAGTCCAAAAAAAGGTAAAAGGTCAAAAATGGGAAATCCACAGAAACAGGACAAGGAGGGACAGGAGGGACAGGAGCACAGGAACAAAGCTGAGGTGTTGGAACAAGGAAGGAAATCAGGAACTTGGAACCAGAAGGGTCTCTAGAACACAAATCGCAGGAGGGCAAGATCTCAGCTGTAAAGCTTAATGATCAAGCAAGGTGCAATGATTCAGCAAAGGCTTATAAAAGGCTAATTTTTTTTAAAGGTTTTTATTTACATTTTCAAGGGAGGGGCACAAAAGAAAAAAGAGGGAGAAAAAACAAGTAATAATACATAACACATGGTTCATATCTAAAATACATAGTATTCAGAGGTTCCTCAGATGTATTTGCAAGAGTACAGTAAATATGACATTGTACATAGCAGGTTACAACAATCATATTTCATCCGGGTAGGGAGTAAATTATCCTTTGTTGGCTAACGGAATTAACTAGGCATTTCTACTAGATTAGCGTATAGCCAGGGGTTCCATATTTTTCGGGCAATGTAAGTGAGTTTAAGGGATGGTAAGGTTTTGTTGATTAAGTTAATCCTGGCGACGACTGTTGGGGTGCTGTTTCCCATCCAGCCCATCACAATCAATTTCTTAGCGTAATATAATGTTGTTCTCATAAGAATTCTCGTCCTATTCAGTGGGAGTAACTCCTCTACTAACCACAGTAAACAGACCTCTGAGGAGCATATACGTGGTAGGTCAAGATTTTCTGCTAGGTACCACGTAACCTGTTTCCAAAATTTCTGTATTGTAGGGCACTGCCACGCTAGGTGTAAGAATGATGCCATAGGCTCTTGACATCTTGGGCAAAGGTTGCCACCCTGTCTACTCATCCTTCCCAATCTAGCTGGTGTATTGTTTAACTGATAGGTGAATTTATACTGTACATGCCTGTCTCTGAGTGAGATTAAGCCATCGTATAGGGAGTCAGTAGCTTCATCCCATTGTTCATCGCTAAGGGTTGGAATAGATTGTTGCCAGTGTTTTTTAGCGCTATCGAAGGGGGTATCTTATCCACCAGAGCCTGATATAGTCTTGATGTCAATTTTTTGCGCTTGGGATTGTGTAGGATTACCTCTAGTGTAGGATTTGCTCCCATCTCTCTCCTCTACAGTCTGTATTAAACACTGCTGCAAGAATTATCCTCCTCTCATCCAAAAGGGTACAGGCCCCTCCGCTGCTGAAGTCCTTATCATGGCTTCCCATAAAACAATTAGGCAAAGGAGTCGCACACGCACACCTGGCCTCTCCCAACAATTACGTACGGTGCCTGGGGTATAGGAGGACGGCCCCTCCAACATTAGTGAACATAAAGTAACTCCAGCACACGTAGCATGCTCAAGGGATTGCTCCCGTGTTTGGATTGACATTAAACACGGGAGCAATCCCTTGAGCATGCTACGTGTGCTGGAGTTACTTTATGTTCCCATAAAACAAAGAATAACTTATAAACTCCTCCTCATAACCTTCAAAGCCCTTCATTCCTCTGCACCTAACTACATCTCATCTCTTGTTTCTCTATATGTTCCTGCCCGAAACCTCCGCTCCTCTCAGAGCAACCGCTTGGTTGTACCCCCCACTACTTCTGCTGTTTCCCGTATCAAACCCTTCTCTCTTGCGACTCCTTATATTTGGAATGCCATTCCTGAATCTCTCAGGAGAGAATCCTCCCTCAATGTTTTCAAAAGAAAACTCAAAGACTACCTCTGGGATCACCTGGATAACACCTGAACTGGCACTTATAGAACAGTGTAACAAACTGTAACCCACAGCACCTTAATACCCCTCTGAATTGTGTCTGTATGTTACCCTCCCATTTAGACTGTAAGCCCTACGGGGTAGGGTCCTCTAGCCTTTTGTTTCCTTGACACTGAGCACTTAATCTGCATTGTAATTATATTTTATATTTTTGTGAATTGTATTCTAATAATGCACTTATTGTTATTTTTTATTCCAATGACCCCTTGTTTGTTACTACTAATTTATTGTTTTATTGTACAGTGCTTTGCCCTCAAGGAGCGCTTTACAAATAAAAATATACATACATACATACATACATTTGCATAGGAAATGGACAGAGTTGTGAAATGCGCCCTAAAGGCATATCGGAGCTGGAGAAACCTATATAATTGAAGGTGAGGGGTCTCCAACTTCAATTTGAGTTGCTGAAAGGTGGGGAACGTTTGATCTACTAACAGATCTCCGAAGACTTTTATGCCTAGCAGTTTACAGAACACATTAACTCAGTGGACAATAACATCAAGTTCACAAGGGAAGATGTCCATGAGAACAAACTTGCCTTTTTGGACTGTTTGATATGCATCCAAGAGGGGGGTAACTTGAAGACAGAAGTATGCAGGAAACCCACTTATACGGATCAATATCTGTTGTTTGACTCCCACCATCCCCTGGAACACAAACTGTGTGTCATTAGAACTCTGCACCACAGGGCGGAATGTGTGGCAACTGATACAGAGTCCAAAGACAAAGAGCAAAAACATCTTAGAGGAGCTTTGAAAGCATGTGGCTACCCAGACTGGGCCTTTGTCAAAACAGCAGCAACCAAGCCCAACAGGAACACGAATAGAAATAACTGCCCGGAGACACATAGTAGGCGAAACATAGTCATCCCATATGTAGCAGGAGTGTTTGAGAAACTCAGGAGGATTTTTAACAAACACCACGTCCTTGTGTTTTTCAACCCTAGCAACACACTGAGACAAAAACTGGGACACCCAAAGGATCCAACCCCTAAAGAAAAACAAAGCAATGTGGTATACGGAGTCCAGTGTAGCGAGGAGTGCACAGATCTATACATTGGGGAGACAAAACAACTGCTCACCAAGCGAATGGCTCAGCATAGGAGGGAGAACTCTACAGGGCAAGACTCAGCTGTCTTCTACACCTAAAAGGCAAGGGGCACTCCTTTGAAGATAGCAAGGTCCAAACATTGGATAAAGAAGGCCGCTGGTTTGAACGAGGCGTGAAAGAGGCGATTCATGTCAAGGTCGAGAAACCATCCCTGAACTCAGGCAGGGGCCTTTGACACCACCGGTCTGCTACATACAATGCTGTTGTAACATCTGTACCCCGGCGGTTTCAGAACACTGCACACATCCATTCATGCAACTCTCACAAGTAACACCTCTTTCTAGGAATTGCATGACACATTGGATAATACTATCACAGTAACTAGACAGAATCAACACCTCTGTGAATTTCTTCAGATGTCACCTCTTTGAAGAGTTATAATGTGCCATTGTGATTGGATTAGTGGAAGAGTTTATATGCCGAGAATTTCCCACACCAGTCAGTTGAACTGAAGAAGCTGCTCAGATGAGTAGTGAAACGTCTTCATTGATTACTCAGCAAGTCCAGTTGTTTTAAATTTACCTATACTGGATAGTGGCCAATAGTGAAAGTCCGGTAGATTTTGTAGGTGAGGCAAATTGGAATTACGCCAGAGAGGCAGGTATGGAGATGTTAGCGGTGGCTTATGGCCTGTAATTGTGCAGGCCATCTTTCAAGCTCTAAAGGGAGTGGATGCAGTGATTGGATAGTCCTTATAGTCTATTAATTGCCGATATGGCAAGTCCTGATTGGCCTCGAGTGAACCAAGTCTGTTAGCTAGTAGGAGCAGGGTTGCATCCTCTATGTCTCTGTGAAACCAGCAGTGTAAATGATACATCTGGCTAGCGCAGGTGAGGCAATCCAAGGCCACCTTTGGTAGCTGGTGCTGTAAGGGAGCGCCATGCAATATGAGGGGATTTACTAGCCCAAAGGAATGACACAAGGAGCAAGTTTATTTTGTGAAAGACACTTTCAGGGATCCATATTGGGGAGTTATGCAATTTATATAAAAGTTTTGGTAGATAAATAATTTTAAAGAGATTGACTCTACCAAAGTGTGTGTTGGGTAGCTTGGACCATACCGTGGAGGCAACTTTAAACCGCTCAATAGTGGGTTCCAGGTTGTCAGTGGGGTATTCAGAGATGTCAGGGGAAATAATTATGCCAAGATACTTAAATTTAGAGACCCATTGGCGGTCTTGAATATTGGGAGGCGGGGCCAGTATAGGGTCTATGGGGAGTATGACTGACTTAGACTTGTTTATTATCAGCCCAGAGTAAATCCCTAATCTCTCAATATCTTGGAGAGCCACTTGCAATACCTCATAGGGATTCTCCAAGAAGAGCAATAGGTCATACGCGTATAGGGCCAATTTTTCTTCTAGCTGACCATATTTAAATCCTATAACACCTGGGTTTTGGCTGAGAGTAAGTGCAAGGGGCTCAATGGCCATTGCAAATAGCAGCGGGAAAAGGGGGCAACCCTGGCGGGTTCCCAGGGCGAGTGAGAGGGGAGGGGATAGTGCACCATTGAATCTTACTCTTGCAATGGGCTGCAGGTATAATAGTTGGACCCAGCTAAGAAATTTCCCCCCTAAGCCAAACTACCACATCACTTCCCAGAGGAATGACCACTCAACTGAGTCGAATGCCTTGGTGGCATACAACGATATCATAACTCTGGAGCCGCCATTTGCATGCTTAGTTTGGAGATGGGTAAATACTATCCTAAGGTTAGTGGTAGTGGATTTGGCTGGCATGAAGCCAGTTTGATCAGCACAGATAATAGAGGGTACTACCTTAACGAGTCTTGTGGCCAGTATTTTGGAAAATATCTTAACATCTGTGTTGATAAGTGAAATTGGCCGATATGAATCACAGAGTTCTGGGTCTTTCCCTTCTTTGGCAATCAACACTATAACCGCTTTGTAGAAGGAAGAGGGGAGGGAGCCTCGTTCAGTGGCATGAGTAAATGTCTTGTGCAATTGTTGAACTAAGAGGTTACCCTGCAGATTATACCAGGCCACCAGGAACCCATCCATCCCAGTGGTCTTGCTTGTTGGTAGGGCAGATAGTGCCTCCACCACCTCTATGACTGTTATGGGCTGGTCTAGAAAATCTGCCTCTTCCTTTGAAAGGCGGGGGAAGGGGATAGCCTCCAGGAATTCGGTCAATTGGTTATGTGTATATGTTGCCCTCGTGCCATATCTGCGTAAAATGCACTAAAGGCATTAAGGATTCCCTTTGGAGTGTCAGTCAGCTCCCCTTTAGCATCCCTGACCCTCGCTATCAGAGTCTGGGTGTTTCTAGTTGAGGCCAGCCTTGCCAGAAATTTTCCAGCTTTATCCCCTTATATTTTTTGGTCTTTGTATAGGAGTTTCTTTCAGGTCATCACAGTTTGGGCAAGTTCAAGTGATCCACACTGGGAGATTGAATATGAGTCACCTCTGCCTCCCTAAATTTTGTATCTGCCTCCTCTACTTCAGCTTTGGCATTCCTTCTGACTGCTGTAATTTCATTGATCAGTACTCCCCTAGCTACTGCTTTAGAAGCCCATAGGACATTAGGTGAAGCACTATTCTGATTGGTATCCCAGTAAGCAGCATATTCCTCTTGGGAGCCTTCCCTAATTTGTTAGGCACAGACGTCAGGTCGATCTCCCTTTATTACCCTCCATGCGAATGGTAATGGCCAGGGGAGAGTGGTCGGAAAATGCTCTGGGTAGGTGCTCCGCTGACACAGTTAATTGGGAAAAGTCAGCCGAGGCTAAAGCCAAGTCTTTGCGAGATAGGGTGGCATGGCTAGAGGAGTGACATGAATACTGTCGACTATTTGGGTGTTTCCAGCGCCAAAGCTCAGAGCTCAGCGCCAAAGGCTCAGAGCATCAGCCCAGCGCCTGAGCCCCTGCCCCTGTACAGATGTTTGGCTTAGTCTGTCTAGGCTAGCATCAAGTATAGCATTGTAATCTCCCATTATGCATAGTGGGCAGGTGGAAATGAGGAGAGAGTTGCATATATATGCACCATTAGTGCAACTGAGAAGGGTGGAGAACAATATACATTGACCAACGTAATGAGTTGGTTAGCTACTTCACAGTGCAGCACTATATACCTCCCATAAAAATCTGTTTTGATACCAGAGAACTCATAGGGAACTCCTTTCCTGACCAGTATGGAAACTCCCCTAGAGTGAGTTGAGAAGGTGGCGTAATAGGAGTGGGCTACCCAATGCCTTTTTAGTGAAAGGAGCTTTTGGCTTATATTTTTTAATTACAGTTTAATCCCCTGGTGTTCCAGGAGACTAATTGTGTACACATTAAGCCGGTAGGGGTCTCTTTAGGGGGGTATATCCCCTGTGGTGAGATATCTTTAGTACTTTTGCATGCATGTAGAACATGATCATTATCTAGTATAGGTAAATCTAAAAACAACTGGACTTGCTGAGTAATCAAGGAAGACGTTTCACTACTCATCCGAGCAGCTTCTTCAGTTCAGTGAAACGTCTTCATTGATTACTCAGCAAGTCCAGTTGTTTTTAGATTTACCTATACTAGATATACCATGACCTGGATGAATGAAAATCTTCATAGTCAAAATGACTATTGTTAGCAAAGCATATTGATGAACCATACAACAGAACAATCAACAAATACTGTCCCAGAAAAACCCTAACCCACCCTGCCCAACCCCCCAACATGGGTGGGCCTAGACCCCAACATAACAGAAGCATCTACTAGGGGGAGTAGTTAGGCTAAACTGTAGCCATTTGCCTCCCAGTCACCAATATATTGTTTGAACAATAACTAGAGCCCCTGGCACCAGATGAGATGTCCTGAGTAGCGCATTAAATGGGGGGGGGGCGCAGCTGAAAGCATCCCATCGCTGACTATCCATCTACATGGGTATCAGCACAATCATTAAGTGCAATGTATTTCCATAAGGTAATAGAGTTAATGTTTGTGCACATGAGGTTGAAGTCAGATACTAGAATCAGCATGTAGGATTGGGAGTGCCCCTGTAGCACTCCCAATCTAGGGCCTGGATAGGTCAATAACAATAGCTTAGTGCACCAGATGCTCATATTTAAGCCCCTTAATGGGAAGGATCAAAAAATTAAAGTCTCCGTAAATGATCCGCCATATTGGCTTACTCACGTGTTGCAGGGTATCCATTAATGCTTGTCTGGGCTCAGAGGTGCTTCGCGAATGAGGCAAGTTGAGGCTGTCACCTCAGGCAGCAGCGCCCCACTAGATACCAGGGGCAGCAAAAATGCTGCTCCTAGTACTTTAAGAGCAAATTTTTGGGGGAGTGGGGGCAGCAGCAACTGCTGCTGCCTCAGGCGGCGGAGGGGCCAGGATCGCCCCTGTCTGGTCTGTTACTTTGTGCTCTCCGGGCTTGGATGGTGTCAAGCCATTTGTCAAGTTCAGCAGGGGACATAAAAAAGTGCGCCTTGTTGCCTTCTATCGCTCTAAGCTTTGCTGGAAAAAGGACTGAGTAGTTAAGACCAGCAGTGAAAAGCCTCCTCTTTATTCCTTGGAATATGCCGCTGCCTTTGGACATTGGCTGAGAAATCCGGGTATAGGGAAATGCAACTCCCGTGGAAGGTTAGCTGATCTTTTTTCTGGGCTGAGGCAAGTGCTGCGTCAAGATCACGTTAGTTGAGGAAGCGCATGATTACAGGCTGCGGGCAGCGCCGATTCTGGGGCTGCTGCCGCCTGAGGCAGCAGCCCAGATGCCGCCCCCCTCCTGTCCCGCTCCGCGCTTAAAAATTAGCGTCGGAGCGGGTTTCAGGGGGCAGTATCGCTAGTGCATTGAGCGCAATAGCGCTCTTTGCACTAGCGGAGCCGAATTTCCGGGTTAAAACCCGGAAGTTCGGCTCTTAAAGTTACAAGAGGCGGCTTTTTGCCGCCCCTTGTAACTGGCCGCACGCTGCCGCCTGAGGCAAGGGTTTCACCTTGCCTCATGGCAGAAGCGGCCCTGGCTGCGGGGGAACCCCTGGTGGTGGAGGCCTGGTGGGAATACGGTGGGCCCTCTCGATCACCATGAGTGTAGAGAATGCATCTGCTCCCAGATTTTGTCACAGCCAGTCCTCCATGAAGCGCTCAGGTGCATTTCCCTCAGAGTGCTCAGGCAGGCCAACAAGCTGAATATTATTCAGCCGAAATCGATTTCCGAGGTCATCTGCCTTGGCGGCTACCTCTGTCAGTTCTTTAGATAGCCGGGAGAGTTCAGCAGAGATCGGTTGCACAGTATCTTTGATTGCAGACACCCTCTGTTCCACCTCTCGCAGGTTCTGCACATCTTAGCGGAGAAGCGACAGATCAACTTTTCTGTTATCTAGCTGAGAGGCTGTGCTAGCGTGTGAGTCGTTGATGGCCTGTAGGAGATCTGCATTGGATGGCTCTCTAGGCTCCTCTTGTGGCGCTTCCGCAGTTGGTGAAGATGAGGCCTGTTCCCACTCTGCCGCGGGTTCTGAGGCTGGCTGCGAGGATGAAAGGTATTTATCAAGCTATGTGGCGTTGGCTTTGGTCCCATACTTCCCCATCTCGCCTAGTCTGCGGAGAGCAACGATTTGCTATAAATATTTTATCGTTATGGTGCCAGAATCAGCTTCAGGATAAAAGTTGGTAAGTAGCTATAGGGCAGTGTGTCTGCTCACGCCGCCATCTTGACTCCGCCCCCCCATAAAAGCTTAATTACATGATGATCTACACATGAAACTAATAAGGAGGGCTGGGAAAGGAGTGACAGAATGAATATGAGGATAAGGAAAACTGGTCAGGACTAGCCCTAAGGCCCTCTACTATTCATATTCCAGTCTCATATTCAAATTAATACATGGTTGCTGGGTAATTTGGACCCTAGCAACCAGATGCTGAAATTGCAAACTGGAGAGCTTCTGAATACAATGCTAAATAACTCAAAAACCACAAATAATACAAAATTAAAACCAATTGCAAATTGTCTCAGAATATCAGGTATTTACCAGTATACCCTGGGTTACATTCTACATTATACTAAAAGTTAATTTAAAGGTGAACAACTTTTAAGCATGGGAGCCACAATAAACTTGCAGTTATATTGAAGTTCTGGCTAACATAAAGTGCTGTGGCTTTCACTCATCCAGCCAATGTTTACCTTGATAATGTAATTGCTTTGATTTGAACATTTGACATCTATATAAAAACATTATGATTCCTTGAAACACCTGAGCAAGCAAAACAAACATTTTTATATGCATTATTTTCTGCAGAATCAGTTTATACTTTTAATTGTGTTTGCAGGAGTGCTCTTCTTTATATATCTGTAGTACAATCCAAACATTGATTTTTCCATTACAGTTTTAGTGCTTCATTTAGCACTGGGGCCAGCAAAAAATAAAAAATTATGGTGAATTATGACTTTTAAAAGTCATAATTATGACTTTAAATCTCATAATTATGACTTTTAAACTCATAATTATGACTTTAAAAAGTCAAAATTATGACTTGACTTTAAAAAGTCAAAATTATGACTTTTAATCTCATAATTATGACTTTTAAATCTCATAATTATGACTTTAAAAGTCATAATTTCGACTTTTTAAGGTCATAATTATGAGAATAAAAATCATAATTATGAGATTAAAAGTCATCATTTCAACTTTTTAAAGTCATAATTATGAGTTTAAAAGTCATAATTTCCATTTTTTAAAGTCATAATTATGAGTTTAAAAGTCATAATTATGAGATTTAAAGTCATAATTATGACTTTTAAAAGTTATAATTCACCATAATTTTTTTTTTTGCTGGCCCCAGTGCTCTTCTGTACTTCATACATTATTTGTTTGGAGTGTCTCATTCTCATTCATTTCATCATGTTAGGGTAGGACTCCACGGGCGATTTCCACTTGATCCGACGCCCCGCACAAAAACGCAGGCATCATGTCGGATGCGACAGAAAAAAGGTAACTAATAGCATTGTTGGATGGTGCTGCAAGCTGCGTCTGCATCAGACAGTCGTGTCGCGTTGTATCAACGCTGCAACTTCATCCGACATTTTCATCTCTTACTTTATTTCTGTTGCATCTGACATGATGCCTGCGTTTTTGCATAGTGCGTCGGCTCGCACGGAAATTGTTTGTGGAGTCCTTCCCTTAGGGTATTCAGTTAAGAGGTTGATTTGTTGTTGTTCCTATTCAATTCCTATTCCTATTCAATTTGGTTAAAAGGATGGCATTTTGCCAAGTTTCAAATAGTTTCGTGTTGGAAACACAAGACCTACCCAGCAACAAAGAATCCTCTTTCAAGTGGCAATTCAACCCAAACGTATGTGGCTTTCCTTGCATGTGTCAATACATTCCAAAGAACAAGTTTACTTTTGGCAGTGGCTGTGATTTTGAAATAAATAAGTTCCAGTTAACTGGTTTTCCATAGCTGATTGTAAGAAGGGATAACAGGGGAAATTCACCTCTTCTGACACTGTAGTATGTGGTGGCTATATAGTGCTTTTTTAATGTCAACAAATGTTTGTGTTTCTTAGCTGAAAGAACTTAGTGCACTTAGCTCTTTGAGTGCACTGATGGGTAATCCTTTGTCTGTCAGCACACATACAGTGAGTGGAAGGCAGTGGATGAATTTTTCTGCTCTGGCCAGGCCTGGATTTGTGGCGAGGCTACAAAGGCCCAGGCCTAGGGTGGCGAAATTCTAAGGGCGGCATGCTGCCCAGACACTTTGGGAGCACAGCGTTCCCCAGCACCTAGCGACATGGTGCAAGTGCGTGTGGGGGGATGCGCATGGACACTAGGACAGCAAAGCCTTGGGGTGCCTCAGCTGGAAATCCGGCCCTGACTTTTTCTTATATACACCAGCTGAGAAAACAACCCATCTGCCATTAGCCCACAGTTTCTTTTTTGGACTTGTGCCACAAAGAGCTCATTCTCAGCCTGCAGATAAACGCAGGCCAAACAACAGCCAATCTGCTGGCCTCTGTCCGCGCTTGTAATTGCATTGAATCACCCTGGGTACAGACAGACACATAGTGCAATATTGCAGCAGATTCAAATTGGGCTAATTAGTTAAAACAGAAGTTTGGACAAACTACATTATTTCTGTTTTATAAATATTTTTTGTTGCAGTAACTTGTGTGCTTCCATTTGAAACTGCTTTCATTTTGTGCAGTCAGCAAGATGGAAGGCAGAGCAAGCACCACCACTGGGGTAGGTGCTGCAGCCTTCAGAGTTCCTGCCTGAGTAGCATTGATTAGTGAATAAAAATTTTAAATGATCACTGTGACCATAGCATATTTTATGCAGTGACTACATGGGCAGCCCAGTTTTATTTGATGGTGAATGAACATGAAGCATATCTTGCCTAAGAATTCTTAGAAGGAGGTGCCACAGGAACAGTTTTTCAGATGCCCCTGGAGGAGAGATCAGCAATGGACAATATGGCTGCCATATAATAAGAGAAAAGCAAAAGCAAAGCTATTTATTCTGCTAAAAAAACAATAATATTTATTGTAACTCATATTTAATTTTATATTGAAATGCTGATCTTGCTTGATAGAAGTGAAATTTAGTGATAAGTAATTTCCTGTTAAGATAGATGAAGAGATCTGTAAAATAGACATTTAAGTTTACTTAGTTTGCTTCTTCATTATCAGAATACATAGCTGAAAATTTCTTTATTGATGTTTGTTGCCTACAAAAGAAAAAAAAGATAATCATAAGAATTAAAATAAGAATCATTGACAATGAACTTTTGATCCCTACAAAAATTATGTCAGACTTTATTAGTATGCTTTCCAAAGCGCAATTACTATTCTACTGATCATTAAAGTACGGAGAGACTACTACAATTAAGACAATATCACCTTTATAAAAATTAAGTATATTTACCCTTTAATGTCAATATTCCAAAAATAAACAGCTCTGAAAGTTTGGACATAAAGTAATATTACATTTTTTTATTGCTTACATTTCAAAATTACAGTGTATTCTTTTTACATCTGCTTCGTAAAAGGAATATATTGCAGGTGCAAAACAACAACAATAAATGCAGGTTAAAAACAGTGTCCCAGTCACAATGACTCTATACATCTGTCAATTCTTTCAGCAGAGATGTATGTGAAACCAGAGCTGGGCCAGACCAGTTGCATAAATGCATGTGCGCATAGACGTATATGCAGAAGTGGACAGTTGGGCAGAGAGGGGTCCGGACTAGGAGGCAGAGAAGGTACATGTCTGGCATCCTCCAGCTTTGCGCCCTAGGCACGTGTCTACTCTGCCTACCCCTAGTTCCGGCCCTGTGTGAAACACCTTCCCTATGGTGGTTAAAATAGCAGTGGTTAAAACTGCCATGTGCCATTTGCTATGCTCTGCACTATTGTAAGTGCACACTGATCTACAATTGCATCAGGTCCGGACTGAGAATTAAAATAGGCCCTGGCATTTGAGGTACACAGAGGCCCAATAAGCCTACACAGAGGCCCAAACAACTCCCACCAGCCCACTAAACACTGACTTTCTATGGGACCTTATAGCAGCCCCTTTGGCATTTGCCAGAACACACAGATTGCCAGTCCGGGCCTTCAGGGAAACTTCGATGCCCTCCTGCACAACACTCTAGTGCTACATTTTTTAGGCATGTGCGGACATAAGGTAGGGAGAGATTGTCTCTTGCAAACTTTGTGCCCAAGGTTGAGTGCAGCTGCTGTGGGAATGGCATAAATGGCTTTGTGACCATATGTCCAAAAATCATGATGTAAGCAGAGCCCCGACCTGGAATAAATCTGGTACTTTGCTCCTGGGTGGGGAGATTCCTTTGCCTGGCTGACCTCCTGGTGGGGCTGCTGTAAGTGGGCATAGTGGCTTCTGTTGACTCACCCTGTAATGCTGTTGGCCCCTGTCATGTCTGGGACTGGTACCCTGTTCCTGGGTGGGGAGAGCCCCCTGCATGGCTGACCTCCTGGTGGGGCTGCTGTAAATGGACATAGTGGCCTCAGCCTCTGCTTGACAATGGCTGTGGGCCCCCTTCTGTGATACCCTCCTAGAGAGCTGGTGTGGGGCCCTTTCCTGGCTGGTTGTGTTCTCCCCATATACTCCTGAGGAAGGGGGCTGCCACCATCAGCTGAAGGCAACCTGTTTACTGACTGGTTGTGTTCTCCCCATATCCTGCTGAGGAAGGGGGCTACCACCATCAGCTGAAGGCCAAGTGTTTGATCCTGCAGAAAATTGAGATTCAGCGGCTGAGTCTTGCTCTCCTGCTTTGCACTGTGAGTGCATCCTTCTGGTGTGGACCTACCCCCTGAGAGGCCGGGGGGCTGTCCGAAAACCCTACGAGGAAAGCCAAGTTGGTGGGGGCATGGAAAGGAGAGGGCAAACTTCTCCCTTTCTGTTTTGCCCCTATTGCAGGCTGACCTGGATATGTAGCCGGGAGTGGGCAGGCAGAGGTGCATTGTGGCCTTCCCACCCACACCTGACCTGTGGCCTCTGTGAGGTCCTTGGATCGGCCCCACCCGGGGTTGGCCATGGCCCTGGCGGAGCACCAAGAAGATGATCAAACTATTCTTGATCTAAAAGGAAGTAAAAGTCGTTACAAGGTGCGGCCCCTTGAACGACCTGAGAGGAAACAACCAGGTGGTGGCAGGATGGAGGAAGGAAGGGCCCCTGGGCCCCCTGCCTCTGTCCCAGGCCAGGCCCACCCACAAGAGCCGACCTTGGTACCTAGCCGGGGGTGGCACGGACGTGAGGAGGCCTGGCTGTCCCACACCCGCATCCCTCCCTCTGAGCGGTTTGAAGACTCTGCACGGAGAGAAGCTGGAGGGGGAAGGGATGGAGGCCGGCCGCCACCTGGCCATCATAGGGAAGGGCTGCAATCTGCGGTTCTCTTTGATCCCTCCAAGGCCAGATCCTGACCACCCCAGCTGTATGAGTGTTACTTTGACATCCATCACCACCGGGTCTCCCCCAGAGCAGGCAGCGCGGCTGAGGCTCTCGCAGGAAAGGGCTGTGATCCCTCCTTCCCCCCCTCTCCATCCATTGCCCCTGCTGAGTCTCCCCTGGAGCGGGTATTGTGGCTGGAGCTGTTGTAGGGAAGGGCTGCGATTCCCCCTTCATCACCCCAAGGCCAGACCCTGACCACTCCGGTGGTCTGAGGGTTGCTATGGTGTCCATCGCCCCCGCTGGGTCTCCCCCAGAGTGGGCAGCATGGCTGGGGCTGTTGAACGGAAGGGCTGAGGTCCCCTGTTTGTCCCCCCCATCGTAGTTAAGGGCTGTGGTCCCCCCTTCATCCCCCCAGGCCAGACCCTGACCACCCGGCGTTCTGAGGGTCACTTAGGCATTCATCAACCCCACTGGGTCTCCCCCTTAGCAGGCAGTGCAGCTGCGGCCATCGCATGGAAGGGCTGTGGTTTGCGGCCCCCCCTTCGTCTCAGACCCTGACCACCCTTGTGGTCTGAGGGTCGTTCCGGCATCCATTGCCACTGCTGGGTCTCCCCTGGAGCAGGTAGCGTGGCTGCTGCTGCTGCAGGGAAGGGCTGCGGTCTCCCCAAGGCCTGACACCCCAGTAGTATGAGGGTCGATCTTGTGTCCATCGCCCCCGCTTGGTCTCCCCCGGAGTGGGCAACATGGCTGGGGCTATCGAAGGGAAGGGCTGAGGTCCCCTATTTGTGCCCCCAAGGCCAGACCAAGTCCACACCACCAGTATGAGGGTCGCTCTGACATCCATCGACCCACCAGGTTTCCCCCGGAGTGGGTGGCACAGCTGAGGCCGTCGCAGGGAAGGGCTGTGGTCCCCCTTTGTCCCCCCAAGACCAGACCATGACTTTATGCCATGCTTTTGTGGAACACGAAAGAGTCCCTATGCCGGGGCGCATGCTTCTTCCCTCCTCTTCCTTTCCATGGGGGGGGGGGAGGTTGAGGAGAGGTGTGTCTCCAGGTCTCCAGGTGGCTTGCTGTGGGTCTCTGTCAGGCTTTCAATACTGGTTTCCAGGTGGCTCCTAGAGGACATGGGAGGGGAAAAAAACAAAGATATATAACTAGCCTTAATGCTTGTTGTAGTGAATCCATGTGTGGTACAGCTCAAAGCACCGCATGAAGCATAAGGCTGTCTGGCTGGGGCACTTGGGGCAGTAGTACCGGACATCTCGTCTAAGCCCCTTTTTCCGGCATACCTTGCAGGCTCTCTTGGGATACTGCTTATTGGGTGTGGGATGTGGTCAATGAAATGTTTCCCCGTCAGCTGAGTGACATTCTCACTAGCAGCAATCTCTCGCACCTCCTCCACATCTCCAAACAGCATGGAAGGGAGCAGCTGCAATTTGGCTCCTGGTGCTGTTACCTTGTAGACAACGTATGAATTGAAAAGGACCATTGGATCATGTAAATTGCCATTTTTTATACCATGACTTTGTTTTTAATGTGGCATTATAATAGCGTTGAATTTAATCCATTTTATCCACGCCACCCATATGTTTGCTGTGCTCTTGGCTACACAGTGGCTTCAATTTAAGAGGCCTACTGACGCTTCTGTGTTGCACAATGATGCTGTCGTTGTGGATGGTAGTAAGCATCAGCACATTTTTTGTTCGCTAGTTCCCAGGGCATGCCTTTTCAGTTACATATGGCTGTGCCGCAGGCTGGTGTGCCACAAGAGTGGAGGGCTCTAAACAAGGCTATACTAGTATAAAAGTTATCCAGTGGTAACCTTGGCCCAGCAGTGGGTGATGAGCTCCCAGACAATTTTGCCACTTGCAGTCAATCCAAGTGGACAACCTAATGGGTCTAAACTGGAGTCCTAAATGAAAAAACCTCAGGTGTACCCAGTGCTGTTTTCGCAAAATAGAACTTGATCCCATAGCAAGAACGCTTACCTGGGATGTACTGGCTAAATGTTAGGCCTCTGTTATAAATAAATGGAAGAAATCGAAATTGAAAGAAGGTCGAAGTTAGCCATATCGGCCTTAACTCCAGGGACTCCAGTAAAAGGGGGGACTTGGGGGGCAGAGATACCAGGAGACCCCCACGCAGGCTCTCCGCCAACTGCAGCAGAGTCCCCTGTCACTGCTTCCGCCTCTTCCTCCACCTCGTCTGTCTCCAAGGGAACCTATCTATCTGTTCTGGCATTTGCCCGAGGGGCCGCTCTAGATTTTCTTCAAGTGGACCGCTCCTGATCTCTACACCTTATTAGAAAGTGCCACTGCTTTCAATGCACCCAGCTGGCTCTAGGACCGCTCCTGCATCCTCTCTCCCACTGTGGCTCTGCCCCTCCCACCCCTCTATGTTCTGGTGCTGCTGTGCTGTGTGCAGGCCCGCAAGCCATCAGGGGGGCCCAGTCGTCCTGGGCCCAGCAGTATTTATGCTTGAAGGAGGGCCCGGCTGTGCTGCTCTTTCAGGTTTAGCCGGCCCCCCTTAAAAGCGTGGACATCGCTGAATCTGAAGACTGGATGTCCCTCGCAATTTCTGTGAGTCTTTGTTTCTCTCTCTGCACTCTCTGACTCTCTGCTCTCTCTGCTCTCTCTGTCTCTCTCCTCACTGTCTGTCTCTCTCTCTGTCGCTCCCTGTCTCTCTGTGTCACTTTCTGCACTCTCTGTCTTTCTATCTCTCTGCACTCTCTGTCTCTCTCTCTCTCTCTGCACTCTCTGTCACACTCTCTCTGCACTTTGTCACTCTCTGCACTCTCTGTCTCTCTATCACTCTCTCTGCACTCTCTGTCTCTCTCTCTCTGCACTCTGTCACTCTCTGCACTCTCTGTCTCTCTCTCAGCACTCTCTGTTTCTCTCTCTCTGTCACTCTCTCTGCATTCTCTGTCTCTCTCTGTCTCTCTCTTCACTCTCTCTGTCTCTCTCTCTCTGTGTCTCTCTTTGCACTCTCTGTCTCTCTCTGTGTGTCACTCTCTCTGCACTCTGTCTCGCTCTCTCTCTCTCTCTCACTCTCACTCTCTCTGCACTCTCTCTCTCTCTCTCTGCACTCTCTGTGTCACTGTCACTGCACTCTCTGTCTCTCTCTCTGTCACTCTCTCTCTATCTGTACTCTCTCACTCTCAAATCAAATCAAATCAGCTTTATTGGCAGGACCAAATACATTAAGCATTGCCAAAGCAGGTAGATGGGTGAAATAGGTGGGGTTAGGGGGGCAGTTTATGGGAATAGGGGAAAGTCCGTTCTCTCTCAGTCTATGACAGTCTCTTACATATTGTGCAGCTATAGTTACTGTCAGTGCCTCTTCAACCAATAGGAAGTGGAGTCTCCTCTCTTCTTTTATGGATTGTCAGTTGGTGGGAGTCTTGGGTGGGCAAGGTGCAGGTGAGTTGTTTCAGGGCACATGGTTTGCCCTGGGTCTGGTTGTTCAGCCAGGCTTTATGGTGGTAGCTCATGGGGCTGTTGTTGTGTAGGTGTGCCCAGTATGAGAGTGCCCTCTTCTGTATGGCAAACATTAGGGGAAATCTGCCCAGCTCAGCCCAACAGGCAGAGTTTCAGATGCTCCTGTGGACCTGGAGAAGGTGCTTACAGAATTCCTGGTGGAATATTTATGTTGGGCTAGAATCCCATTGGATTGGTCTGGGTAAGTGACAGGACCCCACACTTCGCTGCCATAAAGGAGGATTGGAGTGATGAAACTGTCGAAGATTCTAAGCCAGACTCTCACCGGTGGTTTAAGGTGGTACAGGTGTCTTCTGATGGCATAGAAGGTCTTGCATGCCTTGTCTTTTAGATCAGCTATTGCTGGTTTAAAGCTTCCTGATTGACTGATTTCTAGGCCAAGATAGGTATAGCTGTCAGTGCCATTCAGTGTGCAGTTGTTTAGTATGAAGGAGGGATTTTTGCTTTGTTTACTCTTCTTTTGGAAAATCATGACCTTTGTTTTGCTTGGGTTAATGGGCAGTGCCCATGTTGTGCTGTATTTCTCCAGTACTGCCAGGCTGGCTTGCAGGCCACTCTGTGTTGGTGACAGGAGAAGGAGATCATCAGCATACAGCAGGAACGTCACCTCGCTGTCATGTAATTTCAATCCTGGTGCTGAGGAGGAATCTAATGCCGCTGCCAGTTCATTAATGTAGACGTTAAATAGAGTTGGACACAGGCTGCAGCCATGTCTTGCCGGAACCAGTCGCATCTCTTCCTGTTGATCTTCACGGTGCAATGGTTCTCAGTATATGAGCTCTTTATGACATCTTATGTCTTCCGTATCCCACTCTCCAGAAGTCTCAGGAATAGACCTGGGTGCCACAAAAAGCTTTTTAAAATCTTTAAAACAGGCAAATATTTTTCCATGTTTTGTATTGTGGACATGATCCCTGATGAGGCTGTGCAGGGTGGAGATGTGATCAGTGGTGTGATGGCTCTGGCTGAGGACATGGTGTTGGGTTAGAAATGTGAAGATATGCCTATTTAGCATACTGTTGAACAGTTTGCCCATTGTGCTGCCCACACAGATCCCTCTGTAATTGGCTGGGTCATACCGGTCCCCACTTTTGTAGATGGGTGTTATGAGGCCTTGGTTCCATATCTGAGGGAAGTGGCCAACACTAAGGAAAATGTTAAAGAGTTTTGTTATTGCAGCATTTGTTTCTAGGAGCTGTATTTAATCATCTCCGGCAGGATTCCTTCTGTACCGGTGGCTTTTTTACATTGTAGGTCTTTTATTTTCTCTGCTAGTTCTTGGGGTCTTATTGGTGTATCTAGAGGGGTTTGGAAATCCTTTATTTTTGCTTCCAGAAGATAAAGCTTTGTCTTTATCTGCTTTTGTTCCAGGGTTTAATCAACTGGGGAAATTTCTTTGTACAGATCTTTGAAATATTTAGCCAGATGTTCCCATTGTGTATATGGAGGGAATTTTTATTGGGTAGGGTCCCCATGTTTTTCCAGATCTCCCAGAATGAGTTTTCTTGCAGGGCATCGTCCAATTGTTGGAGATTGTTTGAGATGTGATTTTGCTTTTTCTTTCTAAGGATCTGTTTGTATTGTATATTGTTATGGGCTGCCTTCTCTGGGTTGCCTGGATCTCTATGTTTTTGATTAGAGGCTTTCCTTATTGCTTTGCACTCCCTGTCAAATCATTTATTGGGGTTTTTATTGGCTTGTTTCTTGCAGCCGGTCCTTTTAAGCTGAGATAATTCTCCTACGAAGTATAGTATTTTGTTGAGGTCCTTTGCTGCTTTGTTCACCCCTTGTGAGGGTTCTCTCATATGGGTTGTTTTGGAAGCTTTCAAGCAGTTGTTTGACATCAGATATTTTGGTGACCTCCCTGTACTTCATGGCAGAGTGTTGGGTCCATTTAAAGAGGCTGTACTGGTGGGGTTGTGCGGGTGGTTTGTTGCTAGATTTTATGTATAAAAGTATTTGATTATGGTCTGACGGTGGGTTTCTGGAGTCACAGTGAAGGCACTGATGTTTGCAGGGTCCATATCTGTAATAGCATAGTCCACCACACTGGAGTATATATCGCCCTAGTGAGTCTCCTTTGGTGCGGCCATTAAGAATAGAAAGTCTAAGGCTTCTGCACAGGTTTAACAGTTTTCTCCCCATTTTGTTCAATGTGCTGTCATAACTGTTTTTTTGGGTCGGTACTGATTCCTAGCAGCATTGTGCAGAACCCAGTATGTAAGTATACCTCTCAGGGGTCAGGTAGTCTTTCTCTCTGCCTGTTCTGGCATTGAGGTCTCCATATATGATCACTCGGCCCAGGAACTCGAAGTGTGCAACCTCCCTTTCTAGGAGCACATAACTATCTGGGCTGAAATAGGGGGACTCCAGTGGGGGGATGTATGCTACATATAGGTATTTGTCCGACTGAAAGGTTAGTAATGTTCTGCTTAATTTTTTACAAATATGACTGTCTCCTCTCTTTATTGTGCTAATATGTTCTTGCAGCTCCTCCTTGTACCAGACTAATACCCCTCCTGAACAGCGGCAGTGTTTGGTGGTTTTATTCTTCTGGGCAGGAACCAAAAACTCCCTGTAGCCAGTGGGTATCATGGATTCATCCTCTGTCCGGGCCCATGTTTCCAGGAGGATCTGTATATCAATACCATACAGTCTCTGTTTAAAGTCTGGATCGTTTACTTTTGATCCAAAGGCTGAAGCTTTCAGACCCTGGATGTTCCAGCTACTAATTATGAGTGAATTCATTATGTATCCATGTATACCTTGTAATGAGATAAATTTCATAGGTACAATCTGATTCTGACTGTTATTGCTGTAGGTTTGTTATTTTAAACTTTAATCACATAAGTTTGTTGCCTAATGTGCTGAGGATGTGTCTTATCTCCTCCATGTTGGTAGCATGAGGGATCCTCTGTGTCCAGTGTTGGGGAGGTGGTTTTCCATACTCATTCCATCTCTGTGATCCCCTTTTGCATAGGTACTGCTTCTGTTTGAGGTTGTCAATGATAAGGTTTGAGGTCTTCTTACTATATTTGTTGGTTCTGTGTTAGGGTTGATATGGTTTGTGTCAGGCTTGTGATGTCTATTCAGTCCAATATCCTTTATTTCTTTTGCTAGAAGGCTCACTCCTTGTTTGTTTAGGTGTTTCTCATCATACAGGCGATGGGGAGTTATGGGGGATTTTGTGCCAGCTGTGTGTTTGGTATGGAGCTGATTTTGTCTACCAGTTCTGCATTGATATTCTGTATAATGGGATGGGGTATATCCCTCCTTGGGAGTAGGGAAGACAGTTTTATCATGGAGAGGGGGAATTGTTTCTGTGCAGTCTCTGTGAGTTGGAATAGTTTGCCTACAATGTCTTCTTCTTTATTGTTGATATTGTTTGTGCCTGTGTATAGTACAATGTGTGTGGGCTCAGAAAAAAATGTTTTTTGAATGATTTCTGATGCTTTCTTGTGTTGATGTACTTTCCATTAGAGCCCATTAATAGTACAATGTTGGAATATATGTGTGGGGGACAGAGGGTGTCAGTGTGGTGCTGCTGCCTTCCAGAATGTTATTTGGGTTGCATTGCTTTTGTGATGGTTGCTTGTTGCTTTGTTCTCTGCTCTCTCTGTCTCTCACTGCCCCTCTCTCTGAATTACACTTAAAGGAGAACCAAACCCGAAATAGAAAAAACCCCTACCTCTCTACCCTGGGTAGACCCCCTCCCTTCCCCTCCAGCCTACCTGCCTCCCCCCCCGGCAAATGCCCCTCATTTTTTACGTACCCCTCTGTGCAGTTCTGGTCTTGGGAGTTCACGGCAGCCATCTTCTTTTTTGGTCTTCTTCGGAATCAGACTGGCAAAGAAAAATGTTCATAACTCGGAAATTTTCGTTATTTTCAGCGCATGCTCAGTTCTTCAGGACCGGCAACTTACTACAACTGCGCATGTACCAAAACTTCAGAAGAAGACTGAAAAAAGAAGAAGCCCATGAACTCCAGAGGCCCGAATCTGCATGGAGGGGTAAGTAAAACATTAGGGGCATTTGCCCAGGGGGGCAGGTAGGCTAGCGGGGAGAAGGGAAGGGGTCTACCCAAGGTAGAGGGGTAGGGGTTTTTTCAATTTTCGGGTTTGGTTCTCCTTTGAGTTAGAAAGGCAGCTCTTTATGCACATACATTTTTGCAGTTTTACCCCAATATATGAGTGGATGTGTACAAGTGTGTTTACATGTGGGCTGCTTTAAATTTTTTTGCCCGGGCTGCTTTTTACCCCCAGTCCGGCCCTGGCTAGAGGCCTTGCTAAGCTTTTTGACCATCCCATTCCCCCCCCCCAAAGAAAGAACAACCAAAAAACAATACAGCCCAGTCACAGAATGGAGTATAGGGTGTATGGCGTATGTGGGTCTGTGTATAGCAGTAAGAAAACCTGTTCCTGGCAGGCAGGCAGTCAGTCGGTATCATCTCCGAAAGATGCAAGTAAGCCACTGGAAGGCAGCAGGAGGACTCCAAGATGCAGAGGGTGCAGCGAGGAGTGAGGGAGCAACATGTGAACAGAGCTTTATATAGGGAAACAGTAGTCCTGCAAAGCTTCACATGGCTTCTGGTCCCCATTGGCGGCAAGGGTGTCAGTCAGGTTTTAGACCCGGAGGTGACGTGTACCGGAATGAAAATCGTCTTGTAACCTGCACCACCTCAAGGTTACAGCCTAGCTCCTGGTCCCCATTGGCTGTAAGGGTGTCAGTCAGGTTCCAAACCCGGACGTGACGTGGCTCGTAACATATACCACTGAGGGCGGTGGAGCATTTTTGATGTGATCGTAAATTTTACAATCTATTGCATGGCAATGGTTATAAAAGAAAAAAAAATTATGATATATGTTAAATAATGAAAATAATACATTTGAAGTTCATGAACTGAATAACTGCAGTATGTAAGACCCTTCTTGGTATACTCAAAATGCTAAATTACAGTTACCTTGGACACAAACTGGAAGATCTGGTGACCATTCAAAATATCCACTACATTTACTGCTTTCATTTCCATACATTCCAAAACCTGGTTTGCACTTTACACGGACTGTGTCGCCCAAAAAGAAGGAAAAATTCAGTTTTGGATTATAAGCATCTCCATTCCTAAGAACAATCAGCCCATTTTTTATTTCTGGATAACTGCACCCAAGTCCTACAATAAAAAAGAACAATTTGATAACAGTGTCAGAAAACTATCACCCAGCACTATTTTATTGCTGTAATCCTCAGTATTGTTTTGTAATATTCCTTTACTGTATATATATATGCACATGCAGCATATGCAAGTATTATACAATATGTTTAAGGGCTGGAACAAGGAGTAGGAAGGAGTCTAGTGTCTGTCTAGGGTAAACTACCATGGGGGAGCAAATTGAAGGTCTTTAAGTTACTTACTGGCAAGGGGGTGAGCAGAGGGCTTGTGGGATGGCAGCGTGTTGTGAATTGGTTGTAGTAGAACTTGGTCTGGTGCTGACACATTGCACATACATAATATAATATTGTGTGCTGCAACTTCTGCATGATTTGTCAATGCATATTCAAATGAAAATCTGTGTTTGGTAAATTGGGAGCAAATTGCAGAGCAGGCTTTTCTTACTTAATTTGTAAGTGAATCTAGTCACTACTGATGCATGGCTTCTATTAACATATTTTGTATGAGTCAATTTAGTGCGTAGATGTAACCTGCCATTGCAACCTTGAAGTACCATTTCCTCAAGGCAATTTTTTACTTGCATGGCTCACCTGTGTCAGCGTACCCTCTACTTTGCATTTGTATGCAATTCAGCGATTGAAAAGGCATATTTATAACAACACCTTTGACATAGCAGCCAAATGTGAACAATTTTGCATTGACTGCACTTCTTTTATCTGCAGTTTCATTTGTAAGTAAGGTGGAATTATTCAGTATAAAAATAAAAACTGGGTAAACAGGCTGTGCAAAATAAAAAAACATTTCAGTATTGTTAGTTAGACAAAAATTCAATATATAAAGGCTGGAGTGACTAGATGTCTAACATAAATGCTACTTTCTGCTTTGCAGCTCTCTTGGTTTCCCCTGATTGGTTACCAGGCAGTAACCAATCAGTGACTTGAGGAGGGGGGGGGCACACGGGTAATAACTGTTGATTTTGAATCTCAGCTGAATGCTGAGGATCAATTGCAAACACACGGAACATTTATGTCCCATGTGCTGACTAACTCAGAGTTAGAAAGCTGAAAAGCAGTAGTGCTCTGTTCATTTATGTTAGACATCCAGTCACTCCAGCCTTTATAGATAAAATATTTGGCTAACTAACTATATATAAAAACATATTTTATTTTGCACAGCCTATCTATTTATGAAGTTTTTATTTTTGCACCGAACTGAACGACAAAAGAAAATATGAATCAAGTTTTGAACTGGGGATTTCTGAAGGTTACCTTAGCATTTAAGATGATATAATGTGTTCCATTTCAACAAGCAGCATTTAAATGTAACCCTCAACCAGGGCTGGATTTACATAGCGGCACCCCTAGGCCCACTGCTGTTTGCCACCCTCCCTCCCCTTTATTCTGCCAAATTTTTGTCATTGGGACCGGAGCAATGGATAGTGGCACATGGGAAATTTAAAAAACGATCATATCTGCTGTTCATCCTCAGTGTTTCTGAAAAAAATGTGAGTGAGGTTGAGCAGCATGCCGCACCCCTAAAATCCTGCCGCCCAAGGCCCGGACCTTGGTGGCCTTTCCATAAATCCGGGCCTGCCCTCAACTTGTTCACTAAGTTCCCCAAAAATTATAAGAATTGTGTTAAAGGACAAGAAAAGTTGAACACACTGGGGGTGTAAATAAAAATGTTTTAGTTCTAAAGTGCAGTGTATAAAGTTCAATTTCTAAGCAATTTGCTATTGGAAATACTATAGATATGGTCTTACAGCACCTAGGTCCTTATTTATTAAAATTCGGGTTTGTGAAGTTTTTCTGTAGATTTTTTCAACCTTTACTTAACTCACATTAAGGTCACATTAAAAAAAAACATGAATGTCTCCTTATCTATTAAAAAAACTAATATAAAAAGTGTGAACTATTACTTCATAAGCCTACACTACCTTTAATTCTATACTCAGACATAAAATCATGTGCCTGGTCAGATCACTCAATGGTGACCCTTCGCTTATCTGGCATAGTTAACAAACCAACAGAATTTAGATGGAGATTAGATGACTCTCTCCTAACTCACCCCGCTACCTATGATGTTCTTTGCAAAGAACTTGACAATTACTTTAGCTCTCATAATACCCCAGATGTAAGCAATTCCACATTATGGGCAGCACATAAGGCTTATATAAGGGGAATCTTCATACAACTTAAAACTAAGTTAAAGAGGGAGAGAGAAAGAAAAATAGAACAACAAATTGCCCTTTACAAAGTTTGGAAGACCAATATAAAGCAACCCCTATTAATAATCCCCTAAGCGTCAAATTGAAACTTTGAGAACAGAAATAAATTTGTTGTTGACAGAAAAAGAAATCCAGAAAATGCAATGGGTGAAACAGAAATACTTTCAGGAAGTGAATAAAGCGGACACTGTGCTAGGAAAACACCTTAATAATAAGTACATACAATCTCCCTTCACACAAATTAGAACGAGATCAGGCTCTCTTACAGCAAATCTGACCCGTATAGAAGGAATTAGATATTCCTTGATACCTTAAATTTACCACGTCTCTCCCTGCAACAAACAACATTGATGTCAAAGCCAATAGACGTGGAAGGGATTAAACAGGTCATTCAACACCTTAAATTGAACAAATCTCCTGGACAGTTTAACAAGCAAATATTACAAAATGTTCACCCCTAAATACAAATACGGCTCCAAGCTATGTTTAACGACACAATGCAAGGTAAATGTGACCCAGAAACCATATCAGCGCAAATTGCAGTAATACCCAAACCAGATAAAGACACATCTGATTACAAAAATTTTCGACCAATTTTTATACTAAACATAAACGCGAAGTTGTTAGCAAAAATTCTAGCCTCCAGGTTAAATAAGTTTCTCCACATTTTAATCCACAAGGACCAATCTGGATTTATACCGGGTTGGCAAGTATCCGACAACTTTCGTAGAGCTCTTAACTTGATTAGTCATGCTAAATCTCACAACATTCCCTCCATGCTTCTATCTATAGACTTGGAGAAAGCGTTTGACATCATCTCTTGGAAATATTTATTCACCACTCTTAGTAAATTTGGTTCCCTCCCTCCAATTCTGAAGGCCATCGCAGCCCTGTATGACTCCCCGAAGGCTTGGGGTTCAGTATATGGGGTTCGCTTCACCAAGATTTTCAATAAGCCGTCTCACACGGCAGGGGTGTCCTTTGTCCCCCCTGCTGTTTGCCATAGCTATTAGGAGCCACAATAAGATCTGTGGCATTAAGATAGGTCAAACTGACTACCGGTGCATGTTATATGCTGACGATATCTTAATGACAATCTCACATCCTATGACCTACATGCCGTACTTGTACAACACTCTAGGTTAATTTGCCTCCTTATCAGGCTTAAATTCTAACCCCACCAAGACGGAAGCATTAAATCTGACCTTACCTAATCATGTAGTAAAACTACTTAACATTAACTTTCAACTTTCAACTCAAAAGTATAAAATAATTAGGAGTGAATATCTATAAGGATTACGGTGCCCTTGCCGTGGGTAACTAAAAAACACATAGCACAAAAAATCTTAGGTATGATCTCTACTTGGTCTAAAATGCGTTTATCCTGGCTAGGCAGAGTAAATGCTCTTAAAATGTCTTCCTTCCCACATTTGTTTTATTTTGTTTTGAACTCTCCCCTTCTGTAGGCATGTTAAAACATTTGCAAAAAGTTTTTAATAAATTTGTGTGGGACAACAAGAGAGCCAGACTTAGCTTTTCCATAGTAGCTAGGAGTAGACAAAAGGGGCGCTTGGGTATTCCCAACCTTCATTATTACTATATAGCAGCCCAGCTAAGTCAGCTGACAGCATGGCAGGGGGAAAAAGATGCACCTTTATGGGCCACAATAGAGCAGGATGTCATGGCTACAAAATCTGTGTGGAACATTTTATGGACTAAATGGTCATTACCACAAGGACAAATCAAATCATAACACACTCTCTTCAGATATGGCGGAGATTTGGTCCTAAATTTAAATTTGTATCACCACATAAGCCAGCTTCAAGTTTGCTTTTTAACCCGAACTTTATTCCTGGTCTCTCTCAAGGGAGTTTCTCATGGTACAGTATATTCCCTTACAAAACAGACATCCTTTTTCTCAGAACAGCAACTTAAGGATCAATACAACATTCCTGATCAAGAATTGTATCGATATTTGCAAATACGCCACTATATTAAATCAATATGAGTTGAGAAAACTTTCCCTCGCCCTACTTCTTTTGAATTGATGTACCTCTGAATTCTCCCCCCAAAAAAGTCAATTTCAATCCTATATGACCATATGGTCCACCAAGAGGATATAAAGAAACTGCATTTTGTTCAAAAATGGGAACTGGAGCTGTTAGACTGCTATGACAGCGACACATGGGAGGGACATACTTCAAAATTCCATTCATTGCTCTATCAATATCTCCATACAGGAAACATCACAGAAAGTGCTACACCAATGGTATCTGGTCCCTGCCACCTTGGTACCCTTCATCCTCATTATGTTGCTTCAGGAACTGGTCAAACTGGCTCCTTTTTACATATTTGGTGGGAGTGCCCAAAAGCTGTTAGATTTTGGATAGGGTTTATACCCTGATCACGAGTGTCACAGGCCTCTCATTGAGGAAAAACCCGGCAGAAGCATTACTCAACAAACGTATGACTGAAGGAAATAAATATACAAGGATACCGATCACCCATATTCTGTGAAACAAGTAATCGCCAAGGTATGGAAAACGCAGACTCTGGATATTGAATTAGTGAAAACTATCTTAAAAAATCTTACCAGCTGTCGCACAGGGAAGCAAAATTGATTCAATAAATTTGGAATGCTTGGATGGTTTACAGGAGCATACAAAATGCTTAATTCTGGCAGCCCTTCTGGTTTTATTACCTGGTTGTTACGGACTATTATCTAGTTTTTGCCACAAAGCTAACTTCATAGCTAGCAGTATAAGAATTGTTGACATCCCTATGGACATTTTTATTGCTACATACAATCATTTTTTCTTCTCTTTTCTATTTTCTGCTTTTCTTTCTTGTTTTTTCTTAAAACTGTATGAACGGTCATTGTATTTGACCAAAAGTTTTATTATATTGAGGATCACAGGGACCTCACAAGAGGTCAATGTGAGAATTGTTTAATGCCCAAGCGGGCTGGGACATGTCCAGCTTCCGCCTATTCCTGTAAAAGCAATGTTTATTCCTTATCTTTTTCATGAAAATAAAAGATTAAAAGAAAAAAAAAGAAAAAAAAATGTGAATATGACAACGAAAACCTCAAAATCCTCAGAATTTGTGATTACAAGAGAAAAAATCACAAAACCTCTAAAACCCAAAGTGAATAAAATTGTACAATTTGAAAAGGACAGCTCCCATTCATTTCTACATGACCTCACCAGCTTATAGATGCTGTAGTGTAAGGTATGGTTTCCCAGAACCCATCAGCTCAATGTATCCTCATGGCGCACAGAAAATAAAAGGTCACCTCATGCGTGCGTCAAGCCTGGAAGCTATGTGCATTGGCGCACAGAAGAGGAGGTGATGGCTGTGCGGAGGGCATCCCTGCATCCCTAACATGTCATTTTGTATAGAGTTTTTGTGCTTTGAAAAATGGTATTAAAGAAGAAGAGATGGACTTTCAGTCCATAATGATATAGGACATTGAGAAAAGAAAATAAGAAAAGGTTGCAGTAGGTGGAAAACGTAAAGAGATACTGACACCAGAAATGTAACCTTTTTTTTACATCTACCATATTGTTTACTTTGCATGCTTCTTATAATTTTGCCATAAAGTATTTGCCCAATGCTTTTACATTACCCATCTGACTGTGACCGCCTATGAGGGGGTTGCCATATTAGTGCAGCAGGAGTGCTTTATCATTACAAACTTTAACTGACAGGCTGAGATGGGATAGTCAAGTTGGCAAAACAGTCAGGTTTGGGAACTTCAACTAACAATTATTTACAAAAACAAACCTCTCATCAGCATGGCCTATTGGTAACTTTTAATGTACATTCATATTTCAAAGAGTCGTTTTTTAGTCAGTATCACTAAGAGTTTTTGTGCTTTTTGCACTTGATAAATATTGAAATTTTCATGGTTTGGAATAATTATTCTATTATAAAATGTTTAGAGCTAAAAAGTTGGATTTGGGGGAAAATATATGAACATTCAGCCCCTTAGTGAGTATGGACCGGTAATCCTATTCAGTAATTTAACAAATTGGGGGGTCCCTAACATATATGGACCCCCCAATGTATTAACTTTTCTATGTCCTATAATTTGAATTGTCTTTTTAAAATGTGAAAATTCAGCAGCAACATTGAACTATAACAGTCAAACTAAAAATTAAGCCTTCCCTGAAAACCAGCAATGCATTTAAATGCATTAGTTGTCAATGGGGGACTTAACCAAGTCCAAAAGGTATGAGATCCTTTATCCAGAAACCTGTTATCCAAAAAGCTCTGAATTACAGCAAGGCTATCTGCCATTAAGGCATTTTCAAATTATTTCCTTTTTCTTTGTGATAGTAAAACAGTACCTTACACTTGATCCTAAATAAGCAGCATGAATCCTTATTGGTGGTAAAACAATCCTATTGGTTTATATTTAGAGGGTTATTTACTAAAATCTGAATTCTCATTATTTTAATTAAAAAACCACAACCAAACTCCCATACCCGATTTGACCTTATTTATTATTTCAAAAGCTCAAATTAATCACTTTGGGGAAAAACCCAAAAAAATCCGGGCTGTCTGAGTTAAACCTGGACAAGTGACATAACTTTAGTACATAAATAACCTATTGGTATGAATAATATAAATCAATGACAACCAACTTAGCACAAAGTCACTGTACATTTAAATGAACCATGGAGTTCACTTACTGTGCTCACAGATAGGAATTCTAGGATGCCACTTCATATCAGATCCACAAAATATAGAGTTTTTTCCTTTTAAATGGTGTTTGTAATCACATTTCACTTTTATAACATCACCAACATTATAACCCTTTTCAACTCCATTTATTAAGTAAACTGGTGTCCCATTTTTTATTTGTCCATGAAAAACTTTAGGTTCAGTGCAGAAATGTTCTAAAAACAGAAAAGGTAAAAAAAGAAAAATCATTACTACTAAATTCTCAGTTTTGTTTCTGAATGCCTGCAGGCATTGATTGCCTCGACTGCATTGCCTAATGCCTTCAGCAGAACAAGTGTTCTTTTTAATAAAAATGATGTAAGACAGAAGTATGGTGAGTTATTAAGAAAAGCAGCACCTGCTTCCAAATGGCTATATTTAAAAAAAAAAAGGTAAAATGTTAGACTCACTTGGATGGCACACTGAAATGCTTGGATACCAATGTAAATCTGATCCACAGGTTAAAATGTGATGTCTGTTTAATCCAAAATCAAAGTCACATTCTATTTCAACCTTTTGTCCCACACTATATCCTTCAGAAGTTAAAGTTAAGATGTTTTCTGGCTTCTTTATGATGCCATGAGGCACTACAGGCTCTGGACAGGCTTCTCCTAGAAAGGACAGAATCAAAAAGTAATTTATGTTGTGTTTGTTTAGAGGTTTTCCAGCATAGCTTTATCACCTTAATTAGCACTAGTTCGATACTTCTATTTCCATTTATATCCAAGAAATGTTTCTATAAGAGGCTGTAACAGAGTCCCTTGTACCTGTAACACCTCCACCAGGTTTAGTAAGTTTAATAACAATGTTAAAGTAAGCCTACAAAATGGTTGGTAGGTGTAGTAAAGAGTTCTTCTATATAGTATAAAGGAAAAAGAGGCAAGAGAAAAGGAGAGAGGGAAAATCATAATGATTTTCACTCTTTAATGTAAAAGAGAGTTTCATATCAGTGTTTGTATATATAAAGTGTATCTATATGTGTGTTAGCATTTGGCTTCCAAAAGTCCAAAGTGTGACCTTTTTTTTCATCATTTGTATATATAAAGTGTATCTATATGTGTGTTAGTAATTGTTTTCCGGAAGTCCAAATTATGACTTTTTTTTTCGTCATTTTTTACATTATAAAAAAAAAACATGAATATCAAGGGCAAGGGCACACACTGCATTTCAAACACTTTTCTCTGTCTGCGATTTTTCATGTTGATTACCACTTCTTCATGTTGAAACCACTTCTCTCCGCCTTATTAAAAAACGCAGACGGAAAGAAGCATTTGAAATGCAGTGTGTGCCCTTGCTGTAAGGCTACAGCCACTCAGAAGTCAAGCAGAGATCAGGTAAATGCAGGCCAAAATTCAGCCCCTGAATTGTGATCAGCCTACCACTGTGCCTGCAGTTTGATCCATTGCGTTAGCCAAGGTGCCCTTTGTGCGCAGGTTAGAATAAAAGCTAAATTTTGTGTTTTCAGACACACAGCATTGATTTCTGTGCCAAAATGCATTCTTGTTTTAGCTTAATATCTTTAATGAACTGATAAAAACTGGCATGCCCTGTATTTAAAATACCCTTCCATGGATAGTAATGGCAGTCTTGATGATCCTGCAGCTGTGGTCATGCAATTATTGCTTGAAAATGCCCACTGTCAAAGCCTTTTTCAAACAGGGCCGGATTTCACCCCTGGGGCACCCAGTTGAGAAAAGAATTGCGCACATGCGCATTGTTTAGGTAGCGGAGCACTAAGTATACAGACCTATCTATACAATCACATATATAATATATACATACCAATATATATCCTAACTAACTAACTGTAAAGCTTGAGATCACAATAGCCTTGGCTATTCTGCTTAATGAAGAAGTCATCAAAGCTACTCGTAAAGGCATTAATAAAATCTACCATCGCAACATCCGCAGCAGGGAATCACTGCCCTCAATGTGATGAACCACCTACGCTGCTTCAAATAAAAGTTAAATTTGTCAAGTTTTTCTGCAATAAAAAAGTTTTTACTGTTAGGATAAGGTTACATGTTGCATTTTGTGAACCACGTGATTTCTAGCTTGTGGATTGTAAATATATGGAAAATACCCTTCCACGGATAGTAATGGTAGTCCTGATGATCTTGCAACTGTAGATCATGCAATTATTGCTTGAAAATGCCCACGCATTTTTGAGAGATAATTGTCTAATAGACAATTGCACCAGAATTATAACCATTATTGTTTATGGAAATTTTCCAGTATTCCATTTTGCCTCCTGCCCATGAGCCAGAAATCAAGGGTCGGCAAAACACCACTGTGTGCCATTACCTTTATGGCTGAACCATAATGGATAAGGCATTGTAGTGCATATCTGAAGGAAGAGTAGTCAGCACACGGATTCTCAATATTCTTTCCTTTGTGGTGCGCGTTCTGCAATGGCCACTTCCCATTGACTACACTTCTACACTACATTGTAGTGCATATCAACACGCAGCATTAAATTATATATATATATAATTTTTTATAATCTTTTTTATTGCTTTTTCAAAACAAAGTACAAAAGAAAAAAGAAAGGTTGGTGGAGAAATAAGTCACAGTAATTAACATTCAGTGTTGTACATATGCATATCCATACACATCTGTACAGTGGGGGAGTCAGCTGATAACCACTTAAGTGCTATGCATTTGCGTGCGAGGAAGAGCGATTCTCTCAGGGATACTAACACACAGGGGGACTTAGAGAGATACGTATTAACACCTAGCAGGCACACTTTTGGGTTCACAGGTATATTTATTTCAGTTATATGGGTAAGTTCCTCACATACTTTCGCCCAAAACGAAGCCACCTCTGTGCAGCTCCAGATCAGATGAAGAAAATCGGCCCCTGGCAAATGACATTTGGGACAGCAGTCATCTGATCTTATATTTGCCCTGTGCATACGTACAGGTGTGATGTATGCATGATGTAGAATAAGAGTTTGGGAGAATCTACTTCTTACATTAAAGGACACCAGGCTGGAAGCCTCCAAAGCTTCCTCCCACTCCTCATCCTCCAGGACACTCATAGCTGATTCCCACCTTCCTCTAAAATTACCCGATATACACTTCTTGTTTTTCATTAACACAGAGTAGAGCCATGATAGGGGATGATTTCTGCAGAAGCTAGTGAGATTTTCCAGTGGTGATTTAGTTATAACAACTGGGGATAGTGACCATTGAGCCTTAGCGGCTTGTTTAAGTTGGTAATATTGTAACCAGGCTGTAACCACCACATCATCTCAAACTGCTCGGGGGTTTTAAAAACACCATCCACATATAAATCCTCAATGACCTGTACCCCCTGTATTTGCCAAAATAACTGCAAGTCTGCATGCCGGAAATGGGAGTCCCCTCATTTTCCCAGAGTGGAGTATTTGGGTAAATTCCTTGGTAATGAATAAGCTTCAGTGCCACCTCCCACACCTTAAAAAGTGTTCTTATCAATGGAAGGGGGCAGTGAAAGTTCTGTATATGTTCTAAAATAATTAGCGGCGGTACCACCTTACTACCCCAACACTCCCTAACCACATAGGAAGAATCAGTTACATCTACGTAATTTAGACCACAGCAGGAGATGCTGCAATTGTGACGCTAAAGCTGGCCATAGACGCAACGATCCGATCGTACGAATCGTGGATTCATACGATTTTTGGACCATGTGTGGAGAGTCCCAACATTTTTCGTGCGACGGAGATCGGTCGTTTGGCCGATCGGACAGGTCGCCTGCCGATAATACCTCTGCGTGTATTGCCGATCGTACGATTTTCAGAGGGAGACTGTCACTAGTGTTGTCAGACATAAGTATCGTACGATTGCTGTCAGGGGCAGAACATTGGGTGATCTTTTCTTATTTGATCGGAATGGTAAGACTTTGATCTGAATGGTTACTGGCAGGTCAGGAGATGGGAAAGTCCGATCGTACGTTGATTTGTACGATCGGATCTTTGCGTCTATGCCCAGCTTAAGTAGTAAGATCTCCAATCTGGAAGGGCCATCCCACCCTGCAGGCTCGGAAGTTGTAAAACTGAGTACGCCAATCTGCTGCGCTTGCCTTCCCACACAAATGTTTTAGTATCAGAATCTAGTCGTGTAAATACCTGTTTTGGTATGTAAACTGGGGAATTTACAAATACATACAGAAGCTGCGGCAAAAAGATCATTTTACAAACAGCCACTTTTCCCGGTGGCCTTAAGGGGAGGGAACTCCATGCCTTCATTTGACTAGATATTTTAGTAAGTTTAGGGTTTAAGTTATCTTGCAAGTAATTACGGTGGTTTTTGGTAAAGGATATTCCTAAGTACTGTAGTTGGGTGACCCATTGCAAGGGCTGACCAGGTAATTGATAGCGAGGGGCTTCATGATCCAAAGGAAATATATAAGATTTACCCCAGTTTATAAGCAAACCCGAAAATTTTCCAACGTTTTGACCACATGGAGGAGTCTATCTAGTGATTCAGCCGGATCTGCCAGAAACAGCAACATATCGTCTACATATAACGCTATCTTTCCCTCAATATCCCCATATTTACAGCCCACAATATTATCATCCGCCCTTACCATAATGGCTAGCACTTCAATGGCCAGTGCAAACAGGACTGGGGATAAAGGACAGCCCTGTCTGGTACCCCTTTCCAGTGCAATCGATTCAGAGATCGAATTGTTCGTACACACTTTTGCGACAGGGCAAGAATATAACAACTGCACCCAACTAATAAACTTTTCCCCAAAGCCAAACCCCGTCAGTGTTTCCCACAAGTAACCCCATTCAACAGTATCGAAAGCGTTAGCGGCGTCAAGAGAAAGAATAACCCTCCTGCCCTGATTTATGTGAGGTAACTGAAGATTTGCATGAACCCCGTTTGGTCTCTATGTACCAACTTAAGAATAACCGTATTTAATTGGGTCGCCAGAATTTTTGCTAAAATTTTTATATCACCAAGAAGCGAGATGGGTCTATATGACTCGCAATGTGTGGGGTCCTTCCCTTTCTTGGGAATCAATACTATGAGTGCCTCTGTCATGGAGGGAGGAAGAGTCCCAGCAGTGCCTGGTCAAAGCAGTGTTTTAAGCGGGGCGCTAACATGTCCTTAAATTGTTTATAGAATTCCATAGGGATTCCGTCTGTCCCCGGGGCCTAACCATTAGGGAATTAACTGATTGCGTCCTCAATTTCCTGCACAGTAATGTCTCCCTCCAAAGAGGTTCTGTCTTCTACACTTAGTGTGGGAAAAGGCACCTGTTTCAAATACTCCTGCAAGTCCTCCTGTGTGTAAGTGACTCTTGTCCTATAGGCCTCAGAGAAATAGTCCTGAAATGTCTTGTTTATCCCTAACATGTCTGAAATCACTACACCTGCTGCAGATTGGATATTCAGTATTGTGGTAGATGGGGCTATTTCCCTACACATCAACAAAAGGAGGTGGCCAGTTCTGTCCCCAAATTGGGTAATTTTATGTTTGGAATATAATATACTTTTGTGGGCCTGCTGCACTAAATAATTTTGTTGGTCCTGCGACTTAAGAAGCCAATTTGCTTTATTTTCCAGATTGGGCTGTACGATATATTGGGCCTCCGCCTCAGATGCATCCCTTTCCAGCTGTATTCCCTTCTCCTCCCTTCTCTTTTTCCAGCTATTAACTCTGGACTTAACTATCCCTCTCACATATGCCTTCATCACATCCCATTCACTGGAATCTGTTGCTGTGTGCTCATTAAGTACCCAATATTCATCAATTACTTTAGGGAGACCCTCAGATACATCTGGGAGCTTCAACCAGTAGGGCTGCATCCTCCATGGTCTACTGCCATGTGCTGAAGTGGAGACCGTGAGAGAAATTGGTGAGTGGTCTGAGATCCCACGGGGCATAATGTGTATATGTTGTATAATTGGTAACAAATCTGTAGATAATAAGGCTAAGTCTATTCTGGACATTGACCCATGAGTTATGGAGTAACATGTATATTGTTTTAAAGTAGGGTTCCTAGCCCTCCATGCATCTACCAGTCCCAAAGCTGTTAAACATTGTTGAACCCTATGAGACGGTCTAGTAACTATTTGAGCATTGGGGGTAAATTTATCCAGTTGTACATCCTGAATGGAGTTGAAATCCCCCATGCAAATTATTGGCAAATGAGGGAACACAGATATTGGGGAAAGACACTCAGTTAACATGGCCATTGTAAACGGAGGGGGAACATATACCCCAACAATCAAAAATTCCCTCTCATCAATTCTAGCATGTACATATATAAATGTGCCCCTTGGGTCTGTTTTGATGTTAACAGGCTCGAACGCGAGTCCCCTTCTAACCAATATTGAGTAACCATCGAGTAACATGCATGATAAGTAGCGCCTAGCCACGGTCGTCTATGAGAAGGGGTCTTATCAGGCGTCATATGGGTCTCTTGCAATATAATAATATCATGGGGGTGTTTTTTTAGGATATTGAAAACTAAGGACCTTTTAAGTTTGTCCCGCAGTCCCCTCACATTCCAATTTATCAATCTCAATCCCTCACAAGCCATTGTATAAACCGGTAAAGACTATGCAGAATATCAACTAGTACCCTCAAACAGAATATGCCGGTTCTCCACAGCATTATCACCAATGTTTGCATGCATAGAAAGTAATCTCTCCCCAACCTAAAAAACATTACCCCCCACCCTGCTTTCAACCCATTCCCCCAACCTGGGTTCAGCTTACATGGATCCAGAACCATCAAAAAACCCAAAGAAGAAAAAAAGGAAAAAGAAAAACAAAGTCCTGAAAGTAGAACACTGCGGGGGAGCCAAAAAGGGCTCAAATGTGGGCAGCTAACCTTGGTCACCTATACCTTATCCACGTCCCAAGGCAAAGTCACTCCTGTGACCATACAATGCAAAGGTCGTTATTTTCAACAAGACCACAGGTAAGGCCAAAACAGGTATAAGAAAACCAGAGCCGCCAACAGAAGAAAGGGGTAGCCTGCACATACTGTCCACATACCGTCCAGGTTCAGGCCTGCCCCATCTGGATAGGGTCTGCACCACTCCGTGGATAAGTAGATGGGGTGGACTCCAACCAATCCACTGCTTGGTGTGGAGAGGAGAAAAAAAAGGATTTTCCAGCATGGACCACACGAAGTTTGGCAGGAAAAAGCATAGCATATTGAATATTTAGCTGTCGCAGCCTCCTCTTCACTTTCATAAATTGTAACCGTTGTTTCCTCACCTCCATCGTAAAATCCGGATACAGGGAGACAGTAGTATTTTGTAAACGAAGCTCTTTGGTGCGTGCCTCTCTGAGTGCTGTGTCTCGATCACGATAGTTTAATAAGCGTGCAATCACCGGTCTGGGCCCTGCGCCTGGTGGTAATGGCCGCGCTGGAACTCGATGAACACGTTCAATTAGGAACATAGAGGAGAAGGCCTTCTCTCCGAGCTGTGTTAGCAGAAACTGCTCCACAAAAGTTTCCATCGCATTACCCTCAGCTCCCTCTGGCACTCCCACCAGCCGTATCTTGTTACAGCGCAGACAATTGTCGAGGTCGTCTGTCTTAAATTCTAATGCCTGTATGCGCTTAACAGCCTCCTTGCTCCTTTTCCCAGTGGGCCACATATGTCCTCCAACTCCCCAATCCTGCGCTCCGCCTCGCTGGTATGGTCTCTCAGTTTAGAAATGTCCTGTTTCACCGTGGCAAACTCCGTTTCAAGACCGTCTATTTTATCAACCAGCATCGCATGATGTTGTTTCATAATATGCGCAATTTCTAGCAGGGAAGGTTCCGCTTTGTCATCCGTGCCTGAAGTTATAGCTGGTGAGTGAGGGGAGGATGGTGGACTGTCTGTCTCGTCCGCGGCAGGGGAGCTGAGGGCAGAAGTAGTCGGGTCATGTGCAAAAACTTCCAAGCGTTTGGCCGCAGAAGCACTCACGTCCGCTTTCTTAGCACCTTAGTTTTGGAGGGAGAGGTCTCCGATATGGGCCGACGCCATCTTGGCTGTGTGCGGAGTCCTTACGATCAGACCTTTTCACAGCAGTTGCTGAGGCTTTAATCACAGAATTCCTCCTCAAAATGGCAGAATAGGTTCACCTCTATCTGGTACAGGCTCCGGTGCAAATTTCGTACTTTAAGGTGCACTTTAAAACAGGATAAGTTCAGGATCAATGCAGGAGCTACGGGACGCACGTCCTCTCACAAGCTCATGCTGGCCACGCCCCCCTTAAATTATATTATTGACTTACATTGTACATTCCAGGTGCATAGCATAAATCAACATACCTGGGTAATAATGGCTCCCATACACCTTCAGAACTGCACATCACAGTGTCAGATCCATACATGCTGAAACCTTCGACACACTGAAATCTTACAGTAGAATTTGGCAAGTATGGACCGATGAGTTTAGAAAGCATATTTGAATGTGGGACATGTGGAAATTGACAGTTTAAATATGTGAGGTAAAAGAAACAATGAAAGTGGTTGAGAAAAAAACATTTTTTTAGTACAACAAAAAAGGTATAATGTTAATAAATATTACTGACATGCTGCATCACAGGTACATATTCTTTTCACCAGCATTCAGTAACTGCCTGTCCATGAGCACAATTTTTACAGAATATAGAAACATGGTGGTACCATATATAGTATGAAAGATACTAACCACCTTACTTTGTTGGCTGGATGGAAAATCATTGGATTTTAATTTTTTCCCACACCATAGTTAGTTAGGAATTATAAGGAGCAGCTTTGGGCTCAAGTACTTTTAATGAATGGCATCAATCTATGCAACCATTACAAAATTTTTCTGTGACCACAACTTCTTTTCAGTTTATATGAGCCTTATTGTCAAAATGTCAGTAGATAAATGAAAAGTTCTCTTGTCACATTTTGTCTGCTGATGGTGTGGCTACTGACTTAGTAGCTAATATTCTTCAACTTACAGAACTAACAAAATAATATTAGATCTTGAAATGACTGAATTCCAAGAATGGAAAATCATCCTACTGTATTTAAAAGTCAAAGTCTTTTTCAAACAGGGCTGGATTTCACCCCAGGGCGCCCAGTTGCCAGCATCCTTTGGCGCCCCCTGGTGCATAAAGAATTGTGCACATGCACATTGTTTTGGTAGCGAAGCATCAAGCGCCTAGTGCTTAGCGCTCTGGAATCAAGTTAGTTACCGCCAGGCCCGGACTGACCATAGGTCAGTTCGGGCAATTTCCCGAAGGGCCGCTCCATTTGCCTTTGAAATAGGCCGCTTCTGATTTGCGGCGTCTGGGCAGGGAGAGATTTACAGCATGCACACTGGGCTTCTCCTTCACACACACCAAGCAGCTGCGTGTTCCTCCTCCCTCCTCCCTCGATCAGTCAGGGAAAGGCAAAGGTGATTGGCCAGCAGACGGGTTGGGAGGTGTCAGAGTTCCCGTGCTGTTTCACGAAGCTCCTAGGAGAGGTAGGGGTGTCTGTGTGTGTGTTTGTGTCTCTCTGTGTCTGTGTGTCTCTGTGTTTGTTTGTCTCTGTGTGTGTGTGTTTGTGTATCTCTGTTTGTGTGTGTGTGTGTCTCTGTGTTTGCGTGTCTCTGTGTCTCTCTGTGTTTGTGTGTCTTTCTGTGTCTGTGTGTTTGTGTGTCTCTGTGTGTCTGTGTGTGTGTTTGTGTCTCTCTGTCTGTTTGTCTCTGTGTGTGTGTTTCTGTGTCTGTGTGTCTCTCTGTTTGTTTGTCTGTCTTTTTGTGTGTCTGTGTGTTTCTCTGTGTCTGTGTGTCTCTGTGTGTGTGTTTGTGTCTCTCTGTCTCTGTGTGTGTGTCTCTGTGTTTGTCTCTCTGTTTGTGTGTCTTTTTGTGTGTGTGTGTCTCTCTGTCTCTGTTTGTCTCTGTGTGTGTGTTTCTGTGTGTGTGTTTCTGTGTGTGTCTGTGTGTCTCTCTGTTTGTTTGTCTGTCTTTTTGTGTGTCTGTGTGTTTCTCTGTGTCTGTGTGTCTCTGTGTGTGTGTTTGTGTCTCTCTGTGTGTGTGTCTCTGTGTTTGTCTCTCTGTTTGTGTGTCTTTTTGTGTGTTTGTGTCTCTGTGTGTGTGTGTCTCTCTGTGTTTGTGTGTCTCTGTGTGTGTGTCTCTCTGTGTTTGTGTGTCTCTGTGTGTGTCTGTGAGTTTCTCTGTGTTTGTGTCTTTTTGTGTGTTTGTGTCTCTCTGTGTGTCTCTGTGTTTGTGTGTCTCTGTGTGTGTGTGTCTCTCCGTGTTTGTGTGTCTCTTTGTGTGTGTGTGTGTGTTTGTGTGTGTGTGTTTACATGTGGGCTGCTTTGTTTGTTTTTTGCCCGGGCTGCTTTTTGCTCCCAGTCCGGCTCTGGTTACCGCCCCTTAATTTATGCCGCCCTAGACCTGGCCTTTGTGGCCTGCCACAAATCCAGACTTGTTTGCAAATAATTGTATTGTGGAATGAAATTTATCCTTCAAAACTATAACATATACAATCCCTCTAATTCTCGACTATGTGCACAAAATTATTATTTTGTGTGCACATTTTAAACTTGCGCGTGCATTTTTAAAAACTTTGTGTGCAGGTCAGAATAAAAGCTAAATTTTGTGTTTTCACACAAAATTCTTTGTGACACCTAAAAATTAACAAAAGAAATCCATATGAGAAAAATACACATGAGAACCACTGCTACGTACCAGGTTTTCTGAATACACTGATCCAGCACATTGATAATACAGAACTTATACCAAAAAATTCTATTTTTAATTCTATTTTTATATTTAGTTGCCTTTTAATATATTCAAAATGGATACTTACGGAGGCAACTGGGTATTTGTGGTTTCCACTGACCATCAATACCACATGTTATAATGTCAGATCCTTTCATTTGCAAACCTTCAAGACATTCAAATCTAACAGCATAATTCAGTTTATATGGACCAATAAATCCTGACAACTTCTTTGAATTGGGCACCACAGGATTAGGGCAGTTGACATCTAAAAATAAATAAAGGAAATCCAGATGAGAGAAGGAGAGTGACACTGTGGTTACATACCAAGTTCTCTTGATGGAATAATCCAGTAATTAACACATTTATATCTATCAAAGATTAAACATTTAACATTTTTGTTGACCATACACATACAGTTTGTATTTTATACAATTTTGGACACTTTTCAAAAAAACTGTAGAATGATGTGTGCAGTATATACAAACACATATACAGTATGTTGCACCAAACAATCCCCCGCTGTGACCACATAAATGCATCAATGCATCAACTTGACCAACTGATAACCCGATTGGAACCATGTATAGAATCAGCTGTATCAGTCAGCCTGGAAATGCTCAGGTCTCGTTTCTGTTAAGTAATCTGAGTGATTCAACCAGTGGAGCTATAGATAAGTGCTATTTGGCCATTCATTCCAACCTGTATTACCATTTGGCTGATTGTCCTGTGGGAAGATTGGTCATATGTTGCCATATATTGCAAGGAGTCTCACATTTTACCCTGATAACAAAGGGTAAATTAAAATAAAAAATAAGTCCAAGTACTATAGGTATAGGATCTAATATTTAAATTAAAATGCTTGGGACCTGGGGCTTTCAGGATAAAGGATCACCATAATTTGGACCACCATACTCTAAGGCTGCTAAAAAATATTTAAACACGAAATAACTATCAGGTTTGTTTTGTCACCAAAACATACACTTATGCAGCTTAGTTCGAAGCAAGTATAAAGTACTTTTTAAAAAATGAGAATTACTTGCTTAAAATGGACTTTATAAGAGGATGGCATTATTGTAATTCAGAGCTTTCTGAATAATGGGTTTCCATTTAAATATCCTATAACTGTAATTCATTGTTTGGTGCAGGGGCTCCCCAGAGGCTTCTGTTGCCTGAAGTCTTTTGCGCTAGAGTGGGTCGAGGAGGGGGCACATTGCTATTGCAACCATGTTAAAAAGTTTTAATCTTAGAATGAAAATTCTGCTGTCAAACTTACCAGAAGCTACTGTTTGTCACACCTGTTTACCTGCTACATACCACCTTAGGCTTGAGCAGCCCTGGCTTTCAATTGTATTTTATTGCATGGCCATAGGACATGTGTAACATTTATCAAGACGCAACTATATTAGTAACACACAACAGATAAAGCTATAGTAACCTATAAATATAATAATTTCCTATTCGTTTCCCAGTAGTTAACCTACACACTAATAATGTATAATGCTACCTGCTGATCGCTATGGGTTACTAGACAAGTAGCAAACTGCAGGCCATTTATTACATTATCCCTTTAATGGTTTGACTTTTTATTTGAAAGGTTACAATTGGAAAACAGAACATTTACTGATAATGAATATGAAATGAGTTTAAACAGTAAGTATGTCTGCAGCAGCTTTTACAGGCTCCAGGCAGGTTTCTCCTAGAATGGTCTAAATCAAAAAGTAATTTGTGTTGTGTTTGTTTAGGGGTTTTCCAGGATAGCTTTGTTATCACCTTAATTAGCATTAGTTTGGTACTTCTATTTCCGTTCATATCCAATAAATGCTTTTCTAAGAGGCTGTAATAGAGCCCCCGTACCTGTAACACCTCTACCAGGTGTAGTAAGTTTAATAACAATGTTAAAGCAAGCCTCCAAAATGCTTGCTAGGTGCAGTGAAGAGTTCTATATAGTTTGGCATTTTTAATTTCAAATTAAGCTAAAACTATAGTGAGAAGTAGAATAACTACAGGAAAAAAGAGGCGAGAGAAAAGGAGAGAAGGGAAAGCATAATGATGTTCACTCTTTAATGTGAAAGGGAGGTCTGCCTTTCACATCAGTGATTGTATATATGTGTAACTATATATGTGTTAGTATTTAGTTTCCAAAAGTCCAAATTGTGATTTTTTTTGTCGTCATTTTTTACTGCAATTATTCATTATTAAAAAAACATAATTATTAAGGGCAAGGGCACACACTGCTTTTCAAACCATTTTCTCGGCCTGTGGTTTTTAATTCTGATTACAGCCGATCCACTTCTCTCCACCTTATTTAAAAGCATAGGTGGAGAGAGGCATTTGAAACACAGTTATCAACACTGGGCAAATTTACCCATGGGCAGTAACCCATGTCAACCAATCTGATTGCTGCATTCATTATTCTACTTGCAGCTGGCTTTAAAAAGCTAATCATTTATTGATTGCTATAGGTAACTGTCCATTGGCAAATTTGCCCAGTGTTAATAAATGAGCCCCAGTGTGTGCCCTCGTCCTAAGGCTACAGTCACACAGATGTTGAGCAGAGATCATGTAAATGCAGGCCAAGATTCAGCCCCTAAATTGTGATCAGCCTACCCCTGTGCCTGCACCTAGATCCATTGCGTCGGTCAGGGTGCAGGTACCGAAATGCATATCTGTTTTAGCTTAATATCTTTAATGAACTGATAAAAGCTGACATGCCTGTCCAGAACAAGTCAAATATATAAAATATACATACCAATATAATATATAAACTAACTGTAGATTTTAAGATCACAGTAGTCTTTGATATTGTGCTTGCTGAAGAAGTCATCAAAGCCACTCTTAAAGGCATTAATAAAATCTGCCATCAAAACATCCCCCAGCAGGGCATTCTACAACATCACTGCCCTCAATGTGATGAACCATCAACACTGCTTCAAATAAAAGTTTAATTCATCAAGTCTAAAGGGGTGTCATCTGCAGTAATAAAAATTGTATTGTTACATTTTGTGGACCACGTGATTTCCAGCTTGTGGATAGGAAGTAATAAAAGGGATAGTAATGGTAGTCTCTTTTCTTTTCAAATTCTTTTTATTGAGTTTGCAATAAAGTATGAATAGTTTACATAGCTTTTTGATAATCACAAGCATAATGCTACACAGTAACATGTATATGGAATTCAAAAGGAATTAGTGCAATATCAACCATACATATTAAAACAAAAACAAAAAGTTAAAATGGTAGTCTCAGTGATTCTGCAGCTGTAGATCATGCAATTATTGCATGAAAATGCTCACTGTTGCATTTTTGAAAAATAATTGTCTCCACACCTCCTCTGATGAAGAACCAAATAGTGCTAAACATGTCAGGAGGGAGTAGCTAAAATGAGGCATGCAGATAGGAGGAAGAAGCTGCCATGTGTATGATATTTTTTTATTTTTCACAAATTTTTCACTAATTTGTAATTAACTGCTGTGGTGTTTGTTCACTAATAAATGCTTTCAGTGAGTAACCATGCATATCTATTTGATTATTTACTTATTGTTTTTGGACCTAGGCATGGTGCTCATCTATAGACAGTATATGGCCTTGATATATGTTTGTAGCTGGGGGTCCGGGCTTAAGGTCATTGCTGTCAGGCATTTAAGTGTATACTACCCACTTGGATGAAAATTGTATGAGGAGATAAACAAATGAATATTAAATAAATTGAAAATGTATTGAAAAAATTATTTGAACTCATTTAATACCACAATGGCTTTACAAGAGTGGTCAATGAACCTTATAAATTAATTGTTAAACAAAAAGAAAAATAATTGAAGGAATTAAATGCTGAAATAGATGAAATCCAAGAAGACATGTTTCAATTTAAAACTGGTAAACTATTTGATGATTTAAATGAACAATTACAGAAACATATTCAAACATATGAGAAAAAATAAATTGTACAAAGACAAAACAAATTTGAGAGAGATCAATTGGATTACAAAACAGGTCATATTTATTGGTGGAGATCTGAGTATATTAAGTTTAGTCATCATAAAAAAACAATACTAAAATACTGAGGTAGTAAAGACAAAGGGATAAGCAGAAATGCTGAGGATAATGCTGCTGTATATAGTGATTCTACGGAAGAGCACTGGGGCCAGCAAAAAAAAAAAAATTAATTATGGTGAATTATGACTTTTAAAAGTCATAATTATGACTTTAAATCTCATAATTATGACTTTAAAAAGTCAAAATGATGACTTTTAATCTCATAATTATTACTTTAAATCTCTCAGGGGGTGAAAGAGGTGCAGAGTAGTGATGTGAGGGCTGACCCGAGGCCCGCGGGTTCGGGCCGACCCCTGGACGAAATGCGCGGCTTGCGGGCAGGTGCAACCCCAGTACTACCGTCTTCCGGCGCCAGAATTTATAGACTTCTGCCTGCCCCGCCCCTTTTGTGATGTCACTGCAGGACGGGCTGGGGGGCGGGTCTATAAATAAAGGGGAGCAGCGGGCCCAGGTCGGATGCGGGTAGGGAGCGTGCGGGTTAGGGTCGGGTGCGGGTCTCGACCCGCACATCACTAGTGCAGAGGTAAGATGCATTTTAGAATATGGTCTGCAGTACGGAGCAGTAAAGAAAAGTATTTTGAAAAATTGGAACATTTTAAATGTAGATCCGGTTACACAGTCTTTAAAGTTAACTCCAATGGTGGTAAACAGAAAAGTTAAATAAAATTGCCCCTAACAGATTTTTAAAAAGTCAAAAAAGGACAACATGGCTGGCAAGTGTGAAAGGATTTTGATTCTATGTAGATGCTATGTAGTTTGCAAAAATAATAATAGGAAGAAACTGGTTAAGTTCAGCAACAAAAATAAGAGTCACGAATATGAGATAAGAAAAGTTATAACTTGTTCCACTAAGTTTGTGATATATGCAGTACAATGCCAATGTGGTGCCCTTTATGTGAGTCGCACCAATTGGAGGATCTACAGAAAAAATAAAATATGTTTGGGATTGATACTGTGGATGAAAAAAGTGGGGGTAATCTGACCACTAAATTATTAAAACTATTGGATTATTAGATTTTCAGATTCACTTTGAATTAAAATCATTGTTTACATCAGTTTGGAATTAAATGCGTTTACATTTTAAAAAAAATTTAAGTAAGTATAAATTTGGAGGTCTGATTTGTTTTAAAGAATATTTGGGCATTTTGGTTGCACTCTTGCACGGTGATGAATTATACTGGAATGAATTCTGATTAATTGTTTATACACTAATTTACTTTTATGAATTAATCCCTGCAATTAATGAGCCAATGAATTTTAGATTAATATATTGGAATTGTGTATATTTATTAGATATGATGTGCTATAATAGTACATCTTATTAAAGAACACTGCTACAGTAGAGGGTGTGTATAGGTAGTGCAATTATTAACAAAATTGTAATAAGACAATAAAAAATATATGGGTTTGTATCCCTTGTAAATACTCCCTGCACTTGATATTCCCCATGGTAGTTGTGATGAAAGTGTATAAGAGAATATTAATCTATTCAGGTTTAAGAAAGTAAGGGTCCACGTATGGAGTATGGCCCTGTAAAATGGATATAATAAAATATCTTAAATTACTGATTCTGTAATCTGTATAGAACAATTGGGCAGGTATATAAGGGATATGACCTAGAGTAGCCACACCTCCTCTGATGAAGCACCTAATGGTGCGAAACGCGTCAGGAAGGAGTGGCTAACATGAGGTATGCAGACAGGGGGAAGATGCTGCCATGTGGTATGATATGAGTTTATTTTTTACTAATTTTAATTACCTGCTGTGGTGTTTGTTCACTAATAAATGCTTTAAGTGAGTAACCATGCATGGCTATTTGATTATTTAATTATTGCTTGAAAATGTTCACTGTTGCATTTTTGAAAAATTGCACCAGTATTATAACCATTATTGTTTATGGGAATTTTCCAGTATTCAATTTTTCCTCCTGCCCATGAGCCAGAAATCAAGGGGTCGGCAAAACACAACTTTGTGCTTTATTGCTGAACCATAATGGTTAAGCCATTGTAGTGCATATCAGTAAGCAGCATTAAATTATATTATTGGCTTACATTGTACATTCCAGGTGGATAGCATAAAATAACATACCAAGACATCTGGGTAATAATGGCTCCCATACACCTTCAGAACTGCACATCACAGTGTCAGATCCATACATGCTGAAACCTTCGACACACTGAAATCTTAGAGTAGAATTTGGCAAGTATGGACCGATTAGTTTAGAAAGCATTTTTGAATGTGGGACATGTGGAAATGGACAGTTTAAATCTGCGAAGTAAAAGAAACAATGAAAGCGATTGCGATATTTATAAATATAATTGGCATGCTGCATCTCCCATTACAGGTGATATATTATTTTCACCAGTATTCAGTAGCTGCCTGCCCATGAGCACAATTCTTATATAGAAGCATAGTGGTGCCATACATAGTATGAAAGATACTAACCACCTTGGTTGGCTGGATGGAAAAACATTGGATTTTAATTTTTCCCCACACCATAGTTAGTTAGGAAGTATAAGGAGCAGCTTTTGGCTCAAGTACCTTTAATGAATGGTGTTAATCTGCGCAACCACTAAGACATTTTTCATATAAGCTCAACTGCTTTTGAGCTTATATGAGCCTTTTTGTCAAAATGTCAGTAGACAAATGAAAAGTGCTCTGGTCACATTGTGTCTGCTGATGGTGTGACTATTGACTTAGTTGAGGGGGGGGGGGTTCAGGAGAACCTATGCTTTCAAAATATGCTAGAATGTTGGTGTAATTCCACTTCTGTAAAAAGATATAGGCTTCTAAGTGTAAAAAAATAAAAAAATAAACAAAATCATGTTTCCCATAATACAAACACATATATCAGAAAAGTAATTTATTATATGCACAGCAGCAGATTTGGAAAGTTCTCCCGAATGACCCAGTACCAAATATATATACTTTTATACATTTTTATCGCTTGTATACAGTAGGTAAAAACCTCCAAGCAGTACACTACCAAATTTCCAATGCACCGCTCCACAAAACTGCATACTTCTGAATTCAAGGCCAAACATTCCACTAACAGTATGTTTACCCTAGAAAACTACACATTATTGGAAATAACAGATTCTGATGAATTTAAAATGGGTAAATATAGCTATGTACTCCAAAGTACAAAGTTGAAATTCTTTCCTAAATGTATCATTTTTATAAAAAATCGCAAAAATTATAAAATTGTGACCTCAAAGCTTCCAGTCTCCAGCATCATATTTCCCTCAGATCATTAGGTACCAAGGTAAAACACCTAAATATCAACGTCAGGAGTCCATTGAACAGTTTGATGCCCAATGTGTATTGGTTTACCTAAGTATGTGGCATATAGGGGTCCCAGAATAAAGACACCCCATACGAGCTATCAGTTCTGCACAAGCCACAAAAAAGTGAGCTCTTTGTTTGATTTCAAATTAAGCAGAGAAATTCCCCTGTAAGGGAGGATTTTTAGTTTGCGTTCGATGCATAGGCAGTAGAAGATGTTTTTGCGGGGGGGGCATGAAACAGAACGTAGGCATTGCGCAATGCGCCGCGCCAAAATTTTGGCCACGCTCCCTTTTGACCACTCCCTTTGGACTCCACCCACTTTCCCATGTGCTTTCTCTGAATTTTCAGGAAAATCAAACCATAGCAGTGGGGGCAAAATTTGCTAGAAGTCTGGCACTGCAGGAAGGGGGTATTAACATCACCTGCACAATTTTAACTGAGAGCTGTGAATACTGGTACTACAAGCACATTATGGGAAAAAAGATTCTGTCCTCTAAAGTACATTACATGCAGAGACTGTGAGATACTCAAAAGACATACAAAGGAGCAGTAGGTACTGATCTACCAAGAACATAATAAAGAGAAGGCATCACAAGCACTATAAAGAACATTACATAGTAAGAAGCAGAGCGCACTGGCACACCAAATACAGTACATACATAAACAACAATGGACAATGGCACCACAAGCAGTAAGCTAGAGAGAATACTGGCAGGCCAAGCACAATATACAATAAAACAAAGTGGGTATAGGTATAAGAATGCATTTTATAGTCAGTATAATAATCAGTGAGCACAGACACTCCAAGCCTATTATGAGTTCTAGCACCTCCCCATTCACTGCCTCACTCTATTGCTCTGCCAAAATGCAAGGTATGAGGAACTGTAGGCCTGGATGATTGTGTAACCTGTATTAGGGAAAGCCATGCAGTCACTGCATTAGTAATGTGAAAAATTCTAATATCTCTCACAGGGGAATTCCATACTATAAATACCCCCCAGAACCCATAGCAGTATGGCACAGTGCAAGTCCATGTATAAATACCCACCAGAACCAATAGCAGGATGGCAAAGGGGCAATTTCATGTATAAATACATAATGCATTGACAAATTGGCAGCCACTCACCCTCACCTAGGACTAGGAAATCTGCCTGGTGGAGAGGTAGAAATTGAATCCCAGTCGGCTGCAGATCAGGAGGATTCTCAGGAGTCAGTCACAAATGCAGCAGGCACAGGCCAGCACGGCGCGCACAGGCCAGCGTTGCACCATGTACAACGCGCCAACGCCATGCTGCTCTGAAGCCAGTAACAGAACTAGTTGATTCCGGGTACAGGAGGTGCACCGGCCAACCCAGACACGGCAGCAAAAAAAAAAAAAAGGCAAACAAAATTGTAAAAAAAAAAAACAGGAGGAGGAAAATTCTGGGGGGAGGGGACAGCCCCTGTGGCCCCCGGTTCCAATGCCAATGGTTCGGTATGTGAAGGTGTTGGCTACTTGGTGTGTGAATTTTGGGGAGTTTTGAGGTTGATTTATTTTACTCTATTTTGACCCAGAAGGCTACAAACTCACTGACAGATTCCCTTCCCCACACCTGGGTGTCAGTTTCACTTGCATTTTTTATTTCCTTTTTCAGCTAAAGTACTTTTATATTGTGGCAGTGCAACTCCCAGGCACCTGTTCACATTAACCTTCTCCCTGCCAAAGCCTTTCACCTTAGCATTTACTTTCTGTTTATTAATTGAATTAGGCTTCCTTTTTTGTGGGTTGTTTTGTAAAATAATGGGAGGGAACAATAAGCAAAATTATTAAAAAAATACCTCAGGATCCTAAAGGTAAAGGGCCTGGAAAACCTGTCTGTAGCTCTGCAACATAATTATAAGTCGGAGCCCATGTAAAAAAAAACCTGTTGCTTCTACTGCAGCCAATGTGACCTATGCCTGTGGAAAACATTTGCACAGCCAGTAGCTGTCGGCAGCAACTTAAGCCAAGCCACTGCTAGGGTAGAGCAGCTTACAAGGAAGCATGGCATCATGTAATGTCAGGGGCATCATGTAATGTCAGGGGCTCATGGTATAGAGGCTTATATAAAGGCTGCAACTGAGGTGGTAGGACCCTCTGCAATAGTGACAGCCAGCAAAATGTTTGGGAAAGATGTAATCTTTGCCCATGCACTAACCGTAGTACATACACTGGTGCAGAGGGGTATCATAGTGTGTGTGTGTGGGGGGGGGGGAGTTATGTCCCTGTAGAACCACTCGAAGGGGTAGTTTTATCTAATATGCCCCCCTTCCTACCAGACCCCTTATTGTGCCCCCACCTGCAAGCCCTTGGGGAAAAAAGTCAAACATATCTAAAATTCCCTTGGGATGCAAGGAGAGCAGACTGGACACATTATTTCCTTTAAAATGCAGGTGCAACTACTTCTACTTTGGGGTCACGATAATATTAAGGGGTCCTCTGTTCTGTTTGAGGGAGTGCTGTGTAAATTGTTTTACAGCACAGAGGAAGTGAAGTACACTGCACCCCCATTGTCACAGCTGTTTCTATAGAGAATATTGGGATAACCCCTATACAGAATCCTGCAGATGAGAATGCAAGGCTGGATGATGAGGCTGGAGTAGTGGATATGGAGAAAGTTACCCAAACAGTCTCTGAAAAAAACAGCCCTGAATGGCCTGCTGTACATGTACATATCTCTCCTCCCTTGCCTTGCACTGATCCCAGTGTTGTTTGCATCCAGGATGCTCAGGAGGCAGTAGAAAGAGCAGAGTACCTTTTTTAGAGTACCTGTACTTGCACAAGCGTACAGATGTGCAATTCATCACTGCCTAAAAATCAGTGCAGTCTACCATATCAAAGTTTTTTTTGTAGCCCTGTAGCATGCAGTTATTGGAACCAACTTCTAATTAACTGAAATCCAGAACAGTAAAGTGTGCTTTAGTTTGGGATTAAATGTTAGATTTACATCAGCCAGTCACACATAACACAGCTATTTCTGCTGTATGTTGTTTTTTTCATTAGTTGTCCTTTTATATATAAAAAATCAATACTTACAGAGGCAGCTGGGTATTTCTGGTTTCCACTGACTATCAATGCTGCATGTTATAGTGTCAGATCCTTGCATTGCAAAACCTTTAAGACATTCAAATCTAACAATATCATTTAGTTCATATGGACCCATAAATGCTGCCAACTTCTTTGAATTGGGCACCACAGGATTAGGGCAGTTGACATCTAAAAAAACAAGTAAAGGAAATCCATATGAGAAGAAAAGGAGATGCACACTGCGTTATATACCAAGTCCTCTTAACGGAATAATCCATTTTATTAACACATTTATATCTGTCAAAGATTAAACATGTTTGTTGACCATAAACATACAGGTTGTATTGTATACAATTTAGGCATTGGACAGCTGCAATGTTTGCTCTAATTCCTTCTCGGCTATGTGCGCAAAAAAAAAATATTTTGTGTGCACATTTTAATCTTGTGTGCACATTTTAAAAAACTTTGTGCGCTGTTCAGACAAAATGTTTTGTTTTCTCACAAAATTCTTTGCAGACCACAATTTGTTGTGTGCGCTGGCATCAAAACTTATGTGTGTGCGCATGAGCGCACAGCTTAGAGGGAACATTGAGCAGCTGACACCTAAAAATACACAAAAGAAATCCATATAAAAAAATCCATAGAATAGAATACATAGAATACATACACAGAACCACTGCTACTACCAAGTTTTCTGAAACCACTGATCCAACACAATGATAATACAGAACCACATCTTATACCAAAAGTTTTATATTTAGTTGCCTTTTCATATATTAAAAATTAATACTTACGGAGGCAGCTGGGAATTTGTGGCTTCCACTGACTATCAATACCACATGTTATAGTGTCTGATCCTTTCATTTGCAAACCTTCGTGACATTCAAATCTAACAGCATAATTCAGTTTATATGGACCAATAAATCCTGACAATTTCTTTGAATTGGGCACCACAGGATTAGGGCAGTTAACATCTAAAAAAACAAGTAAAGGAAATCCATATGAGAAGAGAAGGAGAGGCACACTGCAGTACATACCAAGTCCTCTTAACGGAATAATCCATTTTATTAACACATTTATATCTATCAAGTATTAAACATGTTTGTTGACCATACCCATACAGGTTGTATTGTATACACTTTTGGACACTTTTCAAAAAATTAAAACTGTAGAATGATGTGTGCATATGTTGCACCAAAGAATCACTTTTGTTTTATAATCCCCCGCTGTGACCACATCAATGCATAAATATAATTTTGACCAACAGATAACCCGATTGGAACCATGTATAGAATCAGCCTGGAAATGTGCAGGTCTCATTTCTGTTAAGTCAGTGCTATCCAGCTTCTGTGGTACTGAGGGACAGAATTTTTCTGGCCTACATGGTGGATGGATAATAAGAAAAAACAGTATTAGCCACTCCCTGTTTTTAAACCACACAAACTTTAAACCACACCCATGCTACCACAAGAACTTTTAAGACCATGTCCACATTATTTGTGGTAACACACCAAAAAAACCAAATGGTTGGTGCTCACTGCATGGATATCACTTAGCACTCCTATGTGAAAAATATAAGTCATATTAAAGAGATACCAGAAATGAAACCTTTTTATATATCTATCATAATATTGTCTTTGCATGTTATCTATAATTTTGCCATAAAAGTATTTGCAAATGCTTTTACATTATCCATCTGATCCCCCCCCCCCCATGTTCCTCTATAAGGGGGCTGCCATATTTGAGCTTCAGCAATCTGTTAGCATAAGAAACTCTGACATGTTGAGAAGGAACAGTCAGGATTGCAAAACAGTCAGGTTTAGGAACTTCAAGTAACAATTACTTACAAAAGCAGCCCTATCAGTAAAAAAACGATCAACATGAGCTATAGATAACTTTTGATGTACAGTAATATTTTGAATAATAATAGTGTCAGTATCACTTTAAGACATACCCTTAAATACATATGCCTCGTCCTCTCCTGTGGATAACACAGAGCACATGCTTAAACAACTTAGGGCCCACAGTCTAATAATAATTTTCAAATGCTAACAAACCTCCAGAACAAATTCCAGGCTTATGCTCCACAGGTAGAGTATGGCACACACACGGAACATAGGGCAGACAGAATATGGCACACACAGGGAACATAGAGAAGACAGAGTATGGCACACAGGGAGCATAGGGCAGGCAGAGTATGAAACACACATAGGTAACTTTTTGATTTGATTTTGATGTACAGTAATATTTTGAATAATATTTTTTTAGTGTCAGTATCACTTTAAGACATACCCTTAAATACATATGCCTCATCCTCTCCCGTGGATAACACAGAGTCCACCAGCACATGCTTAAACACCTTTTTACAGGTTTTTAATTTAAGAAACACATTATTGAATGAAACTTAATCCCACCTGTACCTATGCCAGCCCAGCAGCCATTAGCCATCAATATTGCCCCAAGGCAGCAGGCCCAAGCCCCCCCATCTGTACCTGTGCCACACTGCCACTGCCAGCAGCCAACAATGAGCCCAGGCCCAGCCAGCCATATTGACCCCCAAGGCAGCCTCCCATCTCTACCAGCAGCCATCAAGGCCCCAAGGCAGCTCCCCATCTGTACCAGCAGCCAGCCCAGACATCTGTACATGTGCCAGCAACGACTTCAATGTAGGATAAGATAAGATTACAGCCAGGGCCCCAGCCTGTACAGACAGCGTCACAGCAGGTCTCTCTTCATCGCCGAGTACTGCTCCCTCTAGGCGTGCACACCGCACAGTCAGCAGGTCCATTCCTCTCTGTCTGCTGTAGCCAACTGAACCGATACGTATCCACAGACCAATGTGCATGCGTGCAGGTGCGTCACAGTGAAAGTGATACTCCCAGGGTTGGGGAGTGCTGGCTGCGGCCTGCTGTTTCTGATGATAAAACAAACCCCAGAGAGGGGTTGGGGCCCTTGTGGGCATGCAAATTTTTTAGATTTAAACTTTAATATTCAAGGCCATGGTAACTAAATTTTAATAATGAAAAAAAAAAATTCCCCCTGAGAAGTGCGCCGCCCCCCAGTTATTGCGCCCTAGGCGGTTGCCTACCCTTCCTACCCCTTGTTCAGGCCCTCCATAGGACAGGCAGAGTATGACATACACAGGGAGCATAGGGCAGACAGAGTATGGCACACACAGGGAGAATGGAGCAGGCAGCGTATGGCACACACAGGGAGCATAGGGCAGGCAAAGTATGGCACACACACAAGGAGCATAGAGCAGGCAAAGTATGGCACACACACACACACAGGGAGCAGATTATGGCACACACAGGGAGCATAGAGCAGGCTGAGTATGACACACACAGGGAGCATAGGGAAGGCAGAGTATGGCACACACAAAACAGAGCAGGAGACAGGGAAACCTATAAGGACCACTCTAAGATGTACTATATACATTGACACATTGAATGTGAACAGGTGAACAATGTGGGCAGTTTCAGTCTGGGATTTAGGTGTGAACAGTAGGGTGTGAACAATGGAGGTGTCACAGGTGTGAACAATGCACAGGGGGATTACATGTGTGAACAATACAGAGGATTACAGTCAGAGTTTGAGGTTTAAATAATGGGGGCCAGGTAATCTCTGTAGTGATACCTTTTAAAGTTTACACATGGTAAGCAGACACAGCAAATAAATAAATAAAGATATAAACTTATAAAAAGTTAGATGACCAAAGTCTCTGAGTCTTCCCCTTGGTTGTCCGACCCACCGATCCTCGTTTCTCCTCGAGTACAAAACAACAGTCCAAAATTTTCTTTAAAAGGTCAGCGCTAATTTAAAGCTCAAGGGAAAAAGGTATGATGAAAAAAGGAAAAAGGATTTTTTATAGTGTAGTATTTACTGAGAGTTGTAGTTCCACAACCAAAAAAAAAAAAAACTATTTGGTGCAGTTATCCTTTACGATTCACCACAAGTGGCTATTGAATGGGTACTTACAAACGTTTAGATTTAGCATATGCACATCGCAATTTGTAGAGAATAAAATTGTAGGTTATTCCTTCTGAGCTGGAAGAGGTTAAAAATGCGCAGATATAGTGTAAAAACTCTTTTTATTAAATATCCTAAAAAACCAACCGGTTGCACTCACATTTTAGTAGTTACAACAGGCATATAGTCACTTATCCGTGCGAATCCGTACTGCTGCAAGTCTTTCCTAGCGGTTTCCTCCACAATCCGCTTGCCGCTTGTTGTCACATCCAAGCGTCCAGGAAGCAACAAGCGGCAAGTGGATTGTGGAGGAAACGCTGGTCGGAACCCCAACAGTAACCGCTAGACACAGCAGGCAAACTTTCATGTGGGGGGCAAACAAGGGGGGTTGCTAGCTGCCAGTTGGACATCCCTATGTTAAGTAATCTGAGTGGTCGCTATAAGATCAGTGATATTTGGCCATTTGTTCCAACCTGTATAACCATTTGGCTGATTCTCCTGTGGGAAGATTGGTCATAAGTTGTCAAATGTTGCATGGAGTCTCACATTTTACCCGTATAACAAAGGGGTAAATTAAAAGAAAAAATAAAAGTCCAAATACTACAGGTATAGGATCTAATATCTGAAATGCTTGGGACCTGGGGCCATAGGATACGTGTAACAATTATCAAGACACAACCATATTAGTAACACACAACAGATAAAGCTATAGTAACCCACAAAATAAAAAAAACATAATTTTTCTATTCGTTTTTTTGACCTAGGAACCATTTAACCAGTGGTTAACCTTGTACACACTAATAATGTATAATGCTACCTGCTGATTGGTTGCTATGGGTTACTAGACAAGTAGCAAACTGTAGAGCATTTATTACATTATCTTGATGGTTTGACCTTTTTTTTAAGCTTACAATGGGATAACGGAACATTTATTTATAATGAATATGAAATGAGTTTAAACAGTACCCATGTCTTCAGCAGTTCTCACAGTTAAAATTTGGCATGGGCATTATATACTTATTTATGTGCATTAAAATGTTCCAATTTCTCCTGTCTACTAGGAAATCCTTCTCTGAATCAGGCTGCTCCCTGAACATTAGAAGCACAGAGATTTCCTGAAGACTGGGTCTCATTGACTTTATTGGGAACACCAGCCAAATGCAGATGTGGTTGTGTTGAAGGTTTCAAGTGATGCCATTATTTCTGCTTGTCGAAAATCAGATACATCAGTCAGTAACCTTATCTTTGACATGAATGATGCAGCACTTAAACTGTGGTGTTGGGATTTGCCATGGTAGCACATAAATATAAACAGTAGAGCTATTTGACCTTTGGTGCTTAGCTGATCCTCAATCTTCGACTGCATGTTGCTGGGTTGTTACATACAGTTACTTAAATTTTATTTAGGTTTAAAAAAACACATTTCCATCAAGTTCAGCCCCTCCCAATGACACCAGTGCATATTTAGATATAGAGATAGGTATGGGACCTGTTATCCTGAATTCACGGGACCTGGGGTTTTCCGGATAACGGATGTTTCTGTAATTTGGATCTTCATACCTTAAGTCTACTACAAAATCATGTAAACATTAAATAAACCAAATAGACTGGTTTTGCTTCCAATAAGGATTAATTATATCTTTGTTTGCTGAAAGTACTAGGTACTGTTTTATTATTACAGAGAAAAAGGGAATCAAATGGAGTTTATGGGAAACAGCCTTTCCGTTTAATTTGGAGCTTTCCGGATAACGGATAATTAACAGTGGACCTTAAAAACCCCAATAGCTTTGGATATTATGCTTGTCCAAGAAGACATCTAAGCTACGCTAGTTCCCAAAAATGGGGTTGGAAAGGGAACAGATGTTAAAAGTGTATATCAGGATACCTTCAGAAACGAATTCCCACCTATGCATTTAGGAGGAGGATTGTTCCAGGTCCCATTCTCTGTACAGAAAACGTTACGTTCACCCATGATCTCAAGGTTATGAGCAATGCATTGGTACTTCACAGACTCCAAGTATATATATTCTTCTTTTTGTGGAGAAAATTTTACACCGAGTATATTTTCTGGAGGTGGACAAGTAACAACTATAAAGAAAAGAGATTTATATTTTTAATCAAGAAAAATAACAATAAATGATAATAAAATTGGAACAGATGTATTCCAAGGTCCCTAGAGCTGGGAACAACACAGTGACTGATTTACGACGAAAGATGTAAAAACGCTACTGACACGTTCCTATAAAAATCATAGGACCGTGTCAGTATAAAGTAAAAGCTGCACACGTAATTGTCCTTATCAAAGCCCCCCGCCACAGGCCCCGCAAACCTATGTTCACCCAGCCCTCCGACTACGGTTGCCACCCGGCCGGTATTTTACTGGCCTAGCCAGTAAAACACCTGCCAAGGCTGGGGCCGGTATTACAAATTTACCGGCAATGTAGCTGCCGGTAAATTTGTAATACCCTTAAAAAGACCCCCTCGGCCAGCCCCCAATCCCCTTTAAACTTACCTTGTCCTTTGGTTCTTCTCCTGCTCGTGCCGTGGCCCCTTTACGGCATAACCCACCCCCTTTGACGTCACACCACGCCCCTTTACGGCATAACCCACCCCCTTTGACGTGCCGTGGCCCCTTTACGGCATAACCCACCCCCTTTGACATCACGCCACGCCCCCTTTTTTGTACCTGCCCCCACCAGCCGGAATTTTTTGGGGGAAAAGGTGGCAACCCTACCTCCGACACAGCTAAAAGTCCTTCTGAACCATTTCAGTGACGCTGGACTGGGGATGGCACGATCCTTCCACAGGCTGATTATGAATGAAAACAGGAATTCAGCCTATGGAAGGATTACTCCGCCCCCAGCCCAGCATCACTGAAGCAACCTAGTCAGGTTACCAGATCTGTTACTAGTGTCAGCCAGTCAGCAGCACACAGGTTTGTGGGGCTGGGAGTGGCTTTGTGGGGGCTTTTCAAGGAATGATTATGTGTGTAGCATTTACTTTATACAGACACGTTCGTATGATTTTTATAGGAACGTGTCAGTATCACTTTAAACTGCAATTGCAAATTGTTGTAACTATATTAATGCTGATTGATTGCTATTGGCAACCGCACTTGTGCAATTTAGCACCTACCCTATAATATAATAGAATAAAGTAGTATAAAGTGATGCTACAACAGTTACAGGAATACAATGTTCTACAATCTACAATGTTATGAAACGATACATGTATATATTGAAAGCTGTAAACAGTCAGAAGAAGAAGGGAAATAAATCTATCTAGAATTAGCCATTCTATAGCATACTAAAGGTGAACCACCTCTTTAACAGTCTGTCTGTTCTGTGTGTACAGGAGAGAAACAAAGGTTGAACAGTGCAAGATGAAGAGCAATATCTTGTCACTAACTAATATACATATAAGCAAATGAATATACAATGTGATCACCTTCACATACTGGAATAGAATTACTCCAACTTCCATCTGCTTGACAGTATCTGTAATTTATTTTTGAGATCATTGTATATCTGAAAACATAAACATATGTTACAAATAAAGGATTATTTTGTGAATTAAATAGTGATTTCAGTATTTTAACATACAAGATCTTTGGTTTGAAACCTCTATAATTCTGTAACTATAAAGCGAGTGTTGCATGTGATCTAAGGGTAGGACTCCAGTGCTCAAACAGAACATTATTGTATTAGAGAGGGTACAGAGAAGGGCAACTAAGCTGGTAAAAGGTATGGAAAATCTTAGTTATGAGGAAAATCTTGGTCTTCTCCAGCATGAACAACCCCAACTTGGCCAGCCTTTCCTTATAACTAAGATTTTCCATAACTTTTACCAGCTTAGTTGCCCTTCTCTGTACCCTCCCTATTACACTTAAGGGGTGATATGATAACTTGATATGATAACTATGTATAAATATAAAAGAGGATCATATTCTCTAATGCTTAATTTACCAGTAGGTCTTTCCAGCTGACACAAGGTCACCCATTCCAATTAGAAGAAAAGAGGTTCCGCCTAAATATTTGGAAAGGGTTTTGTAACTTAATACTACTACTACTACTACTACTAAGATGCATACGTGCTGCTATTACATTATACTCTGCTGCATCATTTCTACATGTATTAATTAATTAAAAGTGTCCATTATGACCACAAGTGAATTAACAAGTTGAATGCAATTGTCTCATGTATCAACACCATTCATTAAAAGTTTTTGGCGCAAACTAAGCACCGAAGCGCCGAACGCTAGCGTTAATATGCTAGCGTTTGGCATTTTTGTTACTGCGCAAATTCACTAACGAACGCTGGCGTAGTTTCGCTAGTGTTACTTCGCATCCTTACGCCAGGCGAATTTTCGCTAGCGACGTAACTACGCAAATTCACTAACTTGCGCAGTGTACTGAACACTACCTTTTACGCTAGACTTCCTTCGCCACCTCAGACCTGGCGAAGTGCAATAGAGTAGATAGAGATTGTTTCAAAAAAAGTCAAATTTTTTTCTAAGTCCCAAAAAACGCTGGCGTGTTTTCTACATGATGGGTGATAGGCTGAAAAAGATCGAAAATATTTTTGGGGCTCCCCTCCTTCCCCCCTACATTTCCTGACTCATGGCAACTTACCAAAACAGTGGGCACATGTGTAGGGCAAAATAAAATTTTTATTTGCTGATTTGAAGGTTTTCTAGGCATTTGTGGTGCTGATACCTATTCCTCCATTGAAATTTGAATTTGGCGCCGTATGCAAATGAACCATCGCTAGCGAAACTTCGATTCGCTTGGCAAATTAACGCTAGCGCAACTTCGCAAACTTACGCTACCCCTGTGCGCAACTTCGGATTTTAGTGAATTTGCGGAGCGCTGGCGAAAATACGCCTGGCGAAGTGCGGCGAAGTTGCACCTGGCATCTTAGTGAATTTGCCCCCCTTGTGTCTAAACAAGTTCCTTGCACTTCTGTATAGTTGAGTTAAATGCCAATGCACTTAACCAGTCTGCTCTGATGAATTGTGTGTCACCTACTGATGCTGAGGAACCTTAAAGGAGAAGGAAATGTCCTCGGCGCTAACCCCCCTCCCCCCCTCCCGTGTATTGCCCCCCCTCCCTCCTCCCCCCTGGCCTACCCCTCCCGCTGGGCAAATGCCCCTAACTTGTTACTTACCCTTCTGCGCAGGTCCAGTCCACGGAGTTCACAGGCGACATCTTCTTCCACGCGATCTCCTTCCTCCTTTGACCGGCGCATGCGCAGTAGGATCATTTCGCCGGTACGATCTACTGCGCATGCGCGTGACTTTTGGCGCATGCGCAGTAGATCCGTACCGGCGACATGATCCTACTGCGCATGCGCCAAAACGCCGGTCAAAGGAGAAAGAAGATTGCGTGGAAGAAGATGTCGCCTGTGAACTCCGTGGACTGGACCTGCGCAGAAGGGTAAGTAACAAGTTAGGGGCATTTGCCCAGCGGGAGGGGTAGGCCAGGGGGGAGGAGGGAGGGGGGGCAATACACGGGAGGGGGGAGGGGGGTTAGCGCCGAGGACATTTCCTTCTCCTTTAAAGGTTTGTAGGGGTCTGTTGTTTGGTAGCTTATGCTACTGATGGGACTACCTCCACCCTTAATGTGGTTATAGTTCCAGGGTTTCCACAGCAGGCTGCATGAATAGGAGCACCAGACCAACATAATCATTTGCTAAAGGCATGTAGGGACCTATCGGATATCCTATCCCTATAAAGTTAATCCCCTACCTTTTGTATGTAGTTCTCTTTTCCCTTGTTATTGGGCCAAGCCCTTCTAACTGGTAAAGTGTAACACCCTCACCTATTGGACAAAGAGTGTAATGACACTCCCCTGCCACACTGCTATATAGTTTTGTGCAGGGAGTGGCCTCTTCCTCTTTGGCTCCTGGTGCTGCTGCTAGGTGAATCCCCATTGAGCCTGGGATCACCATAGGCCCCAGTAAGCTTTTACCCCAGAGGGACCTGACACCTTTGGTGCTAAGTCAGGGACCAGGTAACCCCGTGAACGAGGAACAGCTAAGATAGTAAGATCTTGTTATAGACTCTCTAGGAGAGTGAGACAGAGAGGTGTAGCAGAAAGCGCAGTTGTCACTCCAACGAGGATTGTAGGAGGAAGGAGCTTTCCCACAAGGCCTGTTTGCCTTTAGAGCAGGGAACTCAGTTGATAGGCATCTAGATTAACAAAGGACTACCTGTACTCTACCTGATCGATCCCGATCCCCTCACTGTGCAACGAGGGTTAAACTGGGAATTGAAGTACACCTATCTGCAATATCCTTTGGGAGTCGCATCTGTCTGACTGTGAACCTTGTATTGTCCAAAGTGATTCCATCTGCTGTGTCCTATACATCTTTGTAAGTAAACCTGTGGTCATTTGCCTCTGGCATAATAAATCTGTGCTCCTGTTTCACCTTTTAAGAACCTTCTGGTGTCCATTATTCTATTTTCACATTTATATGCCTGTGAGTTGTAGTTCAACTACAGTTTTAAGGGGAAGCTTCCATTTGGCGAAGGCTCTGCCCTGAGTGAAGATTCGCAATGTAACCCATGCTCACTACCTAGCTGGTCACCCTTAACTCCTAATTGGCAGAATAGGCGTTACAGGCATTTTAATGCAAACATGAAATTATGTAATCCCAAATATGAAAATGTTAGGTGCAACATGCACCCAATTTGTGAAAAGATGCCCTCCCAATTTTGGCATATGCAGTGGACTACAGTGCCGTGCAAAAGCTTTTTACCTATTTTGTTACATTCCAACCTGTAATTTAAATGTTTCTTAATTTTATTTTATGTGATGGATTTGCACAAAATAGTCTAAGTTGGTGAAGTGAAATAAGAAAAATATATGTAAAAAAAAGAATTTTAAAAAAATAAAAAACTGAAAATTGGCATGTGCATATATATACATATCTTTCCTTTGCCATGAAGCCCCTAAAAAATCCTGGTGCAACCAATTACCTTCAAAAGTCACATAATTAGTGAAGTCCACTTTTGTGCAATCTGATCAAGTGTCACGTGATCTGTCAGTATAAACACACCTTATCTAACATGGTACCACAACAATGGTACCACAACAAACCTGCCAAAGAGGGCCACCCACCAAAACTCACAGACCGTGCAAGGAGGGCATTAATCAGAGAGGCAGCACAGAGACCAAAGGTAACCCTGAAGGAGTTACAGAGTTCCACAGCAGAGACTGGAGTATCTGTCCATAGGAACCCAATAAGCCATACACTCCATAGAGCTGGGCTTTATGGAAGAGTGGCTAGAAAAAAGCCATTACTTAAAGTTAAAAATAAGAAGGCACTTTTGAGTTTGCCAAAGGCATGTGGGCGACTCCCTAAATGTATGGAGGAAGGTGCTCTGGTCAGATGAGACTAAAACTTAACTTTTCGGCCACCAAGGAAAATGCTATGTCTGGTGCAAACCCAACACATCCCATCACCCCAAGAATACCATCGCCAAAATGAAACATGGTGGTGGCAGCATCATGCTGTCGGGATGTTTTTCAGCAGCAGGGACTGGGAAACTGGTCTGAGTGAAGGGAAAGATGGATGGTGTTAAATACAGGGATATTCTTGAGCAAAACCTGTATCAGTCTGCCTGTGATTTGAGACTGGGATGAAGGTTCACCTTCCAGCAGAACAATGAGCTGAAGCATACTGCTAAAGCAACACTTGAGTGGTTTAAGGGCAAACATTTAAATGTGTTGGAATAGCGTAGTCAAAGTACAGACCTCAATCCAATTGAGAATCTGTGGTCAGACTTGAAGACTTGCTGTTCACAAGCGAAAACCATCCAACACGAAGGAGCTGGAGCAGTTTTGCCTTGAGGAATGGGCAAAAATCCCAGTGGCAAGATATGGCAAGCTCATAGAGACTTATCCAATATCCTGAATACTTTTGCAAGGCACTAGAAGCTAAATATAACTTTTTGCAAGGCACTGTCAGCTAAATATAACTAAATATTATTTATTACTTACCTTACATGTAAGCCTTTAAGTGCCACAAGTATCATTGTGGCAGTGACATCAATTTCAAGTTTGCTCTTTCGTCTATGTTGTACATAGACCAAAGAGCAAACCCGCAGCATGGCAAGATCAGAACTGCAGAGCTCCAGGATTCATAAAGGTTGAAAAATATTGCTTACAATCATTCAGCATGTTGTATTCACATTTACATAATCCTTAAGTGCCCAAGCAAAATGTTTTCACCCATCTATTCTTGCCTTAAATTATGAATGCATAATTGTCTGTTAATGTATTAAGATAGGTGCTAAATTGCACCAGTACAGGTGTCCATGGCAGCCAATCACATCTTTGTCTTCATTTTCTTGTATTAGACTAAAACTAAATGCTTATTGGTTGTTATGAATACCTGCACCTAAGCAGTTTAGCAGATATGCTTAACTCATGATTATCTGGCCTGACCGTTGTTATGAACATGTAGTTTGTCTATTGCCTGCCCTAACTTGACTGTAAGCACTTATTGTTGTCTCCCATCTGATCTGACACTGGCAAATTATAAAAGCTTGTTGTTTGTGTGCTGCTTGTGCTGATCTGTGGTTTGATTCTCAACCTACCACTTATACATTGGTCTACCATTTATCTTTTTTTCAGAAAACTTATGAAAACATTTCATCCTGTACATGTTTGTAACATCATTTCACAACGTTACAATGCACACAGGCTCTTCTTTCCACTCATACACCTGCAGTAAACAGAATACGCTTTCTATCGAAGTCATAAAAGGAGAGCAAAATACTAAAAACTAATGTGGCTAAAAACGCATTTTTTTATATTATGACTGTGGCGTTTATACAAATGGCCTGTAGATGTCACTGTGCTCAAGACGTATACTGTGTCTATTTTCCTTTGGATTCTTTGACTTTACGTATATGTACTCATTTATTCAATTCCTTGGTATGTCATGCAGAAATGTATATTCTTCTTCTATGCTTATCTTGACACACTTAATATGTTGTAAACCATAATCTGTTGTGTTTATGAAAACCCAATAAAACATTGTTGAGAATACTTATACTGTGTATACTTTCTACACAGCTTGTGGTGTTAGAGTTGCTTACTGTTGTGTAATGTCTGCATGAGCCTGCTAATAAAGCACTGTTATACTCTTCTCATCCTCTGCTACCAAAACATAACAAATTGATGACGAGATGTCTCTTCTACCTCTGCAGCAGCCTGCATCCTTCCCTGGTGAGCCTACCATACCTTTTACTGCTTGGATCTGAAAATTACATTATTGCTGCTAAACAAGGGGAGATTTCTGCTGCTAGAAAGTGTGCTTTACTTATTCACTGTAAGGCCCGAGGGCCCCGAGGTAGTAAGGACCAAGGAGGAGGTAACAAAGTCCGAGTTCGCAGTACAAAAAGGAGTAGGCAATAGAATAGTCGTAAACAGGCATTAGAATCAGTTCAGGCAGACGAGGTTCAAATACGAGAGTTCAGGCAAGGTCGGTACACAAGATAGTCAACAAGAAACACACCCAGGAATCAGCAAGCGAAAACCTATAATTGGGCACTGAGGAGACTCCGAAGCTGCTTTAAATAGGCCTGGGTTTGGCGCCAATTTGGACGCACTGGCGTCATGACGCGGACGCACTGACGCCAGCGTCCTGACGCGGGCGCACATTCTGACGCCAGCGTCCGTTCCGACGCCGGCGACCAATCCGAGGGCGTAAAGACGCTGATGTCATAATGCTGCGACCAGCAGGATCCAGGAGGCCGCCATCTTGGACGCCATCTTGGCCGCCATCTTGGGGAGGATTTTCGGTTTCCATTACAGTACCCCCCTCCTTAGGGGGGGCCTCAGGACCACCTGGGCTGGAAGGGAATTGTCGATGAAATTTTTGGACCAAGAGAGGAGCATGGACATCGGAGCTTCTTACCCACGAGCACTCTTCAGGACCGAATCCCTTCCATTCAATGAGGTACTGCAAGGTGCCTCTAGAAATCCGAGAGTCCAAAATCTTCTTTACTTCGAACTCTCGATGCCCATCCACAATGACAGGAGCTGGAGAGGAAGAAGAAGAAGAAACTGCAGGTTTAAGCAAAGAAACATGGAAGGCATTGGGGATCCGCATCTCAGGAGGAAGTTGCAACCACACAGCCACAGGATTGATGATCTCGGTGATAGGGAAGGGACCAATAAACTTGGGACCAAGTTTAGGTGAAGGAACTTTGAGGCGAATATTGCGAGTAGACAGCCACACCTTGTCACCGGGAACATACAGAGGGGAAGAAACTCTTCTCTTGTCAGCAAACTTCTTCTATGCAAGAGAACTCTTCTCCAAGTTGACAGCAGTAGCCTGCCAGATGGCCGACATGTGGGCAGCTTGATAGTTGGCGGCAGGAATATTAGTGAGCAGTAGATCTTGAGGAAAAGCCAAGGGGTTAAGACCATAAACACAAAAAAAAGCAGACTTTTCAGAAGAAGAGTGCAAGGCATTATTATGTGCAAACTCGGCCCAAGGAAGGAGGTCAGCCCAATCATCCTGACACAGGGATACATGACACCGGAGGAACTGTTCAAGAGCCTGGTTAACTCTTTCTGCCGCTCCATTAGACTGGGGATGATATGAAGAAGAAAACTGAAGGGAAATATTAAGGGCTTTACAAAGGGACCTCTAAAACTTAGAAACAAATTGGGACCCACGGTCAGAGACAATCTCAGCAGGAAAACCATGGAGACGAAAAATATGTTTAATAAATAATGAAGAAAGTTCTGGAGCTGAAGGAAGTTTCCGAAGAGGGATAAAGTGTGCCATCTTACTAAATCTGTCAATCACCACCCAGATGACAGTGTAGCCAGAAGAAGCAGGAAGATCCACGATGAAATCCATTGCCAAATGAGTCCAAGGGCGGGATGGAACAGGCAAAGGTAAAAGTAGGCCTTTAGGAGGAGAATGTCCTGACTTGGATACAGCACAAGTGGAGCAGGAAGAAACAAAGTCTCTAACATCTTTTCTTAAAGAAGGCCACCAGACAAGACGAGATAAAAGTTCAATCGTTTTTTTAATTCCAGGATGGAATCTTCGAATTGTGAGATTGGACCAGAATGGAATGAAGAAGCTCAGGAGGAACAAAGGCTACGCCTACAGGAGTTTCCACAGGAGCAGAGGATTGAATAGACAAAAGATGAGAAGCAAGGGAAGGAAACAGGGCGGCAATGATCTTTGTAGGAGGCACAATGGATTCTGGGTCTTCAGAGATGGGATTTTCAGGGATAAAACTTCTGGAAAGAGCATCCGCTTTCTTGTTTCTTGAACCGGGACGAAAAGTTAAGATGAAGTTAAAACGTGAGAAGAACAGTGCCCATCTGGCTTGTCGGGGATTGAGGCGCTTAAGGGTCTGGATATACTCTAGGTTTTTGTGGTCGGTGAAGATAGTTACAGGGACCGATGACCCTTCAAGTAGGTGTCTCCACTCTTCTAGAGCAAGTTTGACAGCCAGTAACTCACGGTTCCCTACATCATAATTTCTTTCGGAGGAGGAAAACTTTTTGGAAAAGAAGGCACACGGATGCAGTTTACCATCAGAAGAGGATCTTTGGGATAATATTGCTCCTGCTCCGATATCCGAGGCATCCACTTCGATGAAGAAAGGTTGGAAAGGTTCAGGGTGCCTAAGGATTGGGGCAGACGAAAAGGATTCCTTAAGAGTCTTGAAAGCTTCCAAGGCTAGAGGAGACCAATGCTGAGGTTTACCCCCTTTACGTATAAGAGCAAGAACTGGAGCAATCTTTGACGAAAAACCTTTAATGAACTGTCTATAATAGTTAGCAAAGCCGATGAATCTTTGAATAGCCTTGGCACTGGTGGGAAGAGGCCAATCTTGAATTGCAGAAACCTTGGCTGGATCCATCTTGAAGCCTTGTTGGGAAATGATGTATCCTAGGAAGGAAATGGATGATACTTCAAAGGAACATTTCTCCAACTTGGCAAACAGATTGTTTTTTCGTAGACGGGAAAGAACTTCTTGAACCTGATGACGATGTTCTTGGCGGTCTTTGGAAAAAATAAGAATATCGTCCAAATAAACGACCACATATTGCCCCAACAGATCCCGGAAGATATCATTAATGAATTCATGAAAGACCGCAGGAGCATTGCAAAGGCCGAAGGGCATAACCAAGTACTCATAATGCCCGTCACGAGTATTACATAGTTACATAGTTAAATTGGGTTGAAAAAAGACAAAGTCCATCAAGTTCAACCCCTCCAAATGAAAACCCAGCATCCATACATACACCCCTCTACTTTTAATTAAATTCTATATACTATTGAATGCGGTCTTCCATTCGTCTCCTTCTCTGATCCGGATAAGATTGTAGGCCCCACGCAGATCTAATTTGGTGAAGAGGCTTGCACCCTTGAGCTGGTCAAACAATTCAGAGATGAGAGGAAGAGGGTAACGGTTTTTCACCGTGATTTTGTTTAAACCCCTGTAGTCAATGCAGGGCTGCAAACCGCCGTCTTTCTTTTCCACAAAGAAGAATCCAGCCCCGGCCGGAGAGGAAGATGGACGAATGAATCCCCTTTGGAGATTCTCCTGGATGTATTCCTTCATAGCAGAGGTTTCGGAAGGAGAAAGCGGGTAGGTGCGGCCCCTAGGAGGCATGGATCCAGGAAGCAGTTCAACAGGACAATCATAGGGACGATGAGGAGGTAAGGTTTCAGCAGACTTCTTGTTGAAAACATCAGAGAAGGCTTGGTAAACTGGAGGTAAAGAAGAATTCGGGGTCACAGAAGAAACTTTGATAAGAGATTTGACAGGCAGACAGTTCTGTTGACAAAAAGAACTCCAGCGGGAGATCTGAGCTGAAGACCAATCAATGACTGGATTGTGAATACTCAGCCAGGGTAGACCAAGCACAATGGGAGTTGAAGGGCAGTCAATTAAGAGAAAAGACAGTCTTTCAAGATGCATCGTTCCCACAGTGAGAGAAAGTTCCAGGGTAGACTGTGAAATAACAGCAGAAGATAATGGACGATCATCAATGGCTAGAACTCGAAGGGGAACAGCCAAGGGTTGAAGAGGAAGGGAATGTCTTCCAGCAAAATCTTTGTCCATGAAATTCCCTGCTGCGCCAGAATCGAGGAAAGCTTGGGAAGAAATCTTTTGGGTTCCAAACCGGATCTGTACTGGAAGAAGGAAACGTAGAGTAGAAGAATGGGGAGAAGGACCAATTCCACCCAGGTAAGTCTCCCAAAACATACCTAGGTATTGGCGTTTCCCGGCTTCACAGGGCACAGCGCCTTGCCCCCACAATAAAGGCAAAGACCAGCAGCCCTTCTCCGAAGCTTCTCCTGTTCGGAAAAGCGAGCCCGTCCTATCTGCATCGGTTCTTCAGCCGGAGGAGAAGAAATTGCAGGAGCCGCAGGAGAAGAAGCAGGAGTAGGGTGAGAAGCCAAACTGGAAAGAAATGGTCTCTGAAAGCGAGGAGCCAGTACTGGTTGAAATCTCTGGAATTTCCTTGCCCGCTCTCGATCAACTTGATGCTCCCTCTGTCCGGTATCCACTTTCACTGCCAAGGCAACGAGGTCTTCCCAGCGTGGAGGCATTTCACGGGACACCAGATCGTCCTTTATGCGCATTGCCAGACCATTATAGAAGGCAGCCTGATAGCTATCGTTGTTCCACGAAGTCTCAGCCACCAGGGTACGGAATTCGATAGCATACTCAGGAACTGTACGAGTGCCTTGCTGTAACTGGAACAAGCGAGCAGAAGCAGAAGTGGATCGACCAGGGGCGTCGAACACCATGCGAAGGTCACGGATGAAGGCCTTGGCATCGTCAATGACCGGATCCTCCTTCTCCCAGAGAGGAGAAGCCCACTCCAGAACTTTCCCTTGCAGGCGGGTGATGATATAGCCCACCTTTGCTCGATCCGAGACAAACTGACCTGGAAGCAGGGTGAACTGGATCTCACACTGATTGATGAAACCACTGCATGATTCCGGATCACCACTGTACAGAGGAGGTGCAGGGATGCGAGGTTCGGAAATCTGGAGCGGAGTAGCTGGAACAGGCGGACGAACTGGAACCACTGGAGACAAGGCAGACAATTTCTCCAGGATTGCTTCTAGTGCCTGGCCGAAGTGGGTTTGTTGGGCTTCGTAGGTCTGCATGCGAGAAGCCAAACCACAAATGGCTCTGCCGACATCCGTAGGAACTTGAGGCTCCTCAGAAGGGTCCATGGCCCAATTATAATGTAAGGCCCGAGGGCCCCGAGGTAGTAAGGACCAAGGAGGAGGTAACAAAGTCCGAGTTCGCAGTACAAAAAGGAGTAGGCAATAGAATAGTCGTAAACAGGCAGTAGAATCAGTTCAGGCAGACGAGGTTCAAATACGAGAGTTCAGGCAAGGTCGGTACACAAGATAGTCAACAAGAAACACACCCAGGAATCAGCAAGCGAAAACCTATAATTGGGCACTGATGAGACTCTGAAGCTGCTTTAAATAGGCCTGGGTTTGGCGCCAATTTGGACGCACTGGCGTCATGACGCGGAAGCCGACGCACTGACGCCAGCGTCCTGACGCCGGCGCACATTCTGACGCCGGCGTCCGTTCCGACGCCGGTGACCAACCCGAGGGCGTAAAGACGCTGATGTCATAATGCTGCGACCAGCAGGATCCAGGAGGCCGCCATCTTGGACGACATCTTGGCCGCCATCTTGGGGAGGATTTTCGGTTTCCATTACATTCACTGCCTGGGAGCAGAGGGACAGCGTATATTCTATACATTACCATTACCTGATGAGACTTATGAAACTGCACTTACTGCTATAATGAACTTTTTCGTGCCAAGAGTAAATGTGGTTGCTGAAAAATATCAATTCCGACAACGTGGACAGTGTAATGGCGAATCCACAAAACAATTTGTAGCACCTTTGAGAGAGCTAGTTGTTACCTGTGACTTTGGGAATCTAACAGATGAAATGCTAAGAGGCCAAATAATGGAAAAAACAAACTCACCTCACATTAGAGAGAGATTGCTCCTAGAGCAGGATTTAACCCTTGCAAAGGCTATTACAGTTGCTAGACAAATTGAAATAGCAGGCTAAAACTCTCAATCAGGGAACTGCTGGGAAGGTATAGACTGTGAATTCAGCACTGTGGACTAATAATGCACAGTCACAGGAAAAATACAGTGCTAAGGAAAGGGATTCACTGCAAAACTATGCAGCAAATACAAAAAAAAAATACTGCTTTCGCTGTGGTTCAACACAACACACTGCAAATTATGCTACATGCCCTGCGAAAGCTGTACAGTGCCACAAATGCAAAAAGTTAGGACATTTTGCTAAGATCAGCTGTAGTTCTGCTAAAGATGTTCATGAAGTCACTACTACAAATGTCACAGTATTAAGTGTGGATAAAGTTGACACATTTATTCCAGATAAGTTTATATGCAATGTCAATGTCAATACTGCTTCTGCTGACAAGGGACACTCCTTTAACCTGATGCTTGATACAAGTTCAGTTGTTTCTATACTACCAAAGGATATTTTCTTAAAATACTTTGCAAAAGATCCGCTTGTTGCACCTGCCCTGAGACTGGTCTTAACTTAAAGGATCCATTCCCTGTGCTTGGTTGCTTGCCAGTGACTGTACAATTTGAATCAAATACTGCAAAATGTGACTTTTACATTGTGAATAAGGGTACTGCTATACTTTGAAGGGATCTCTTTGCTGCATTAAACCTACAATTAGTTGGAGGTCTCATTACAACAGCACCAGTGCCTGCCACACAGCCAGTGTCTAAAATGTCACCACAAAACAACAATCCACTGGGCTGTGAAAAGAATTTTGTACACAAAGTTAAGTTGAGACCAGATGTAAAACCAGTACCATTTCCTGATTCAGTATGGGAAAAACTTGCTATTGATATTGTGCTCCTATGGACTGCAGATTTGCTATAACCTTGATAGGAGTGTATCGTCATTTTCCCAGCTCTGAATGGGTGACGGTAAAAGGCTTATATAATAACAAAACCATAATTATTAAGAAGGCAGATAAAGGGGGAGCCACGGTAATTATGGACAAAATTCAATATGATTTTGAATCAGAAAGGCACCTTAGTGATGGTGTATCCTATGAACTACTTGATGGCCCTACATGGCAAACTAAAAGAATAATTGATGCTTTATTGTATGAAGTTGAAATCGAGGGGGTTATAAGCACTGATTTAAAAAATGCCTTAACAGTGTAATTTCCACGGACACCTGTCTTCTACCTACTCCCCAAAATACATAAGGATCCTCTAAATCCACCTGGTAGACCCATCGTATCAGGGAGTGGATCCTTACTACAGCCACTGGCCATTTTGGTAGATAACTATTTGCAGCCCATTGTGCAGGGTTTACCCAAATGTCTAAAGCGCACCCCTGATTTTCTCAATACAGTTAACCATATTTCAATTCCAGAAGCTAAAGAGGTGTACCTATGCACAATGGATTTGGCCAGCTTGTACACATGCATTCCGCATGATGAGGGGCTAGAAAGTGTTCGGCACCACCTTTCCATAAAACACTCTGATGATCCTCAAATAATTTCATTGATACTGTATTCTCGTTATTGCAGCTGGTCCTAACTTAAAATTATTTTCAATTTGACAAAAAATTTTTTTGCACAAACAAGGGACTAGTATGGGGGCCAATATGGCACCCACTTACACAAACATATTTATGTATGATTTGGAAGAAAAGATAATCTTACAAAATGCCATGTTTTCACAGTATATATACTGGTATTGTCACTTTGTGGATGACATATTTTTGGTATGGTGGGGGCCTCACAGTAAGCTTTCACAGTTTATTGAATACATCAACAAGGTACATCCAACTTAGGGGACCAGTTAGTACATAGCGATGTGAACCCCAGTCAATCAAAGAGTACCCAAAGGTTTATAGGAAAGCCAGTAATAGGTACTTTTCCTTGTCTGTCGTGCAAAAACTGTAACAGTGTTATTAAAAGGGTTAATGTTTCGCATCCTACATCAGGGACACAGATTAGAATCAAAGACTATCATACATGCATGTCAACCAATGTTATATACCTGCTGAAGTGTCCATGTGGTCTAGTTTATGTGGGTAAAATCAATAGGATGGTTAGCGTAAGACTCAATGAGCATAGAAGTGCTATACGGAATGTTAAAACTAAACTCACATCTATAAGTCGCCATTCCATTTCTCGCAGTGAAGGAGAACACTTTTGGAAATTTAGTTGATTGAGAGGTATAAGATAAGAGTCTTTCCTTCTCCGCAGTTAGTAAGTATTATAATTAACCATTAATTGAGTTATTGAAAATAATTATCAAAACGTTATGTGTGTACCAGATCTGCTTTCACTTTAAATCAATAGTGATGGACTCAAGTGACTTTGTTTTGAACGTTATTTGAAGCTTTTTGAAAAATAGTTTTTGAAAAAATGTTCTCGTATTTTTTGAGCACATTTTTACCAAAGGTTTTTGGACTCAAGGAACAAGGCTTGGGGACCTGGTGTTACACTGGAGCTGTTATGTCACTACTATTGGAATTGTTGAATGTTAATTATATACAATGTACCATTGCTTGCAATATAGGGGTATAGTATTGCACACTAGATGGCACTATACATATTGTTATATAAGAAATGTTGGGATCTATGGTGGGTTATCACTTAATGAAGGGCAGTTGATGTCCTGAAACGTTTGATCGTGACCTGCGTGTCCAGAGCACTTAAATAAATTTGGGAACCCCCCATTTTTTTTTATTTATTTTTTTTAAGTTTTTATTTATCATTTTAAATACAAGCAATCGCAAAAAAGAAAGAAAAGGTAGAAGAAAGAAAGGAAAATACAAGACAGCTGTATGCACCATCGTACAAGATACATGTATTAACATACGTTCCATATCATAATACAGTGAGGGTTAGTGGTCCTACACCTCTGCCATAAACTCGACGAGAACTAGAGTACCAGTTGGAACTGAACCCTTAGCTGAAACAGCAGTTTAATTGCCCACATCCTCAATGGTATGAATGTCTAGCCAGGGGGACCATATTGCGTCAAATTTCCCAGAGGAACCTCGAGCCTCATTTGTAAATCGAACAGAAGGGAGTATCTTATTAACTAGGTTGACCCAGTGTTCCACTGTCGGTACAGTATGTCCCATCCAGTTCATTACAATTATTTTCTTTGCATAGAAGAGTAATGTTTTAGCAAGCATCGTCCCATTGCTCATCATTAAGGTGAGGGATAGTTAGCAACCATTTCCGTTTGGCTCTATCGAAGGGGGAAGGGACAGAGTCCATCAAAGAGCTATAAAGATGTGACGTGAGTTTGCCTGTTTGTGGATTATGGAGCACTGTTGCAACTGATGGGGAAGAGTATTCAATGGGAAGCGAGACAAATTGTGCATGAAAAGCATGGCGCAGCTGCAAGAACCTATAAAATTGTATCAGAGTCCCTCCGACTTTAGCTTGTAGTTGCGCTAAGGAGGGAAACACATTGTCAATAAGAAGATCGTCTAGTGTCCGAACCCCCAACCTAGGCCAATATTGGACATCCTGCAGGGCCCTAAAGTGAGGGAGATGAGAATTACCCCAAAGCGGTGTAAATGGGGACTGAGCAAGTGAGGGGTGACCGGTTATGAGACATGCGAGGGTCCATGCCCTAAATGGGGTTGTGATTGTCGTTGGACAGGCTATATAGTCACACAGTTTCCTATAGGGGAGATGTCTCAACACCTCGCAGGAGCCTATCTTAAGGGCCAGAAGTATGGTGCCTGTGTCCGATTCATCCATGTGTATCCAGCTGTGCATATAATATATCTGGCTTGCCAGAAAATAGAGGTGTAAATTTGGAAATGCCAGACCGCCTTTAGAAATTGGGGCGGTGAGCATTATCCAAGAGAAACGCGGGACCTTGTTGGCCCATAGAAAGGGGATAAGGATTGAGTTGATCTTTTGAAAGATTGATTTGGGGATCCAGATTGGGGAATTATGGAGCTTGTACAAGAATTTAGGGAGATAGATCATCTTAAATAAAATCACTCTGCCCCACAGAGTCAAAGGCAGAGTAGTCCAAACCCTGTAGCGCTCTTGAACTGGCTAAGCACTGGCTGTATATTGTCAGCAATATACATGGATGAATCAGACGTAATGAGTATCCCAAGGTACTTAAATTTGGACACCCACTGAAGGCCTTGAGTAGTCCTAGGTTGATCAGGAATTGTGTCCAGTGGGAGAATGACTGATTTATCATTATTAATAACAAGACCTGAGTAAACCCCAAACTTTTGGAGTGTCAGTAAGGCTGTCAAAAGAGAGGCCTGCGGATCCACTAGAAACAGGAGAAGGTCATCCGCGTATAAGGCCAGCTTATCCTCTAGGGGACCAGTTCTATAACCGTGTATGTTCTTATTCTGTCGTATAAGTAGGGCCAGTGGTTCAATGGCAATAGCGAAAAGGAGGGGGGAGAGTGGACAACCCTGCCTTGTGCCACGCGAAAGGGGAAAGGGTGGGGAGAGCAGATTTCCTATTTTTATCTGGGCCGAAGGTTTTTGATATAAAAGCCGAATCAGGAATACAAAACGTGGGCCGAAGCCAAATTTCTTGAGTGTTTCCCACAGGAAGGGCCCCTCGACAGAGTCAAAGGCCTTGGCTGCGTCAAGCGAAACCATGATTCTGGACCCGCTATTGTCAAGGCAGTAGATTTCCCCGGCATGAATCCCGATTGGTTCGGGTGGACAATGGAGGTAACGACTTTCATCAGCCTGGTCATGGTCACCAATATTTTTGCAAAGACCTTCGCATCCGAGTTAATGGGTCGGTATGAATCACAGAGTTCTGGATCCTTGTCCCCTTTATGAATCAAGACAATAATAGCATTGTGAAATGAGGGGGGCAAGGAGCCAGAATCAATTGAACTCAAAAGGGTAGCATGGAGATGACGTGGGAACCCCCCATTTTTGACTAAGGTATTGGCATTCTAATTTTTTCTCAGTACTTATAACTGCCAGTGGGAGAGGCCAGTACCTTTTTCCTCATAATCTTGAATTTTTGCACTGGTTTCTGTGCTGCCATGTAGTTATCTGTACTGATTACTAATCAGCCTTATCTGGTACAGAAGCCCAAAACATAATGTACAACATTTCTAGTCTACTTCTTTAGTTAATTCAAATTTTATTTAATCATGGGCATAACAAGCTCGTGGCTGGCCCCCCTGCCAGAAAAACTTTTGAAGTGTCCGATGCGCACAGCTGCTCCTACCCCCAACTCACCCCCGTTTGCAACCCCCGCTGCAAGCTCGCACAGCCATGAGTGTGTCAGTTAGAAGTAGAAAAACAACAGTAGGGAGGGGAAGCAGACCCAGAGGTCCAGCCCCATTTTCCCTGCCCCCCCTGCCCGTTGCGGGGTCTGCTTCCTCTATAGTCTTCCACTCACTTTAATGATTTTCTTTTTTTCGGTAATAATAAAATAGTACCTTGTACTTGGCCCTAACTAATCTACATGAATTTGTATTGGTAGACAAACAATCTTGTTGGGTTTATTTAATGTTTTAATGATATTTTAGCAGACTAAAGGTATGGTAATCTGCATTATGGTAAGATTTCTTATCCGGAAAACCCCAGTTCTCGAAGCATTTCAGATAATAGACCTTTACCTGTATAACTTAAGTTTGAACTATTAACAGACTTTGAACTATTAACAGTTGTGAGAAGATACTTTTTTTTCTGGTTCAGAAAACTCCATTACTACACCAATGTTAAATTTCTTCCATCAAGGGCATCAAAACATTGGAAAATACCTTTGTATTGTTCATTTGTTGCACAGACAGGAGCTTATTATGCATCTATGGGAAATTGCAATAAAGGTGCAAAGATTGTTTTTAGTCATTAGAACTGGTGCCATTTACTGCTTATCATATTCCACATAGGGTTATTTTACAAAATGCTGCCCCTTTAATTACGGAGGACAAAAACTGTGGAGACGTAAGCAGAATAATGAAGTTCTCAGAAATCAAAATATAAATGAGCTCAGTGTCACTGTGGTTATGTAAAAATGCATATTCACAGTTTATTGTGGTTCATTAAGTGCATGTTGATAGAAGTACCAGGGAAGGAGTAACCTTGCAAATTCATGTTAGGGTTCCTACCATACAAAAATTTTATCAAAAGATATATGTCCCAAGGCTTATTTTTAGTAAAAATAAATTATTTATTAGTATTCACATTTAAAAAGTTTGATACATACTGACCCCACATGGCCTACCTTATGCGTTTCGTACCCTCCAGCACTTAGTCATAAGTGCAAAAATAAATTATTTATTAGTATTCACATTTAAAATGTTTGATACATACTGACCCCACATGGCCCACCTTATGCGTTTCATACCCTCCGGCACTTAGTCATAGGTGTCGACACCTATGACTAAGTGCCGGAGGGTTGGCTGCCTTTGGAACCGGGGCATGTCCCTCTGGCTGTGTTCAAAGCTATATGGAAATCAGATGCATGGACTCCCGATTATAAAATAATTTAGAGTTCCTACCATATTGTGTAAAATCAGTTGAGAACAGTACTGCTTGTCCTGGGTCTGGATTCCACTGTCCTCTGTTGACTGAATTAGTGTGCAGAGGACAGAGCACAGGAACAGACCAAATAAATTATCTGCTGTTGGGACCAAACTAACAAATACACCAAGTAAAAAGACCAATGAACGGGTCCAAAGACACCTGGATAAACATATCCTTGAATGCATATGTTTCAGAAGCAGATTGTGTAATGATTCTGCAAAACATTTCAATAAGACAATTAAACAAAAAGAAAGTAAAAAATAAGTTATAGTGGTCCTTTCAAATTAGGTATTACATGGTATTACAACACATATTGCCATGTCGATGTGTAAGCAGATGCAGGACTCACCCCTTTTCACAGAAATAAGTTACCCTTGATCCAACAGAAAAATCTGTTTCCTTAAAATATCCATTAAATGCTTCACCAGGGTATATACAGAGTTTCTCTACAATTGAGATGACATTACAATAAGTAACTTAAATATAAACAAATCAAATACAGTATGAGATTAGATATTCTGGTGGCATACTTTATTACATACATGCTTTATGCTCATGTGTAACTACTGTGCCCTCCCCCAAAATGTGGAAATGCAGCTTGAACTGCTCACAAAAGTCTTAACCACTTAAGAAGTGAATTTGAAAGAAAACATTTCCACAATCTAGCATATATAACTTTACAAAAAATAAGTGGTATCCAGGTGCACATAAATGTCAATAGAAAAATATAGGTTGGGAAAAAGCTGGACCAACAAAGAATTGATGAATTAGAAAATGTATTTATGTAAAGCTTTACACATTTTGTTCCTAAGGGGCACTTAATCATAGACTGGAGAACATCAGAAATAACAAGATATTTAATTATAAAACCACCAATCACCACAGAAATAAGCATCCAATGCAATGTCTCAGATAGTAGTCTCAGACATTTTTTTTTTCAGAGAGAACAAATTAAGAAGAATATATATACAAAAGTGCTAAGATGTTTTAATTGTGGTTAATCCATGATTCAGTGAACTGTTAAATGATTGGTTAACTATCTGAGACATTTCATTGGATGCTTATGTCTGTAGTTTAATCAGACTATGGGGTATATTCAGCAATCTGTGCAAAAAAGTGGAGTAAGAATATACCACAAATCCATCTATGTCATTTGTCCGACTTTCATTCTGTGTACTGAGAATATTTTTGTATACAGAATGTATTTTTGTATACAAAATGTACCTGAGACAAATGGTACCCCATACATGGGTTGAAAAACTGATTTGTGACAGTTACAGCAATTTTTAAGTGACTTTCCACAAAAATCAAGGACAGTTGTATTGGATTCTGTAGTAGAATTCTGCCCTAAAAATCACTACTTAGGTATAGATGACTGTCATTTTTGTATTAGACTGGTGGAAGATTTGAGAACTCTTTTGAGCTCCCATAGTAAAGTGGCAATACTTTAAATATGATTGAAAAGCTATCTGGCAGAAGCACCTTTTGAAGGCAAAGATGATGGTATGTATAGACCAGAGAAAATCATGAACTCCTTAGGAAGTTGAAGGTTTGACCAATGGAAAACGTATAAGGCAGGTGGATTATACAGAAGTCCTCAGGTTCCTGCTGATTTCAGATCCTTTAAGGATTTTCATGAATCACTAAAATATCATTGTGCACAGTGCAGCGCAATTCTGAGGTTTAATGGTTTTAGTGCAAAAAAGATAATTGATTTGTACCATTTATAATACATTTGCTATACTATCTGTACACTCATTTATGCTTACTTTACAGATAAAATATTTAAATGACACATACCTAATTTATATAGTATTGTTTATTGTTGTATTGTTCCAGTTGTGTGATGTTTGCTATAGAAATGTTCTTGTTATATATATATCTACCTGTCCTGGGCAAAGCACCGGGTTTCACCAAAGTGTTTTAAGCCAAAGTGTTTTTACACCAACACAAAAACAAAAGCTGAAGTCACTTACTTTTGCAGAATTCATCTAGTTTTGACCATGTTGTCTTAGCCAAACACCGTATGTAATTTGTTTTATAGCGGATTTTCAAGTATCCAGGCCGACATTCGTACCCCACAATTGAATCTGTGGGGAAAATATTTGTATCCATGTGTTCTGTTTTCAGCTGTGCATATGAAAATCTTGGGGGAGAATCACAAGAACCTGTCAAAATAATTACATTTTGTTAGAGCAGGAATCAGACATTTTTTTATTTTATTTAGTGCTTATACATTCTCCTTCCCTCCCTACTGTATATTGAACTGAAGAAAAGGTAGATTTGTAATAGATTTGGAGACACAATTATTTTAGACTAGGGTTATCAAATTATCTATCATCTTCATCCCCTACTAATAACCTCACGTACTGTATTATTTTACTGGCTTGACAGTAAATATGTCAGCCAGGTGTCAACTATAAACAGAGGTCACAGTGATCCCCAAGCATAAAAGGGACCAGTGACTGCCAAAGGATAATTTTTCAAGCATAGATCAGCTCTGAGACTCCCTCTAGCACAATGGCCTGGAAACATGCTGGAAACATTAAACTGGTTAGACACAGTGAATAGCAATCCACTGGTAAAAATAATGGGTTTAATACACCCAATATATCAAAGCACAATAATATGTAATGTCCGCATATCCTAAAATACACAAAATGGTAAAAAGACACCTTACAATCATTATATTTAGTTTGCAAGATTTGTGGGGCATTTCAAATAGTTGCTACAGCCAAAGCTCTGCAAACACATCAAATATGTATATTTTACAATATTGGAGGTGAAAACAGATACTGGCCAAATACTATTGGTACGTGTCTGTCAGGGCCACTAGGCCAGTTGGAGTGATAGTTAGGACTTGGAGAACAGGGACAAACACTATGGTCAGAAACAGAAGGGTTAATCAGGGTACTGAGCCCAGGTCCTTGGCCTGTGGTAAAAACATATACAGAATGAAGAGAGAAGGCGCACACCCTTAAATCCAACTGAGGGTGCTAATCCATAGGGGACTCAATTTAGCCCTCTTGAAGCGTTGATAGACCTCAGGACCTGACTAAAGATTTAGAAATGTTAAAAAAGAAGGAGCTACAACTCCATTCACATGGTGTATCATTAAGTGAGTATTACAAGCAGAGGCTTATCCCTCGTGGATTTAAGATATTTAACACACCCACCACTGGGAGAGATGACAAGGAATTTTGTCAGAAGTAGTGTGCCATTTTCAACAAGGCTTCACTAGACCTTATGGTACTGGTGATTGAACACACAAGTAATAATTTATCCAAAACCCGCATGGAACTTGAATTTGACAAAGTCTCAAACCAGGAGGAAAGAGATACCTTTAATGCACAATTGTCTCAAAAACTTGATGTATGGAGGAATGACTTACTTGCCTTTAAAAAGAAAAAGTTACTAAAGGTCATACAAGATTACAAAACTGATAACATATATAGGTGGTCTAAAGGTGATATATTCAACAGAAAACCACGTAGATTTATTAATCGACAACAGTTTAGAGGATCTTCTTCCTCTGGCAATGGTATAGATACTGGTGATAGTGACTCCCCTGGTCATAAGACTTTTTTATCAAAGGGTGCAAAAGGCAAACCAAGAAAAAAACAAGTAGGGGACAGAACAAGTCAAAAAGAAGGGACGGACGAACAAACGAATCAGGAGAACTTACAGAAAACTCAGTCCAGTCCAGTAAAGACACGCAGCAACAGAAGGGACAGATAATATTCAACTTATCCTCTACATCTTTGTCAGAGACACAGGCTCAGGTTCTAGGTGTCAGGGGGCCTGACTACTCCCCCAGGGAGTAGTCAGGACCAGGGAGAAGCTAAGGGTAGAAGTCCAGGTTTGAGGTATCCGAAATGAGTCAGGCAAAATTGTGGTCAAGTTCAGGCAAAGTATTCAATCAGGCAGGTGGCGAGGATCAGAATCAAGGTCAGGCAGTAGTCAAGAAACCAGGAAATAGCAGAGTAGGAATTAGGGAACCCAGGAACACAAAGCAAGAATTCCTATACTTGGGCATTGAACCGGCGTCCTTTTATTTGAATTTGGCGCCGGTTTGTGACATCATCATGCCTGCGTCCCGATGCTGACGTCACTACACCAATGTCACAACCCAAGTGGGACAGATGGGCACCGACATCTTGGATCCTTTGTCACCGGGTTAGGAAGCGCCGTCTGGCACTCGTAACAGTACCCCCCTCCCCCACGGGGGGGGTGCGACTGGACCACCAAGCCTTGGTTTCTGGGGGAAACGATTGTAGAATTCCCTTACCAGTTGAGGGGCATGTACATCAGAATGTTTCTCCCAAGAGCATTCTTCAGGGCCAAAGCCCTTCCACCTAATAAGGAACTGGAGAGAACCCCTGGAAAGTCTGGAGTCTAAGATCTTTTCCACCTCGTACTACTGTTGGCCATCCACAGAGATAGCTGAAGGGGGAGACTGATCAGAAGAGAATGGAAACTGCTGGTTTCACCAGGGAGAACGCGTTGGGAATTTGCATCTCGGGGGGGGGGAAGCTGAAGTCTAACGGCCACAGGATTGATAATCTCCACAATGGAGAATGGACCAACAAATTTAGGACCCAATTTAGGAGAAGGCACTCTTAGATGAATGTTTCTAGTAGATAATCACACCTTATCGCCAACTTTGTATACAGGAGAGGACCTGTGTCTCCTATCTGCAGAAGTCTTATGCACTAGAGCATGGGTGCCCAGGATGTTGATCATGGTCTACCAGTAGATCGCCGTCATGTTTCTGGTAGACCGTGACCTGGAGGGCTGGCGATGCTGTACCCATAGCAACCCTTCTGCGTGTATATGTGCCTCAAAGCCATGGGAGGATCGACTCCTCTGTGATAGACAAGCTGGGTAACCAATAGTCATGCAAGAAAACCACCCCAATACTGCTGTTGCTGCTGACCTGTGCTACTGCCACAGCCAGCCCCACAGTGTGTCTTGTTCCTGATTGCCTGTGAGGTGAAGAGAGGTGGTGTTTATGGGACCTGGCACCGCCTGACGGGCTGGACTGTGGCCGCCTACAAGAGGAAACGTGGCTCTCTGCCTGCACTGGCCGTAAACACCGAAAAGTTGAAAAAGCAGGCGGCCGGGAGCGATCAGGAAGCGGCAGCTGAAGAGAAGTTTATTGTCCCCCAACTGTATCAGAGGTGAGAGGCCTTGGCCTCTCACCTCTGATACAGTTGGGGGACAATAATAAAGTATTGATTTTAATAAACTTTATGCAGGGTAGACCTATTATTCGTGGGGGGGAATGGATTGTTTAATACAAATTTTATTAGTGTTACTGGTCCTTTAATATCAATATGCTGCTCAGACCAACCTCTATGAAGAGAAGAAATAATATGTTCTTTTGAGTCTAAAAATAGTTCCAAATCTAGATTAGTAAATTTCTCTCTACCAGACAACCATTCCACAATGTATCTAGTATTTGCAGCAACATTAAACTTCCTAAAATCTGGAACATTAAGTCCCCCTAAACATTTAGGTTTCCTAAGTTTAGATAAAGAAATTTTAGGTTTTTTGTTATGCCAAATAAAGTTACTTCGATCCATCTTCTGCACATCTGAGTGCTTTAACAATAATGGGAGATTTAGAATAGGAAATGCAATCTTTGGAAAAATCAGCATCTTAAATAATGCTATTCTTCCCATTAAATTCAATGGACTATCCATCCATTTTTTACAAAGAGTACTCATTATTTGAATTAATGGGGTATAATTCAATGAATATAACTTAGAGAGATCAGAAGAGATCTGCAACCATAAGTATTTCAATTTACCAGAAGGAGATTTAATTTGAAGGTCAGCAAGTAATTGTCTTGGAATGACATTACCAATGCTCAAAATATCTGTTTTGCTAGAATTTATAAAATCCCCCGAAAAAGTTCTATAATAATCAAAAAAATTAAAAATGTTCTTAAGTGATAGCGTAGGATTACTCACGATTAAGAGAAGATCATCAGGATATGTTAATGATTTAATATGTTTGCCGTCAATCGTTAACCCTTGGAATAAATTAGAAGAATCTATAAATCTAATTAAAGGCTCCATAGAAATATTGAACAAGAGTGGAGATAAAGGACAACCCTGGCGGGTTCCTCTATACAGACCAAATGTTTCAGAAAGTTCTCCAACTGACGCAATTCTCGCCTTAGAATTTGAATAGATGGAATTAAGCAGTCCAATAAATTGACCTCTAAGACCAAATCTGTCACAACATTCAGAAAGATATTTCCAGGAAACATTAGCAAAGGCCTTTTGGCACCAAGGCTCAAAATTGAACATGGAATCATAGATTTCTTAACTTTATATATAACATTTAATAAAGTACATATATTTTTAACCCCAGTCCTATTTTTAACAAAGTACAAAATAGGGGTGTGGAAGCACTCTAAAGGCTAAGTAATAGTATATTTAAGTATAATGGAAGTGCTAGTTTTAATGCACATTCCCTGGGCCCCTGTCTCAAAAGTAAGTTTACAAAACAGGGGTTTTTAGTTACAAAGTTATGATCATAAAGTTGAAAAGCCATCATACCACGTCAAGGTAAACCCCACATGGCGGTCCCTAACTTGTTTGCCTTTCGGCCATAGTAAAAAAAGTCTTACTGCATAGTAGCATTCAGTGTAATCAGTGTCTGTTGAACCTTGGTTTCAGTGAAAAGGATCTATCCTCCCCCGCCAGTATGCGGCTTTTAAGGGAGAGGAATTGTCCAACCAACGCGCATTTTTAAAAGTATAGGGCCCCATTAGTTTAAGGGGGGGTATGGGGTGCTATTAAAAACCACATGAAGCTCAGCCACAGCTTCTGGCAACAATACAATGTACAAAATAGGGGTGTGGAAGCACTCTAAAGGCTAAGTAATTGTATATTTAAGTATAATGGAAGTGCTAGTTTTAATGCACATTCCCTGGGCCCCTGTCTCAAAAGTAAGTTTACAAAACAGGGGTTTTTAGTTACAAAGTTATGATCATAAAGTTGAAAAGCCACTGAATGCTACTATGCAGTAAGACTTTTTATACTATGGCCGAAAGGCAAACAAGTTAGGGACCGCCATGTGGGGTTTACCTTGACGTGGTATGGTGGCTTTTCAACTTTATGATCATAACTTTGTAACTAAAAACCCCTGTTTTGTAAACTTACTTTTGAGACAGGGGCCATGGGAATGTGCATTAAAACTAGCACTTCCATTATACTTAAATATACTATTACTTAGCCTTTAGAGTGCTTCCACACCCCTATTTTGTACATTGTATTGTTGCCAGAAGCTGTGGCTGAGCTTCATGTGGTTTTTAATAGCACCCCATACCCCCCCTTAAACTAATGGGGCCCTATACTTTTAAAAATGGGCGTTGGTTGGACAATTCCTCTCCCTTAAAAGCCGCATACTGTCGGGGGAGGATAGATTCTTTTCACTGAAACCAAGGTTCAACAGACACTGATTACACTGAATGCTACTATGCAGTAAGACTTTTTATACTATGGCCGAAAGGCAAACAAGTTAGGGACCGCCATGTGGGGTTTACCTTGACGTGGTATGGTGCCTTTTCAACTTTATGATCATAACTTTGTAACTAAAAACCCCTGTTTTGTAAACTTACTTTTGAGACAGGGGCCCAGGAAATGTGCATTAAAACTAGCACTTCCATTATACTTAAATATACTATTACTTAGCCTTTAGAGTGCTTCCACACCCCTATTTTGTACATTGTATTGTTGCCAGAAGCTGTGGCTGAGCTTCATGTGGTTTTTAATAGCACCCCATACCCCCCCTTAAACTAATGGGGCCCTATACTTTTAAAAATGGGCGTTGGTTGGACAATTCCTCTCCCTTAAAAGCCGCATACTGGCGGGGGAGGATAGATCCTTTTCACTGAAACCAAGGTTCAACAGACACTGATTACACTGAATGCTACTATGCAGTAAGACTTTTTATACTATGGCCGAAAGGCAAACAAGTTAGGGACCGCCATGTGGGGTTTACCTTGACGTGGTAGGGTGGCTTTTCAACTTTATGATCATAACTTTGTAACTAAAAACCCCTGTTTTGTAAACTTACTTTTGAGACAGGGGCCCAGGGAATGTGCATTAAAACTAGCACTTCCATTATACTTAAATATACTATTACTTAGCCTTTAGAGTGCTTCCACACCCCCTATTTTGTACATTGTATTGTTGCCAGAAGCTGTGGCTGAGCTTCATGTGGTTTTTAATAGCACCCCATACCCCCCCCCTTAAACTAATGGGGCCCTATACTTTTAAAAATGGGCGTTGGTTGGACAATTCCTCTCCCTTAAAAGCCGCATACTGGCGGGGGAGGATAGATCCTTTTCACTGAAACCAAGGTTCAACAGACACTGATTACACTGAATGCTACTATGCAGTAAGACTTTTTATACTATGGCCCGAAAGGCAAACAAGTTAGGGACCGCCATGTGGGGTTTACCTTGACGTGGTATGGTGGCTTTTCAACTTTATGATCATAACTTTGTAACTAAAAACCCCTGTTTTGTAAACTTACTTTTGAGACAGGGGCCCAGGGAATGTGCATTAAAACTAGCACTTCCATTATACTTAAATATACTATTACTTAGCCTTTAGAGTGCTTCCACACCCCTATTTTGTACATACTATTTTTAACAAAACCATTTTGTTGACAAGAAATAATACTGGGTAATAATAATGATAATCTATCAGCTATTATTTTCGTTAATTACAAAAAATTTTGTAAACTTACTTTTGAGACAGGGGCCCAGGGAATGTGCATTAAAACTAGCACTTCCATTATACTTAAATATACTATTACTTAGCCTTTAGAGTGCTTCCACACCCCTATTTTGTACATTGTATTGTTGCCAGAAGCTGTGGCTGAGCTTCATGTGGTTTTTAATAGCACCCCATACCCCCCCTTAAACTAATGGGGCCCTATACTTTTAAAAATGGGCGTTGGTTGGACAATTCCTCTCCCTTAAAAGCCGCATACTGGCGGGGGAGGATAGATCCTTTTCACTGAAACCAAGGTTCAACAGACACTGATTACACTGAATGCTACTATGCAGTAAGACTTTTTATACTATGGCCGAAAGGCAAACAAGTTAGGGACCGCCATGTGGGGTTTACCTTGACGTGGTATGGTGGCTTTTCAACTTTATGATCATAACTTTGTAACTAAAAACCCCTGTTTTGTAAACTTACTTTTGAGACAGGGGCCCAGGGAATGTGCATTAAAACTAGCACTTCCATTATACTTAAATATACTATTACTTAGCCTTTAGAGTGCTTCCACACCCCTATTTTGTACATACTATTTTTAACAAAACCATTTTGTTGACAAGAAATAATACTGGGTAATAATAATGATAATCTATCAGCTATTATTTTCGTTAATATCTTAAAGTCAATATTTATTAAAGAAATAGCTCTAAAAGAAGCAGGCTGGGAAAGGTATTTACCTTCTTTTGGAATTAACTTTATATGAGAGACCAGACTAGAATCTAAGATTTTCCCATGACAATAAATTTCATTATACAGATCGGTCAAAAAGGGGCTAATTCCATTTTCATATTTTTATAAAAGGGAGAAGTAAATCCATCAGGCCCTCCTGCTTTAAAATCATTAAGTGAATTTATGGTTGATAATACTTCTTGAGTAGTAATTGGTTGATTAAGCAAGACTAATTGTTCTTCCGAGAGTTTCGTAAAATTAACTTTCGAAAGAAAATAAAAACTTTTGTTTGTGAAGGGGAGTAAATAGATTCAAAATAACATTTAAAGATATTAACTATATCTTTCAGGTTAGTTAATTGACCTAAATGATTTCTAATCAATATTGGCTTATGAGAACTCCTTCTATTTTTAAACATATTAGCTAAGAATCTATTTGATTTATTATGCAAATTACTAAATTTAGCTTTGTAATAAGCCAAAGAAGATTGATCTCTCAAATGAGTCCAGTATTTAAGTCTATCCAAAGATTCTTTATACTTTTCACTATGTTGTTTAGAGGGATGCATAATAAAATTTAAATAAGCCTTTTTCTGAGCTCTGGAATGGAAGATGAATTCTTTTTTAATTTTTCTCATAAAATTAATTTTATAAGAAGTAATCTCTCCACGGATTACCGCCTTCCATGTATCCCATAATAATGGTAGATTAGGCTTCTCATCTTGATATTGCACATTCTCTTTAAGGAATAAATTCCATCTCTCTCTCAACTTAACATTAAACTCCGGCTTGTCTTTAAGGAATATAGGATTTCGGTAAAGGGCCTAATTCTATCTCAATCAGAACCAGGGCCTGATCTGGCAAATTAATACTGCCAATATTAGCTGATCTAGTTTTATTAAGTACATCAATTGATGAAAATAAATAGTCAATTCGAGTCCCTATCCCATGAGGATGAGAGAAAAAAGTAAAATCTCTTTCTGTTGGGTTCAACATTCTCCAAAGATCTACTAACTTTGTCTGGTTTTCAAAATTTGACAATAATTTAGATATACTAATAATTGGTTTTTGCCTTTCAGGAAATGATCCACCGAAGTGAAACTTCGGGATAGAGCATCAGCTTTCCGATTCTTGGAGCCAGGGCGATAGGTCAAAACAAAGTTAAAGTGAGAAATGAAGAGGGCCCACCTTGCCTGTCGAGGATTCAACCTCTTGAGAGTTTGTATGAACTCTAAGTTTTTATGGTCAGTATAGATAGAGACCGGGATCGAAGATCCTTCAAGAAAGTGACGCACTCCTCGAGAGCAAGCTTGACTGTCAACATCGTAATTCTGCTCTGCAGGAGAGAATTTTTTGGAGAAATAAGCACAGGCATGTAATTTCCCATCAGCAGGATGTCGTTGGGACAAGATAGCGCCGGCTCCAACCTCGGATGCGTCCACTTCAATGAAGAAAGGTACCACAGGATCAGGATGACAAAGGACAGAGGCGGAGGTTAAAGCATCCTTCAGGGACTGGAATGCTTCTAAAGCGGAAGGAGGCCATGAGTTGGGTTTTCGGATGAGAGCAAGAATAGGAGCAATACGAGTGGAAAACCCCTTGATGAACTGTCGGTAGTAGTTCGCAAATTTGATGAATCTTTGTATCGCGTTGGTGCTTAAAGGAAGGGGCAACTCCTGGATCGCAGAGACTTTGGCAGGATCCATTTCAAAACCCTCTGGAGAAATAATAAAACCGAGGAAAGGAATCTTGCCCACTTCGAAGACACACTTCTCAATCATGGCAAAGAGGTTCTTCCTCAAACGAGAGAGTACCTCCTTCACCTGGGGGCGATGACTTTCCAAGTCTTTGGAGAATATTTAGATGTCGTCAAGGTACACGACCACGAATCTCCCTAAGAGATCCCAGAGATCACAAGGTATTAGTAGTGCCCATCCAGAGTGTTGAACGCCGTCTTCCATTCATCTCCTTCACGGATGCGGATAAGGTTATAAGTCCCGCATAGATCCAACTTGGTGAAGATCTTAGCCCCTTTCAGTTGGTCAAAGAGTTCAGTGATCAGAGGCAAAGGGTATTGATTATTAACCGTAATTTTGTTAAGTACTCAGTAATCTATGCAAGGATGCAGACCACCGTCCTTCTTCTCCATGAAGAAGAAACCAGTTCCTGCCGGAGAGGTAGAAGGACGAATAAATCCCCGCTGGAGATTCTCCTGGATATATTCTTTCATGGTGGAGGTTTCCGCAGGAGAAAGGGGATAGGTGCGACCCCTAGGGGGCATAGTCCCAGGAAGGAGATCGACGGGACAGTCGTATTGGCGGGGAGACAATTTTCTTGACAGAATGGACTCCAATGAGAGATCTGCCCCTCAATGAGGGGTTATGTAGGCGAAGCCAGGGTAAACCCAAGACGACAGAAACAAAAGGGCAGGAAATTATCAGGAACGATAACTTTTCTTTATGTAAAATCCTAACCTGCACAAGCAATTCCCCTGTCGTCATGGAGATAATCTCTGATGTTAATGGCCTGTCGTCTATTGCTGTAACCCGCAGAGGAGAAGCCAATGGATATAAAGGAACATTCATATACTTGGCAAAAAGAGCGTCCATGAAGTTCCCTGCAGCCCCGGAATCAAGAAAGGCAGAGCCGACGATCGTCTTTGTGGTCAAACAAATCTGTAATGGCAGACGAAACCTGTGAGAGTTTTCTTGGGATTTTGAAGAAATGCCACCCACATATGACTTCCCAAGTTTACCTCGAAGAGGAGAACCATTAGGCTTCACAGGGCAGGAATTGGCAAAATGAGACTGACCCCCACAATGCAGACATAGTCCTGCCGAACGCCTCCGGAGCTTTTTCTGTTCAGAGAGACGTGCCCTTCCGATTTGCATAGGTTCCTCCGGAGGAACAACATAAGGCTGGTGATAGCGGTAGCAGGGGTCTTTGGAAACGGGGAGCCAACGTAGGTTGGAATCTCTTGATACGGTCCTTATCTGCCTGATGCTCTCTTTGCCGAGTGTCCACCTTGACAGCCAAAGCAATAAGGTCTTCCAGCAGTGTAGAAAATTCACGGGAGACCAGATCGTCTTTAAGGCGGATAGAGAGCCCATTGTAGAAGGCAGCATGGTAGGCTTTGTTGTTCCAACCAGTCCCTGCAGCAAGCGTACAGAATTCAATAGCATATTCAGCAACGCTGCGACTCCCCTGGCGAATCTGAAACAGCCGAGAAGAAGCGGTTGTCACCCGACCAGGAGCATCAAACACAGTCTGAAATTCCTGTAGGAATGCCTTGGCATTGTCAATTAGAGGAGACTCCTTTTCCCAGTGCGGAGATACCCATTTGAGCGCTTTCCCAGCCAGACGAGTAATTACAAAACCCACCTTGGCTCGCTCGGACTCAAATTGTGTGGGTTGCAGAACAAACTGGATCTGGCACTGGTTCACAAAACCACGACATGCTTGGGGATCTCCACTATAGAGAGGAGGAGTGACTGGAACTGGCGTTGGTGTTGCTGGCATGGATTTTCCAGAATCGCCTCCAACGCATATCCGAAATGGGATTGCTGAGCCTCGTAAGCCTCCATACGAGAATGCAGACCACGAAAGGCCCTGCCGAATGGCCCAATGGGTCACGGCCCAAGTATAATGTCAGGGGGCCTATTGGCTCCCCCCAGGGAGGAAGCTTAGGGTAGAAGTCCAAGTTCGAAGTATACGAAAAGGGTAGGGCGAAATCCCAACCACCAACTTCAATTGTTTTAATTTTGAGATTTAATTATTAAAATTTTGTCATAAATTGAATTTACAAACTTAGGGAACACAATCACAATGTATCGTCGCTACAGTTAATGGGAATTGACCAGATAACCTTCTCCATGGGTGGTGTAGACAAGAATACTCTATTATTAAGGAGGGAGGCAGAATGGATATTTAATTTGAATACAGTAACATCGTCGGGACTAAACGATATTCTAAACTTATCTTGCTTCCTACGATTAGATGAAAAACTGCTCAATAAAGCACTATCACTTGCTCAGACTCAGTACACGTCCAAATTATCTGATGTGCGGACGATGTGTAAGTATATGTCTCTATACACATGCAATAATTGTTGAATTAATTTCTCTTTTTTCTTTTTTTTATAATTTTTTTCTTTTTTTGTTTTTTCATGGATCTATTTAGCAGTCCTTGGAAGCCTAAATTAGCTATACAGTTTTGCAGATAACATGTCCCCTTTTTTAGGCCCTGAGTCCCTATCTAGTGGCCATTATAATAACCTCTTGAATTTATATTATGGTGTTTCGGAATGCTTAGTAGCTATTTATCTATTGGAGGATGTTCTTTTGACATAGATGGTGTAAAACAGATGTTATATAATTCGTTGTAGGTGGATGATATTAAAGATAAAGTGCTGAAACGCATGTGCATTCCAAATGCGAGTCCTCAATGTACTTAGAGGTTGAATGACAGGAAATGACGCATATCTTCTATTTCAGACCATTATTAGGGTGCAGCATCACCATTGCGCTGTTTACAGATATTTGATTCGCTGCTGAGACTTTATTCTATATAGCCAGGCTTGGACGATATGCTGGAACGCATTTGCGTTCCAATCCACTACCCAGAAGATGCTGCCTTGCTTCTCTGTTACCAGGGGAAGCAGAAGTGACGTCAGAAGCTGTATTTTCGTCGAGGAAACACACAGCTTGGGGTATAAAACCTCCATGGACAGTAATGCTGTTTCTGCTTTTTTGTTTGTTTATTTGTCCCCCGAGGAAGACCCTTAAGGTCAAAACGCGTTGGGATCACCAATATATTATTTATTATTATTTTTTTGTATAATTTTTGTAATTTTTTTTTCTTTTTTTGTAATAAATGTACTAATTTTTTTCTAAATTGGGTGTGCTATCCATTACTCTTAATTCTTTGCCTGACGGTGGCAGATCTATTTTTTGTTCAGGTTCTGGGAACCAAAATGTTAGGAAGCACATTATCAAATAACAAGTATAAACACATTTATTTTTTAAAACAATAGTTCAACATTTTTTGAAAAATTATTACAGCATTGCTTTAAGTTTATCTGAGGTATGAAGAAATTCACTGGCACACAGGAATTGCGATAGCAGGGCAAGCCCTTGCAATTTTATTAATGCAGTGGTGCAACGTTTCAGGGACACCCCCCTTTGTCAAGCATAGTGCAAACGTGGTACAGACATCATTTAAAGGGTGTTCAATTAAACCAAAATGATCATATAATTATAACAGTAATTGTAGTGAAAGATTATAGTCCATAAAGACCAACAGAAATTAGTCGCATATCCATTGTGGTAGATTCGTGTAGTGTGATCATTTTAAATTTGAAAAGTACCTAAGGCAGGAAATTAACAAAATACCAAGTACCAAACAAACATAACAATCTAAATAGATAAATGTTAAAAAAATTTATCAAATATTTATGATAACCCTGCATATAAAGGAAAGGGAAAAAGGAAACATTACCTGTCCCTGGAGGGTAATCAAACAAAGCTTGTTATATAAAAGTAAGAGGAATACAATTAGCAATTACTTATTGTATTGTTTCATAAAAAACAGGACATGTTGTACTCCTCATGTTGTTGGATTGACATTAAACACGGGAGCAATCCCTTGAGCATGCTACGTGTGCTGGAGTTACTTTGTGTTCACTAATGTTGGAGGGGCCGTCCTCCTATACCCCAGGCACCGTACTTAATTGTTGGGAGAGGCCAGGTGTGCGTGTGCGACTCTTTTGCCTAATCACTCCTCATTAAGACCCTTGGGGGATCGGGTTTGTAGCAACCAGATCCAGTAGCACTCCTGTAAAAGTAAACTTTTAGTATCTTGCCCTTGTTTGGTTGCTACTCTTTCAAAAACCTGCCAACGGAGTTGCGCCACCTAGTGGCTGTGTGTGAAAAAATGTTTGGATAGAAGAGTTTCTCGTTTTGTTTTCCCCGTCTCTTTTTCTCTGTTTTTCTCTTTAGTCTCAATAGGGGTCAGGGATGTTGCTGGCGGTTGATAATTCCTTATTGTAGATTTGTGCTCATACAACCTGTTTTAAATGGGTCTGGTTGCCTGGCCTACGTAAGCCAGACAGCAAGGACATTTCAAACGATAAATAACTTTACTGTTGTCACAGGTAAAAAAACATTTAGTAGGATGTTTCAAACCTTGTAGTGGGTGTGTAACATGTTCACCAGAGATGATGCCTTTGCAGTGCCCACAGTTCCTGCATGGAAAAGTGCTGTGCGATTTAATGGGGAATTGACTATCCAATTTGCGTTTTGGACTAGTTTTAACTAGGTCACTGACACTTTTTCCCCGTCTGCAAGAGAAAAGTGGGGGATTTTGAAAAAACTGGTTGTACTTAGAATCTGTGCTCAGAAGACCCCAATATTTCAAAATTATTTTTCTGCAGACCTTAGAGTTCAAATCAAAGGAAGACATAAAAGGTATTCTTAGGGCTTTATTCGGGTTCATAACCCTTTTCCAAGCAATTGTTGCCTGGGAATAGACAGCACCTCCTCCCTATAACTTTTTAGGTTACTCTCATCTCCCTTATCCCAGAAAGTTTTCTACCATCTGTGTAGAGGTGTTGTCATACAATTCATCTGTAGATGCTATGCGCCTGACACGTAACAACTGACTTTGGGGCAGACCCTTAAACAGACCTGGTGGCTTGTATGATGTGAGTGTAAATAGATTGTTTCTATCCGTGGGCTTTGTGTAGACTGAGGTTGTAAATTTGTGCCCTGTGTAATTAATGCTTACATCTAAAAAATGTAACTCCGTGCAACTGACCTCAACCAGGAATTCAACCTATCATTCAACCTATCCAATGTACCGGACCATAGGAAGAATGTATCGTCCAAAAAATAAAAGTATTTTCAAAATAGTCCATGTAAATGTTGGCATATACAGGTGCCATGTTAGCACCTATGGCACAGCCCTGTAACTGTAAATAAAACTCAACCTTGAAGTGAAAATCATTTTTCAGCAGGACATTTTCAAGAAGATTGCAAACTAAATTAATTGTGTGGTTAGGTAGATTCCTTAGGGACAAGTAATGCATTCAATTCCCTCGTCATGGGGTATAGATGTGAAAAGATCTTCTGACATCCAGGGAACATAAGAAAAATTCACCTGTTGGTATAGTTATGTTTGCCAGCCTATTGAGAAATTCCATGGTGTCAGTAAGACAGGGTTTTAACCATGGCAATATTTCTTGTAGATATGTGTCTATATAAATAGCCAATGGTTGCCAAATAGACCCAACAACAATTGGCCATCGGGGGGGATTGATGAGCTTCTTATAAATCTTAGGGAGAAAGTACACATGAGGGGCCTTGGGATGTTCAGAAGTAACTGTGCAAACTCATCTGTAATAAGCCCTTCCATTATGGCAGAATTTAATAAAATGTTGACTTCATTTTTGTATTTCCAGATGAGGTCCCCATTAAGTGTTTTATAATGGGCTGTATTATTTAATTGGCGTTTAGCCTCCAAATCATAATCAGTAGTATTTAAAACTACTATCCCTCCACCCTTGTCCACTTGGGTAATGGTTACTAGAGTGTTCTCTTGCAAGGTTTTCAAAGCTACTTTTTCGTCTAGGGAAATATTCTTGTGTATAGGCTTAGATTTTTGTTGAAAGATTTATTAAATTCCAACATGACTATCGACTCAAAGGCCTCAATGCAGGGGTAATTACCTGGGGGACAAATTTACTCCTGGACCCCAACTTGTACTTGAGGGATGACAAGCTAGGTTCCGAGGTACTGCGGTTAGCTTTATCTGAAAAATATGCTTTGGGCTTTAGTGACCTTATAAAGCGAAACCAGTCAATAGAAAAAGAGAAAGCTGGCACCGTAAATGCAGGGACAACATTTAGCCCTTTTTCTAGTACTGAAGATTCCGCCTTAGAGAGTTTGTATTTTGCCAAAATATTATTCACGTTCTTCCTACTGATTCACGACTGGCCTGCTTACACATCATACCATCCACCAGATCTGTTAAAGGGGTCTGCCTCGAAGTCAGATGTAACATGTCAGGTGCATAGCATCTACAGATGAGTAACCTACAAAGTCATAGGGAGGAGGAGCAGTCTATTCCCAGGCAACAATTGTTTGGAAAAAATGTTATGAACCCGAATAAAAGCCCTAAGAATACCTTTTATTTCTTCGTTTGATTCGAACTCTAAGGTCTGCCGAAAATTAACATTAAGTAGTTGCTAATTTTATTCCTCTTCCTTTCAGATAAAAAAGCTTTGTTTGATTACCATCCAGGGACAGGTAATGTTTCCTTTTTCCCTTCCCCTTATATGCATGATTATCATATGTCTAAGTATTTGATACCTTTTTTTAACATTTATCTATTTAGGTTGTTATGTTTGTTGCCAATTTGTTTCTTGGTATTTTGTTCATTTCCTTCTTTAGGTACTTTGTTTCAAATTTAAAATGATCACACTACACAAATCTACCACAATGGATATGCGACTATGAACTATATCTGACTTATTTCTATTGGTCTTTATAGACTATAATCTTTCACTACAATTATTGTTAATTATATGACAATTTTGGTTTAATTGAACACCCTATAAATTATGTTTGTACCACATTTGCATTATGCTTGACAAAGGGGCGTGTCCCTGAAACCTTGCACTACTGCATTAATAAAATTGCAAGGACTTGCCCCATTATCTCAATTCCTGTGTGCCAGTGAATTTCTTCATACCTTGGATGTGAGCACCAGGATAAGACTTCAGGGTTTGTGAGGTGTCTGGTTTTTTCTAACCTTGCTTTTAAGTTTATCTGATCAGGCCACAATCCCTTTACTAGAGCAACACATGGAGAAGAAAGTTACTAAGCCGGAAAAAATCATGCTTTCAGGCTATTTATCTTAAAAATCATCAATCTCAGACCCCTTACTGAATCACTCCTATCTTCCTGCTTCTCCTTGCAGCACCCCTTTGTGAAGGCATTCTTTCCTGCAAAGCTCCCCAGGGTGGTGACTTCAAAAGCTCACTGTAGGAAGTTCACCCCCTAAACAGAAAAACAAAACAGGACAGACAACTGCTGCTCCAAAACAAAGGATGGAAAGATATCTCCAGCTTCTCCAGACATATTAGATAATTGATTGTATTGAAAAAGAACCCGTCTTCTGAAATAGTGTTTTCCAACTTCCGTGATTTTGAGGGCTAGAATTTGCTTGGCCTACGTAGTGGAGGGCCGATAATGGAAGCTAGTATTGACACTCCCAGTTACCCGCTTCGAACTCCACCCATGTTATCACAAGAACTTTTAAGATCATATCCATATTAATGGTGATAGCACACCAAAAAAGCTAATGGCTGGTGTCCATTGCAGGGATATCACCCATCACTCATATTTAATAAAAACGTTTATCAGGCTTTATACAAACCATGAGGTCACCATGGCAGGAAACTTCTGTGACTGCATGTCATTTTTAATTAAAACCAATCATGGAAAAGAACTGGCAAAAGCTACAAATATCCTGTTAACTATTCACCAGGTGAGGGTAGTATTTGTTTTCATATTTCTGTTCTCTTCACTCACTCCTGGCTCTGATTTTCGAAACTATGTATGACAAGTCAATTCTCCAGGTATGTTCATCGGCAGGCACCTGATACATTGTTTTCAAAGTTAGAGCTAGCCATGCAGTCAACAGAAAGGGTCAGACAGTGTTTTCCGTAGTAACTAAATTTACAAGTAACCATTACATGTAAAAAATGTGATGCTTAGAATTTTTTTTATCATGCAGTTTTTGGCATACCCTGCTACTTGCAGAGGGCATCTCCTGCTTACTGCACCTAGAAACACAAGTAACTTGCACCTAATGAATTACATGCTAATGTTGTTTCCATTCACATTCCAGTCTCTTATTCAGATCAGTGCATGGTTGCTAGGGTAATTTTGACCCTAGCAACCAGATTGCTGAAATTGCAAACTGGAGAGCTGCTGAATAAAAAGCTACATAATTCAAAAACCACATCACATAGTTACATAGTTACATAGTTAGATAGTTAAATTGGGTTGAAAAAAGACAAAGTCCATCAAGTTCAACCCCTCCAAATGAAAACCCAGCATCCATACATACACCCCTCTCTACTTATAATTAAATTCTATATACCCATACTAACTATAGAGCTTAGTATCACAATAGCCTTTGATATTATGTCTGTCCAAAAAATCATCCAAGCCATTCTTAAAGGCATTAACTGAATCAGCCATCACAACATCACCCAGCAGTGCATTCCACAACCTCACTGTCCTGACTGTAAAGAACCCCCTACGTTGCTTCAAATGAAAGTTCTTTCCTTCTAGTTCTAATGTACTTGTAAAGTGTAATCATGTCCCCTCGCAAGCGCCTTTTTTCCAGAGAAAACAACCCCAACTATTCCGTCCCTCTAACCAATTTAGTTGCACGTCTCTGCACTCTCTCCAGCTCATTTATATCCCTCTTAAGGACTGGAGTCCAAAACTGCACTGCATACTCCAGATGAGGCCTTACCAGGGACCTATAAAGAGGCATAATTATGTTTTCATCCCTTGAGTTAATGCCCTTTTTTATGCAAGACAGAACTTTATTTGCTTTAGTAGCCACAGAATGACATTGCCCAGAATTAGACAACGTGTTATCTACAAAGACCCCTAGATCCTTCTCATTTAAGGAAACACACTGCCATTTAGTGTATAACTTGCATTTATATTATTTTTGCCAAAGTGCATAACCTTGCATTTATCAACATTGAACCTCATTTTCCAGTTTTCTGCCCAGTTTTCCAGTTTAGACAAATCACTCTGCAAAGTGGCAGCATCCTGCATGGAACCTATAGTTCTGCACAATTTAGTATCATCTGCAAAAATAGAAACAGTACTTTCAATGCCCACCTCCAGGTCATTAATAAACAAGTTGAAAAGCAAGGGACCTAGTACAGAGCCCTGCGGTACTCCACTAACAACACTGGTCCAATTAGAAAATGTTCCATTTACCACCACTCTTTGTAGTCTATCTTTTAGCCAGTTCTCTATCCAGGTACAAATACTATGTTCCAGGCCAACATTCCTTAATTTAACCAGTAACCTTTTGTGTGGCACTGTATCAAATGCTTTAGCAAAATCTAAGTAAATCACATCCACTGCCATCCCAGAATCGAGGTCTCTACTTACATTCTCATAAAAAGAAATTAAGTTAGTTTGGCAAGATCTATTACGCATAAAACCATGCTGACACAAACTCATAGTATTATGATTTGCTATGAAGTCCAGTATCTTATCCTTTATTAACCCTTCGAAAAGCTTTCCTACCACTGACGTCAGACTAAATGGTCTATAGTTTTGAGGCTGAGAACGGGATCCTTTTTTGAATAGAGGCACCACATTAGCAATTCGCCAGTCTCTCGGCACTATGCCAGATCTCAATGAATTCTGAAAAATTAAGTAAAGAGGTTTGGCAATCACAGAGCTAAGCTCGCTAATTACCCTGGGATGAATACCATCTGGCCCTGGACCTTTGTTAATCTTAACATGTTCTAGTCTCTTTTGAATTTCATCATGTGTGAACAACGCATCATTAGTTGTATTACTAGAATTGGGACTGTTAAGAAGGAAACCTTCACTTACTGATTCCTCATTTGTGTAGACTGATGAAAAATATGAGTTCAGAATCTGCACTTTTATTTTGTTTTCATCAACCAGCTGACCTCCCTCTGATAGTAAGGGACCCACCCCTTCCTGCTTCATTTTTTTACTATTAACATATTTAAAAAATAATTTTGTATTTTTTTTACTGCTTGCTGCAATATCCTTTTCTATAACAATTTTAGCTTGCCTTATAGCTTCTTTGCATGATTTATTGGCCTCCTTGTACCTTATAAATGATTCGGCTGTACCAGCTAACTTGAAAGCTTTAAAAGCACGTCTTTTCTTACCCACCTCAACACCAACGCTTCTATTGAACCAAAAAGGTTTGGCTTTGCAACGACGTTCCTTGCTTACAAGTGGAATATACTGACAAGTATATTTATTAAGCAGCATTTTAAAGACTTCCTATTTTTGTTCTGTGTTTAACCCTGAGAAAAGCATTTCCCACTTAATATGTTGCAGAGATGCCCTTATACTGTCACAGTTTGCACGTCTGAAATTTAGTGTTTTAGTTACTCCCTTATAGAATTGCTTCTGCAACAGAATCTCAAAGGAGACCATGTTATGATCACTATTCCCTAAATGCTCACCCACACAAATGTTAGAGATGAGTTCAGTATTGTTAGTTATTACAAGGTCCAAAAGAGAGTTATTCCTAGTAGGTTCTTGAACGAGCTGGAATAAAAATTTGTCATTCAGCATATTTACAAACCTACTAGCTTTTTCTGTCTTAGCAACCCCATTACCCCAGTCAATGTCTGGATAATTGAAGTCACCCATAGCAACAACTTGACCCAGCTGTGAAGCCGCTTGTATCTGCAAGAGTAGCTGGGCTTCATACTCGACACTTATACGAGGTGGTTTATAGCATACACCAATGATAATTCTTTTTGTTACCTTTTGCCCAGTCAAAATCTCTACCCAGAGTGATTCTACACCCTCACCAGTGCCAGCTATTGTTATTTCTTTAGCGCATGGCTTTAATTCAGGCTTTACATACAAACACACTCCTCCACCCTTTTTAATCCCTCTGTCCCTCTTAAAAAGGGTGTAACCATTTAAATTCACAATCCAGTCACATGTTTCATCCCACCAGGTCTCAGTGATACCAATTATATCATAATTTTTAGAGCATGCAATAAATTCCAGGTCTCCCATTTTACCTGACAAACTCCATGCATTTGCCAGCATACAGCGGAGGATACTACTTTTACTTTTGAAATTTGCATTACTTAGTGAATAATTATAAGTTAAGTTAGTATTATTCTGTTTTCCTTGTAACAGAGGGACCTCCTTAGCTGGTAAACTGTATGCCCCCCTCACTCCTCCCCCATGACCCCTTACTAACCCCACTGCCCCGTCTTCCCTAGCTTCCCCATAATTCTTTATCTCACCCACCCCCCTCTTGCCTAGTTTAAACTCTCCTCCAACCTCTTAGCCATTCTTTCCCCTAGCACCGCAGACCCCCTTCCATTGAGGTGCAAACCGTCACGACTGTATAGGTTGTACCCCAACAAATAAAAAAAAACATAAAACCAATTGTAAATTATCTCAGAATATCACTCTCTTCATCATACTATTAGTTAACTCAAAGGTTATCAACCCATTTAAGAGTCTAAACGGGGTAATGTAATTAAAATTCTAAATGTGTGTTTTCAAGCACTGTTTGCCGGTTGCTATTTTTAGGCAAGTAACAAACTTAAGACAATCTTAGGAGTTGAGAGATCATACTACATTTTTGGTAATACATCCATTTCAAATGAGCCCTATAGTATATGAATTACTGCTATACTTTTGTTGTGTACTGTAGGATAAGAGGTCACAACTATACTGGTAACTACAAAATAGTATTTTAACCTATTAGTTGCAACCTGTTGCAAGGCAGGTCGAAAACTTACAGTCAATTGATAGAAAAAAGGTGTAGATGGTAGCTATCCAGAATAGAATTGAGTCTGAGTTGTTTGAGCCAAATATCTTATTCTTTGTCATGGTTTCACAATGTGTCCTTTGACTGCTGTTTGACTTCAACAAACTTCTGTGACTGTCTCCTTATATAAGATCAGAAAATAATATGTACAAAGCAGGGCTTCTGGAACAAAACAAAACAAAAAATGCATTATTCTGGTATGCAACATACAAATCTAGATGCTGAAAAAACCTAGAGTAAATAATGATCAAATATATGTTATATAAGGTCAAAGTGCCAACACACTCTGAAATTCTGTAAAATAGAAGATTGTATACATCAAACATAGAGATAACATAAATACAGCCAATAACCAATATAAACCCTATAGTTTGACAAAGGAGGATATATGCAGACAATATAAAAGGAGCCCAGGACAAAGCTTTAAGGAACCCCAACAAAGAGAGAGAGGTAAGGGAGAACTTGACACTCCATTGGTGGAGATAATTATCTGAGAGGTAAGAGGAAAACCAGGACAGGACAGTGTCACTGGGGTCAAGAGAATTGAGTTACTGGAGGAGGACGAGAGGGTGATCAACAGTGTCAAAAGTTGCTAAGAAAGTATTAGTAGTAGGAAGTAATGGTTGGCATTAGCTGATTTTTTGTTAGTAAGGATAGAGCAGTTTCAGTGGGGTGCAGTGAACTAAAGCCAGATTGTAAGCAGGTTATGATCAGAGAGGGATAGCATCAGTTGGTTCTATATTAAGCACTGAAGTAGTTCAGACATATAACGAAACAGAGAGGGGCTACCAAGGTTGGAGGGATCAATAGACTTTTTTTGAATAGGGTGATGCATGCATGTTTTAGTGGGAAGGTAAATATTCCAGTTGAGAGAGAAAGATTAAATGGATGGGTTAAGCTTTGATAAATGTAAGGATTGTGGAGAAGTTTATGAGGAATGGAATCAAGATGGCAGGTAATCAGATGCTGGGAAAGAAGTGACATGGAGAGGGAGCACAGAAGAGGGAATGCTGAGGAAGGGAGGCAAATGGCTAGGAAGATTTTATTGAGCACTGTCATTTTTGTTTTTGAAATATTCAGTAATATTTTGAGAAATGACTGAATGGTTGGTGAAGGGGAGGGCAATGAATTAGAGGTAGAGAAAATTGTACAGGTTTTTTAGATTCATTAAATGTGACTTTTTAGTGAATAAATAAGGTGAGTGAAGAAGGTTTGTCGGGCTAGGCAAAGCCTGATATTATAGTAAAATAGTGCAGATGTGTATCTGAGGGGAAAGATCAGAGAGCAGAAAAGGGGAGTTAAGCTGACAAAGGCAGATTTAAGATGACAATTTGGACCCTCCATACTGAGTTGGCAGCTTAACTACCCATGTATGGGTCCTCCTTGACAGAGATCTGCCTGAACATTGGCCAGTTATCTATTGGGCAAGTTTAGAAATCCTGTTGGGGCAAGAGCTGCATTGCTGCATTGATGCAGTCCCTTCCCAAGGCATTGACCATTGTTATGTTCCAAGCACAAAATAAAAGGCAAAAAGAAAGCCAAGCAGCAAGTTGCTGAATTTGGTGTAGAAGGATGGTGTATAAGAACGGTCATATTTTTACATAAAGCACTTTGTATCCAATCCACTGGCCAGGCTTTCTTCATAACTGAAATTTTGCATATCCTTTATTAGCTAGGTCAATCTTTTCTGGATTTGCTTTATTGTGCCTTTTTAGTATTAAACATGAACTGCACTGCATAATCTATACCAGCAGTATCAGTTTTTGTAAAGGGAACAAATTATATCCCATTAAATACAAGACATTGTTTTTCTTCCCCTTGCTGCGTGGAAGAATTGAGTAGCTCTGCATACTCTTGTGGGCAAACACATTTGATGCCCTCCCCGAATGATTCATCAACAGGTATGCTATAAGAGATGAACCCCTCTTAACAGTCATATACACTAATACTGACATTGGAGCAGGCTTTAATATTCTACTGTAATTGATCCAAGAATTGACAGATCTCACCACTCCCTTTATTGTAAGGCATTAAAGAGCTGATCTTCTATTCATACTTTGGCTCTGCACCAGACTGATCTGTCATAAAGAAGTCCCTATAAGACATTGACCCCAAGTGTGTTACTGCTAAGTATTATTTCATAAAAAGTATTAAGTTATGTGCCATATTCTGCTAGTGTATCCACAAACACTCCATTGCTCGGTCAATCAAAAATGGAATGAAGTGTCAATCAACTACAGCAAATATTTTGTTGAGGAAAAAAAATATTTAAAACAATTACCTTTCTAAATCTTAGTGCAAAGACCATTTAAAAATATATAAAGTATAAGAGAATATTTTAGCAGATGGTACCCCAGAATTTGGATTATACTGTTTTTCTTAACAAGGAACAATCAACTGAAGTCTTGCAATTTGTCTGATAACAAATATTAAATAGCACTGTACACTATTTTGCCCATGATTTGGTCACTATGGATAGCAATGCCACATACCTGCTGTGATGAACAAAACAAAGAAGGTGGTGAATCTTTACAATAAGATGATATGAAGAAGTTCCCACACCATCTGTACAGTCTGGCGTATTATTGTAAAATACACTTTCTGAATGTGCTATGGATTATATACATAACATATACTGTATATATACCCCAATCCATGCCAATCAGAAATAAATGTGCATTGTTACTTTGTGGAGTTTTAGGGTTTTTTTCAATGATCTACTGCTTCTGCTTTTAACATATTACACAAAGGACACACTCTTTGAGGGGAACTATGTTCACCTACCAAAACTTTTTTCAGTTCAGTTGTTGTCAGATTGTTCCCCAAAAATATAGACTCTTTTTTCAAACGCTTTTCTTATATCTTTTACTGTTTTTCTAAAATGACAGTTTATTGTTAGGGTCTCTGGAATTTCAGTCTGGCAGCTCAGTAATCCAGATTCTAAACTCAGCAGCATCTGTGGAATGTTAGCAACTATCAATTGCTAGCACAGCTACCTTTTAGGGATTCTGCTCAGCAGGATCAAGGATAAGAAATGTATCAAATAAATGTATCAAATATGGGTTCCATTGTCTCATTTACCCATTAATTTAACATTGGCAATGCAAAAAAATAAACCCTTTTTGATTTTTTTGCTGTGAAAACAACATATTTTGCTTCAACCTCCTTTAGTTAAGAAACTTGTTCCACTAAAACCCTGTTTCTTAACTTTGGAACTCCAGATGTTGGGATATAGCTCCCAGCATGCTTAACCCCTCAAATATATGTTGAATACCACTGGAAGTTGTGATCTAGTTATGTGGTGCCCCATGGTTAAAACAGAATAAAAAATGAGCTACCTCTGAGGTTGTATTTCACTGGGAGAAAACCCTTACTAGAATTTGAGATTTATCTCTACATATAAAAGTGCAGTAACCAAAGTCTACAATGAGCTCCTGCTTCTATATTAAATAGATTTGTTCATATCATATTAATAATGTTTGAAATCTTTGCTGCTTGACAAACAGTTGCAGCTTATATATGAACACTGGACACATTTAAACTTGGGCAGTAATCCATAGAAACTAGTCAATGGTTAGCTTTTTTCAGCCTGCTGTAAGTTAAACAAGAAAAGCAAACAAGTGAGGACTGTGAAGTTGTGGAACACTCTCCTCAACCATGTTTTTGTTTCTTAAGCATTTTTCATTCTTAAAAGAACACTATACCACCCAAACAATGTAGGTCTCTATAAAAGATATTGCATAAAACAACTCATATGTAAAGGTGGCCATAGATGCAAAGATCCGCTCGTTTGGCGATGTTGCCAAACGAGCGGATCTTTCCCCGATATGCCATTAACAGGCATGGCTATATCGGGGGTAATCTGATTGTTCGGCCGTACGGCCGAACGATCAGATTACGATGTGCCATGAGCTCCGGCGGGATCGGTCGGGTCAAAATCAAACCTGACCGATCGACCAAACGACCGATCTCCGCCGGACGAAAGAAGTCGGCACATGCCACACACGATCCGAAAATCGTACGAATCCTCGATTCGTACGATCGGATCTGTGTGTCTATGGCCACCTTTAGACCCTGTTTCATGTAAATAAACCATTTTCATAATAATATACTTTTCTAGTAGTATGTGCCATTGGGTAATCATAAATAGAAAATTGCCATTTTAAAAAATAAGGGCCACCCCCTGAGATCATACGATTCACTGTGCACACAAACATACCAAACAATCTATACTTGTTAGGTCACATGAGCCAATTAACAGACAGAGTTGTGTCTTTTGCTTCAACACTTCTTCCTGTTACAGTTAGGGGCATATTTATCAAGGGTCGAATTTCAAATTTGAAAAGCTTTTAAATTAGAATTCAAAAAGACCAACCAAAATTAAGTTGAAGGTTTTTTTTGGCTGAATAGGTCAGTTTTTGATCGAATAGGTCCATAAGGACAATATTTACTTAAGTATATATACCAGTTTGGTAAGATTCTTTAATATGCCACTTAATATGATATAAACTATCTGTTGCTTAAGTATTCATTTTGGGGGTATAGTTCTACTTTAAGCACTAGCATATTTTAACATAAATTAGCTGCAATCTTTCCATTCCCATTAATTGCTGCAGAAACTCAGCAACTTCTACTAGCCAAGTGTTTTAAATGCCAAATTGAATCATTTGAATTTCTATTTTTTTCACAAATCAATTTTTTTTTCTCTAAAATGTTTTTTTCTATTTTGTTGGGAAGGGGTTTCACTTCACCATGGAAATGATTCTGCACCACTGTGGACGTCCAGGTCTTTTTGCGTTGCTAAGTTCACCAGTGCTTTCTTGGTGCTTAGTGCTTATTTCTTTCTCAGCATGTACCAAACTGTAGATTTTGCCACTCCTAATATTGTAGCAATTTCTCTGATAGTTTTTTTCTGTTTTTGCAGCTTAAGGATGAGTTCTCAAATCAACTCCAGGGCTTTTATCTGCTTCATTGATAATGACATAAAGGAATTGCCCACGCCTGCCCATGAAATAGCCTTTGAATCAATTGTCCAATTGCTTTTGAGCCCCTGAAATGAAATAATTGTGTTAAAAAAAGGCTTTAGTTCCTCACATTTTTTTGCAATATTTTTGTTGAATCCACTAATTTAAAGCTGAAAGTCTGCAGTTCAACTGCATCGGAGTTGTTTCAAAGGCTATTTCATGGCTCACCCCTTAGGCATTCATCCACTGTGGTGTGATATCACATTGTGGTGAAACATGGTGTCTTAAACTTCAAAATGAATTAATGGCAAGCCCCATTTTTCTCCTGCATGTGGGCCAAGCACATTTGTAGGCCGATCATGGGATTTTTCTCCCATGCTCCAAAAACATAGAAGCAGATTAATTGGCTCATAATAAAATTGGCACCAGGGCCTTAGCAACATCATTCTGTTGGGGCAGCGAATGATGTATAATCTCTGTACATGTGTTGACAATATAAATATGAGATAATAAACATAACATGGAGTCACTTGCCCTACATTCATAACAGCATTTTCTGATGTTAAGATTTGAATATATGTAGGAGAGCTGTGTACTTGTCTCTCCTCTGTATTGTTTCTGTGCAAGGAGGGGGAGGAGCCCCACCCTCTGTGAGCTGACTGGAAGGAAGAGGGAGAGAGAAAGTGCTGCTGGGGGAGAATCAGCAGACTACAAGTAAAGTGTACATACTCCCAGAGTTTGTGTGTGGAAACTTAGTAGGGAACTCGAGTGGCAGAAAAGCGTGCTCTCTTTAGGGTGCAGAAGGAAAGGGGTCCTTGTCAGGGCTCTGAGCAACAAAGTGTGCTCTTCTCGGGGCACGGAAAGCCAAAGGGAGTCCTTCTCAGGACTTTGAAGCAACTGCCACATAAGTCCCTTCAGCAGTCCAGAGATCATTAGCTGTGGTATTTGAGTGAAGTTGCTCCTGGCTGGCAGGCTACCTGTACCACTGCAATTTAAAGGTATAGTGTCCTGCCAAATAAACACATGAACCGTTCCACTGTGTATGTGTATTGGGGATCATAGAAGTTCCCAGGGAGGAGTATTACAGTTCAACCTGTCCTGACCTTGGGTGGAGGCATGCCATTTTAGAGTGAACCTGCTTTCCCATATAGTGGAGGCACAGGACTCCTGTAGCGCCACACGCAACTAAATGCGTGATAGATCTTGTGCAGTAGCAGAAGAGGGCTATATATACATTACACAATGTTTGCTTCAGAACATCTACAGCATATTTACTCAACTTATATTGTAAAAGGCATCCATTCACAGCCCCAATCACTTCATCAAACCCCTGACTGCACATTTCAACTGCAGAAAATGATTTGGGGCTTGTAGCATTATGGTCATCTGGTCAAGAAGAAAGGAATTCAATTATTTGCTAGCTCTTGTGTAGAGAACCTCATATACTGCTTTTACGAGTTTTCTGAAGAAACATAGCTATAGTGTAAAGCTCTTCCTCTTCCTTGCAATAATCATTTGGCATGTCCTTTATTGCTGGCACAGTAGGTTTCCTTTAAGATTTGGTTTGTGGAACACATTGGCCTAGCACTAAAGGACTACAACTTGTTTTCAAATATTTGCAACAATATTAACCTGAAGTAAAGAAGCTTCTTTAGCAGTGCTGTCCAACAAGTGGGGGGGGGGCTCAATAATTCAGAATACTGTGTGCTTGTGGCCAGAGTGTCATCAGAATTGTTTTGTGGAGTTTTTAAGCAATTTAAGGGGGGGGGGTGTTAGGCCACAACCAGCCTGACTAGCATGCTTTACAGTAGAACTTTGGTTTTACTTTTTTTTTTACAAATAGTTACTTGATCTTTTACCGCCATTAAATTGTGGCTTTAGCAGCATTCAACAGGCTGCTTACACCTCCACCAAATAAAGGGCATGTAAAGTCTAAAATAGAATAAGGCTAGAAATGCTGTATTTTGTATACTAAATATAAACATGAACTTACTGCACCACAAGCCTAATCAAATAAATAATTTATGCTTTCAAAGTTGGCTACAGGGGGACACCATCTTGTAACTTTGTTAAACATCTTTGCAAGACTAAGACTGTGCACATGCTCAGTGTGGTCTGGGCTGCTTAGAGATCGTCATAAACAAAGCTGCTTGAGTTCTGCATGGCTGGGAAGAAAGGCGGGGGCTCCTCCTGCTGTTCATAAGTATGATTGTTTCCCTGCTCAGCAATTAGGGACCATCTCACAATTCCACAGCAGTAAATGAAGGGAGAATTTCATTGCATACAGTCAGGTTTCTTATAAAAATGGTAAAATGGTACACATTTCTAATTAAGTATATTGGAGATCAATAAAGAAAGTAAAAATTGGATTTTATTTTTTTGCCTTTACATGCCCTTTAATCCCACAGCATGACTAAGAAAGGTTCAGGGCCCTCACAGAATTATTAAAACCCACTAAAACATATACGGGTAGGAAAGGAAATTGTTGTCTTAAAAAGTCTTTGTTGAGCCCTCAGAACAGGAATAGTTACATAGTTAAATTGGGTTGAAAAAAGATAAAGTCCATCAAGAATTCATGGCGTTTTTTAGATGCTGGATACACTATGGCACAAATGCATTTTGTCAGCCAAACCAGTGCACACGACTGCCACCTAATGCTAGGGCAGACTTATGTGCATAGAGTATAGTCAAACCTGTTGTAGTTTTTTTCTTTTCAAAGATCTCCTGATTGTGGTCATTTGTTGTTCAATTACTATCACTCATGCCAATGTAGAATACTAAACACCATTGCCCTTCAATCCTCCTGTTTCATTGTGAAAACCATTTGTCAGTGTATAATCTGTTACATTATCAGTGCCAAGCTCTGCTAACAATTTTTCTGTTCTCTAAACATAGATTATGTTTTTAAAAGATTTTCTTTTATTGATTTTCCATTAAAGGGGTTGTTCATCTTCAAACAATCAGTTGGTTTCAGATAGATCACCAGAAACAACGACTTTTTCCAAAGACTTTCTATTTTCTATGTGTGACGGTTTTTCTAATTTTGAAGTGTAAAGTATAATTTCTCTCCTTCTGAAGCAGCAGCTCTGGGAGGGGGGATCGCGGATCCTGTAAACTGTTCTAAATGGATACATTTAGTTGATACATTTCTTATCTTTGTCCCTGCTGAGCAGAATCTCTGGGTTTCATCACAGGCAGCTGTTAGAATTGATACAATTGTTGCTAATACTCCAGAGATGCTGCAGAGAAATGTATCAACTAAATGTTGCAAAATCATAACAGTTTAGAGTCTGCGCCTCAATTGCTGAGCTGCCAGACTCAAACACCAGAGACACGAACATTCACCTTTAAACTTAGATTTTGGAAAAAACGTAAAAAATAAATAATGGAAAGTAATTGAAAAAAGTCTTTATTTCTGGGGAACAATCTCAAAAGGACCTTGGAGTCCTTGTAGATGATAAACTTGGCTGTAGCAAGCAATGCCAGTCAGCAGCATCAAGGGCAAATAAGGTCTTGAGCTGTATTAAAAGGGGCATAGAGTCTAGGGAGGAGGGGGTCATTCTTCCACTGTATAGAGCACTTGTAAGGCCCCATCTAGAATATGCCGTACAGTTTTGGTCTCCATCACTCAAACAGGACATTATTGTATTAGAGAGGGTACAGAGAAGGGCAACTAAGCTGGTAAAAGGTATTGAAAATCTTAGCTATGAGGAAAGACTGGCCAAATTGGGGATGTTCACGCTGGAGAAGAGGCGCTTAAGGGGTGATATGATGACTATGTATAAATGTATAAGGGGATCATATAATAATCTCTCTAATGCTTTATTTCCCAGTAGGTCTTTCCAGCTGACACGAGGTCACCCATTCCGATTAGAAGAAAAGAGGTTCCGCCTAAATATTCGGAAGGGGTTTTTTTACAGTGAGAGCTGTGAAGATGTGGAATTCTCTCCCTGAATCAGTTGTACAGCCTGATACATTAGATAGCTTTAAGAAGGGGTTGGATGGCTTTTTAGCAAGTAAGGGAATACAGGGTTATGGGAAATAACTCATAGTCCAAGTTGATCCAGGGACTAGTCCGATTGCCATTTTGGAGTCAGGAAGGAATTTTTCCCCCTCTAAGGCAAATTGGAGAGGCTTCAGATGGGTTTTTTTCCTTCCTCTGGATCAACTGGCAGATAGGTAGTTAATAAAAAAAAAGGTTGAACTCGATGGACATGTGTCTTTTTTCAACATTACTTACTATGTTACTATGTAATCTAAAATCAACTTCCAAAAAGTGTTTGGAAGGTGAACAACCCCTTTAACATAAGAGAAGAAAAAGGAAGAAAAGACATACATCTGGATGACCCTGATACATACGTGCCAGCCTGTGTGGGGTTAAATACACGCTGTTTAAGAATTTAATGTGAATAAAGCAATATCTGATACATATATTGGTTTCTGGAATTTGCTCAAGTATATCTGCCCATTTTCCTTCATCTACTGATGGGAAATCAGAGGCCGATTTCCTACACACCTGACGTACGGGATCAAAATTCCCTTGAAGCACATTTGCATAAAACCAACTAAGGGGCTTGGTCAATTCGGGTCTACGAAGGTAGCGATCAAGGGGTAGACTCGGCTATCCATGGGGTCTCCTCCAGAAATTGGGCCCGAAATGCTTAATTAAAAGAATCTAAAGAACATCTGGTTATGAAGGCCATATTCCTGCTTGAGCTGGGCAAACTGTTTTAGCTCACCAGTTCCAATTATATCCCCTAGGTATTTCACTTTGGCATTAGCCCAGAAACTCACTTCAGACAAGGTTCTGAATTCTCCTAGGGCATTATTGCCCCAGAGAGGGGTTCATTTGGACCAGGTGTGAGATTTTTTTATGCCCTGAAACAACAATCCTCTTTCATGGGGGGGGATCATTGGGTACAGTGCTGGTAAGCCTCTATACAGCTGGTTGGCTAGAGCTTCGAAGGAAGAGAGGACTGCAGCCTCTACTACGGTGGCCTGGTTACTTGGGTCCGGATGGAGCCACCACCATGCATATACCAACTGACTAGCATAGAAATAATTTTGGAGGTCAGGAAGGGCTAGTCCCCTTTCTTTACTGGGGCCTGCAACATTCGCATGCTAATCCTAGGCCTCTCTCCTGCCCGAATAAAGTCTCTGATACATGCCTCGGGCTGCTTAAACCAAGCTTTCGGGAGTGTAATTGGTGCATTGTGGAATGCATGAAGGAACTTTGGCAGGAATATCATCTTAAAGATATTGACCCGACTAGGGAGGGATAAGGGTAAATTAGCCCAATGCTGTAATTTAGTTTTCAGGGATCTATCAGGGCTAAGTTTAGTTCTACATATTTCCTTTGGTCTTGGTGGAGTCTGATACCCAGGTAAATGAATGAAGAGACCCATTGAAGTTGTGTGACTTGGCCTCAAACATAAATAATGTTTAATTGCCACTTTAACAACAAATCTTGGTTAAGATAAAAGAATGTATAATAAAATGAAAGCAATGTTGGATTTCAGACCTCTCAGATTTGCTTTTGTTCAGCAAAAGGATTACTTCTCTAAAGCAACAGTTGGAGTGGCACTAACTAGAACGCTATGGGGCACATTTACTACTGAAAAAACGTAGAAATTCGACCATCGAATTGCAGTCGTTCGACATTCAAAGTTTTTTTTGATTGAATATGGCCATATGCGTTTGAAGTAAAATCGTTTGATCAATCATTTAAATCCTTGATTCGAACGATTTAATCGATTAATTTTAAGAAAAAAATTTTTTGACTTCTAAAAAATGTTGGCTATAGGTTCGAGGAGGTCTCCATAGGCTAGCATAGCAATTCGGCAGGTTTAAGGTGGTGAAGTGTGGAAATTTTTTTTAAAGAGACAGTACTTTGAATATTCGACCCTTTCAAAAATCAAAGTTTTTCCAGTTCGAATTGAATTTGAATTTGGCCTATTCGATGGTCCCCAAAAATTATTTAGAAATTTGAGTTTTTGAATTTGAAAATTCACTTCGACCCTTAGTAAATGTGCCCCTATGTATGATCTCTAATCTACACAGAAATTAATACACAGACAGCGGCAATCAATAAATATTTATTGTGGGGAAAAAACATTGCAAAGGTACAGATGGAGAATGAACAGAAATACAGATGTAACATTCAATATGTCGTATTATTTAGTACGTTTTTCAAGTTTTCAAATTTAATAAAAATATGTATACAAGTAGTATATTTTCCACACCATTGCACAAAAGATTTAATCTTTTCTAAAGGAATACAATAGGATTAGAAAGCAAAAATGGAGAAAAATGCAAATTCTTCCCTTTCAGCTAATTGAAATTTCAGCGAACTGCCTACAAATCAATTTCTAATTTTTGGTCTATCCAGTTTTATAATCACCAGTACAAACATCTTCATGATAATACAGACTGCCAGTAATGTAATATATTTAGGTGCATTTTGCAATGACCAGTATTGTTATATGTGTCACATGCATTAGATACACAAGAGAACTAATGTTTTTTTACACAGTGTATTGGATTAACAAAGCAATATTAAGAAAGCAAGCATTCTCTATAATTAAAGACAATTTGACTATTATAGGCAACTTTTTCACAGTTGTTTCACAATTAACGATGTACACGTCAAAGTATGGCTGTTCCCAAACGTATAAATACAGTACAAAAAATCATGAAATTGAAGTCTTTTGCACAGAATAACCAGTGTCAGTATCTTTTACAAGCATGTACGGAAAAACAAACTCAATGTAAACACTACTATAAATGTATCATCCCTTTAAGATGTTAGTAATTGCAACGTGGCTTAACAACTCGAAGAATAAATACCAAACAGGTCCATCTGGGCCTGTAGCTAGTCATTAACAAAGCAAATCCTGCATGTCACACAGATAGCAGTCAGGCACAAAAGGAAACATAAAATGTAACCAAGTTGTCTACCTGGACATGATGGACATGTAGTATCCTTGCAGTGGATTAATTCACAGTACATACTTGAATAAAGATTAAATTGAACCCAATTCTAAGTTTCAATAATTATTTTTCATAAATAGGATTTAGTTGTATGGTTGCTGTTTTTTTGAGACATAAATGATTTCCAACTGCAAACAACTCCTACCACAACAATGCGGTTTTTTGTACAACAAATTGGTAAAATCTGTCAGTCACTCACAGCATGAGTGTGTTGGTTGAAGCCAGGGCAGCCATCAGTAACCATGAGGCCCCATTCTACCAAGTTAGCAGTTCCATCCCACAGGGGCCAACAATTATTAGCCCATTGGTCTCCTGGGTCCCACATGGCAGCATGCCTTGCTAACAAGACTAGAATGGGGCACCAATGGAAAAATAAATGCCCTGTGTACGTATAGTCATGTTCCTGATCCACCTGGCCACAACCTCGATGAAAGCACCGCCGTCCATGACCCAACCACTCCCAAACCTTAAACAGCCTCTTGATGGTGGCCCTGGTTATTATAGCTGAAAAAATGTTAGGTAGATGAACTCAACAAATAAACATTAAACATCTAAACAACCGTAGGACAAAACAAAAATATCTATTACAGTTCAGTAGATTTATTATAACAGTTAAATATGTCCCTTTAACACTAAGCTGGCATTTGTGTATAGTGATTAAGCTATATAATAAGTCATGTTTCCAACAACAGCTTTTAATGCAACCATGATGTAATGTTTCTGTTAAATAAAATATATTACTATTGGGCCACCAGTTGGACAGCCAGCCCTAATGTTAATTGGAAACTAGACAGTTTTGTGTTGAGGTACAAGGTCCCTTCTTGTGCAAGAAAATGAGAGGTATATTGTTTAAAGTCTACAGCAAAGCCTTCAGCAAAGGGACTTTTGCTACTGTGCATGCACTGTTTGCTCATTTGCATTAATCCTGCTGGTTACAAATATGATTATAGCTATGCAAAGGAGTGGGCAAGAGAGGGAATTCACACTATTGTTCAAAGATGTGCTAGCCTGACTGCTCAAGACCTTACACTTCCTTCCTCTGAATCAGTGTATGGGAGGAGGGGTTGCCTTTACCCAATAATCAGTTTGGGTGATTGCACAAAGTGATTTGCCACCAGTTTTAAATCTGCACTACATTACATTATTTTTAATTATGTGACTGATGTGCAATTTTCATTAATACGGTTGTAAAGTTATTTCAAGTTTTATCCCGCCCGTGGGTAGCACAGATTTCCAGCTGGCACTATGTCCCATCACCTTAAGGGTTCTAGTAACTAATTTTATGGAAACGAGTAATATCTGTTAATAAATGTTATATGCAAAATGTTTATTTCGGCAAACCTATTGTACTAGGCCCGAAGGTGAACATCCGCTATAACTTTTAAATGTGCGTAATCTTTCAGCAGCAAAACAAGACAAGATTTACTTTTACATGTGCACCTCACTTGCCGAGAAGCAAGTAGCAGAGAAGTTGCCAATGACAACGATGCCAAAGTGTTTTCCTACAGCTTGAAATACCATTTCAGTTATGAATTGGAAAGGCTCAAAAATATTTTTACAGTACTTTTTATTTACTTATTTATTTCTAAGTTTATTAATACAGAGATATCTACTATAGCAGCAATATGTTTCTAGAAACTGGAATTGCTAAATAACCTCAGAAACATTTCACCACTCAAGTCCAGTTGCTTCTGACTTGACGCTAGTAGTGTATATCATGACCTGGATAAATGAAAACCTTCATAGATACATAAATACAGATCCAAATGATGTTACCGATTTATGTATTAAAACGAAAAAAAAAATATACAATCAATATTAACGTTAGAGATCCTGATATTCATTAATGCAGAACTTAAACTAAAAAGTCTACAATAAAAAGATGTTGTACACATGAAAAAATATATTTATCTATTTAAAAAAAAAAAAGTCACAAAACTATTGAATGGCACAGAAGTTGTCACAGAGAAACAATATAGAAATATCAGTCTTTTACCAATATACTGTAAATAGTAGCAGCTATGGGCATTTTGAGCTACACAATAACTGGTGTGTCACATTCACTGACTAAGAAGCAAGTAAGCATACTGAAAAGACAAAAAAAAAAAAAAAAAACGGTTACTACTGGCTATTCAGTAGTGGCAGTGACAATTCAATGCATTTACATGTGAGCTGGTATTTTTAAAAAAAAAAAAAAAAAAAAAGTAGCCAAAGTCTAGATTATAAAAAATTAATTCACCTAGATAAAGGACATTGCTATGACTTTTTACTGAAAAGGCTTACCTAAAAACTTGCTTAGCTTAAATACTGGAAAAGCAGCTCTTTTGCACTAAACAAACATCAAATACCCCATCTAAAGGCCAATGTGCACATGAACAATTTCGAAATATATATATAAAAATAAAGGAGTGTGCTGATCCTATCTATATCTATCTATACATATACACACACAGATGAAGGATCAGCACACTTCTTAGTGAATGAATGCTTTTTTTATTGACGCAGCATCTTATCTGACGTTTCGGTCCCACCTGGGACTGAAATTAGAAACCCTTTTGACCTTGTGTTTTAGAATTTACTAACGACATGCCACGTTAGAGCCATTTTTTACATTTTAGTTAATGAAAAAAAAACAAAAAACAAAACAAAGGAACCTAGCAGTTCATTAAAAGCTGGTCTAATCTCACTAGTTTCAATCTTTTGTTTTAGTACATATTTCAGAGTTGTGTTAGGCATATATAACAATTATTCATAGATGATTCATCTTTCCTATTAATAAAGACTGTAGTGCCAAATAGAAGGATTTAATACCCTTAAAGGGATTCTGTCATGACTTTTATGGTGTAGTTTTTATTTCTAAATTACACTGTTTACATTACACATAATTGACTGTACCATATAAGATTTTATTCCTGAACCAACAAGTGTATTTTTTAGCTGTAATATTGGTGTGTAGGCAGCTATCTCAGGTCATCTTGCCTAATCCTGTGCTTTCAGAAAGAGCCAGCACTTCACGATGGAACTGCTTTCAGACAGGCTATTGTTTTTTCCTACTTAATGTAACTGAAGGAGTCACAATGGGACTTGGATTGTTCCTATTGAGTGCTATTCTCATATTTAGCAGGGAGTTATCTTGTGTCAGGGAGCGGTTATCCTGTTGCCTTCCCATTCTTCTGTTAATAGGCTACTTTTGATTTCAGTGCAGAAGTCTGCTGGTTCAGCACTAAACTGAAGCGTTTTGAAAAAAACATGTTTTCCCATGACAGAATCTCTTTAAGCAATATTTGCTACAGGAAATAAAATGTTTTCCCTATTTAAAAAAAAAAACAAAATTAAAAAAATGGCATGTGAGGCACTTGCTCAGCAAAAATGCTGTTTTTATGGTATATCTTTATATGGTATGTCAACACAGGTATGGGATTCCTTATTCTGCAACCAGTTATTCAGAAAGCTCTGAGTTATGGGAAGGCCATCAAACCCACAGCCATCCAAAGCATTCTGGAAAACAGATCCTAAACTTGTATTTGTAGGTTATGTTCCTCATATATGCTGTAGAGATTCTGGTCTAATACTGTTTAGATTAGGAAATACAAAAATTGTTATTGTAAAAGTCTAAATAACGTACATCACATATAATGAAATAACTTACAAAAATTTATTTTTTTTGCCCGCTTTCTGTAGTATAGCACATTTGCAGTTCGTTCAGTTGTTATTAACTTTAATGAAATAGTGAGCATTCTGCCACCCACAGAATTTCCAGTTGCTCCAAATTGCCCCGATAAACTTTCATGGTACTCACTCTGATCCAGCCAATTTTATCACAGGTCAAACAAATTACCTGGCCCATGCACAAAGGGTCATGATAATTAGTATGAAAGCCTACGGCAGGTGCAATAGTAGGTGTTGTGCCACCTAATGAGCTGGAAGTCCCTTACTATAGTGTAGTGTGTCACAGTCATAACATTTTTATTTTTCACTAACATAGTTCACCTGGCAGAGAACCATTCAATACCTTCATCAAGCAAAAGGTAATAATTGCAAAACATACAACCAATGCAATTATACCTATTTTTAACATCTATATTAAACATTATTATTACACCGAACAATGAACAACTACTTTTTAATGCATTGCATAGAGACTTGTGATTATTTAGTACCAGTCATTTACAGATGCAAAACAAGCTCTTATGAAGTAGATTAAACCATTTTGTACTTTAACGAAGCTTTTAAATTTGACAAAGAGCCAAGCTCAAAAGCTTACTAGAGAGAATAAAGAAAATAATTGCCTGTGTTCATAAAATCTGCATAAAAATGTAGTGCAATGTATGTATATCCCCATTCAACACCATCTATTTTACAGAGACATTTTTCAACAGCACTTTGCAAAATAAATGCAAAATGCTCAAATGCAAACTACATGGAAATTTTACAAAAATAAAGTATGCCTGTATTGAAACATAGAACATAGAAGTTGCTCTATAATTTATTACTGTCCTTTTAGCAACTGATATATTGAAATCTTACGCCCATTGTTTAAATTCATGCTAAATTTTGAGTCCTCAGGCTAGTGGCACACTTGTCTAATTCAGTTTTATGCGAAGAAGACAAAGTTGCTGCCTGTGTTTCTATGCAGACAGAGAAAATTCTAAGTGTGCCACTAAGTTTAGGGCAGTGGTACTCTTAAAATGAGCATTTTGGGATGACAATGCCCATTTACAAAGAAAACAGACAAAAAAAATAAATAAAAACCCAGTATGCTTGTGTGAGTATTTTGCTGTGTAGGTACCAGAAACAAGAAAATTTCAGATTTTAGATCAGTTTTTAAAATGTGCATTATTAATGTATTATTGGATATCGAGCCCATAGGGTAAATATCATTAAAATGGTTATTTCTATTACAATTTGGATATTATTTGTACTAACACCACTGCTGAATTCCAATAAAAGTGTATCCCTTAAGACACTAAGGCTGCCTCTTACATAACAGTATGTAAACTAATTGCTGCATAAACAATGTCCCTTCAAGTCCTTTTAATCTGCAAAGTACCCAGTGCCGAATATTTTGACCCTTTCATATACGAGGCTGCTTTTCCCCAAACATGGATCATGTGAAATAATCTAGATAGTTTTCAGATACATTGTTGCTAAATGCAGGAACTGGCAATTACACGGCACCCGTAAAAGATATGAAGGCATCACAAATGTTGGTGTCCGATGATCCCCTGGGAAGAAAGGAAAGTTAAATCTTAAAATTTGGGAATTTTTTTTCTCAAGTATTTAAAAAGATATAGTACACAAGAATTATACTCTCATGGCCTTAAAATGTTGGGAATTTGGAAATAAAATCTGGCATATTATTATGTCATTATAAGAAAAAAAAATTATATATATATTTTACAAAGAATGCTCTTATACATACAAATAAGATAATACATTTGCAGATATATTATTTTGTGTATTTTTATCAAAATGGCCATTTCTACATTCTCCGTCTCTCCCAATATTTTTCCATTATTAGTTGGATAAAGAACTAACCCCCATAGGTAATAAAACACACTAAATGTGCCCGGGGCAATAACCCATAGTACCCAAAAAGATGTTTGCTTTTAAACAGATGACCAGTTAGTTCGACCTACTGATTGGTTGCTATGGGTTACTGCTCCTGGGCAAACTTAGTGCCTTTAATTACATAATCCTGCAAATGCTTAACTCTGGAGCCCCTCTTCTGTTTTAGACCTAACAGATGAGGTCTTAAAGGAATAGTAACACCAAAAAATAAAAGTGTTTTAAATTAATGAAAATATCATGTACTGTTGCCCTGCAATGGTAAACCTGATCTGTTTGCTTCTGAAACACTACTATAGTTCATATAAACAAGCTGCTGTGTATCAACGGCGGAAATTGGAAAAAAAAGGCTATATGGCACAGGTTTATATATAAATAGTGGATAACAGAGAACACTTTTATGTTCTAGAGAGCTGCTCTCTTCTGTGTAACCTGAGCCTTTTCTCATTTGAATGGATGCCCCCACTGCTACAAAGCAGCTTATCTATATAAACAAATAGTAGTGTTTCTGAAGCAAAATTAGCAGTTTTATCAATGCAGGGCAACACTGCATCATATTTTGAGGTTACTATTCCTTTAATAGGGTTAAATAAAAAGAAACAAAGAGGGGGAATAAAGCTATGGCCATAAGAGGGCAGAAAAAAGCTAGCCGAAATCCTCTGGTTGATTTCTGCATTTTGAGCCAAAATCCTCCAAAGTTTGTTTGCGATTAGATTCAATGTGGACGAAAGAGGAGGCTACTGTCCGTGGTAGAAACAATAAAAATAGAAAACTAAAGATGAAAATTAGAAAATACAAATAATTTGAAAAATATAAAAGAGAGCTGCAGAAAAAAAGTCAAATATATTATAAAACCACAAATAAAAAAAATGAAGACTGATTGCAAACACATGGCCCGGAAAGGTATTCATGTTATTTTGATGTTAAGGAGCAGGTGTCATTGATATTGCAGTATATGTTAATGGTATGCAATAAAATTGTGGCTCAGTCACAGTTCTATATTAAAGTAAATATGATAGCCGTGAATAGTTACCAACAACTACCATAGAGCTGTTTGCAAGCTGTCTATACGTTGTGCTGCTATATTTTGTTTGCAGCTTCTGTAAATGTTAATTCTCGTTTTTAGAAAGCTTTAATAATGCACTTTTCCTTAACTTTAAAGAGAAGGGGGGGGGGGGTAACTTGCTTGTACAGCACTGTTGAAGGCAAAGTGTGTATTGAAGGCTGAGCAGCCTTTATAGTTACTGTAAGGGTGGTTAAAAGGTGCATATAATGCCCCTATAGGCATTAAATATCTTCCCTGGACACTGTACTAATGCACAGAATGAAGCCTCTGCAGAAATACTAAAGTACCCTTCATATACATGGTGCATATTACCAGTCTATCTATAAATGTACCTACAGGCAACTCTACCCTGCCAACATATATCTTCTATATGTGCCCACAAGTGCCTTTTGCGATTTCCATAAATTATTGTGTATGGAAATCCTTATCTACTTGCCTGTTTTTAAAGGAGAAGGAAAGGTTAAAACTAAGTAAGCCTTATCAGAAAGGTCCATCTAAATATACCAGTAAACCCCCAAAGTAATGTTGCTCTGAGTCCCCTGTCAAAAGAAACACAGCATTTCTTTCCTTCTATTGTGTACTCATGGGCTTCTGTATCAGACTTCCTGCCTTCAGCTTAAACCTCATTGCCCTGGGCATGAGCATGCTCAGTTTGTTCCTCCCCCCCCCCCCTCCCTTCTCTACTGTAATCTGAGCCCAGAGCAGGGAGAGACTCAGACAGGAAGTGATGTCACACCATGTTAATACTGCAGCTCCTATTCTAAACAAACAGAGAGTTTCTAGAGCTTTTTACTCAGGTATGGTTATACATTCTACAGAATAAATATAGCATTCTAGCTTGCACTATTGCAGCTAATCTATTGCCAATAAAATGCCTCAGTAGCTTTCCTTCTCCTTTAAGGATTATTTACATCTAAGTTAGGATCATGGTTACATGGTACTGTTTTATTATTACAGCGAAAAAAAATTGAATAGTATGGGGGGGTGTGGATGTGTGTGTGTCTGTCTCAGGATTGTCAACAAAAGTCTTTACTGGGGGAATGCAGAGGTACGCTATAACAATGTTTTTAAGCAACACATGATAAAAATCTGCCAGTACTTACATGCATGTATTCTCCAAGGACCGCTACAAAAATAAAATAATAATTAACCATAGAAAAAATTAACCAATTTTTTTTCCCCATTTTTAGACAGTGGTGTTGCAGTAGGTATCATGCAAAGCTTCTGATACAGTGTCATATAAATATTTGCTTATCTGTATACAGAAAGAGAACTGGCTAAAAATTGTGTAATGATAGGTCAATGGTATAGTTATGGGTCCTAAGTAGTGGGCTGCAGTATTCTGTAATGTACGATATTGGAAACAGCTTCAGTTTTTTTCACTTGGGCAAAAGGTAGCACCTAATGGAAGTGCCCTTTTCAACCTAAAATAAGCACATGGTAAAGAGGACACCAACTTGTTTAAATGGGTGGTCCGAACCATCTGGAGCCATTCTAAATCTGTCCAACCCCACATGGTCAAGAGGTCGACTTCCAACACTGTAGTTTCTTGGGCGTCTGACAGTATCAGAGCTGGACAGAGGGGTAAAGCTGTTTCTTCTCATTCGCATGGGTGCTTGACTTTGATCAAATATGCCCTGAAAACAATGTTGAAAGGAAATTAAATGGTTTAATTGTATGTGGTTTCAATTACTATTAAATTAAAACATATACAATGCCAATCAGTTTTATTTATTTTAGTAAAATGAATACAACAATACAGGTTTAAGCAAGAAATGGATGGGGAAATTTATTCTTATGAAAATGATGTAAAAACACAAGTCTATTGTTTTAAGCAATACAGTAATATGTCATAATATATTACCAAGAATTTAGCTGAAAAGACATTGCTGCAATAAAGATTAGTTAGAAGTAGTTTACCGATACTACAGGCAAGTTTCATAATACTTCCTAACATCAGTATGTCGCTAGAAAAACCTATATAAAAGTTTTTATCTAAACCCAAGGAAATATAAACATACATAGTCTAAGAGGGGTGCACTGCAAATACAAAATCAATACAAAACTTTAAAAGACAGGATGCTGAATGGAAGCACAACATATTCAAAAGTCCTATTTTATCACATTAGTCAAGCAAAATTAACTCTAATTACACTCTATAAATTATTTGAATCTTGTTTCCTACAGTCTGGGAAATCATAATTATAGCAAGCAGGCAAGAGCCATTTTGTGGACACTGTTATTAAGGCAAGCCTTGGATCTTCTCAGAATCTTGTTTGTGCACCAGAATGAGGGACCCAATGACCATCCCCATGCCCTGGCTACACAATTAAACGGTGAAGAGAACGGGGGAGTGTGTTGAGAGTAGTTACATCTAGGAAGCGCTGAATGGAAATTGAAAGTAATTGTCTGCCCAACCTCTATGCCTAAGGCATAGAGGAGGGGCAGACAATATGTGATTGACAGATGAAATTTTTTTAAATTGGATTTCAGGTTTAATTTGAAAAGGACTTTTTATTATACAGCTTTTTGTGTGTGGGTGAAAGGTCTACTTTAAAGACTAATTAAGTTTAAAAAATAAATTGCTGTTTAAGCATGAAACCTGTCCAAAACTTTAAGGCAATAATTGTGTAAAAGTTTTCTTTAACACATCAACATTTGGTCTTCATTCAAACAGTATAAAACGATAAAGGTGATTTACTTAAACAAAAAAAAAAAAGGAACTGCAATAATTTATTCAACAAAAAATTTACATTTTATTTCCTGTACAAAAACGAAGTACACCTGGCTCTAATACCTAGGGAGTTATTTATCAAAGGTCGAGTTTTAGTGGTTTGTGAGGTTTTATTTATTATTTTGATCTATGAAAAAACTTGAATGTAAAAACTTGAATCAGTGAATTCAGGGTGAAGAACCAGACCACTCTAATAGTGGTGTTTTTTTGCCGAAAAATAGATTAGCTTGAATTTATCACAATAGTTTTTATATTGCCTTTATTTGCCCTGATCCTAAAGTCTCATTTTAATAAAAAAAAAAAAAAACTGCCTGTATGCCCTGACCCTAAAGCCTCATTTTAATAAAAAAACATCACTTGAACTACCACCCCTCTATTTTTTACACCTACACTTGTTACTACTCTAGTTAACATGATTAAAGAAACATATGTATTAAGTTATTAATAACTACCATATATATTTCATAAAAGGCAATGATCATTACAGAAGCCAAAAAAAAACCAAAAAACACAAAACACTTACTGCTGGCTTTTCACGGTGTGTGTCGACAGCATCAACATTCAGTTTTATCATTTCCACTTTACAACCTTGTTGGAAGGAAAGAGGGAATTAGAAACTCTCAAGCATAACATACAACATGAGTATTAAGCATGCATACCAACAGGACCAAGTTTATCTTGTTTATTTTTTTTTCTACTTTCTCTTTAATAAGCATCGACGGGTAATTTTAAATGATATCAAATTGTTACTGTTCTCAATTTATTCCCTTCAGAAGTATATGCAGAAGCACCAAGAAACACCCTATGTGATTTAATATAGAGGTAAAGAAGTTAATAGGAATAAAGAGAAAGGCATTTAAAACTACAAGTCTGGGTGAATAGAAGCTGCATTTAATGTTGTAAAACAGCAATATGGACAGCAAATATTGGAAATGAGGAGTGTATTGCGGAAGTTGCGAAGACTAAACCCCCCCCCCAACGCTTTTTTCAGTATATTTATAGTAAAAAGATGCACGTTGAGTGTTGCCCTGTAAATAATGGTACGAGTATGGTGGTAACAGATACAGAAAAACAAATGTGCTACATCAGTTCTTTTCTTCAGTGTATACAATAGAGGAGTGAGAGTTCCCAGACCCACCTCATAGCTGCACTGTTGGCTCCCCTCAAACTAGTCATTGGCTGACTGAGGATATGGTTCATAATGGTTTACTAAAAATTAATGTGAACAAGGCCAGTTGGAATACACCCATGGGTTTTAAGAGAGCTTAGTTCACTTTAAGACTGGCCTCAATTTCTGATTTTCTCAGACTCTCTCTAATCCATAGGAACCATAGCAGATGAAAGAAACGCTGATGTCATTCCTATGTTTAAAAAGGAATTAGAAGGAAGAAGGTTCTGTCTAAATATTTAGAAGGGTTTTTTTTTTTATTTACAGTGAGAGCTGTGAAGATGTGGAATTTCTCCCTGAATCAGTTGTACTGGCTGATAAATTAGAAGGGGTTGGGTGGCTTTTAAGCAAGTGAGGGAATACAAGGTTATGTTTTTATGCCTTCCTCTGGATCAACTAGCAGTTAAACAGGTTATATACAGACTTAAGTTGACTTAAGTTAACTCGATGGATGTGTGTCTTTTTTCAACCTAACTAACTTACTCTGTAGGATTCATTTTCACTAGCATAAAGAGGGCATAATGAGCATTAACATATCAGAAGGGTGTGAGGCAGCACTTTCAGCCATGGGAAGCTGTTTTGGAAATGAAATCACAGACTTGCTGCTCTACGCCACTGTTTTGGCAAAACTCAAATTTCAGCTGTTGAAGCAAGTATTTGTGAAGAGGCGGATTGCAGAAGCTTTGCTCATCTCAAATTGACATTGCTAATTAAAATATTATGGCTAGTGATGAGGGAAATTTTTTGCCGAGTTTCGCCGCAAAAATGACGCCCATGGACTCCAATGGGTGAAAAAAAATTGTTGTGCATCAAAAAATTGTCACCCACACACTTAAACGCATTTCTGCGAATTTTTCCCGTTTTTGTGAATTTCCGCCGAAATGCGTCAGATCTGCCCAATAATAATTGAAGCTTATTACGTTTTTTTCTGAATTGACAATTAGTTCCAAGACACTGTACCTGTTGCTGTATAGGAATGTAAAACTGTGCCTCCCCCACCATGTGTCATTGTGCTTCGTTTCCAAGCTGTTTGCAACTAAAGCAACTTTCAGTGACCACATGTTTGAACAGATTTTAGAAACAAACCCCTTTAAATGCTACATGCTAGGAAACTAAATGCTAAAATTCTAGTTCTTCTGTGAAGTAGCCCAGGGTCCCCACACTATGGGACAGACTTATTAAGGGTTGAATTGAAAATTCGAATTCTCAATTTTTTTTTTTATGGTCAAAACTGTCTGATTTGACTAGGGAATTATCAAAACTCGATTAGAATGTTTTAAAAAATATGAATTCGATTTTCGAGATTTATCATACTCTGGCTTTTTAAGAATTCGAATTCAAATATTTGCCACCTAAAACCAGCCGAATTACTGTTTAAGTCAATGACAGATGTCCAGGGATCAATTTGGAGATATTTGCAGCCTTTCTGACATTCGAGTTCTTTTCAGAGAAAAAACTCGAATAGCGTTTGATCGAATTTGATTCAAGTTTTCGGGTCATTTTATATTAGTCCGAGTTATAATCATTTGATTTTATGAATACATTTCGCCAGGTCAAAATTCAAATTCTTCTGAATTAAAGGGAGTTTAAAAAAAAAAAAAAACTCACATGAATTAGAAATTAGACTCTTAATGAATGTGCCTCTCCATGTTCTGTCCAAGAATGCACTCGAAATGCTATTATATTTTTATGTGGGATTTGGATTTTTTTTAAAGTATCACATAAAAAATTATAACATGTTATGATAAAGGTGGTAGCCTGGTATTCGCATAAACTATATTCACAAGTCTCCACAACACATTAGATCAATAATAGAGAGGATTTCAGGACTTATTGGATTGCCATTTTCATGCATCAATATATGGTGTTCTGAAAGGGTTGCTATGTCTTCTGTTGTATGTAGATAGACAGACATGACTTTAAATCTTTTCATTAAGTAATAGGGTATAAATCCTCGCTTTAAGAAGGGGTTGGATTACTTTTTAGCAAGTAGGGGAGTACAGGGGTTATGGAAGATACCACATAGTACAAGTTGATCCTGGGACTGATCCAATTGACATCTTCGAGCCAGGAAGGAATTTCTTCCCCCTCTGAGGCAAATTGGAGAGGCTTCAGATGTTTGTTTTCCCCTTCCTCTAGCAGGCAGGTTTTATATAGACATAAAAGTTTGAACTTTATGGACATGTGTCTTTTAAACCTTACTTACTATGTTACTATGAAAAATAAAGTTATATATGTTCGGCTGGGAAAACCGAATAGGGTTAAGAACAGGAATATTTGTTTTACAAATCACCCTACTACTATAAAGCAGTTACTTTACCATTGTTCAAGGAATATCCAATACACACAGGCAGAGCACCTATATCAACGGTTTTGCACTTGCTCGGGGAGCCCAGATCTACATCTATCAAACTTCCAATTTAAAGCTATAAATTCAGAATAGGTACATAAAGAAAATCTAATTTCATGCACCTTATACACTCCTTTTTGGGGATGTGAATTCTGTACCAAAACTCATTTTGAGGTAATACTGGGAAGACTGGGAAGTTGTGAGCCAATAGCTTCTCAGTATATTTTAGGTTTCAATGCAGTACCAGTATCTAGCTTCCAGTGACAAACGGAGATAGCTCAGGTCACCAGTGAAAATATTTTATATCATTGGGATTGCAGAGTTAAAGTGCCTGTTGTGAATCTAGTACAGGTATGGGAATAAAAGATCACATATCCCTAGTAGAACAAAATATTACTAATGAAGCACCAAATTTGTGATTCAACAAGGTAAAACTGCACTCAGACTTTAAACACAATATTACGTGCAAATGTATCATGATTAACAAGTTATAAACAAGTGGGTTTTGGGGCAGTTTAATATACTGTACACCTTCTACCATAGCTGCTGTAGCTATGAATGGGACTTTGGGGATGAGGCAATTGGACCAGGTTGGCTGGATAATGAAGTAAAAATAAATAAAATAATTGCTCCTGTAATTTATTACCTTATTTTGTTGAAATATGCTTGTAGAGATTTATGTGGCAGTAAGGACATTATGACAAGAAATAATTTCTGTGCAGGAAACTACCTAATATAATTGATTCAAGAGCCTGTTTTCTAACAAATGGATTACATTATATTTCGTATTGTGACAATGCTCCCAGTAAGTGCATGAATTGCTCAAAAATATTTAAGTGAACCCATACATAAAAAAGCAAGTATGTATATAAAAAAAAAAAAAACAAAAAAAAAAAAAAAACAGGTTTACCATAAGCAACAGGTGTCAATTTCAGTACAGTGTGCAGTGGGCATTTCAGGTATGGCAAATCATCTAAAAGAGAAAAAAAAAAAAAAAAACAATTAAGAAAAAAAGGTAAACAAGCAATTGAATATAATGCATGTACCGTTACAGTCAAGTAAAAAAAATTTGGTTAATCTGACTGATAGACCAGAGAATCGTCAAAATACATTTTAAGTAGACCAATTTTTTTAGGGATATCTAACAGAAGACAGTCAAGGTCGATTGCAGCCATTCTTGTCCTGCCTCCTGAGCTATTTAAAGGAGAACTAAAACTTAACAAAAGAAGTAGTCTAGAAATGTTTTAAATTATGTTTTGGGCTTCTGTACCAACCCAAGGCAACCACAACCTTTTAGCAGTGAATATCTGTGCCTCCAAAGATGCTGCAGTAGCTCCCCATCTTCTTTTTTACTGATCTACTGCACATGCTCTCTGCTGCTGTCAGTTACTGAGCTTAAAGAGATACTGACAACTGAAATTAAACTTTTTTTTACATCTACTATAATATTGGCTTTGCAAGCTACTTCTAACTTTGCCATAAAGTATTTGCATGATGCTTTTACCTTACTTGTCTGATCCCCCCTGTTCCTGTATGAGGGGGCTGCCATATTTGTGCAACAGGAGTCCGTTAGCATTAGAAACTGTAACTAACAGGCTGAGATGGGACAGTCTGGTTGGCAAAGTCAGAGTGTCAGAGAGTCAGGCTTAGGAACTTCAACTAACAATTATATACAAAAACAAACCTATCAGCAACAAATGATCAACATGACCTATAGGTAACATTTAATGTACATTCATATGCTAAAATTCATTTTTTAGTGTCGGTAACACTTTAAGTACCGACTCAAAATATACAGTACACAGAATATAAATGTCACAATATAAGGCTGATTAGTTATTAACCCAGATAATTGCTACATGGCAGCACAAAAACAAGTGCAACTAGCATCAGAAATTAATAATCAGCCCTGTAGCATCAGCTTATATGACAGGCCAACCTCATTTTCTGCTTGATAATTTGCGATGATCTCTAAGCTAAGCTTTTCAACAGCTGCTCAGTGAGTCCACTGAGCATTTGAGTGTTGCAGACACTTTCCAAGATGGTGATCCCCTTATGACAAGTCCTGGATCATTGCTGCTATGGAGAGGCTGAAACTTTAGGCTGGTGCAATAAATTCCATAAATAAAATATGGCATTTTTAGCCATATTAGTTCTCCTTTAAAAACACAGCAGGCTACATCCCAGAAATTGCGGTCTCTCTAAGCTTCAGTCACTCTTAACTGCAAGTTAAGAAAGTCATACTCTGGTATGATTTAATCTGCCTATTCAGGCTCCCCTCTCCCCCTCCAACAGCCTATGAAGAGAACAGGGCAGGTAACAAGATAACAGTTCACCTCCTGAAGAATTATGTTGCCTGAACTGATAGGAGCTTCTGTGTTTCTATGGTGATGCTGCTGTTTAGTTTTGGGCTAATAGCATTGCTGGTAGAGGAATCATCTCTGTCCACACACTACTCTGAAGATGCAAAAAAAATATATATATATTTTTGACTCCTACTTACTTGGTATTAAAATAAATACTTGCTCACCTGCACTTTTGTCCAGAAAGTAAGCCAGAAGACATCGCATAACAGCCTGATGACAGATTACAAGAATGTTCCCTTGTCGTTCAAGCTCCATAATAACCGGTTCAAGACGTTGCACAAGATCTTGATAAGACTAAGAAAACAAATGTTCCATTTGGCATTTCAAACAGTTACCAAACATAGTAAGTAACATAGTAAGTTAGGTTGAAAAAAAGACCATCAAGTTCAACCTTTTAACTTTTTTTAACCTGCTAACTGCCAGTTTATCCAGAGGAAAGCAAAACAACCATCTGAAGCCTCTCCAATTTGCCTCAGAGGGGGAAAAAAATCCTTCCTGACACCAAAATGGCAATCGGACTAGTGCCTGGATCAACTTGTACTATGAGCTATCTTCCATAACCCTGTATTCCCTCACCCGCTAAAAAGCCATCCAACACCTCCTTAAAGCGATCTAATGTATCAACTGATTCAGGGAGAGAATTCCACATCTTCACAGCTCTCACTGTAAAAAACACCTTCCGAATATTTAGGCGGAACCTCTTTTCTTCTAAACGGAATGGGTGACCTTGTGTCAGCTGGAAAGGTCTATTGGTAAATAAAGAATGATCCCCTCATATATTTATACAGTTATCACATCACCCCTTAAACGCCTCTTCTCCAGCATTAGCATCCACAATTTGGCCAGTCTTTCTTCATAGCTAAGATTTTCCATACCTTTTACCATCTCAGTTGCCCTTCTCTATACCCTCCCTAATACAATAATGACCTGGTATCAAATGCTTTGCCAAAATCCAAATAGATCACATCTACTGCCCCCCCCCACTGTCCAGCATCTTACTTACCTCATCATAAAAAGCAATCAAATTTGTCTGACATGACTTCATAAAGCCATGTGGATTGCTGTTGAATGTAATCCCTTAACAAGCCTTCAAATAATTTGCCCACCACAGATGTCAAATTTACTGGCCTATAATTGCCAGGCTGAGATCGTAATCCCTTTTTAAATATTGGAATGACATCAGCTTTTCTCCAATCCATAGGTACCATACCAGAAGAAAGCGAATCTGAGAAAATCAGAAATGGGGCTGGTCTAAAACTGAAGTAAGCTCTCTTAGAGCCCGGGAGTGTATGCCATCAGGCCCTGGAGCCTTGTTTACATTAATTTTATTAAAGCTTTATGGATCATATCCTGAGTCAGCCACTGACTAGATTGAGCTGAGCCATCAGTGCAGCTATGAAGTGAGCCTGGGAACTCAGACTCCTCTATTGTATACACTGAAGAAAAAGTACAGATTTAGCATATTTGCCTTTTCTGTATCTGTTACAACCATACTGGTGCTATTATTTAATGGAGCAACACTCTCAACCTGCATCTGTTTAATATTAATATATTTAAAAAACCTTTTGGGGTTAGTTTTAGCCTCTGCCGCAATGCAGCCTTTATTTCCTTTCTTTGCCTCCCGTATTGCTGATTTACAACATTTCATTTATTATAGGGTTTATATTCATTAAATGCAGCTTCTGTCCCAACAGACTTGTAGTTTTTAAATGAATCTCTCTTCTTTCCTATTAACTTCTTTACTGCTATATTAAGCCACATAGGGTGATTCTTAGAACAGTAATGATTTAATATTTTAAATGACAACCATTTCTGTTCTGTGTTTTTAGTAGAAAACTTAATGCCCCAATCAATGCTCTGAAGGGCACATTTGCTATAAGTTCTGGATCATTTGAGATCACTAGATCCAGAATAGCATCATTTCTGGTTGGCTCCTCAACAACCTGTGCCATACAATTGTCATGCAACAAATTTATAAACTTGTTCCCTTTAACTGATCTGGCCGTACTGTTGCTCCAGTCAATATCTTGGTAATTAAAATCCCCCATTATTATTACTTTACCCAGACTAGCAGCCTTTTCTATTTGCATCAGAAGCATAGCCTCCTCCTCACTTACATTAGGGGGTCTATAGCATACTCCTACAATTAATTTGCTGGACTCTTTACAATTGGTGAAGAACTCTATGGATAAGACTTCTGCCCCCTCAAACAATAATTAAAAAGTTCTATAAAAATGTACTGGAAAGTTGCTTAGATTACTTCAAACTATAGCATACTAAATGGTACTGCTGTCACCTGTGGAAAGAAGGTATTTTGCCACAACCACACAAATCAAATCAATAACAAAACCTCCATCTACTCTTTTTGTCGGAAAACATGAAGAACTGAAATATACAATGGTGCGAATGGTTTGACACCTTTGCAGAGTTTTTAAGATTTAAATAGATAAAATATGTTTTAATTAGATAACTGTATGTCTTAATTCAACTGCAGGTTTTCCCATATAGTTTTTAGGTAAAAACTCAAGATAATTTTTTTTCATCAAATGGAATTTGAATTATTTTCCTCCCTGTTATATATTAATGAAAAGAAAAAACAATCAATGTTAGATTCCATTTGATGAGAAACATTTATGTTTGCCATTTTATTTATGAATGAGAGGAAACTAATAGTATAGTTTTCAAGTTATTCCCTTAGTGTGGAAGATAATCAAACTAGCAATCACAGGAGTAATAATAAAATTGCACCACTTTAAGATGCAACTATTTTGGGCTCTATTCAGATATGCTTTAGCTGAGGAATACTGTCAACTTTTAACGTATTTATGATTATTTCCTTGCTGAATGACAGATCTGAGTTTCATCTTAAAATCCCAGACTGATGACATTTATCCATATGAATTTTTTTGATATAGAAAAATTCCTGGTTCTTTAAATAACCGCAAAATGTTCAAATCCCGAGCAACAAACAGGCCCAAGCTACAACACTGCAACTGCCATCACTGACTGAATTATAATAATCTCTATAATTTTTCCCAAGAACTGGACTCAAGACAGCTAAAAAGTTCAGCATTTTTTTTAGCAACTGGTGGGTGGGTATCCCTCTGGAACATACAAATCAGGGTGCCTGAGCATTCCCAGACTAAATTCAAAATGCATTCTGACACTTCAAAGACCCAAACCCCACAAAGACACAATATAAAGATGCAGCTTAGATCAGCCCCTCTGACATTTGTCCGAATGTCTAGATTATCAGGCCAATTTTGTGAAATCTAAGAAAAGATGCATCTAGGGTTCACTATAATCCTTTATTAAATAAATATGCAAATATATACCAGTTTTCATAGTTGATCATGATCCTTTGTTTCTTTTATTAAACTATTTTATTTTAAGATTATGCAGCTACCCAGTAGCTTAAGTAGAAAATGAGTGCTCATGTATAAAGTTCATATTAATTTGTTTATAAATGTCATATAAGTTCATTTTAAAAAAACAATGTAGCAGGGGATACAGGTATAATTGGCCCTGGCCTAGCCACTCGCCAGTAGTAAATCCAGAAAAGAAAGTTTTGCCAATACCTGTGTTTGCTTTCAACGGGGTGCTCCCACTTTTATTCAAGGTGCTTGCAGACACCTGATCATTTGTAAAGTGTCTGCAAGCACCTTGAATAAAAGTGGGAGCACCCCGTTGAAAGCAAACACAGGTATTGGCAAAACTTTCTTTTCTGGATATAAGTTCATTTTACCCTTATATTTTTCATTTGTAGGATGAATGTTGAATTATACTTTTTTTTTTAAAATGATTTCTTCAAAAGAAATATGTCACAAAATAAAAAATATCAAAGAGAAAATGACATGGCAGGGTAATTTATTTTCTTTATCTGCCAAATTATTAAGGGCCTTATTTATCAAAATCTGAATTTATAAAAAATTAAAATAAATAATACAATTTATAAAAAAAAAAAAGTCCAACCAAACTACACAATTGGACCTTATTTATTATTAAAAAAAAAGCAGGATTTAATCGGATCGGGTAAAAAAATTGAGCGAAAATCAGAATCATATGAGTTTTTGTGTTTTTTTCCCCCCGAAATCACTCAATTTTTTTTGGATTTTTGCATAAAGCCAGAAACAGTCAGATCTTCGGGCTAATTCCAGCGCAGATCACAGAAATGTCCAAATAGGTTAGGGACCTCTCCCATTGACTTATATACAACCTTTGCAGGTCTTTTTCAATCCTCAGGGTATAATAAATCTCTAAAAATTCTATTTTTTTTTCCCCACTAAAAACTCTCATTTTACAGTTAAAAAAAAAAAAAAACTAGAATTTTTGTAGCTTTTTGGATTCAGACTTTATTAAAGGACAAGGAAAGTTAAACTAAAGAAGTAGCTAGAAACGTTGTACATTATGTTTTGTGCTTCTGTACCAGCCCAAGGCAACCACAGCCCTTTAGAAGTAATGATCTGTGTCTCCAAAGATGCCCCAGTAGCTCCCCATCTTCTTTTCTGCTGATTCACTGCACATGCTCTGTGCTGCTTTCAGTTACTGAGCTTAGGGACCCACTCACAATATACAGTCTTAATACGTCACAATATAAGATTGATTAGTAATTATTACATTGCAGCACAGAAACCAGTGCAACTAGCATCAGAATTTAATAATCAGCCCTGTAGCATCAGCTTATATTACAGACAAACCTCATTTTCTCCTTGATAGTTTGTGACGACCCCTTATAGCCGCTCCCTAACACAAGATAACAGCTGCCTGGTAGATCCAAGAACAACACTCAATAGTAAAATCCCATGTCCCACTGAGACACATTCAGTTACATTGAGACGGTAAAACAGCAGCCTGCCAGAAAGCATTTCTCTCCTAAAGTGCAGGCACAAGTCACATGACATGGGGCAGCTGGGAAATTGACAATGTCTAGCCCCAAGTCAGATTTCAAAATTGAATATAAAAAAAATCTATTTGCTCTTTTGAGAAATGGATTCACCGCAGAATTCTGCTGGAGTAGCACTATTAACTGATGCGTTTTGAAAAAAACATGTTTTCCGATGACAGGATCCCTTTAGCTTCTCAACAGCTGCTCAGAGCCCACTGAGCATGTGAGTGCCGCAGACACTTTCCAAGATGGTGAACTCCTGTCACAAGTTTGAAGTCCTGGATCATTTTTTGCTATTGACAAGCTGAAACTTTAGGCTGGTGCAATAAGTTTAGCATATAAAACATGGCATTCTTAGTCCTATTCATTTTAAGGGTTTCCGTCTCCTTTAAATAACCCACTCTATGATTAAATATTACCCAAGCTTTCCATGTATTGTTTTTGTAGCCAAAAGCATTTGATGCATAAATGCAAATAAAATTATTTTAAGTCAGATACCTCTCCACCAGGATATCGATAAAGATATTTATCCTGATCCCTGAGTGCAAAATCTTCTGGGTATTTTTCATTAATCTCCTCATAAGTCAACTCTTCACAAACACCCTGGATAAGAACAAAAAATTAATACATTTTTACCCCAAGACTGTTAATATAATGGCAACATACAGTATGTGGTATTAGATCACATACAGAACTTATAGGGTCTTCTTTTCCAAAAGTATAAATGATTAGTTATTTAGTAAAAGAAAACTATACCCCCAAACAATGTAGGTCTCTATAAAAATATATTACATAAAACAGCTTATATGTAAAACCCTGCATCATGTAAATAAATCCTTTTAATGATATACTTTTTTAGTAGTACAATTAGGTCCATAAATCTTTGGACAGAGACAACTTTTTTCTAAATTTGGTTCTGTACATTACCACAATGAATTTAAAATAAAACAACTCAGATGCAGTTGAACTGCAGACTTTCATCTTTAATTCAGTGGGTAAAACAAAAAGACTGCATAAAAATGTTAAAAAACTGAAAATAAAATGTTCATTTCTAATACTAAGTTGAAAACCCTTTGCTGGATCTCATGATTCATGGGGCACACAAACAAACCAAAGGCACATATACATGTTAGGTTACATGAGCCCAATAATGGACACATTTCTGTCTATTGCTTCCTGTTACAGTTAGAGCTGCATTATTTCTGGTCAGGTGATCTCTAAATCAGCATACAGTTCATCACAACATGGTGGTTCAAGGTACAAGAGTCAAAAGACAATATTTGCTTAAATATATAATCCAGTTTGGTAAGATTCTTTAACGGGGTTGTTCACCTTCAAACACTTTTTTCAGTTCAATTGTTTTCGGTTAGCTCACCAGAAAGACTTTTTGCAATAACTTTCTATTTTCTATTTGTGATCATTTTTCCTAATATTAAAGTGTAAAGTTTAATTTTTCACATTCTTATGTCTTTCTAAAGCAGCTCTGGGTGTGGGGGGGGGGGTCACTGACTCTGTAACTGTTCTAATTGATATATTTAGTTGATACATTTTTTAATCTTTCTCCCTGCGGAATGCTCGAGTTTCATTAAAGGCAGCTGGTAGAATCGATGCAATAGTTTCTAATATTCCAAAGATACTGCTGAGAATTGTATCGACTAATGTATCAAATATGGAACAGTTTTGATTCTGCACCTGAATTACGGAGCTTCCAGACTGAAACAGCAGAGACAGGAACATTAAGGGCGAGGTCACACGTGACAAAATCGCGCAATTCGAAAATTTTCACAAAAAATAGTGAAAGTTGGAAATTGACGCAAATTTTCGTGAATTTATTCGCCCGCGGCGAAATGCGGGAATTCGTCTCAAATTCGTGCCAGGCGAATTTATTCGCCCATCCCTAGTGTTCAGCTTTTAAACCAGTCCAAGGCAACCACAGCCCTCTAGCAGTAAAGATCTGTGCCCCCAAAGATGCCCCAGTAGCTCCCCATCTTCTTGATTACAGGCAAACCCAGTGGCGTTTTAGGGGCTGCTCGGAGCCCACTGAGCATGTGAGTGCCACAGACACTTTCCAAGATGGTGACCACCTGAGACAAATATTGAAGTCTGGATCATTGCTGCAATTGAGAGGCTGAAACTTTAGGCTAGTACAGGGATCAGCAACCTTTACTATCAAAAGAGCCATTTTGCCCCCTCTTCCACTAAAGAAAAATAGTCTGGAGCCAACAAAACATAACACAGCTTATAAACTTTTAAAAGGTTTAACCTTTTTTTAATTTTAACTGTTACAACAGAATACAACAAACAGAAGTACAGTGTGTATGTGTAGGCCTACTTTAAAATAAATGAAACACTGAATAGCCCTAATAAATGCTAGTGAGTGAGCTTACCGCAGTCATACACTCAAGAAGCCGCCAGCAGGTGTGAGGGTTGTATAGACGACGTGACAGGCAAAGCCGCAACAAGCAGGAAGAAGAGCCGCGGGTTGCCTACCCCTGGGCTAGTACAACAGGTTCAATATGTAAAATATGCCATTTCTAACCATATTCATTTTAGGGTTTAGTTCTCCTTTAACTTCTCATTTGATTTCTAAATATTCCTAATATTTTACTTACCACCCATTCAGCCAGTAAAATGCCATACCCAGATTCTAAAAGTTACATTATTGACAATTCGTCATTAGGCATTGCTCTAAACTTTTTGGCACAAATATTACATGGGTAAACTGTGTAATAATTGTGTGTGCTTTACTCGAGTAAAGGCTATACAAGTTAATATTTGGGAGGGGAGCTTATATTTGTCTCTCTACATTGGCATTACACAAGCAGGGAAAACATATATACAAGCTTTCATCTGGTTCCCTGCTTGCACAAGAGAGGCAGGCAGAGACAGCAGCAATATAACACACAGAAGGTTTGATCTTGTTCATATACTTACAGCATCAATTTCATTAAGTATCTTCCATTGCTCATAAGACACACCAAGGGCTTCTGCCGTTTGTATTGTTCTCTTGAGCTGGCTAGTCCAAACTTTAAGGTCCGCAATTTCCTGTTCTTCTATAAACTTTCTTAGTGCCTGTGCAAACTAATAAAAGCAATAAGGTATATCATCCTTGTCCCATAAAAAGTAAATGAAGCTAAAAACAAAATGTCTGCCAGAAAATATACTATTAAGTAGATTTAAATTTACTATTACAATTTTATATTGCTAAAACAGAAATTTAAAATTTTTGCCATAGAAATTTAAAATAATTTCCATGATATGAAATTTCCTTTTTCAAACAGTTCTCCTTTAAATAAAAGGCTAGTTTTTAAGTAGAAAAGATTAATGAAATACAAAGAAATTGCCCTAAACTGCAAAGTTTGAAGAGCAAATAAAATGGAATTCAACTGTGGCACTACAAATGCGGTTAGTACTTACTTGTTTTCCTCTTGGAGATAGCCCTGAATCTCCTCCAATCCTCCCGACAAGGTTACATTCACTCTCACCATGTCGACACAAGTAGATGGTTCGTGGCTGGACATGTATGTTCATGAGGTAGTACACAATCTTACTCTGGATATAATCCTGTACACGGTTAACAAGGAACCTCTGTCCAACATTGATGACTTTAATAAGAGAATGATCCCTACAGTAAAGAGTAGTTTCCCATTGAAGACAATATATTTTAACTCAAGCAAGGCATACAGAAGCATATTAAGGAACAGTAATATCAAAGTTAAAGTGTTAAATAGATAGGAGATAAGCTCTGTAGAATACGAGTTTAGTGCTTACATAGGAACCTAAACTTATTGTATTCAACAGAGCTTGCCTGCTACCTACTCTGAAAAAGGAGAAAAGGCACAGGTTACAGACACACAGGTAAAATGAGCTACACAGCAGCTCATTTATATAAACTACATCAGTATTTCTGGGGGGGGGGGGAAAGCAGGTCTTCATTTCACAAACTTTCATTCTGCATTAAAGGAAAACTATACCCCCAAAATGAATACTTAAGCAACAGATAGTTTATATCAAATTGAATGACATATTCAAGAATCTTACCAAACTGGGATATATATTTACATAAATATTGCCCTTTTACATCTCTTGCCTTGAACCACCATTTCGTGACTCTATCTGTGCTGCCTCAGAGATCACCTGACCAGAAATACTACAACTCTAACTGTAACAGGAAGAAGTGAGGAAGCAAAAGGCAGAACTCTGTCTGTTAATTGGCTCATGTGACCTTACATGTGGTTTGTATGTGTGCACAGTGAATCTTACGATCTCAGGGGGCGGCCCTTATTTTTTAAAATGGCAATTTTCTATTTATGATTACCCAATGGCACATACTACTAAAAAAGTATATTATTATGATAATGGTTCATTTACATGAAGCAGAGTTTTACACAAGAGCTGTTTTACTTACTATCTTTTAATAGAGACCTACATTGTTTGGGGGGTATAGTTTTCCTTTAAAGGGCTGAACACTAAGCTTGATGTCAGCAAATACACATATTCAGAATTTGACTGAAGCAAATCAAAGACACAGTTAGAGTTTCATGGAAGGGTCAACCATCAAACAAAGTTTTGTATTTGTATCTTCTCACATTTATTTTCTAGTTCCTGCAATGGAAGGGAAAACAAATTAGAACTTGTTAATGATGTATCTTGATCATAAAGAAAGCCCACTGATATACAGTGGATATTTAGGGGTGGTTAACTTTTAGTATGTTATAGAATGGCCAATTCTAAACAACTTTTCAATTCGTCTTCATTATTTATTTTTTATATTTTTTGAATTATTTGCCTTCTTCTCCTGACATTACCCTTGGGTACTGAGAGAGCTTAATTCAGTATTAGACTGGACTTTATTTCTGATTTTTTCAGACTTGCTTTCATCTGGTTTGGTACCTATGGACTGGAGGAAAGCTGATGCAATTCCTATAGTTAAAAAGTGATTATGATCTCAACCTTGCAATTATAGGACTTTGACATCAATGTTAGGCAAATTATTTGAAGACTTGTTAATCGATCATATTCAAAATTATGTTCTGAAGAATGGCATTATGAGCAGTAATCATAATGGCTTTATGTAGGATAGGTGATGCCAGACAATTTTGATTGTCTATTATTATGGTTAATAATAAGCTGAACAGTGGGGGTGCAGTAGATGTAGGGATGCACCGAATCCACTTTTTTGGATTCGGCCGAACCCCCGAATCCTTCACGAAGGATTCGGCCGAATATCGAACCCTAATTTGCATATGCAAATTAGGGGTGGGAAGGGGAAAACATTTTTTACTTCCTTGTTATCTGACAAAGTCACGCAATTTCTCTCCCTGCCCCTAATTTGCATATGCAAATTAGGATTCGGATTCGGTTCGGCCGGGCAGAAGGATTCGGCCGAATCCGAATCCTGCTGAAAAAGGCCGAATCCTGGCCGAATCCCGAACCGAATCCTGGATTCGGTGCATCCCTAAGTAGATGCAATCCATTTGGATTTTGCCAAATCGTTTGCCAAATTGTTCTATACAGTGCCCCACAAACAACTGCTTTCTAAACTAAGATTTGTTGGTCTTAAGGGAGAACTAAACCCTAAAAATGTATGTGGCTAAAAAGGCCATATTTTATATAGTGCACTTATTGCACCAGCCTAAAGTTTCAGCTTCTCAATAGCAGCAATGATGCAGGACTTCAAACTTATCACAGGGGGGTCACCCTCTTGGAAAGTGTCTGCAACACTCATGTTCAGTGGGCTCTGAGCAGCTGTTGAAAAGCTAAGCTTTGGGGTCGTCACAAATTAACCAGCAGAAAATGAGGTTTGTCTGTAATATAAGCTGATACTACAGGGATGATTATTAAATACGCATGTTAGTTGCACTGGTTTCTGTGCTGCCATGTAATCTGTATTAATTACTAATCAGCCTTATATTGTGACATTTATATTCTATGTGTACTGTATATAGTGAGTGGGTACCTTAGCTCAATAAGTGACAGCTGCACAGAACATGTGCAGAAAAGAAGATGGAGAGCTACTGGGGCATATTTGGAGACACAGATCTTCCCTGCTAAAGGGCTGTGGTTGCCTTGGGCTGGTTCAGAAGTCCAAAACATAATGCACAATATTTCTAAACTACTTCTTTAGTTAAGCTTTAGTTCTCCTTTAATGAAAACTGGCTACAGGATCGAGTATAGAAGGTTGTTTTTAATGTTTATTCTCTGCTTGGAGCAAGGTTCTTAGTGGGGTCCCTCAGGGTTCTGTATTTGGTCAGCTTTTATTTAGCTTGTTCATTAATGTGCTAGGGGAGAGTATTGTAAGTAATGTATCAATGTTTGCAGATGACACAAAACTATGTGACATCCTTGCCGCAGGATATTGAAAAACTCACAATCTGGGTGGCTAGTGGCAGATTCAATGTCAATAAATGTAAGGGCATGCACCTGGGACATTAAAATATGCAAGCCAATAATACCCTTAATGGGACTACACTAGGCAAATCCATAATGGAAAAGGACCTTGGAGTCCTTGTAGTTAAACTTAGCTGTAACAAGCAACAGCAGTCAGCAGCTGCAAGGCCAAACAGGATCTTGAGCTATATTAAAAGGGATGGGGGGGTTATTCTTACCCTTTACAGAGTGCTAGTAAGGCGCCATCTAGAATATGCCAAACAGTTTTTGGTCCAGAGAAGGGCAACCAAGCTGGTAAAAGCAGGGGTGCTGTGCCAATCTAGTTGCCAGTCGAGTTGAAAAACTTGCCTCAGCCTGCAGCACCAAACAAGTTACCAGGGGCAGCAAAAAGCAAGTGCCCTCTCTGCACTAGTGATGCGGGCCCCCTGGACCTCCTCAGGTAAGCGCGCGGGGGGGGGGGGCTAGGGATTGTCATCAAAACAGCGCTGGGTGAAATGTATGGAAAGTCTCGGCTATGAAGAAAGACTGGCTAAATTGGGGTTGTTTGAGCTGGAGAAGAGGTGCTTAAGGGTTATATAATAACTATGTTTAACTATATAAGGATCATATAATAATCTCTCTAATGCTTTATTTACCAGTAGGTCCTTCCAGCAGACACAAAGTCATCCATTCCGATTACAAGAAAGGAGGTTCCATGTAAATACTGGGAAAGGATTTTTTACAGTGAAGTTGTGGAATTCTCTCCCAGTACTGGATGATACAATAGTTAGCTGTAAGAAGGAGTTGGATGGCTTTTTAGCAAGTGAGGAAATATAAGGTTATGGAAGATAGCCCATAGTACAAGATGATCCAAGGACTGGTTTGAATGCCATCTTAAAAGTCAGGAAGGAATTTGTCCCCCTCTGAGGCAAATTGGAGAGGCTTCAAATGGTTATTTTTGTCTTCCTCTGGATCAACTAGCAGTTAGGCAGGCTATATAAAAAGTAGAACTTGATGGACATGTTTTTTTTCCAACTTAACTTTACGTGCATTAAAAACAGTCTAAAACGATGTTGAGCACAAGTTCTATCAAATGCAGTTATGTTGAAAATAGGATATAGTGCCCCTTTAAATAGAAATATCAGTTCTTAAAGGAATTGTTCAGTGTAAAAATAAAAACTGGGTAAATAGATAGGCTGTGCAATATAAAAAATGTTTCTAATATAGTCAGTTAGCCAAAAATGTAATGTATAAAGGCTGGAATGATTTCATGTAAACAAGTCAGTCTGAGCACTACTTCCTGCTTTTCAGCTCTCTTGGTTTACACTGACTGGTTGCCCTGGCTACCAGACAGTAACCAATCAGAGACTTGAGGGGGGGCCACATGGGTCATATCTGTTGCTTTTGAATCTGAGCTGAATGCTGAGGATCAATTACAAACTCACTGAACAGAAATGTACCATGTGGCCCCCCTTCAAGTCGCTGACTAGCTCAGAGTTATAGAGCTGAAAAGCAGGAAGTTGGATTCTGGCTGTTTTATTAGACATCTGTTCACTCCAGCCTTTATATATTAAATTTTTGGCTAACTAACTATATTAGAAACATTTTTTATTTTGCACAGCTTATCTATTTACCCAGTTTTTATTTTCACACTGAACTATTCCTTTAAGCTGGCCATAGACGCAAAGATCAGATCGTACGAATCGAGGAGACTGTCACTAGTTTTTGTCGGACATAACTTTCATACGATTGCTGTCAGGGGCAGAACATCGGCTGATCTGTTCTTTTACTACTTTATTTGATCTGAATGGTTAGTGGCAGGTCGGGAGATTGGGAAATCTCATCGTTCGAGGATTCGAATGATCGGATCTTTGTATCTATGGCCAGCTCTACAGTCATTATAATGAATCAACATTTATGACTATTAATATATGGGATGTTAGCACCATACTTGTCATACGAATCAGGGTCCAGAGGTTCATAGGTAACTTTATAACATTCAATCCGCTTGAGGAAATCATCCATGACATTCTCCCGATTCCTCTCAGGATAATCAGGGCTGGACACTTTCACTTCCTAGAGTAACAAGAAAACATTATAAATTGATATCTGTGTTAGCAGAATTCAAGAATTAAATATTGTAAATTCAGTGTAATAAAGATGCAAACATGCGTAGTCCTTCTAAAAACTATATATGTAGTTGAAAAAACATCAACAATGGACAGTCTACTGGCAAATTTTAACCAGTTCCCAGAGTACCCCACAGAATAAAGCAAATATGAATTGGGTGGGGAGGCATAATTAACCTAGTAAAACTATGTAACTGCTTTTGGAGGATTTTTCAATGTGACAAATTTACAGGTATGGGATCGCTAATTCAGGATGCTCCGGACCTGTAATTTGGGTCTCCATTGAGTCTACTGAAAAAAAACTATTGTTACAGTAATTAAACCCAATAGGATTAGTTTGCCTTCAATACGAATTCATTATATCTTAGTTAGGATTAGGTATCTAAATACTAGGCATTGTTTTATTATTACAGTGAAAAAGGAAATCATTTTTAAAAAATTTAATTATTTGATTAAAATGAAGTTTATGGGAGATGGCCTTCCTGCAATGAGGTGCTTTCTGGAAAATGGGTTTGTGGAAAACGGATCTAATAATTGTACTGTATAATTTAAATTATACACGAGATATTCATAAATTATATTATAATATAAAGATAATAAAATATTTTGTAAATGCCAATACCAAATATGTAAATGTATAAATCACAGAAACCCTCAGCATTACAACACCAAGTTATAAATATGGAATACATATATAAACTGTATTATTTATTAATTAAAAATATTTCAAAATATTTTTATAATGTTTATTAAATATCACTGTCTGAACCCCGAAATTATTTGTGAAAGATTCGGCTGAATACGGAACTGAATCCGAGCCCTAATTTGCATATGCAAATCAGTGAGGAGGAGGGAAAAAAGAGCCATGCACGTAGTGCTCAGCTTAAATTTTTTTTTACTTGTTTTGTGACGTAAACAAACATGATTTTAGGATTCGGTTTGGCCAGGCACAAGGATACGGCCAAATACCGAACCAAATCCTGGTCATTTTTTAGCTGTACTAAATTTGAGGGGTTTCTAAAATGCACAGACTGTTTCAAATCTCCCCACAGCATCAATGGGATTTAAAGGGGTGGTTTACCTTTAAGGTAACTTTTAGTATGTTATAGAATGGCAAATTCTAAGCAACTTTTACATTGGTTTTCATTACTTATTTTGCATAGTTTTATGCCTTTGTCTTTTGACTCTTTGCATCTTTCTAACGGGCGTCGCTGACCCCTTCTAAAAAGCAAATGCTCTGTAAGGCTACACATGAATTTTTATTGCTACATGGTATTCCTCATCTTTCTATTCAGTCCCTCTCCTATTCATATACCAGTCTCTTATTTAAAACAATGCTTGGCTGCAAGGGGAATTTGCACCAGATTGCTTTAAATGTACATTTAAGAGTTGCTGACTAAAAAGCTAAACAACTCAAAAACCTTAAATAATAAAAAATTAAAACCAATTGCAAATTGTCTCAGAATATCTCTCGACATCATACTAAAAGTTATCTCAAAGGTGAACAACCCCTTTAAGATGCTGTTGGGGGATCTGACCCAGCAATATATATATGCTTCTAAAAATTATATATGAATGAATAGAAAGTGGGCAAATTTTCTGTGGCGAGTTCTAATTTCACACTTTAATAAATCTGCTACAAAAAGTCTGATATTTAAATAAGACAGATTATGCTAAGAACCTCTTTAACAATGTTCTAATCATTTGCTGAAAAATATACAAACTATACAGATGTGCAACCAGTATATGCTGTGTTTAAATACGTTGAGTGAGCTTACAGCTGTACACGGTGGGCCCGGGTGCACACAACCCAGACCGTCAGCAAGGGGAGCAAACACCAGAAAACCTCAAGAGGCTGGCACAAGCCTGGACCCACAAAGTATTAAAGCTGGAGTCAGATTGTAAAAGGTTAAAAATGCTTACATTTTATTCTCCATGAATAAGAACTAGGGCCTGATGCATTTCTACCAGGCACACTTAGTCATAGGCTAAACATTGAACATTACATACAGGATATTTAAAAGAAAAAAGCCAATGGGAAACAAGTAGGCAGTACTATCATATGTGTCAATCAAAAGAGAACATTCCAATCCTAGGATTCATTAGACATACCCCCCCCCAAGGCCAGAGCAATACATAGGTTAACTTAATTAGGAGATACATAATACAAAATATAAAGTACAAAGTAAATATTTCAAAAATAGGGAAAAATGGAAAAAAGGATTGACTATTATACAGATCAGGAAACATCAAAATTTAGACCTAGAGGCTGCCTTGTACCTAAATAAAAAAGGACAAGGAATCTCGAATACCAGTTGCTAGACATTTTGATGAATGTAACAATAGGAGCTCCTCCTTTTTTGACAGTTACAGGTATAGATAGAGTAGTTCCTAACATAAGGGGTGGAAACATTTATTCTGAGTTACAGAGGTAGGGTACAAGGACACGGAAGAATATATGTAAGCATTTTTAACCTTTTACAATCCGACTCTGGCTTTACTACTTCGTGGGTCCAGGCTTGTCTAATCATTTGCCCCTGCTGCACCGAAATTCTAATTTTAGGTATTTGATTAAGAGAAATGTAGTGGTGTACTTACTTTTAAACTTACATTTAAGTTTAATTCAATTAAACGGCATAAACAGTGCATGATATTTGTTAAAGGAACAGTAACACCAAATAATGAAAGTGTTTTAAAGCAATTAAAAATATAAAGTAGTGTTGTCCTGCATTGGTAAAAGTTTTGTGTTTGCTTTAGAACGACTACTATAGTGTGCCACAACTGTGTGGCTAGGGGGGCAGACATTTAAGCCAAAAAAGGAGAAAATGCACAGGTTAATTAGTAGATAACAGATAAGTTCTGTAATAGAATACAATGGTATTCTACACAATGCATCTGTTATCTGCTATGCAACCTGATCCTTGAATGGCTGCCCCCATGGCTGCACAGCACCATGTTTATAAAAGCTATAGTAGAGTTTCTAAAGCAAACACACTAGATGTACTAGTGCAGGGGAACGGCACATTATATTTTAATTACTTTAAAACGCTTTCACTTTTTGGTGTTACTGTTCCTTTAAATATCACCTTTTTAAATCAATATTATTGAAATAAAGCTCAAATATCTAATTTTTTAAAAAAGTCTAACATTGCTATGGTGTACTTTTCTCATGACTGCATAAAAAAATTATTGGCATTTACTTGCAAGCAGACCAAGTGTTTCATAAATTCAAGTACACTTGTTAGATCTTGTTAAATAAATTTCTATGCTTAGGAGAGTACAAACCATAATATTAGCAGCAATGACTTCAGGATCGTCACATTCCGATTCAACAAAAAATACCTATTGAAAAAAATATGAAATTGTAAAGACTTTTCAAATAATTCTTATAATGAACAAATTAGTTTGCTAGAAATACAGTAAAACTGAATATCTGGTGAGATGCTTGCTGCATCCAACGATATCCACAGACAAATAGTTCAATATATATTGTGACAGGGTGTTTGGGAAACACCACTGTCTTAGAGGAAAATGCATTGAAAAGAGTGCATTTAAAATGCACTATATGTGTGGTAAAGGAATACCCAGCTCAGGTAGGGTTAATATTCCCTCTCAGCCATGTAATTAAGTGGCAGCTGAGCGAGGAGCTACCTAAGAAAAGTAAAATGGCTGGGTTACCACACCTGAGGGCTCTCCTGATACCTCCTAGAGTGGAGGGAAGTGTGGTGCTGCTGGGAGAGACAGTGACTGGAAAAAGGTGTCTTGCTGCCAGCAAGAGAGTGGCAGAGGCTTGTGAGCCAGAGTCCCAGGAGGGGAAGCCAGCAGGGCTGAGTGAGAAGCCCAAAGGCTTTGAAGTTCCAGAGGGTGAGAGTTTCCCTTGATGGTGAGCGACCAGAGGGGGGAGAACCCTGAATGTTTTGAAGTTGTTGAACTGTACCCTAGCATGTTCTACTTTCAAGTTGTTGAACTGTACCCTGAACTGGGGTCTTGTTGCCTTCTGTTGGGAATGCCCAGTACTTAATAAATCTGTTTTTTCCGAAGTCTTGGTGTCCCTATATCTAAGCTCCAAATCCTACGCTTCCTGTCTAACAAATGCTAATTCCCCCATAAAAGTGCATGTGCAGGCAAGTGGTATGTCACAATAGATCTAACCTATAGTGAGAGTACACACAGCACAACACTGTACTGCCAAATGCAGGGGATATGCAACAAGCAGCCTTACACCTGCTTTCGATGGTTAGTGTGGTGCCATAAGGTAGAAAGGGCTTAGTTAATGTATTTGTTCTCGTACAATGACATGAATTTAAGGCACAATTTAGGCACAGCATGGGATGCCATAAAAAATTCCCTGTTTACGAGCATAAAAGCGGACTTCAGAACATTGTTGGTCAAAGGCACATTAACTAGCAAGTTACATATATCTGGCCATAAAATCCAAAATGAAAGACATTTAACCTTACAGGGATTAAGGCAGCACTGCTCCAGGGAACAAAGGCAGCAACCTTTATACCACTTCTGCCAATGTTTGGCATTGATAGGCTTGTGTGTAGCTGCTCACAAAAAAAGTGCCCCCCATACTGAATACAAAACAGCCTTATCCTGATATTGCTTCCACATACAGTTTGAAACACAGCAGTTTGTTAAAAGTGGGAAGAAGTAATTTTTGACTGAATTTCTGGATACTGATGAAAATGCATCTTGATACTTTTAGAACTAAAATGTAACTACATTATTATCTCCTTTGGCATTCGGTGATAAAATGGGCCTGAACACATGCAGAACATGTAGATGTACAGCGGTGTAATATATACATATAATTTTTACAATCAAAGTGTTCATAGTGCTTCAAAGTTAAAATAATATAAAAAGTGTAATGCCGAGTACAATTACCTTGAAAGCATTTTCTTTTGCAAAGTTTAGGAGCAGATCTCTTCTTTCTCGTGTTGTATTTGTTGCATCGAACACCTATCGTACCACAATTCAAAACAGTAGTCAAGATTGACAAGAACTTTTTAAGCCCAGTAAACACCATACTACATAATAAATCTACAGCAAACAGACAACAAAGCTAAAAATCTGGTAGCCTATAGGAAAATGCCGCCGCTTTCCTATTTTTTGCTTACTGCAATCTGGCCGCCGTCTTCAGTCAAATAGAGCTTCACATCTTTCAAAGCTATCAGAGCACACTGCCTGAAAGCAAAAATATAACTGATCAAAGGATTGTTGAATATTAATTAAATAGATATATAATTAAACTAATTAGATGAATTGTAAACACATTAATAAACTAAAATGTTATGCAATATGCATATGTATGGAAACGCCCGTAATCCAGAATAAAACTATGAGAGAGAGAGATGCTTGTGTGTACACACTCTGTCTTTGTCGCAGGTGAGGTGCACGATCAATTGGAATGATACAATTTCGGTCCCACCATCCAACCAAAACAACGTTTGGATGGATGGAAGTTTGTAATCAAATCGTAGATGGGCATTCCAGAAAATTAGTAGAAATTTGACTTTTGGCTTGGTCTGATCTGGTCTCTAAATAATTTCTTGGTAGTGCGTTTAGACTATCACTGTGTATGCCCTGGGCTGCTCTCTTCTCGCTGTTCGAGTACAGTCTGTGTTTTCTAACTCTAAAGGTGCAGGGAAGATCTCCAAAGACGCCCCAGTAGCTCCCCATCATCTTTTCTGTTGAATCACTGCACATGTTATGTGCTGCTGTCGCTTACTGAGCTTAGGGACCTACTCATGATATACAGTACACATAGAATATAAATGTCACAATATAAGGCTGATGAACCTTGAAACATCTATTAAAAATCTTTGGCCGTTTCTGAAAAAAATCAAGTTACTCTTCACATAATCTAACAAATGACTCCAGCATAAATCCTGCATACAAGGAGAACGGATTTCTAATTATTAAATCTTTTAGGTGAAGGGAGCACCCCAGAGAGAATGCATTAGATGCAACTGTCAATCAAAGGCTGGTTCCAACTCCTGCATCAAGTGAGAATAAGGAGACAAGGATGCTAAGAGTAGGCAAAAGTGAAGAGTAACTTTTTTTTTTATTTATTTCAGAAGCATTACAGAATTTTTAATTGATTACATGTATAAAGTTTCCTATTTTAGTGAGACATGAAATTGTATTATGTATACTTTTATTAAATTTCCATTATTATGATAGTACCTCTTAAGTCTACCAGTGAGTTTTGCATGGGTGTGCTGTAAGGCTCACTGTGTGAAAATGAGGCGGAAAAAATTGCCTGAACACCGACTGCTTGATACTTGTTATCATCGTGAAATCAAGTATGAATGGCTATGATATTATTATGGACTGCACACAACAATGTAAAATTGCTCAGAGAGCTTGTGAGCATTTTTGTAATTTATATTATTTCATTATTTGCTTTACTTTTCATATCAGCATTCAAATAATGCAGCATGAATGTGCCCTCTGCTGTTCAGTCGGACAAAACTCTGAAATTTGTTACTGATGCCAAGTGTTTAGAAGAGCATTCTGAGTAATTTTACAGAGTTTTGTCGGAGGGCAATGTCCTTTAAACAAGTCGAAGAGAAGAATTCCCTTTCCCAATTATAGGATTTTATTTTTACACAATATAATGGACTTATTTACTTGCTGATTTAGCATGTTTTACATGGCTCAATTTGTCATCCTTTTGGAAACTTCCCTCAGCTTTTTTGTACAGGTATGGGACCGGTTACCCAGAATGGTCAGGACCTGGGGTTTTCCGGATACCTTAAAGGAACAGTTACGTCAAAAAAATAAAAAAGTGTTTTAAAGTAAAAAAATATAATGCAGTGTTGCTTTGCAGTGGTAAATTGCTGTGCCTGCTTCAGAAACACTACTGTTCTTTATATAATGGAGGCAGCCATACAAAGGAGAAAAGGCTCAGGTTACACAGCTACAGCAGATAAGCTCTGTAGAACATAATGGTGTTGTCGGTTATCCATTATTTAACCTGTGCCATATAGCCTTTTTTCAATTTCTACCATTGCTAAACAGCAGCTTGTTTATATGAACTATAGTAGTATTTATGAAGCAAACAGATCAGTTTTAACAGTGCAGGGCAACAGTACATTATATTTTCATTACTTAAAAAAATTTAATTTTTTGGTGTTACTGTTCGTTTAAGTCTACTAGGAAATCATGTAAACATTAAATAAACCCAATAGGCTGATTTTGCTTTCAATAAGGATTAATTGTATCTTAGTTGGGAACAAGTACAACGTACTGTTTTATTACAGGAAAAAAAAGGAAATCATTTTTAAAATTTTTAATTATTCAGATAAAATGGAGTCTATGGAAGATGGCCTTGGCGTACTTCGCAGCTTTCTGGATTATGGGTTTCCAGATAACAGATCCTTCTGTAATTTTGCTCCATGTTACCTAGGTGTCTGGAGTCAGAAATCAGAGCACCATATAAAATGTGAAGCACAATTTAACTAGTACACATACTTGCGGATTCTCATGGCTTCTGCATTGTCATGTCGGAAAAACTCGTATGACTTGTAAGATCTGACCACTTCTCGACGATATGCTCCAAGATTGAAAACTAAGGAAAACAATCAATTGAGTGTCAAACCAGGAGACAGACTACAGACTTTACAAAAGTAAAGCATATATTTGTATTATACAACTTCCTCTGCGCCAAATTATTTAAAATATATAAACTGCAGCACCGGCATACTATAACTTCCTACCGCTTAATCTGGAAAAATAAAACGGAGAGGTTAAAAAGTAAAAGAAAAAAAAGAGCTTATAGAAGATAAAGCGAGAGACAAGATTGCTGACAGAGAAGTGTTATACAGATGAGGGAAGTGGAGGAATCAGAGAGGGCTATAGAGAACAAAAGAGCAGAAGAACATAGGAGAATTAAAAAAAACATTATGAATGTAGAGAGCACATTTAAAAAATATTTCATTTTCTGTAGTGTATATACTCATAGGGGGTCTTACTACACACAGTATGCAGGCAGTGGGTTGTGTTTGCAGAAACTGAACTGCCAGCCAAAAAATTATGTATGCACTTTTTCAGTTTAGGGTACCTACAGACCACATACGATCTATGCATACTCTGCATCAAATTGTTCAGTAGATGGAAATAGCAAAAATGTGTTTGATTTAACGTGTGCAAAACAAGAAAGTGCTGATGGGTGAGGCTTATGAGTGTGGCCTAGAACTGTGAGAGCTGACAGCCATGGATTTAAGACTGAGCGAAATTAGGGCTGCAATCTGTTGTTGCAAAGCCTTGTGTCTTTGCAGAATAGTATAATGTTAGACTAAAAACTAGTGAGTAGAGAAAGCACATAGAGGGGGTGTTAGAGGAAGCAGGTAATGGTGTTCTAATGTGAGGTAGTCAATAGGCACACCCTTTATTAACCCATGTAGGAAACAAATAAGTATTTATGTGACAAAGCAATGAACTGGTGGCTGCAGTTGCAAATACATTTAAATTGTGCAAACCCATTCCGCCTACTGATAAACTTTGTATATTCTGAATAGGGATGCACCGAATACAGGATTCGGTTCGGGATTCGGCCAGGATTCGGCCTTTATCAGCAGGATTCGGATTCGGCCGAATCCTTCTGCCTGGCCGAACCGAATCCTAATTTGCATATGCAAATTAGGGGCGGGAGGGAAATTGCATGACTTTATGTCAGAAAACAAGGAAGTAAAAAACATTTTCCCCTTCCCACCCCTAATTTGCATATGCAAATTAGGGTTCGGATTCGGTTCGGTATTCGGCCGAATCTTTCGTGAAGGATTCGGGGGTTCGGCCGAATCCAAAAAAGTGGATTCGGTGCATCCCTAATTCTGAAAAATATCTATATTTGCCACTCTTATGATTCCGATGACTTTTTATGTTATGTTAAACAATCAAAAAAACCAACCTTTTGTAGGAACACCAATCCAATTTAAGTATCGTGTTAACTTTTTAGACATGTAAGTCTTGCCTCTGGCTGGAAGCCCAATCATCACAATTAGCGTTGGGCAGTTTGTCATATATGAAGCCCAGGCTGAAAATTAAAATAAAATGCATACACTTATTCTAAGTTCAGCCCACGAAATGCAGATGCACACCTGGTCCCTCTTTCGACGTTCACGGTGCATGGAACATAGGAGGACGGCACCTCCAACAAATGGTACAGAAATAGAATTAATCCAGCACACGTATCTGCTTAAGGGTTATTACCCGTGTTTAATGTCAAGCCAAACAGGTTACAACGTTTCGGGGGCGTACCCCTTCGTCAGGTGACCTGACGAAGGGGTACGCCCCCGAAACTTTGTAACCAGTTTGGCTTGACATTAAACACGGGTAATAACCCTTGAGCAGATACGTGTGCTGGATTAATTCTATTTCTACACTTATTCTAAGTACATAAAACAGGAATAGGAAAATGTACTCTTCGTTAAAAATGTGTAAAGCAATGGTTGAAAATGCCAAAACAAAATACAGGTATGGGACCTGTTATCCAGAACACGGGACCTGGGGTTTTACAGATAAGGGGTCTTTCTGTAATTTGGATCTCCATACCTTAAGATCATGTAAACATTAAATTGCTTCCAATCAGGATTAATTATCTCAGTTTGGATCAAGTACAAGGTATTATTTTATTATTACAGAGAACAAGGAAATCAATTTTAAAAATTTAAATTACTTGATTATAATGGAGTCTATGGGAAACAGCCATTCTGTAATTCGGAGCTTTCTGGATAATGGGTTTCCAGATAACGGATCCTATACCTGTATAAACTACATAGAACACCATAATATGCTTATAATGGTCTGGCAGCCTCTCTTTTTTTTTTAAACTGTACTACAGGTACAGATCTCCACTGGTGATTTGACCAATAGAAACCAAATAAAAATAATTTTGCCCTGCCCAGTTAAAGAAGAAGGAAAACAGGAAATTGTTTATACTCACCGTAATTTCTGTTTCCTGGTCAGCTTCCATGGAAGCATTTACCAATGGGTCAATCTCCCTCCGGGCCAATGGCCAGGACCTCCCCCTAACAAGTTAAAGTGAGAGCCAAACCCCCACTCCCTCTTCTTAGTCTAAAGCCTGACATCATAGGGTGGGTAATTCCCTGGTGAATGCTGCCATGGAAGGTGACCAGGAAACAGAAATTACGGTGAGTACAAACACTGTTTTCCTAGTCACCCCATGCCAGCATTCACCAATGGGATTTCTAAAGCTAGAAAAAGGGAGGGACACCGTAAGATTGCAGAACGGAAATATATATGCTTTATTCAGCAATGTACAACGGACTACAAGACCTTCCTTCCAAATCTAGCTTCTTGGGAGGTAAGGACATCTAGTCTATAATGTTTAATGAACGTGTTGACTTGACAACTACCTTGCTGTTCTACAGCTTTGGCTTCCATCGCCCAGGAACTCGCCAATGTCCTGGTGGATTGGGCTTTTAATCCCTGGGGAACCTTCATGCCTGCTATATTGTAAGTTTTTGCAATTGAAGAAACAATCCAGCAGCTCAAATGTCTTCTTTGAAGGAGCTTGACCCTTTCTGAACCCACAGGGTATTACAAATAAATGATCCAAAACGCATATTCGCTTCAAAGGGGAGTTGACATAAATTTGTCTTTGACGGTGCATCCGCTGCCCAAGGCTTCAGCCACAACGCTCTCCTTGCTGCCACTGAAAGTGCCATGGATCTGGCCATGAAGTGCACCAAGTCAACTGAAGCTTCTGACAGTCAATCGCCGATTTACAGTCTGACAGCATCTCCAACAATTTAGGTCTTTTAACGTTGGATGAAATTGCTTCCTCAATATTTGAGAGCCATACCTTTACTGCTCTAGAAACAGAAGTGAGAGCTACCGTTGGTCTGCATACTGCTCCTGCTGACGCAAAAGATTTCTTTAGATTAAATTCCATTTTTTTCTCCATAGGCTCCCTAAAAACTGCTGCTTCATCAACCTGCAATGTTGTCTTTTTTTGCAAGCCTAACTACGGCTGCATACACCTTGGGAGGAGCATCCCAAAACTTTGCATCCTCCTCGAAGGGATACTTCTGAAATTTTCGAGCCGCCTGCAGCCTTTTCTCTGTTTTCTTCCACTCTTTTGAGATTATTTCTTTTATTGAGGCATGCACCGGGAAACATATTGACTTATTTTTTAAGGAGGAAAAGTTTATCTGCTGAAGAAAGCTTTGAAAGCTCTGTAGGAAATGTCAAGATTTGACGGACTGCCTTAATTAATGGCTCCACTACAGTTAAATCAAAACTGGACTCATCTTCCGAGTCGATTTCTCCTTCTTCAGATCCCAATGGAGAGTGAAAATCCAACAACTCTGACAGTTCCCCTTCGGAAACCTCTGACAGTGAATCAATCTGCCTTGAGCATGCATGCCTTGACCTTTTCCTGGAACTAGCCACTTCTTGGAATCCCTGCACTGCTGCCTGTTTTATTACAGCTGCCAAAGAATCCGCAAAAACGTGATTTTCCTGAGAGAATGAAGTTGCTAGACCTTCCTGAGCTTGTGAAGGAGTCATCTTCTCAGGTGTTTTATCCTCTCTCTACGGCAGGAAGGCTGTATAATCATAATTAAAACAGCATTAACATCGTATTATTTTATCTCTCTCCCTCTTGTTGTGGACAAGAGGGAGAGAGATAAAATAATACGATGTTAATGCTGCACAACATCTACCTTTTCCCCTTGGGGTGAGGTGCTTTGCCCGGCATACCAGAATCCATGTTTGTTATATCTGCTGGAACTGTATCTCACAGTGACCGGATCACAGCAAAAAAAAATGGCCCCAAACAGGAAGTTATTACCTCCTTCCATTCCGCAAGCATTTATAAAACTACCCTTTGCTAGTCATGTAGTTAATATATGCCTGTTCTGGGCCTCCCACACCATACTATGAAAGTTTTGGTGCAAAAAGAACACACTTCCGTGTTCCCTTACCATGCTGCAATAATACACGCCTTGCCCTCAGACAAAATGGCGTCCACATTACTTCCGGCTTCTTTCCCCCGAGCGTAGTGACACTCTTCCTGCCAGCCTTTTTCAGGATCACTGAGCGGAGCTTCCTCCCGTGACTACCGGTATGCAGTCATTATCTCCGCCCCAGCTGTGCCGGCCTTCCACGTCATCAGCCAGAGACACTAACATCACTTCCGTGTTCGCATACACAGCACTCCCGGAAGCTCTACTCACCAGCACCCGCTACACAGGAGGTAACAGCTTGGCCCCCAAATGGCTGCACGCAATAGGCCCTCCTTAACTAACCTCGTAGAGGGGAGTGTTTGGACTTCCAGCAATTGAGGTAAGCCTGAGAGAGAAGCGACCCCCTCCTGCTGGGAACTTACAAAGTCTTGAACCTTGTCTTCTGTTTCCATCCATCGGCCTCTGGACAGGACAAAAAAAGACGAGGGAGCGGGGGTGTGGCTCTCATTTTAACTTGTAAGGGTGAAGTCCTGCCCATTGACCCAGAGGGAGATTAACCCATTGGTGAATGCTGGCCAGGGGTGACTAGGAAAGTTAAAATTACTGATTATTAATGATTATAGTAGCTTACCCCATACACTAGTCCAGTGCTCCTGTTAGCAGAAAACTACTGGCCCAAGGTACTTCTGTATGAGCACCACATGGCAGGCCTCTCTTCCAATTCTTTTGATGACCAAGGCCAGCTCAAGTGCAGTTAAGTTAAAAGGCAAATGTCTGTGAATTTATACTTTAGTCTGTCTGGTCGTATCACTATCAGATCAAATTATTATATTCAGCCTCACAAACTGCATTAGGTGACTCACAGCATTTCTTCTCTGTGTTCCTGGCTAAAGGTTTGACACCACTGCTGCTGCTGCACTGTCCTGGCTCAGAATTCTTCATTTCGGACATTTTACTCAGTAGCCCTCAAGTGGCTGTGAAACAAAAACAATCACAGTGAAGAAAAAAAAACACACACGCAACACTGTTTACACAAACAGCACTGTTATTACATAGTAATCTATTGAGGTTTAGCTATCTGAAAGGATTATAACGATGATTATATTTGGAGGAATATGCTTTATATAAGGAATGAGCTTAGTTTTGAGGGATTGACCTTGCAAACATGAATTTGTTTTTTTACTATTAAATGGGTAGGAAGCAAACACAAATCATAAAAAAATTGTATGTGGCGTTCAAAAATATAAAAATCTGAAGATACAAAATTCAAATACAAATTAGTGCTTTTGGCATTGCTTTGTCCAGATCATTCAATGCAAAAGGCAGATTATTTGACATATCACACATCGGAGGGCTGAAGTACACTGAAATTATGATGCCATGCAAATAGATTTGCGGAGCTTTTGAGCAGACTGGGGCCATACAAATATCACAGAGTGCCATAACTAGCCCACGGAGCTTCAGTTGAACAGCCCTTTTCTGGATCAACTATGAGCTAATTAGGATAAGTAGGTATGAGTGAAGAAGCGCTGAATTTTGGATTATGTGAATTCAGTCTTAATAACCAGGTTACTGTGCTCTTAATCCTTTGCCTGTCAACGACATAGGTGTTAAATCATTGGCATACAAAGTGAAAGACTATCAACAATGTAGAACCTACTTTCTAGGTTTAAGGTAAGCAATTTTCTTTTAATGAAGTGCTCTTAACCTGGTCTGACAGGGAAAGGGTTAAAGAACAACTACTGCTATAGTAGTTCACATTAAAGGGGTTGTTCACCTTTGAGTTAACTTTTAGTATAATGTAGAGATATTCGGGCCAATTTGCAATTGGTTTTCACTTTTTATTATTTGTAGTTTTTGAGTTATTTGGCTTTATATTCGGCAGCTCTCCAGTTTGCAATGTTTAGCTGCCAGGTTACTAGGATTCAAATTTCCCTAGTAACCATGCATTGATTTTAATAAAAGAGACTGGAGAGGGTGTGAATAGAAAGAGGAATAATAAACAGTAGCAATAACAATAAATTAGTAGCCGTATGCCCCCCCCCTTTGAAACCTGCAAAGAGTCAGAAGCAAAATGCAAATAATAAATATTAGAAGTTATTCTAAAGGTGAACCACCTCTTTGAAATTAACTTTTACCATGATGTAGACATTGACATTCTGAGATAATTTGCAATTGGCTTTAATTTTTATGTTTTTTCAGTTATTTAGCTTTTTGTTCAGCAGCCCTCCAGTTTGATATGCAGCAGCTTGCTGGTTGCTATGGTCCTATATATCCTAGCAACCAGGCAGTGGTTTGAACAAGAGATGGAATATAGGAAAGGCCTGAATACAAAAATATGCAACAAAAAGTAAAATTAACAAAAACTATAGAGAAGAAGAAAGTAAATACACCAAAGTATGTGGATCTCCTCCTGACCTTAAACCAAATGAACACCTGTGGTATAAACTAGAATACCCGAAAGCCCCACTTGACCGCACAATATTACTTGCTTTAATGCTGCTGAATTGAAGAAAATCCACCACTAGATGTTAAAAGTAGGTACATGTAGTGGAAGGCCTTCCCTTAGAAACTCTTCTATCAAGCAAAGGTGGGTTGACTTTATGTTAAAGGACAAGGAAAGCCTGTATGCCATAGTTTCCATATATGAAACATACCTCTTATTGCTCAATCGCTACATTATTTTCTTTCAGTATTGCCGCCTTCACTTGATAGCTGCTTGCCTAATTTTCACCGCTCTATAACAACCACTATGTTTTTTTGTCTAGTTCCTTCCTGAGCGGTTGCTATGGCACCCAGAAACTAATAGTTTGATTGGGGGTGTTGCAGTGGAAGGTGGGCAACCGCGCAGTGTTTAAATCTGCCTGAAGAAGATTGTTGCTGCACATGCTCCGGTTCCCTATAGGGTAGACTGCACAGAATTGCAGTTTTGATCTTAAAGGAAAACTATACCCCCAAAATGAACACTTATGCAACAGATAGTTCATATCATATTAAGTGGCATATTAAAGAATCTTACCAAACTAGAATATATATTTAAGTAAATATTGCCCTTTTACATCTCTTGCCTTGAGCCACCATTTCGTGATGGTCTCTGTGCTGTCTCAGAGATCACCTGACCAGAACTACTACAACTCTTAACTGTAACAGGAAGAAGTGTGGAAGCAAAAGACACAACTCTGTCTGTTAATTGGCTCATGTGACCTAACATGTATGGTTTGTTGGTATGTTTGTGAGTACAGTGAATCCTACGATCCCAGGGGGCGGCCCTTATTTTTTTAAAATGGCAATTTTCTATTTATGATTACCCAATGGCACATACTACTAGAAAAGTATATTGTTATGTTAATGGTTTATTTACATGAAGCAGGATTTTACATATGAGTTGTTTTATGCAATATCTTTTTATAGAGACCTACATTGTTTGGGGGTATAGTTTTCCTTTAATAAAGCCTGGTGCTGCATAGGTTTTTCTGGTACACCAAAGAGAATATGAATTAAGGCAAGTAACGTGCACTAAATAATTTAAGATGAGATAAGTTGATTGGGCTTTGCTTGTCCTTTAATACTACTGGAATCAAAATAAGGTGTTGAAGAAGCTGATGCCAAGATACCTTTGTAGTTTTCTACTGTTATTTTAGTTTTATAACAAAGTAACATCTAATAAATTAGGGTAAAAAAAAGAAACACAACCATACAGTTCAAACTTTTGTTTTAAATAAAACCTTCCTAATTGCTTGCTGATCCAGAAGGTAAAAACCCCTTATAAAACCTTTCCAATTAGCCTCCTGACTAAAAGATGGCAATTGAACCAGTTCGGATCAACTTGGTACAAAAAGCTAGAGAGTCTGAAATAAACATAGCTGGTTGTTCGCTTTTACATATCCATTTCATTGGGAAACAACATTTAAAGGGAAAGGCTTCACCTGAATAGGTGAATAAATGCCATAATTAATACTTTTGTATATACAGTCTTTTAGTGAAAAAATACTTTTATAGTAAATATATGTCTCTGGCCTATACAAAAACAAAATAATTTACCCTCTGGCCCGTTCCAGCTACCTCGCTTACATATAAACTAAGGGAACGCATATATGTTACCTAAGCCAATAAAAGTACAGGGCGTGTGTACTTCCTGCTACACTGCGAACCTGCATTTTAAGTGTTGTCAGGTGATCTGTAAGCAAACACACAGGCCAGCATTAAATCGTGGTTCACGCCACTGCAAAGCTGTGATACGGAGACAAACGTGCAGAAAAATGTGTAAATCTGCGTGCGCTTTAACTTTGCTCTAGATCTATATAAAAACAGATGTGGCGATAAAGCGACTCATATACTTACCACCCAACAGCCCCGCTTTTCTTAGCACAGCCTGTAGTCACAGATCACTCTGTAAACGTCCCACAGCACCTTGGATCCTGCCGGACAGCTAATACAGAGGTCAAAAGTCTCATCTCGCGTGACTGTGACGTCGCGGCCCTAAGCCGCCCATGTGGAGGGAAAACGTAGTGATTGAGTAATTCTCTGCTTGCAGAGTCTATATTTAACTGGAATAAAAAAATATTTTTTTTTCGGGTTGGTTGCCAATCCGTACCTGTTGCCCTCCTCTCCCAATACTGGCCACAACTAAATAGTTTATTTATTGTGTTATCTGCTTACCAGAGCGCAACTCAATCTCATGAGCCAGAGCCGGACTGGAAGTAAAAAGCAGACCTGGCAAAAAATTCAAAGCAGCCCAGTGTACTGGTCTTTTACTTATACACAGGTATATTATATTTTTTATATAGATATATATATATATATATATATATATATATATATATATATATATACACATACACACACATGCATACAGGGCCGCCAATGCAATTAGAAATACGCCGTACGCCCACCCTGGTTACCAAGCCCCGTCCACTCCACATCACAGACCACACAGACATCAGTGCTAAAAAGTAACCCCCCACACACACAAGTTAAAAAAGCTATTGATGGTCAGAGCCCTCTTATAAGTTTAAAAAAAAAACATTGGCGCTAGGGCCCCCCATAAAAGTTTTTTTTTAAAAAAAGCACTGGTGCCAGGGCCCCCCTTACAAGTAAAAAAAAATTGGGGCCCCAAAATAAAATTTTTAGAAAAACATTGGCGCCAGGGCCCCCTTACAAGTAAAAAAATTGGGGCCCCAAAAAAACATTTTTTTAAAAAAACATTGGCGCCACGGCCCCCCTTACAAGTATAAAAAATTGGGGCCCCAAAAAATATTTTTAAAAAAACATTGGCGCCAGGGCCCCCCTTACAAGTTAAAAAAAATTGGTGCCCCAAAATATTTTTTCTTTAAAAAAACATTGGCACCAGGGCCCCCCTTACAAGTTAAAAAAAATTGGGGCCCCAAAAAATATTTTTTAAAAAACCATTGGTGGCAGGGGTCTATAGAATATTAAAATAATACATTGGTGGCCAGGGGATTAAAAAAAATAACACACACAAATTGGTGTTCAGAAGAATTGAATTCATGGCTTCAGGACTTCAACTTCGCCTCCTTTCATGACTTTGGGTCTTTTCGCCGCTTCAGGACTTAAATTTTGGCTGTTTTTGTGACTTCGGGTCTTTTCGTCGCTTTAGGACGTCAATTTCGGTTGTTTTCATGACTTCGGCTATTTTCGCCGCTTCGGTTCTTTGGCTGTTCAGGCTGGCTGCAGATCTTTGGCGCTTGCAAGGGGGGCCCGGCTCTTTCAAAACTGCAGCACTGCCGGGCCCCCCTTGATACCCGGGCCACTTGTCCCCCCCCCCCGATGGCGGCCCTGTATATACACACACATACATTGGGTTAAAACTGAGAATCAATTATATGGTCAAAGACCAACCCCTCCGTTACGTCTAATATCCTTATCATTTACAGTAGGGGGTACATTATCCCTTATAATACATGAGTGAAGTATAATTTTTAATTAATGTAATTATGTGCAAATTCTCAGCCTTCAAAAGGGCACTCAAAATTAATAAAAACAACAGTACTTACATACTAATGTGGGTTCTAAAATGTATCAGTGCAGTTTCCTATTGAAATCAATCAACAGTTTAAAATTAAAGTGAAGGTCTAAGTGGCTGTTATGGGAAACTGCTCTGGAGCAAATTATCATTAGTAAGCAAATTAGTCCCAGTTTATTTATTAAAGGCAAGGTGCCAGAGGCAATTCCAATAATAAGGTATGTGCATAATTTCATAAATCATACAGAATGATTCATTAAAAAAATCAACTGGTCATTATTCGTGTTTTTTTTAGTTATATAGTTTTTTGTTCAGCAGCTATCCGGTTGCTAGGGTCCTATTTAGCCTAGAAACCAGGCAGTGGCTCAAATGAGAGACTACAAATAGCAATACATGAGTTACTGAATAACAATAAATTTGCACACAGGTGCTGATCTGCTCACTGGTCACCAGCAGCACGCTTGCATGCTTAATTTGTATTAAAAAATTGGGGCGGGTTTTGAAAGTCCAAACCCATGGCAACTTTAAAAACTAGCCCAAATCCGCACATTGGCGGGTTTGGACTTTTAAAACCCGCCACTAATTTCTAAAAACTAGCCCAACTTGGCTAGAAACCCACTAACCTGGCAACCCTTACTTGAGGTAACCTAATATTGCTTAATACCACTTTTGATAGAAAAAAAAATTCAGCTTCTAATAAAAGCATGAATACAATACATTTAACTCTAAAATCTTGTTTGATAGTCTTACTGGAGGAACTCAGGGTGCTGGGACAGCTCATGTACCACGTCTTCTCTAAGTTACAATTATTCACTCCAAGCCACCTGTTCATCTAGAAATATCTGTAGTACATCTCCTTGTCATCACTTATGAATGAGTGTTACTTCTAAAGAGAAGATTAACTTTTGTCGTAGATGCAGGTCTGTGCAGCTCTTATACAATACCTATGTGCAGGCCTTTAAAGGAGAACTAAACCCAACATTTAGGAGAACATACCCACCGAGTATGTGCTGTGAAATATATATATAATGCCAGACATATATGATTGTATAGAATATATATATATATAATATATATATATATATAGATACAATGCCAGCCAATAAGTATTATGTTAAACGTAGGATAATTGGGCCAGCTTTTGCTTGTGTTCTATCACATAGTTAAAAGGAAGTCCTGCACTTTATTGATATTATACACCTATTTTTAAGTTGTGGAGTCTTGCCACTCAAGCTAGCTTTAAATTACTCATAAGCTTACAAAAGGATAAGCAACCCTGTGGTAAGAGACATATAACTAGTCCAACTTGGCCGGTAATTCCAGTGCTGAGGGGCACTTTCCTGGGCTTCCCCGAGGAATTGGAAGGGGAGCATGAGCAACTTCTCTGGTTATGTGCCATTCTTACAGTTCGAACTAGTGTGGCAGTCTCTCTCTCTCAGACAGAAGGAGACAACAACGTGATGAGCAGTGGCGTCTCCAACCCAGCTCATACAGGCACACAGTGCAACTAGCAAAGCTGCAGGGGGGGGGGGGGCGGGTGGCGTGCCGTGGGCAGTGAGACGGGAGGAGGCTGCGTGAGCCTCATGGGGGAGGAGTCGACCACAGAGGGATGACTGTACTATGTGAAGCAGATGGCAGGTCATGGATTCTTTTAAAGAATAATAAGGTGGCCTCTAATAAGGTGGCCTCTCTGTGCTAGTTCAGGGGAAGCAGGCGGTCCACTTGAGTACACAATAGAGCGAACGGACAGATTACCTGTCCAGGCCTGTCTTGAGCCATGGAACAAAAGCCCACTCTATTTTTGTTGGTGGGTGAAGCCGATAGCCTAATAGCTGCCGTTTGAGTTTCTGCTACCAATGTTTCCTCAAAAGTAATTGATTTGTATTTTTGGTAACAGCCAGGGGCGTAACTACAGAGGAAGCAGACCCTGCGGCTGCAGGGGGGCCCAGGCGGTACAGGGGGCCCCATGAGGCTCTCATTGATGAGCAATTTGAACATATGTTGGTAAAACAGGACAAACACTGGATATGTTGGGGGCCCTAAAATTAATTTGCTGTGGGGCCCAGCAACATCTAGTTACGCCACTATTAACAGCTTCTAGTTTTGCCATGGAAGGAAGAGAAAAAAACACTTTCCGTTGTACCCAATACCCACCAAAACCAAATGTACAGTTTGTTGTTTTATTTTTGTTTCTGTTTAGGGCAAGAACTTTACAGAGAACAAAAAATGGGCATTCTTTTTCTGGTTGCCAACAATATCCCAATTGAACCAAAAACGGAACAAGTTTTTCTGCAAACTAGGCCTAGGTAAAATTCAGTCAACTTATTGTACTCTGATGTTTTTTGTGCAAACAAGGGCCAGATTTTTCAACTTTTCTGGGAAAATAAAAACGGCCTTCCTATAGTCTTGCCATTTTTTTCCTATTAATAACATTGGCATCAATCATCATTTTATAACGGCCAGGTAAACTTGAGTTTTCAGGCTTTTTTTCTTTTGACTTTGGATGCATTTTGTGATAAAGATCTTGAGCTGACTACTTTACAATGATGGCTTGAGAACTGACAACTGAGTACACTGACACCGTTATTTATACCCATATTTATTTATACACCCTGCCTTGCCACTGTCACTGGGGTTTCCTAATCTTCCTTCCAATGTTAACCTAATCTGTGTGGTTGTTAGCCTTCCCATGCTTGAGATGTCATGAGCCCCTCTTTTCATTCTTTCTTATTCTGTTAACTGCTATTTGAGGGTTATTACCTGCCATCCATGCCTAGGAATAGGTTGGGACTAATGGACCTTGGCCTGTGGTCACTTTGCTATCTATATATCATGTCTCAATGCTTCTTTAAAAACATCTCCATTACCTTTATGAAGCATGAAGACATATTTACAGCATGATGTCATCCCACCTATGCTGTGTTGGACCTGGGAGGGATAATACTCCAAGGTGGGGGGGGGGGGTTGGTACTATGTAGGTGTCAAAAGCAACAGCAGTGATAGTCTAGGACAGGTATTAAAGAAAAGAAATGACCAGTTGACACATCAGGTTAAAGGAAAATTCAACCCTGTGGGGAAAAAAAACCCTGTACCCCCCACCCCAGGTAGACCTACCTCCCTCCCTCTTCCCCCCAGGCTAACTGCCCCCCCCCAGGGAAATGCCCCATACTTTATACTTACCCCTCGGTGCAGATTCTGCCAGCAGAGTTCCACGCATCCATCTTCCGGGTCCTCTGTAAAGCTGGCCATAGACGCAAAGATTTCCCTGCAATATCGGAGAAATCGTACATCCTGTCACTAACCATTCAGATCAAACAAAGCAGTAAAGGACAGATCAGCCGACGTTCTGCCCCACAGCAAAATTGTACGAATCGAGGATTCATGCGATCGGATCTTGCATCTATGGACAGCAGGACCGCCATCAGAAATGGCAGGGCCCCATACGACAAAATTTCCTGAGCCCCCTGGGCTGTGTCCACTGCAAGCCCCACCTACAGGTCCCCCCTCCCCACCACACAGTAAAAAAACAAAAAATATTGGTGGGTAGGGTTCCCACATGTTAATAACAAATAAAAAGATATTGGTGGTCAGGACCGCCCATAAAAAAACATTTGTGGCCAGGGCCCCCCCATTAAAAAATATTGGTGGCTAGGACCCCACATGAGAAAAAAAATTGGTGGCCAAAATTGGTGGCCAGGCCCCCCCCACACACACATTATAAGAAAATTGGTGGCCAGGGCCCCTTAAACTTCCATGCCTTCCCGAAGTCAGCAGCTCTCAGAAAGATGGGGGGCCCGGCTAATCAAGTAAGTGTGGGGTGGCCAGGGCCCTCCTTACCCTCGGGCCCCCTACAACTCTACCCCCTGTCCCCCTATGATGGCTGCCCTGATGGGCAGCTTAAGTGAGATCGGCAATCTCCGTCAATTTCGGGCCCATGCGCAGTTGTCGAAAACCGACAAATTGCTCCAACTGCGCAATGCGTCGTAATACCGTTCTCCCAGTCAGCTTACCGAGGACCAGGGAGATGGATGCATGGAACGCCGCTGCCAGAATCTGTGCCGAGGGGTAAGTATAAAGTATGGGGCATTTCCCGGGGGTGGGGCAGTTAGCCAGGATGGAGGAGGGAGGTCTACCTGGGGTGGGGGGTATGAGTTTTTTCCCCACAGGGTTGAATTCTCCTTTAAATTATCGTTGACAGGCAGATTAAAGGATAATTAATCCTTTTATTTTAAAATCCCCTAAGATTACATTAAAGGGGAACTATCTTAATTAAAATTTAATATAAGCTTCATCATACTGAAATCAGAATTTTCTAAATATAATCAATGAAATATTCTAAACTGTCTCTGAAATATTCAATTTACTCTTCACTATCTCCATCTCAGCATCTGTCTTCAGTCTCTCTTCATGCAGGAGTTGGGAGTCTGATTTTGAATGACAGTTGAATCCAATAAATCTTTTAGGGGAGCTCCTTTTTCCTAGAAGATGTATTAGAACTCACTCACTATTAAAATCACTAGAACGCCAAAGTCAGCAATTTTGTTGTTTGTACTGGAATAAGTTATTTGAGTGAGCTGTAATACATCTAATAGGAAAAGGAGCCCCCTATAAGATATATATATATATATATATATATATATATATATATATATATATATATATATATATATATATATATATATATATATATATATATAATGTAGCAATAGAATTCTTAATGAATCAGATGAAAATTCAGCATAGGACTGGCCAGATATGGGATGACTTTGATGTAGTTGGCCAGCTTAAATATGTTGCAATATATGGACAAACAATCCCTGTTTTGTTTAAAGGGTAAGGCATTTTTCAGTAGCAGTATGCACAAAATGTCTCTGTCTTAAATATATTGATAATGGGTTTAGTGCAGAGGACTCTTGTATTTGTCTATATATATTTTGTGGTCACAGCCTCATTGCACCCCCACCTACTGGTTTTAAAAATTAGTGGTGAGCACAACTTTCCCTTGTTTGTTATAGTTATACAGGAGCAGTGACCAGCTCCATGTTGTAGCTCCCACCCTTCCGAGCTATAGTCAGGTGATCCCACTGGTGTCTAATAAAAGGGCAGCCAAGTTTGGGAGTTTTACTTTGAAAGCAGCTAGTAAGTTGCAGGTAAAACTTAGACCCTTTGTAAAATGTATAATGAAGCAATATAATTCTTAATGAATCAGATGAAAATTGAGCATAGGACTGGCCAGATATGGGATGACTTTGACGTAGTTGGCCAGCTTAAATATATTGCAATATATGGACAAACAATCCCTGTTTTGTTTAAAGGGAAAGGCATTTTTCAAATCTGTAGAGGTGACTAAGTGTAGTATACTCAAGGCTGTTAATCCTGGTGGACACCCCCGCCACAGGTGTGTCAAATTCAATGTTTCAAACGGTTCACTCAGGAAGTCAGCCAACACGCAGAGCTTGCTGCAAAGTGTTCTTTATTCACGACATGTTTCGGGCTAAGCAGCCCTTTATCAAGTGTTATGAAAGGCATTTTTCAGTAGCAGTATGCACAAAATGTCTCTGTCTTAAATATATTGATAATGGGTTGAGTGCAGAGGACTCTTGTATTTGTCTATATATATATATATATATATATATATATATATCCTGATGACGTTCCAAGTAGAAGAGCCAAAACGTTGAAATAAATCACATTAATTTTTTCCACTTATAAAGTCCTTGGAGTGCGGTCTTTTTTTGGTGTTAATTGTATGCATACTATTTGTTGACCTGCACCCTGGCAGTTTAAATGTAAGTATTGTGAGTGCACCAGGTTGGATTAGTGTGTGTGTATATATATATATATATATATATATATATATATATATATATATATATATATATATATATAAAGTAACAAAGGGTGCGGACCTTTCTTGCTATCTCCTATATATATATATATATATATATATATATATATATATATATATATATATATATATATATATATACTCGAGTATAAGCCGACCTGAGTATAAGCCGAGGTACCTAATTTTACCTAGGAAAACTGGGAAAACGTATTGACTCTAGTATAAGCCTAGACACAACTACAGCCCTGTCTCCCAGCAGCACACATTCCGCCAAATCGACCCCCCCAGCGATCAACCAGACTTCTTTGCAAAGTTGATGGTGACAGAGAATTGCCAAACGGATTACTGTGTGCATTGTCCCACTGTCCCACTACCATGTGCAGAGGGTGCTGTGTGATATTGCCATCACTGTTAATCTTTCGTATAACTAACAGAGGGTGCTGTGTGATATTGTCATCACTGTTAATCCTTCATATAACCAACAGAGGGCGCTGTGTGATATTGCAGTCACTGTTATTCTTTCATATAACCAACAGATGGCGCTGTGTGATATTGCAGTCACTGTTATTCTTTCATATAACCAACAGATGGAGCTGTGTGATATTGCAGTCACTGTTATTCTTTCATATAACCAACAGAGGGTGCACTGTTATTCTTTCATATAACCAACAGAGGGCGCTGTGTGATATTGCAGTCTCTCCCCAAGTGAACTGTTGGTATAGGGATGATTAAAAGTGACTGCAATCTCAACTACTGCCCTCTAACCCGTGTATAAGCCGAGGTAGACTTTTTCAGCACATTTTGGATGCTGAAAAACTCGGTTTATACTCGAGTATATACAGTATATATTTCCTGGTCATCCCCAGACAGCATTATTAAACACACGGTTATGTCTCCTCACTGTCAGTTAACAGAAGAAAAAAGCACACTCTCAATAAATCCTGACCCTCTCTATTCACACACATTTTTGTTTTCTTCAGTCAGTTCCAGGGTGGCCACTCACCGAACCTCCGGGATCTGATTACCGGGTGGTTTTCTTGCAGCTCTCTCCACTGGAAGTCCTGGTGTTATCAGCAGAAGTTGTGTGTCTGGGGACCCCAATGCAGCCAGGGATAGAGTATATGCTGCTCAGGCACCGTCATCGCTTAGCGCTATGGGCAGTATGTGTGTCGATCCAATAGTGACGTCATTGCAGCGTCCAGGAGTTTAAAAGTTGCTGCCACTCTCAGTGGAGATGGAACCGGCTGCCCTCAATCATGCTTCTGCTAAGCCTTCAGGGTGAGTGGTTAACCCAGGGATTTTTGTTTTTTATTAATTGCTACCCTCTGGCGAAAAGAGCTGCTATTAACTGTCTTCCTCCTATTGCAGTGGTTCTACCCCAGTGGAAGATCCTCCAAGTAAGAAGGATAAACAGCATGGGAAGGAAGGATCCTGCAGGGCTTGTGATAACCCGTCATTAAAAGGCAAGAAGCTGTGCCGTGACTGCCTAGCTGATTATGGCTCAAGGGAAGGAAGTTATGGTAAAGACAAGGTTCAGTCTGCAGCCCCTGCAGCAGTTGTTGACCACACTGCTATTATGAAGTGGATAAAAGAAGCAGTGGTGAGACTATGAAACAGCATGGTAGGGGTTTGGATCCAAAGCCTTGTACATCTGCTATGTTGCAGGATTCATCTTCAGAAATAGAAGGAGAATGTTTGTCCTCAGCAGAGGAAGATAAGAATGAAGAGGAAACATTTGACTCAAAACTGGTTCTAATGAGTCGGGAATGGAAGACATATAAGAAGACTCCAGTAGAGACGAAGTTGGCTGCACTGTATCCTTTTCCAGCTGAGGACATGGAAATTTGGGATAACCCCCCATCAGTAGATGCTCCTCTGGCCCACTTATCAAAAAACACAGCTCTGCCAATCGATGATGTGTCAGCTGAAACACCCAATGGACAGGTGAATGGAAACTGATTTAAAGAAGGCATATATGACAGCAGAAGCAACTTGTAAGCTGGCAGTGGCAGTAGTATATGTTGCAAAAGCTATGTCATTGTGGGTAGAGAATTTGGAACATCCAATAAGAGAAGAAGCACAGGAAGATAATATATGTGAAGCTCTAGCTGACATCAAGAAAACTGCAAAGTTTTGTCTGGAGGCAGTGGTGGATATTGCAAGATTGTCGACAATTAGTATGGCATATAATGTACCCACCTCCTAAGAAGGAGCAAAACTTCTAAGATATCAGGAGATGTGGGCCAGAGAAACAGACGACAGATGGGTCATTTCAGTGGTGTCAAGAGGGTATCTCCACAAAAGGCAAACCACTTTATTTCTACAAGAAGAGCTCAAAAATTTTCAGATAATCTGGTGTTTCAGCAATACCCTGAAGAATTGTTAGCCAAGGAGGCAATTGCTTGAGTCACTGCCAATCTTCAAGGCCAAGGGTTTTACTCACCGCTTTTTAACGAAGGCTTCAGGAGAGTTACGACCACTCTTAGATTTAAGAAGGTTAAACAACTTTTTAAAGACACAAAGGTTCAAAATGGAAGGTGACTAGTTCACGAGGGAGATTGGTCAGCATTCGTGGATTTGAAGGATGCATACCTGCATGTGCCTGTAGCAGAGGAGCATCAACAATTCCTCAGATTTGCCTCGGAGAACCATCATTATCAGTCCTGGTAGTCCTGATAGCCAAGCTAAAACAGGAGAAGATCGAGATTTATCATTATCTCGACTATCTCTTGATAGTAGCAAGGGAGAAGGAGATTCTCTTTGAGCATGTAGCAAGGGTGAAGTAGCAAGCATTTTGGCTGGGTCCTGAATCGGAAGAAAAGTCAGCCAGATCCCACACAGAGGATAATTTATTTGGGAGCCCTTCCCGACACCATATTAGGGATGATATCTCTTCCGTCAGAGAAAAGTCACAAAAGCCAAGTGGTTGGAGTGTTCCTTCCAGCAAAAAAGTTAATGAATGTTCATTAACCCTAGAGTTGGTGAAGTGGGCGAAATGGAATATGAGGCCCATTCAGAATTGGTTCCTTGCGACATGGGACCAGGACAGGAGAGATTGGTCCCAGAAGATTCAGATACCCAGTCATCTCAGAGACCACCTTCACTGGTGGCAGAGGAAAGCCAACCTTCGAAAGGGGTTTCCCTTGGAAGAGCCAGACTGGTTGGAGATGTATGTAAACACTCTGCGGAGGTGGCAAAAGCCACCGATGCAGAGAGAAGGGCTCAGCTGCAACAGTCTGAGCCCTTCACCGCCAGCACGTATGTACCTTTGCTTTTGTTTTCTCAATTGTAAGTGACTGTTGAAATTGAATTGCTGATTGGTTGCTATGAGCATCATCAAAGGTGATGTTTTTCACCAATATTAATATACACGCCTGTCTTTAGCGAGACTCATGACATCTGCAAAGCTGCATTTACAATTAGGAAGGAGCCAAAGAGCTGCGGGACATTTACCATACATTCCAACTGTCCCATTTTTCACAGGACATTCCAGATTTTGAAAGCTCAACCCTCAGTTCTGGATTGTTACTGAAATGTCCCGAGTTTCTCTTCTGCACTGAACAGCCAGAAAAAGATACAATGTTTCCAATATGTAATTAAATAGAGGCTTTTGGCAGCAAGCCCAGAATACTTGGCAGCTGCACTTAGATACATTTGTAACAAATTAAAGGAGAAGCAAACCCAAAAGTTAAAAAAACCCTACCTCCTACCCTACATAGACCCCCCTCCCTCCAGCCTAAGTGTTACCCCAGGCAAATGCCCCTAATTCTTTACTTACCCCTTTGTGCAGATTCTGTCCAGCGGAGTTCACGGGCGCCATCTTCTTCTCTTCGGTATTCTTCGGAAGGAGCGGCACATGCGCAGTTGGTGCAATGTGAAAATTGCCGAAGCACCGGTCTCATTCCAAAGATTACTGAAGCAGCTGAATATGGTGCCTGTGAACTTTGATGCCTGAATCTGCACTGAGGGGTAAGTAAAAAATTAGGGGCATTTGCCCAGGGTAACACTTAGGCTGGGGAGAGGATGGAGGGGGTCTATGTAGGGTAGGGTTTTTTAACTTTTGGGTTTGCTTCTCCTTTAAGATAGGCAAAGATACAATTTTAACAATTTAAGATAAGCAGGTCTCGTGGGGAAACTGTGATTTGCTGCTTAAAGGGCAATTCACCTTCATTAGCAAAACTGTAATAACACAGAAACCTTAAGGGCTGAACTCCGCAGCAAGCTTATGTCCGATTCGTCACCATGCGATGACACACATTCGAGGAGTTGAATATGCAGAAGTCAGTTAGTGGAACTGAATGTGAAATCGCTGATACAAACTACATGTATCCAACTGTCAGATAAAAAAACCCCCAGAAATGTGTTAAAACTTTCCATAATCTGACAAATATATGTAGTATTTAGGGGGTGGGACAGTAAATTGCAATATCTACTGTGGGCTGTGTTGGAAAAGTGATACTGCTGAGTGATTTTACTCAGTAAAAGCTCCATATAAACTCAGCTGTCCCATCATGATCGTCACTCCCAGAAGCCATCTTGTGTTCCTCGCACCCACGCTGTAATTAATAAGGGTGCGGTTTTCGGAGTAAATCCCGCGAGAGCTCGTTGACCACGAACGAGAGAGCCTTCAAGCCTCACCGGAAATAAGTTAATGCCTTTCCTGTAGGTATCAACAACAATAGTTATTCTATTTATTGTGCTTGTATAGACTGGTGCATTATGTTGCGGCTCAGATGTAAAACCCGAGAGGGCACTCAACTTCTTCAAGGCCTCACAGACCGCTCCAGTATTCGGGAGTTGCAAGAGCGTATTGCTGGTGTTACTGGTATTTCAGGGCCACTGCAGCGCGTAATGGTGGGGTTTCCCCCTCTATCCCTGGACTTAAGCGACGAAGAGGCCACATTAAAGAACATGTCCATCAAATCCGGTGAGGGCATTAAATAGTCTGTGATCTTGCTGTGATTTGTTTTGGAAGTATTTTGTTTTTATAGATCGGGGGGGGGGGGGGGCAGACAGGTTTGCATGCTTGGAACCTGTCGCATAGTGGATTTTGACGTTTGTAGTTAAACAAGGTTGTTAAAATGGTCTCACTAGTGTTAACGTTTGATCTAATTTGTACGAGTTCAGTTTTTTGATTATATTTCGTCTGTTTTAGCAATTATGTTCTACTACTATGAACTGTTAGTTTTGAAAGATTGTATGAAAGAAATTGAAAGACTTCTATACTCCAAATAAACATACATTATCTTTTCACGGATTGGATGTTGTTTTTTTTTTTGCGCTTTACAGGAGACACGCTTATTGTGGAAGAAGATAAAAGTAAGCTGAGGTCAGGAACTCCTCCAGTTTCCAAAACAGACATCGGTAATTGGAATGCACCAGCACAGCCAACAATTGTCCGGAGGGTAGTTCCAGCAGATAACTCATGTTTGTTCACAAGCATTTACTATGTGGTAGAAGGGGGTGTTTATGACCCAGCATGCGCCCTAGAAATGCGCAGCCTTATTGCAGAGATTGTGGCCAGTGACCAGTCTGCTTACTGTGACGCTGTTCTTGGTAAAAGTAATGAGGAATATTGCTCATGGATTAGAAGAGAAGACACATGGGGAGGTGCTATTGAAGTTTCCATTCTCTCCAAATTCTACCAGTGTGAAATTTGTGTGGTAGACACTCAGACTGTACGGATAGATAGATTTGGAGAAGATTCTGGTTATACCAAACGTGTTTTACTAATTTATGATGGTATACACTATGATCCATTACAACGTCAGTTTGCAGATCCTGACATGCCTCCAATGACCGTCTTTTCCACAACAGATGATGAAGCTCTTGTACAGGCTATGGAGCTTGCAGATGATGCTAGGAAGAAGAGGCAGTTTACAGATGTAAACCAATTTGCTCTGCGTTGCATGGTGTGTCAGAAAGGGTTGACTGGGCAGTCAGCTGCAAGGGATCATGCCAAGGAGACCGGGCATACCAATTTTGGTGAGGTGTGACATTTTTCTCACACTGCTTATGAGTCAATGTCAACTACCTCACACAAACTAAAAAAAATAAGAAAAACAGGAAAGTGATTGTGGCTGCAGACAAGCAGCAGTGCTTTGATATGTATTTTTTTTCATTGGGATATAGTATTGTAGTAAACTGGTTTATGGTATTAGTGTTTGATTTTCTAGCTGAGTATTGGTTCCATAGAGAAGAAAGTATCATCATATCTGCATGATTCTAAAGTATTTATACCACAGCACAACATTTACAATTTCTGCTTTAGTATGCCTTGAGTTTTTGAGCATCTTCGTGAAATTGGAAATGCTAATAACAATACAAGGTTTCCAAAATGAGTACTGTAAATAAATACAACCAAACTGCATTAGAACATCATTTGAACTCCTTGAAATATATATTCATGAAAAACACATACAGATATACACATGTTTAACATATATAGCCACTTTTATCAGAGAAAGTAGTCTGCATGTTGTTACTATAAAACTGAAAGATCATAGTGCACCCTAAAGCTTAATTGTAATGACATCACAAGGAATGCTGCCTATCTTCATTATGAAGCTAATTTTTAATATCTAAGTTACAGAAGCTGTACTGATTTGTTTATCCAATATGCTGTACTTTGTTGCATTCAGTAATTCTGTTACATTTTTAGGGGACTGTTACAGTTTTTAGAAATTTGATATGGTACAGGTACGGTTTTTTTTATTTATTTATTTATTTATTTTTGCTGTGGAAAGTATTAAAAATTATGGCACATGGAGACTGCCCCCTCTGTCACTACTTTTCATATGTGCAGTAGTGGTGACAGATGATCCACTTCTATGGAAAGTCATAGCATTTTAGAGGTTCCTAGCACTACTGTGTCCTTTATTTGCCAGGTTTCCCATAACTTACTTTAAAAAGTAGAGACAGGAGTAGATGTATCCTCAGAGTTTTAAAGCTGTATCTGAACTCTGAAGGATTGTGAATTTCCTGTTGCTCATGCTGCTAAGTGTTTAGTCCTAGTATGAACAAGGCTGGCCCTGTTTTTTCCACAATGATAAGTGAATATTGCTCCTGTTTACTATATAATGGTTTGAAAACACTCGGTGCCATTAGCAGTTAAGTTGAAATCACGTGGGCTTATGCAATGTGAAAATAACAACTCTGGCCCCAACCCTGCAGTTTTATCTTTCAAGCCAAGTAAAAATTAAGATAAGTGTTCACTGCTAATTTCAAGGTATAGCTACATTAATAACATAGTGGTGTGAAATGATTTACATTTTTAAATTCAGATGTACCTCTTGCTAACTATGCAATTAGACATTATTTCAGTTTTCCTTGTAATTTTATTTTGGTAGTGTGCACATTTTAACATTTCCCTTTGTACTCTTTAAATGACCAGTAACAAATAACAAAAAAATATACATTTATAAATGTATATCTGTCAATGTCAGCAGCTATAAATTCGATATTGGCAGCAACCGTTCTTTTTTGTATTAAATTGGTTAATCTATTTTTTATTAAATCCGTTTTCATTCTTTAGGTGTATACAAAGCCATAAATGCCTATCACCGTGAAAGCTCTACAGATTTTTACAGTTCGTTATATTTAAATGTATATGAAGCCTTTTCATTTTATGGTTACTTGCTCTCTAACAATTATGTTGTTACACTTTCTACAACAATTCATATAACTACTCTTCTGTGCTATATCCTCTTTAAAAGTCTTTACTAGATGAGGAGTGATGGGAGTTGCAGTGATATGTTTACTTCTTTTATGAAATTATATTTTTTGAGGTATTCCTTTTAGAAGCTATTTTTTTTTTTTTTTTAGTCTGAATAAGCTACATTTTATGAAAAGTTTAAAGGAGAACTTAAGCTTAACTAAATAAGTAGCTAGAAATGTTGTACATTTGTTTTGTTCTTCTGTACCAACCCAAGGTAAGCATAGCCCTTTAGCAGTAAAGATGTATGCCTCCAAAGATGCCCCAGTAGCTACCCCATCTTTTCTGCTGATTCACTGCACATGCTCTGTGCTGCTGTCACTTAATGATCGTAGGGACCCACTCACAATATACAGTACACATAGAATAGAAATGTCAAAATTGAAGGCTGATTAGTAATTAATACAGATAATTACTACATGGAAGCACAGAGACCATTGCAATTAGCATCAAAATGTAATAATCAGACCTCTAGCATCAGTTTATATTACAGACAAACCTAATTTTCTGCTGGATAAATTGCTACAACCCCTAAGCTTAGCTTCTCAACAGCTGCTCAGAGCCCACTGAGCATGTGAGTGTTGCCGACACTTTCCAAGATGGTGACCCCCTGTGACAAGTTTGAAGTCCTGGATCATTGCTGCTATTGACAAGTGGAAACCTTAGGCTGGTGCAATAAGTTCATTATATAAAATATGGCATTTTTAGGCACATTCATTTTTAGGGTTTGGTTATCCTTTAAAAGTCAGTTCCATTGCTGCTATTGTCTATCTTTTACCTTACACTTTTGACTGGAGAACTTCACTTGATAGCTTCTATTAACAGTATTCAAGCCTGAACTGGTATTGTATTCCACGTTCACATATCCTCATCTGTTCTTAAAGTGTAAAAGATTCCACATGTTTAAGTGTTCTATGGTTCTAGCAGAAGGTATGAAAAAAAGATCTGCTTTTTATATATCCCGACTGAGCATTTTTACTTTTTTTTTTTTTAATTTAAGTATTTCCAAACTTGTGGGAATGAAAACAAACCACGCACTTTGGAAAACATGTTTACAAAATGGCTTACTTTAATTTACTTTCGTTAAGTGGCACAAATGGAATTTGTGGCTTGCACACAGAGCTATCGGTGTACTAAAATCTTACATTCTGCTTTTCCAGGATAACTGCACCCTATGGAAAAAAAATAAAAACATGTTGCCTACAATGTGTTGTGAAGGCAATGCTTGCCAGCACTTGAAGGGTCAACCCAGAAGTTCTGAAACATTACAAAAGCTATGTGAGCAGGCACACGTGCTTGTTCTATGCTTGCTTGGTAGTCTTAGGTTAATTGCACTTGTGGCATATTCTTAATCAGTGTTTTTCACCTAGCTGGAGAAATACTTGAATACTTTTTTTTGTACAGTTTTTGGAGACAAGTGATTTATTTTACAGTTTGAAAAACACTGAAAAAGTATATGCTCTTTGTTTACCATCAGCCTTAGTGGCATATTTAGCAAAGTGAAGAATCAATTTGTCACAACCTTTCCAAAAATACTTTAAAAAAAAAAAAAGAACCCTTGCTGTCCAACATTGCCATGCAGTGGCCAAATAGGTGAGATACATGTTCGTGGGATGGGTAATATGAAAATGATGTCATACACAGTAGTCTATGCCACCCATAGGCAGGAAGGGGGTCATAAAAAGTACCCCCGTTGGGCAACCCTGGTCTACACATAAATCTACCTTTCAAGTACTTTACACTTAAATTTTACGGAGAGTTTACTTGGGTAAATATTCTATATTCATTCTATAGTCATTCTATAGTCTATAGTCATTCTATAGTCATTTGTGGTATAATGTAACATTAAATGACTTGAATATGTCAAATAAACTGGCTGCTAAAATTACTTGGTTATTTACATATGTTGTTGGAATAACAAGAGAACAAGAAAGTAATTGGCTAAATCATTGCATAAAAACTGCATTTTTGTGTGGGGTTCTTGGACGGTGAATGACAAATACTAGTTTACCAAAACTTTGGCTTTTGCACTGATTTTATTGATGTATACTAAGTGAAAACATGCTCCTTGTAAAATCTAATGCATGTCTGGCTACTTTTTACAGCACTTGCTACCACTTAAATCAGTAGCAGTTTTTATTTAATTGCACCATTGTTTAGAGCCATTCAAGCAGATTTAAACAAAGGCTCTGCCATATTTGGAAGGTGATTTATTTAAAAAATATATCATCCGTTTCATATCTAACACAAATTAGAGCTTGCAGAATTTTTGTCAGCCTATGGGAAAACTGTCCTTCATGATGGTAAAGTGAGGAGAGAACATCTTTCAGAACTGGGAGACCCGGCAATCTAATAAGTCGAAAGTGTTCTAAAACATATCAACATAAAAAAATCCCATTACGACTTTTAAATAAGCTTTATTTATAAAATATATGTTTACACAACACGTGTAAATGATCTGTGAATATGAACACAGGTTTATGATATAAAGGCACTGCTTAAATGCTGTTCATTTTTGCTGAAGTAAATAAAAAAATTTTCCATCCAAATCATTCTAGACCATTATTTTTTAAGCAGACTGTAATCCTAATAACTACACTTTTGCAGGTATTTTATACTGGAATGCTTGGCATGACTTTTATCTAGCATTTGTCCATATCTCGGGTAAGCCGTGAGCATTGTAAGGCCTATACGATATGGGCTTTTGCCTGAAATGCTACTTTGTGGGATGACGGATATAGTCAGAATGCCCATTCATGTCTTTGGTTGATTGCTTTCAAATGAATGAAAAAACTCTTCCTAGGTATTCTTAATATTATAGCATTCTTAGGAAATAATTGCTACAAACAGGTGCATGGAAAATAATTGGACTAGGTTTGTTGCACCAGACCAGTTAGACCATTTCTGATTTGCTTCCAATAAAGCAGTGCTGGATGTTGGGTTTTTTTTTTTTTGTTTTTTTTTTTAGGAGCCATGTCTGCTATGTGAAACACGGTGGTGGAAACTGACAGACCTGCATGCTTTCCTGGTTATGCCCTCTACTTGCCCTTCTCAAGTTTTTTTGTGCTGAACACTAAGCAGTCAGACAGCCAGCAAGATAGAGGGAGTGCAGAAATATGTGGTTATTACTCTGGGCAAAGCCAAATAGAGCTAGTTGATGTGGGAATTACATTGGGCAGAGGAGCTAAGATGTGTGCATTCACTTCCAATTCATGCATGAATGTACTGGATCATACAGTGATAGGGATATGTGGGTATTGTGCTAAGGTGCCATTGCTGGGAAACGGATACCATTTCAAGAAACCCCTTCGCTACAAGAAATGTATATTGGGGTGCCTCTGGGCTGAAAACCTCCCCCCCCCCCCATAATTATAAATGTAATAAGTGATTTGCAGATGAGGCCCCTGTTGACATGCAGTAAACACAGTACTTTTAACTACAAGTATGGATTGGAGTAACGCCCTGGTCCAACAAATTGTATATCCGTAATTATAATTGGGGTCAGACACAAGTCAGTATAATGATTACTTTAACTCAGATTAAAAAGAAAAAACCAATTATGTAAAGTTTTGAATTTCACACCGGCTATTTATTCAAAAATTATCTCTCAATTAATTGCCTTGATTTACTGTGTAGAATAAATCAATAATTCATAGTGAGTTATTGATTTATTCTACACAGTGAATCTAGTGCCACAATATATGTTTGAGTGAGTCTAGTAATGGTGTCGGCTGTGTAGCTTGGCTACAATATGCTTTCATGCAACGTACATGTAAAGTAAATTGGCCATACTTCAGAAATATACATATGTTTGGTGCAGGGACAATGTTCACAAACCTTCTATAAAAAACTTCAGTCTCTTACAGAAGCTGTAGAATGTTTTATGAAACCTACTACGTGTAGCTTCATTCATAAATGTTTTTATGAGACTTACTCATCCCATGGCTTCATTCATTCTGCAATATTTTATCCACATCTGCCTCATGCATCTCTAGTAATGCGATGGCTTTGTTCAAACTGTGCAATTTAGACACAGTGAAGAATATTGGTAGCAGACTTTGGGGGAGCAGTAGATGTGATCTATTTAGAGTTGGACCAGGAAGGAGTTTGCCAAAGTCTTTGATACTGTGCCCCACAAATGACTGCTTTCTAAACTATGGTCTTAATTAAGTTGTTTGCACATGTATAAGAAACTGGCTACAGGATCAGGTACAGAGGGTTGTTGTTAATGCTATAGTCTCTACTTGGAGTAAGGTTCTTAGTGGGGTCCCTCAAGGCTCAGTATTAGGTCCACTTTTATTTAACTTGTTCATAAATGACTTAGGGTAGGGTATTGTACGTAATGTATCAGTGTTTGCAGATGACAAAACTATCCAGCCCAATTAATTCCATTCATGATGTGACATTCTTGCAGCGGGATCTTGACAAACTGGCAATTTGGGCGGCCAAGTGGCAGATGAGATTCATTGTTGATAAATGCAAAGTCATGCGCCTGGGATAAAATATACAAGCCACTTATACCCTTAATGGGGCTGCACTTGGCAAATCCATAATGGAAAAGGACCATGGAGTCCTTATAGTTAATAAACTTTTCTATAGCAATACGAGTCAGCAGCACCAAGGGCAAATAAGGTATTGAGCTGTATTAAAAGGGGCATTGATTCACGAGAGGAGGGGTCATACTTCCACTGTATAGAGCACTGGTAAGGCCCCATCTAGAATATGCCGTACAGTTTTGGTATCTGGTGCTCAAACGGCATTATTGAATTAGAGAGGGTATAGAAAAAGGCAACTAAGCTGGTAAAAGGTATGGAAAATCTTAACTATGAGGAAAGCCTGGCCAAATTGGGGTTGTTCATGCTGGAGAAAAGGTGCTTATGGGATGATATGATAACTATGTATAAATATATAAGGGATCATATACTGTAATAGTCTCTCTAATGCTTTGTTTACCAGTAGGTCTTTCCAGCTGATGTGAAGTCACCCATTCCGATAAGAGGAAAGGAGGTTCCGTCTATATATTCAGAAGGGGTTTTTTACGGTGAGAGCTGTGAAGATGTAGAATTCACTCCCTGGATCAGTCATGCAGGCTGATACATTATATAGCTTTAAGAAGGGGGTTGGATGGCTTATTAGCAAGTGAGGGAATACAGGGTTATGGAAGATGGCTCTTGGATCCATGGACTAGTCCGATTGCCATTTTGGAGTCAGGAAGGAATATTTTTCCCCCTGGAAGACCAATTGGAGAGGATTTAAATGTTTTTTTTTTTTTTTTTCTTTCCTCTGGATCAACTAGCAGTTAGGCAAGTTAACATAGAGTTAAAAGGTTGAACTTGATAGATGTGTGTCTGTTTTCAAACCTAACTTACTATGTAAATTGAGCTTTTGGCTGATTAAAGTGCACTAGGACCAAAAACTAATCGCTATATATTGAACAAGCAAAGGTAGTGGCTAATGGGTAATGATGTTTTCCTTAAATAAATTGAAATACAGGTATGTGATCTGTTATCAAGAATGCTTGGAGCTTAGGTTTTTTCATATAAAGGGTCTTTCCATAATTTGGATCTTCATACCAAAAGCTCACAAAAATGTAATTCAATCATAATTAAACCCATATACGGTAGGATTGTTTTGGCTCAAATAAGGATTAATTAAATCTTAGATGGGATCAAGTACAACTTGTTTTCTTTTCATTACAGAGAAAAGGAAAATCATTTTTAAAATGTGAGTTATTTGGAATTTGTATATAACTTAAAGAATGTGAATTTGGATGCAAATTAAACCAAAAGCAAGCTTCAGTTTTCAATGTTCTGTATTGTTCCATATAAATTATGAGTTTATGATTTTTTTGCATGTAAACAAAGTTTGGGTTCTTGGTTTTCCTTAACCCTTTAAGTGCCACAGAACGTAGAATCTACGTTCTGTGGCAAAGGTACTTGAAATGCCACAGAACGTAGATTCTACGTTCTGCAGCACTTCCGGGTTCAGAAGCGGAGGAGCGGCTGTTAGAGCCGCTCGCTCCGTTCCTGCTCGATCCCCTGCCCCTAGGCAACGAGCAGAGCAGGGGATCGAGTGGCCCCTGGGGCACGATCGCCCAGGGGCCCAAAAACAGCAGCAGGCACGTGCTACTTACGTGTCCTGCTGCTGCAGCCTGCACCGGATCGACGATCTCCGCCCCCACAGCACACAGACAGGAACCACGAGGCAGATGTCTTCCAGGGGCTCTTCCTGATCGCCTGCAACAGTCTCCAGCGATTTTTTCAGGTTAGTGCAACAATTACACACACAAACACACCAACACACACTTATTACAGTAATACACACTTAGATTCACACTTACACACACTTACACATACATTTTTGGGGATTGGGGGGGTCACTTACACTCACTGCACTTACACACATGTGCACACGCACACACGCGCACATAACATGTAATTTACCATTTGTACACACGCACACGCACATACATGGCATTGTGGCTTTTTTTTTTTTTTTTCTTATCGCATCGTCTCTTTTTTTGGCTGAAAAAAATGTTTTATTGCCATTACGAATAGCGTATTCGCTAACCGTACTGTGCAATATCTTTTTTATGTTATTTCGGTGATTATATTGCAATTTGGGGTATTTTGGTGCATTTTTAGCCATTTTATTGAATTTTTAGCCATTTTATTGCATTTTCAGCTCTGCGTATGTTGTGTTCACTTGTTTCTAGCCGTATAACCTGTTTGGCCCAGCTAAAATATTCAAACTGTGATTCTGACGGCCGATAACACTAGTCTGGAAAAAAAACATTGATTTTTGTGGTTTTATTGGATTTTTTTGCATTTCACTCTTTACTGCCTTATTTTGTTTTACCTTGTAAATTTTATCTACTATATATCCATTTGGGGGTCTCTGTGCGCCACATAGTTTGGTATATCTATGCATATTGGGCATCAAAGTGTTCAGTAGACCCCTGGTGTTCATATTTAGGATGTTTTATGCTGATACGTTATGAAATGTGGGGCATATAATGCGGTAGAATTCAAGCTTTGTGACGATTTTCAAAAATTTGATAAAAACCGTTACGTTCAGCATTGCTTTGCAGTTTGGCAGTTTGCAGTAGAAACACTTATTTACCCATATTGGATTCGTCAAAATGTGTACTTTCTGAAAATATATGGTTTTCTGGGGTCTCTGTACTGTTAGGGGGGTCTAATGTCGCATAATACACACACCAGGTGCTCATACTGCAGCAGCCAGCGCGTCAGCCGTGAAAATGTATATACACTATTGTCATTTGGGGGTCTCTGTGCGCCACATAGTTTGGTATATCTATGCATATTGGGCATCAAAGTGTTCAGTAGACCCCTGGCATTCATATTTAGGATGTTTTATGCTGATACGTTACGAAATGTGGGGCATATAATGGGGTAGAATTCAAGCTTTGTGACGATTTTCAGAAATTTGATAAAAACCGTTATGTTCAGCATTGCTTTGCAGTTTGGCAGTTTGCAGTAGAAACACTTATTTACCCATATTGGATTCGTCAGAATGTGTACTTTCTGAAAATATATGGTTTTCTGGGGTCTCTGTACTGTTAGGGGGGTCTAATGTCGCATAATACACACACCAGGTGCTCATATTACAGCAGCCAGCGCGTCAGCCATGAAAATGTCTATACACTATTGTCATTTGGGGGTCTCTGTGCGCCACATAGTTTGGTATATCTATGCATATTGGGCATCAAAGTGTTCAGTAGACCCCTGGCGTTCATATTTAGGATGTTTTATGCTGATACGTTACGAAATGTGTGGCATATAATGGGGTAAAATTGAAGCTTTGTGACGATTTTCCGAAATTTGATAAAAACCGTTATGTTCAGCATTGCTTTGCAGTTTGGCAGTTTGCAGTAGAAACACTTATTTACCCATATTGGATTCGTCAGAATGTGTACTTTCTGAAAATATATGGTTTTCTGGGGTCTCTGTACTGTTAGGGGGGTCTAATGTCGCATAATACACACACCAGGTGCTCATATTGCAGCAGCCAGCGCGTCAGCCGTGAAAATGTATATACACTATTGTCATTTGGGGGTCTCTGTGCGCCACATAGTTTGGTATATCTATGCATATTGGGCATCAACGTGTTCAGTAGACCCCTGGCGTTCATATTTAGGATGTTTTATGCTGATACGTTACGAAATGTGGGGCATATAATGGGGTAAAATTGAAGCTTTGTGACGATTTTCAGAAATTTGATAAAAACCGTTATGTTCAGCATTGCTTTGCAGTTTGGCAGTTTGCAGTAGAAACACTTATTTACCCATATTGGATTCGTCAGAATGTGTACTTTCTGAAAATATATGGTTTTCTGGGGTCTCTGTACTGTTAGGGGGGTCTAATGTCGCATAATACACACACCAGGTGCTCATATTGCAGCAGCCAGCGCGTCAGCCGTGAAAATGTATATACACTATTGTCATTTGGGGGTCTCTGTGCGCCACATAGTTTGGTATATCTATGCATATTGGGCATCAACGTGTTCAGTAGACCCCTGGCGTTCATATTTAGGATGTTTTATGCTGATACGTTACGAAATGTGGGGCATATAATGGGGTAAAATTCAAGCTTTGTGACGATTTTCAGAAATTTGATAAAAACCGTTATGTTCAGCATTGCTTTGCAGTTTGGCAGTTTGCAGTAGAAACACTTATTTACCCATATTGGATTCGTCAGAATGTGTACTTTCTGAAAATATATGGTTTTCTGGGGTCTCTGTACTGTTAGGGGGGTCTAATGTCGCATAATACACACACCAGGTGCCTATACTGCAGCAGCCAGCGCGTCAGCCGTGAAAATGTATATACACTATTGTCATTTGGGGGTCTCTGTGCGCCACATAGTTTGGTATATCTATGCATATTGGGCATCAAAGTGTTCAGTAGACCCCTGGCGTTCATATTTAGGATGTTTTATGCTGATACGTTACGAAATGTGGGGCATATAATGGGGTAAAATTGAAGCTTTGTGACGATTTTCAGAAATTTGATAAAAACCGTTATGTTCAGCATTGCTTTGCAGTTTGGCAGTTTGCAGTAGAAACACTTATTTACCCATATTGGATTCGTCAGAATGTGTACTTTCTGAAAATATATGGTTTTCTGGGGTCTCTGTACTGTTAGGGGGGTCTAATGTCGCATAATACACACACCAGGTGCTCATATTGCAGCAGCCAGCGCGTCAGCCGTGAAAATGTATATACACTATTGTCATTTGGGGGTCTCTGTGCGCCACATAGTTTGGTATATCTATGCATATTGGGCATCAACGTGTTCAGTAGACCCCTGGCGTTCATATTTAGGATGTTTTATGCTGATACGTTACGAAATGTGGGGCATATAATGGGGTAAAATTCAAGCTTTGTGACGATTTTCAGAAATTTGATAAAAACCGTTATGTTCAGCATTGCTTTGCAGTTTGGCAGTTTGCAGTAGAAACACTTATTTACCCATATTGGATTCGTCAGAATGTGTACTTTCTGAAAATATATGGTTTTCTGGGGTCTCTGTACTGTAAGGGGGGTCTAATGTCGCATAATACACACACCAGGTGCTCATACTGCAGCAGCCAGCGCGTCAGCCGTGAAAATGTATATACACTATTGTCATTTGGGGGTCTCTGTGCGCCACATAGTTTGGTATATCTATGCATATTGGGCATCAAAGTGTTCAGTAGACCCCTGGCGTTCATATTTAGGATGTTTTATGCTGATACGTTACGAAATGTGTGGCATATAATGGGGTAAAATTGAAGCTTTGTGACGATTTTCCGAAATTTGATAAAAACCGTTATGTTCAGCATTGCTTTGCAGTTTGGCAGTTTGCAGTAGAAACACTTATTTACCCATATTGGATTCGTCAGAATGTTTACTTTCTGAAAATATATGGTTTTCTGGGGTCTCTGTACTGTTAGGTGGTCTAATGTCGCATAATACACACACCGGGTGGTTATATTGCAGCAGCCAGCGCGTCAGCCGTGAAAATGTCTATACATATTGTCATTTGGGGGTCTCTGTGCGCCACATAGTTTGGTATATCTATGCACATTGGGCATCAAACTGTTTAGTAGACCCATATGTTTATATTTAGGATGCTTTATGCTGGTAATGATACATGGACAATACGATGCTGGAAAGTTGAAGCTTTGAGGCAATTTCCAGATATTTCACCAAAACCGACAACTTTGGGAAAGCCTTGCGACTCAGTAGTTTGGAGCAATAAGGCATGGGTACCCATTTTAGATTTGGTAGAATGTGTACTTTCCAAAAATGTATGGGTTTGGGGGGTAAACATATATTTCTGTGTTTTTTACCGCACAAAAATGCAGTCAATGTGTTGATTTTTCATTAGCTGAAGTTACCCACGGGACTGTTTGTATGCGCTAACTTCATTTTGGGGCCTCTAAATGCCAGATACTTTGGTAAACCTATGAACAATGGCCACCAAACTGTTCGGAGGAACCCTGGCAATCATATTTAGGGTGCTTTTTCTTAGTACGTAATGACACATGGGTGATATGGTGCTGGGAAGTTGAAGCTTTGAGGCAATTTTCAGATATTTCACCAAAACCGACAACTTTGGGAAAGCCTTGCGACTCAGTAGTTTGGAGCAATAAGGCATGGGTACCCATTTTAGATTCGGTAGAATGTGTACTTTCCAAAAATGTATGGGTTTGGGGGGTAAACATATATTTCTGTGTTTTTACCCCACAAAAATGCAGTCAATGTGTTGATTTTTCATTAGCTGAAGTTACCCACGGGACTGTTTGTATGCGCTAACTTCATTTTGGGGCCTCTAAATGCCAGATACTTTGGTAAACCTATGAACAATGGCCACCAAACTGTTCGGAGGAACCCTGGCAATCATATTTAGGGTGCTTTTTCTTAGTACGTAATGACACATGGGTGATATGGTGCTGGGAAGTTGAAGCTTTGAGGCAATTTTCAGATATTTCACCAAAACCGACAACTTTGGGAAAGCCTTGCGACTCAGTAGTTTGGAGCAATAAGGCATGGGTACCCATTTTAGATTCGGTAGAATGTGTACTTTCCAAAAATGTATGGGTTTGGGGGGTAAACATATATTTCTGTGTTTTTACCCCACAAAAATGCAGTCAATGTGTTGATTTTTCATTAGCTGAAGTTACCCACGGGACTGTTTGTATGCGCTAACTTCATTTTGGGGCCTCTAAATGCCAGATACTTTGGTAAACCTATCAACAATGGCCACCAAACTGTTCGGAGGAACCCTGGCAATCATATTTAGGGTGCTTTTTCTTAGTACGTAATGACACATGGGTGATATGGTGCTGGGAAGTTGAAGCTTTGAGGCAATTTTCAGATATTTCACCAAAACCGACAACTTTGGGAAAGCCTTGCGACTCAGTAGTTTGGAGCAATAAGGCATGGGTACCCATTTTAGATTCGGTAGAATGTGTACTTTCCAAAAATGTATGGGTTTGGGGGGTAAACATATATTTCTGTGTTTTTACCCCACAAAAATGCAGTCAATGTGTTGATTTTTCATTAGCTGAAGTTACCCACGGGACTGTTTGTATGCGCTAACTTCATTTTGGGGCCTCTAAATGCCAGATACTTTGGTAAACCTATGAACAATGGCCACCAAACTGTTCGGAGGAACCCTGGCAATCATATTTAGGGTGCTTTTTCTTAGTACGTAATGACACATGGGTGATATGGTGCTGGGAAGTTGAAGCTTTGAAGCAATTTTCAGATATTTCACCAAAACCGACAACTTTGGGAAAGCCTTGCGACTCAGTAGTTTGGAGCAATAAGGCATGGGTACCCATTTTAGATTCGGTAGAATGTGTACTTTCCAAAAATGTATGGGTTTGGGGGGTAAACATATATTTCTGTGTTTTTACCCCACAAAAATGCAGTCAATGTGTTGATTTTTCATTAGCTGAAGTTACCCACGGGACTGTTTGTATGCGCTAACTTCATTTTGGGGACTCTAAATGCCAGATACTTTGGTAAACTTATGAACAATGGCCACCAAAATGTTCAGAGGAACCCTGGCAATCATATTTAGGGTGCTTTTTCTTAGTACGTAATGACACATGGGTGATATGGTGCTGGGAAGTTGAAGCTTTGAGGCAATTTTCAGATATTTCACCAAAACCGACAACTTTGGGAAAGCCTTGCGACTCAGTAGTTTGGAGCAGAAAGGCATGGGTACCCATTTTAGATTCAGTAGAATGTGTACTTTCCAAAAATATATGGGTTTGGGGGGTAAACATATATTTCTGTGTTTTTACCCCACAAAAAATGCAGTCAATGTGTTGATTTCTCAGTAGCTGAAGTAAAGTCCTGAACAATTTGGATGTGCTAACTTCATATTGGTGTCTCTAAATGCCAGATACTTTGGTAAACCTATGCATAATGGGTATCAAATTGTTCAGTGGACCCCTGGCAATCATATTTCAGGTGCTTTTTCTTGGTACCTAATATAGTTTGGGATATGCGGAGCAGCAAAATAAAACCTTTGAAATGATTTTTCAGAATTTTGAATTTTTTGTTGAAAAACCGCTATGTTCAGACAAGCTTTTATGTTTGGTAGTTGGGAGTAGAGAGACATAGTTACCCATTTTGTAATCGGCAGAATGTGTACTTTTCAAAAATGTATGGTTTTCTGGGGTAAACCTACGGTTTCAGGATTTTTTGCCTTGGAACCTAAAGCATGCCGTTTTCTGCCTTAGTGCTTTCAAAATTTGGTAATATACTGCCGGGAGTTTTTGCTGTACAGAAATCCTAAATCTCCCTAAAACTATACATATCTGGTATTGGCACGTTCGAGAGACATAAGGCTTTCCAAATCAGTTGGATTTTCATCCGTAAAATGAAATATTTTTCTGGTATAAATTGATATACGATGAAAAATGGTAATTTTTCATTTTTTTTTGGTATTTGGCACTATAAATTTTTTTGCACTGGTGTAAATACATGAAAACTCAGGCAGATTTAGAAAGCCCAGTTTCTACCGAAAAAAACAATGTATAGTTTTCCTAGGTAAACTATAGGTTTCCCCTCAGAAAATGCCCCTAAAGTGAGAGAGCACAAAATGTTTCAAAAACGGCTGGCATTTCGCGTAACCAAAATGTGAAATTCTGCTGGCACTTAAAGGGTTAAAGGGGTTGTTTACTTTTAAACTAACTTTTAGTATGATGTAGAAAATGATATTCTGAGGCAATTTGCATTTGGTTTTAATTTTTATTATTTGTGGTTTTTGAGTTATTTAGGTTTTTTGTTCAGCAGTTCTTCAGTTTACAATTTCAGCAATCCGGTTGCTAGGGTCTGAATTACCATAGCAACCATGCATTGGTTTGAATAATGAACTGGGATATGGATAGGAGCTGGCCTAAACAGAAGGATTCCAAATAAAACGTAGTAATAACGATAATTTTGTAGCCTGACAGCATTTGTTTTTTAGAAGGGGTCAGTGACCCCCATTTGAAAGCTCAGAAGAAGAAGAAGGCATGTAATTAAAAAACCATAAAAAAGAAAAAACGAAGACCAATTGAAAAGTTGCTTAGAATTAGCCATTCTACTGTATAACATACTAAAACTTACGTTAAAGGTGAACCACCCCTTTAATTTATTTTGCTTTTATTAGGGATGCACTGACGAAACTATTCTGGGATTTGGCCTAAGCCCCCTAAATCCTTTCTGAAAGATTTGGCCGAATCCTAATTTGGATATGCAAATCGGGGTCCGGAAAAAAATGAACTGCGCATGCAACATGCGGTTAAAATTCTTTGGATCTGGGTCATCCACAGTGGGTCGAACTTGACGGACAAGTGCCTTGTTTCAACCCAACATAAAAGTTGCCATTTTCCCTGTCATAATTCATAAAGAACATAAAGACACTAAGTTAATGGACCACACAAACCATTCAGATGTGTTCGTAATAAAGTAAATACTTGTCTTTGTTTAAATGATAATATGTACAATGGTCATTTACTAGTAGTTCAATAAACTTCAGGTAACACCCTTGATCTGTGGGAACAGGCTGTAAGGTCAATCACATACATGATTTGCACTGAAAAGAGAGAGAGAACAAAGCTATTACAAAATTGTTTTTTATTCTCACATCAAAAGAGTGATTCCCTACCAACCAAGCACAAAGCTGCTTCAATCTTCCCAAAACATATGTTACATTAAAGGGGAAGTGCACCATTATATTCTTTTTTTGATATGTTATGGACTATTCTGAGAAACTTTGCATTTTGTATTCATTGTTTATTTAATCTGGGTTTTCATTTATGTGCCATCCTATTCTGCCTATTTTTACACTACATTTCAAAATGTTACCTGGATGTTAATGTGACTGATATTTTCTCCCATGGTCTGTTTTTAACTAGAAGCCCACACCACAGGTCCCCTGTCACATAGTATGGTTGATGGCCACTGTCTTTGCCATATCACCTGTGGAGTGTGACTCCAGGAGGGAACTGGGGTCCCTTGGTTAATGTAGTGGGTTGGGGTTTAATTCAGCTTTTATAAAGCTTGAAAGCTGCAGAAAAAAATAAAAACACAAAGAATAAAATAAGACCAGCTGTAAATTGTCTGAATGATTCTGTCTACACTAAATTGAAACTTAATTTTATGGTAATAAGCGTAGACCTTGATACATCTGATAACATGTGGTACTGAGCCATGCAAAGCAGTATATACTAAACATTAACAGTATAGCTCCTTAATCCAATTATACAAGACAGAAAACCAGATATTATGCTAATTATGCTTAGTTTAGGCCATACATTTTCTCACATAAACATACACAGCCAACCCCTGCAGCCATCCCATACTATGGGCTCTCATCCACTCACACCACTAAATCTGGTGATAGGCAAGGCGAAAATGTGGGGATCACAATACTTTTCAAGGCATACTTGCTGATCCCTTTCTTTTCTATCATTACTCTCTCTATGTGCCAGTAATCACCTTCTAGGTCTTGTAATTCAATTTTTCGGACTCTCATTAGGGTGCAGTACATCTTAAAGAACCAAAGCTTAACTATAGAAGTAGGCTAGATAAGGTGTACATTATGTTTTGGGCTCTATACCAGCCCAAGGCAACCACAGCCCTTTAGCAGTAAAGATCTGTGCCGTCAAAGATGCCCCAGTAGCTCTCCATCTTCCTTTCTGCTGATTCACTGCACATGCTCTGTGCTGCTGTCACTTACTGAGCTTCAGCACGTTTCCTCTTTTATCATTCAAGTTTTCTCCTGTTAGCATTAGAAACTTTAACTGACAGGCTGAGATGGGACAGTCAGGTTGGCAAAACAGTCAGATTTAGAAACTTCAACTAACAATAACTTACAAAAACAAACATCTCAGCAAAAAAACAATCAACATGACCTATAGGTAACCTGTAATGTACATTAATATTTTAAAAAGTAGTTTTTTAGTGTCAGTATCACTTTAATCGAAAATGTTTTCCCTTTTTGAATTTGTATTGCTCTTTGCTTTTTACTTTTTTTCTCCTTACAGTTTTATAGCATATGTTTACTCATACCTCCTAACTGTCCCGTTTTTTCTTAGGACAGTCCCGATTTTGACAGCTCAACCCGCAGTCCTGGGTTTGTTACTGAAATGTCCTGACTTTCTCTTTGATCTCCTGCACTGAGTAAAAGATACAAAGTTTCTAACTTAATTGACTTTTGGCACAGAGCCCAGAATAGATAATTTTGTAACAATTTAAGATAAGCAAAGAAACAATAGTAACAATTTAAGATAAGCAGGTCTCTTGGGAAACCTGATATGCAGCATAAAGGGCTATTCAACTTTATTAACAAAAACTGTAATAACACATAAAAACCAAAACATTTGTTCAAACTTTCATAACCTGCCAAATTTGTAAAAAATTTTGCCACACGCCAAATCTTTTTGTCCCTCTTTCTATTTCCAAAATGTTTTGAGGTATGGTTTACTTCCTATTTATTCTTTTCAGTTATCTTCTAGTTTTGCCATACATGCTATCCCTATATAGCCTCCCATGCAGTCAATTCATTCCAGGAAAAGAGCAAAAACAGCGGAGCACCGAGGAGGCCAGTAAAAATATGGCCTCATTGGACAGTTTGCAGAAGATTCAAATTTTATAACCAATGCAGACTAACTGTTTAATCCTGTCCCACTAAAATGCAGGAAGCACACAGTTCTGTATCATCTACTACTTGAATCAGCAGGAATTGAGAATCATCCTAACTAACAAGGGAAGGGTCAGCTGCTGCCATTCAAAATGGAATAGGGCTACAAGCTTTTGGCACCTGCATATGGTTAATCAAGTCATCAGAAATCTCCATACAAGTAAATGGTCAGTCCTCCCATGATCAGTGCTGCAAGACCTTTTTAAGGGCCACCAGGGCCAAGATCTTCCCATGCCTGACCTGTTGAGATTGAAACAAGAAATAAAGAACAAAACTTACATTAGTTTGTACAGATATAGATGGAAAACTCCCTCCCCCAATCACGTTTACTGACACTCAACAGTCATAAACCAGAGTTCATAATTACCACTTATTGTAAATATACATTCTTTATAGAAATTACTTAAAGTATTGAGAGATCAGCATGTTTAGTTTCTCTGCATAACTGTGTGGGGATATGCTCTTTCAAAGCAAAGTTCAGAGGGGATGTTTATTTACTGAGAGTGCATAGTTGTGCAAAAAATACCATTCATCCATGTAACATTCAGGGATGCTCCAGTGACATTTGAGCCAGATTCTTTTGGTACAAGTTTGGTGTGTCTATTGACGCAGGCCACTGTGGGAACCCTGGCACTACAGCCACTTTTGGCTGTTCAAAGATCTTATAATCTAAAACAGTAAAGCTAAAGGAAAGGCTGTCTAAGGTAATTACTGTATTTCCGAAATCTTACATGTATCACCCACGGAGCCTAGGAAGACCAACTCATGGCTAAAATCTTGGCATAAGAAAGAAAGTTTTGGTTAAAGGAAAACAACCCTTTTGACAATACATGCTCCATGTCATTGGTTGCAGTGAAGAGGACCAGAGCGATGCAAGATGGCAATTGTCAACTCTGCTGTCAACAAACATTTTTCAGTCAGGAAAAGCAATACCTTCTGTTTGGTAAGGTCCCAGTGATGCGATTTGGAAATGATGATTAGGCCAATCCTGTGCATGGGTACTGCATTGTCAGATTACTAATTTCTTCAAAGGATTTCTACAAAAACATTTAGAGGACTAAGAAAACATTTTTGATTCCTACTTAGAATAGTGATGATCTGCAAGAAAAATTTTGTGCTAATAACATTTTACACCACACATATAGACATATGATGGGCGACAGAGGTACAGATGGGGATTTTCACTTTCCTCTGGATCAACTAGTTGGGGACAACTATTACATAGTATTACATTAAATTTGCTACTTTTAGCTACATGTAAAAGTTTTTTTTAAAAAAGTTGTAGGTTGATTCTGATGCTGGTTTCTAAGTTTTATCCATTAATCTATGAACTTGATGTTTCAGAGCTTGTTATGCCTGTTAACAATAGAGTATGGAGTGTATGGAAAACAATATTCTGTCCTGACTTCAAGAGGGCACTCAGGAACAGTCCCTGGATCAATTTTAACACTAAGAGCTATTTTCATTAACCCTGTATGTCCTCATTTGCTAAAAATCCACCCAACCCTTTCTTGAAGCCATCTAATGTATCTGCCATCAGGGAGAGAATACCACATCTATAAAGCTGCTGCTCTAAAACACTATGTTTTAATATTATGATGAAACTTCCTTTTTCAATAGCAGTGAATGCCTTTATGTCTGCTGAAAGGATCTACTGGGGAATAAAGTATAAGGGCAAGGCCGAACATGGCGTTTTTGTGGCGTTTTTACATTGTGTTTTTAAAAAACAGCCAGGCGTAAATATGCCACTGAAACCAAATGCGACCGTCAACATGCGTTTTTCATGCGTTTTTCAGCACGTAGGATTATTTTGCCAACATGCACTTCTCATTGTTTTCATTGTTCTCATTGAGAATTTGGACGCCATATTTAAAATACTCTGCGTATTTACGCAAAGTGTGGTTTCAAATGTGCAGATGCCATAGAGTCTATCGATTTGGTAATTTCTTGACGTATTGGCGTTTCTGCTAAAAAAACGCCAATACTGGCGTCCTGTGGTGGATTTCAGCTTGCAAGCGCCCTGTGTGAATTGCCATAGTGCGTTTTCCATTAGTTTCAGTGGTAGTGCAGTTTATGCGTATTTACGCCTGGCTGTTCTTTTTTAAAAACGCAATGTAAAAACGCCACATCTGGCCTTGCCCTTAGGCTATGGACACACAGACTGTTGTCAGCGCCTGTTTTCAACCTGCATAAATGGGCTGACCTCAGCCGAGGTGTGACTGCACACAGGCTGATCAGATCAAATCAATGCAGCAGGGGCACTTAGCAGATCTGCTTCTCTCAGCCTGCAAAATTACTCAGGCTGACAACAGCCGCTGATCAGCCACTGAAAACAGCCTGTGTGTCCATAACCTTAAACTATGGACACACAGGCTGTTGTCAGCGTCTGTTTTCAGCCTGCGTAATTGGGCTAATCTCAGCCTGTGAATGACCATATTAATGGAGCAGGGGCACTGAGCAGATCTGCTTCTCTCAGCCTGCAAGAATATGCAGGCTGACAACAGCCACTGATCAGCTGCTGAAAACAGCCTGTGTGTCCATAGCCTTCGCGAGTTTATTGTATGATCCACTTATGAATTTGCAAAGTGTATTGACCTAAGGGTCTGATTAATGGAATTCAAACACACCAGTTTGCCACAGGATCTAATTGTGAAAGTACAGGACACAATATTTGGTATATTATCACTTTTTTTGCAAAAGAATTTTATTTCTAAAATTCAGAGGTGGAAATGGGTGCCAAAAGGAATGCAAACAATTTTACCTTTGTGCAAAAAAAGTTTTTACTTCCCACATAAGTGTTCAATTGCCAGTGAACAAAATATTGCACATTTCATAGTTTGTGTAGTATATGTAAACTGAAATAGTCATTACTTTTCTGACAAAAAAAAAAATACCAGGGATGCTAAATTTGGCACATTATACACCAGAAATGCTTTCAGAAAATGAATTCTGTTTGCCACTATGCAATTATATATGTAACAAGGGGATTTATGCAGGTGCTAATGTTAGACCTACAGTATTACCATTAAAGCAGAAACAGACACAATTCTATCCAAATTCCCAATGGGATATATCAGTCTGTTAATCTGATAATCTGTAAGGGTAAGGCCAGACAAGGAGATTTTTGATTTTGATTTTTTTTGGGAGGTTTTGTTGCCTGGCAACTTAATGCCACGTCTTTTGCGCGACTATCTCCCCAAACTGCCTCAGCATTTTTTCCCCATAGGCTACAGCGCAAAATCGCCTGCGCCAATGCACACGCGGCGATGCATTTTCAATAGTCGCCCAAAGTTGCCTCGTTGGGGAAAAAACGCTGAGGCAGTTCGGGGAGATAGTCGCGCAAAAGATGTGGCGATAAGTTGCCAGGCGACAAAACCTCCCGAATCTCCTCGCCTGGCCTTACCCTTAAAAAAAATGTCCTTGCTAAAATGAAGACCAAACAGCCCACAATTAACCACATAAAATATTGGGTAAGCCCCATTATAAAAATGTGACCTGGGCTTAACCCAGGGTGCTAGCCAGACCTGACTGCATATAACAGTGTCTGGAATGAACCTTTGATGGCCAGTCCATTAATTATGTACTTCTTTTACAGAATCCTCCCTGGCCTGAAGACAATCCTGATACTAGTTTGATTCCAACTTGCTGCCTCAAATTACATTTGGGCTTGTCAAATTTCCTAAACTCAAAGCTATTTCTTCTTGCATTCTGACTCAATGAACTTCCATTTTGCCATCTTGCTGAAATCTATCACCTGCTGAGAAATAAGGAAGGGATTGAGGGAGACACACAAAAAGTTTGTTTTCAGATATGTTTTGCAGGGTCCCTATTTTAATAGATGAAACCCAAACCCCATCCCTAGCCCTGTTCTTCTGATTCCAGAACTTGTTCTTGGAGAAAGGTGGTGGTTCTGTACCAAGCCTTTTTTAAAAAATCCTTTGCATGTGCTGAAGTTGCCCTTTGTTTAGAGCTTTATGGCAGATGCTACCTTTAGAAAAAAATGTAAATATTGACACATGTGGTGCTTTGATAGCAGTGCTCTTAGTAAGAACCACATAGGCCAAAAAGTCTTTAATCACCAGTTCCCACAGAAAAGAGTGGTAAATGTCTGATGATGATAGGTGGGCACTGCTTGTCCAGTTGGCTTCTCTTGGTTTGTATTCTTTGGCCTAACCTACAAAATCAGTATTTGTTCCCCTTCAAACCTGGGCCTTATTTCAAATGTATTGGGTTCTATTCTGGGATGCAAACACCCAGTCATCAGTTAATGACTGAAAATAAATTGGCACAGGGTATTAAATGTTATTGTCACTTTGCTTAGTCACAAGTAAAATGAGAACCACTCGGGCCTATGCATATCATCACTCATGTGTCATTCCGAATAGTGTCACTGCAAGACACCTTTTAATACCACAATTAATGCTTTAAGGCATTCCATGACGTTAGAGGACTTCTTAGTGATGTACAGGTCAGGAAAAGTATGGCCGCAGCCCATCCCATATCCAACCTTTAAAAAGCAACCTGACTCAAATCATTCCTTTCTATCTTGAACTGAAACCAATGGTAACACCACCCAGGGTGAGAGGCTCCATGACTGAGATCACCAAGAGGCTGTTATCACAGAAAGCAAGCGAAGGGGCTGACTCAAGAGCTAAGAAGGCAATATCAGCAGCTGGATTCACCATTTGCCTAAACCAAAGAAATAGACCCTTTCTATAGATAGAAAAAAATCACTTTTTTTATCAGAGTTTCCTAGAGGGAACCGGTAAAAAAGAGTGACTGTAAATTAATATGCATACACCCATTTGGGTTGACAGAATTTAACGGTGGCTTGTATTAACATTTCAAAGTGCCCTGTGATCCAAGCCCAATGTCTCTCCTGAAATGGAGCTGGGTCACTGGATGAAAATACAAGTAACTGAGGACTGGGGAGGCAGGTGTTCCAATAAACCCTCAAATTCAACCCTCAAAGTAAAATCCTTTGAATTCAAAGGATTTTAGCGCAAATACTTTGATTGAACGATCAAATTAAAATCGAAAGATAAAATCCTTCGAATCGAATGATTCAAACGATTTTAATTGATCGATGGAAGGATTTTTATGCGATCATAAAAAACGTAGAAAAGTGCTGGGGAAGGTCCCCATAGGATAACATTGAACCTTGGTAGGTTTAAAGTGGCGAAGTATGTAGGCAAAGTATTTTTTAAAGAGACAGTACTTTGACTATCGAATAGTTGAACGATTTTTACTTTGAATCGTTCTTATCGAAGTTGAAGGTCGTAGTAGCCTATTCGATGGTCGAAGTACCCAAAAAAATACTTCGAAATTCGAAGTTTTTTTTCATTCGAATCCTTCACTCGAGCTTAGTAAATCTGCCCCTAAAAGTTATATATATAAGTAATGCTAAATAAACATTTACTACTAATGCACCGTTGTCTGATAGCAATAGAGTAAGAAAATAAAAGGGGGGAAAGAAAGAATGAGAGGTGCAGATGGGAGAAGGGACGTTTGGGGGGTAAGAGTGCCGGCTATTTGCAGACGCCAGCGTTATTTGAACATTGATGCTTTTTCCACTAAAGACTATGATGTAAGTAACAGAAGATTGAGGAAGATCTATGCACTCCAGTGCACTTCGCCTGGTCTGAGGTGGCGAAGACAAGTCTGGCGAAAGAGGTAACGTTCAGTAAATCCGCATTTTAGTGAATTCACGTATTAAAGTCCATTCGCCAGAGCGAATTGTCGCCTGGCGATAGAGTGCGAATGAGTGCTAGCGGCTGTCTCTTTTGCCAGCGAATTGATGCCTGCACCCATTAGTAAATCACTGATGTTCCTGCGGGCAGAAACGTTGGCGAATTGTCGCCAGAGTTTCCCACTTCGCCCTTTAGTAAATCTGCTGCATAGTCAGAAGGAAAGCCGAGGTCAATATTAGGAAACAGTCCAAAAATAGTAGAATAAGCAAACCCAGGAACATAGAACACAGACCCTATTCACAGGCAGTGATTCTAGTCTTTTGCCAACATTTAAGAGTTGAATTTGACGCTATTGCGCTGCGTGTTGATGCCAGTGTTGCATGCTGGCGTTGTGTGCCGGTGTGATGACGTGACCGCACCGTGATGCTGCATTTTCTTTTCCTGGGCACTACCAACTTGTGAACGGTGCGGAAGAGGAGTGGAGTGCCATCGGGCGCTCCTCACAGTACCCCCCCCCAGGACCTCCCAGATTTGGTTTGTGAAACTTACGTAAAAGTCAGGGGGCATAAATGTTCGGCCGCTTTACCCAAGAACATTCTTCAGGACCGAAACCCTTCCATTGAATCAAGTATTGCAGATAGATGAATAGAATTGCACCCTGCGCACTTATAGGAATTGGATGCTCTACACAATAAGGGGTTCCAACCCCTTATTCTTACAATAAAAGTTCCACAAAAAAGTCTCTCCTTCCTCCACCGGAGGATATGTCTCTTATGAATTTAAAAATCCCAATGTGTCCTGTGTTTTGATAGTGTTACTTGGGCAGCGATCTCAGACTCCACCAGCCGTGCTCCTCCACTTCCTTCCAAAACAAAATAAAACAAAGAGTAGTTCAGGAAACCCTGCTTAGTTTATACTTACAGGATCCTCTGGTCACGATCGCAAGGGTGTCTCACATTGGCCGCACAATCCTGCTTGCAGCTCCGATATTGCCTCTCGTTCCTCTCACCCACGCTTGTCTCTCACTTCCTGGTTCTCCCCTCTCTCCTACGGATTCCCGATTGGGTCAGAAGTAAGTACACCAAATAAGTACACCCATACAACTCTAAGTAATAAGCCAAAATGTAATCCCACACATTATGTATCTAATAATATGGACACTTTTAGACAACTGGTCAATAAAAATTTGGACAATCTAAATGATAGGTCTATTGAAAATAATCTTACTACTAAAGAAAAAGAAACTTTATCCAAATTAAGAGAAAATAGAGAAATAGTGATAAAACCGGATGATAAAGGTGGGGGCATTGTGGTGATGAATAGAACACAATATACGATGGAAATTGAACAACAGTTAGGGGATGGTGTACAAAATTGAAGGGAGACCCCACCGAGAAAATGAAACAGGATTTGTTTAGCATGATAGGTTATGCACAGAGAAGGGATTGTTAGTGATAAAGAAAGAGATTTTCTAAGAAACATAAAAAAGGGATTCAAATCACAACATAGTGTTTTGGAACACGTTCTCAAACATCATAATAGTGACCCAAGTGGTCTATGTGGAAATAGAGATATCACACAAGATAAAAAATTGGAAAGTTGGAAATAATGTTCAAAAATATCCCAGGAAGAAACACGGTGGATAATATCATTAAAAATGCTGCAGCCCCTTGGTTTATATATAGAATTTGATGTAAATTATTTTATATAATTATTTATGTGATGTGAATATTCATATATTGGATGAGATCTCCAGCTATATGTAGATTTTATAACCTTTTATACTTTTTAAAGACTAATTTATTGAGATAAGTATTTTTAGTGAATCTATAACTGTTAGCCAATAAGATGTGGCAAGGTAATGATGATGTGTATCTAAGGATCACCCTATCAAGTCACTTTAGAGCTTTTGAGGAAGTGAGTACATCACGAAACGCGTTAGGCCAAAAATTCCAGTTTTAAATGTGTTTATTATTGCTGTTACAATAAAGCTAAACAAATTATCTAAACCTTCCTTTTGTCACCCGGAACGGTTTCCTAAACCACAGTGTCTGGACTTTGCCTTCTGACCCAATTGGGGATCCGTAGGAGAGAGGGGAGAACCAGGAAGTGAGAGACGAGCGTGGGTGAGAGGTACGAGAGGCGATAGTGGAACCGCAAGCAGGATCGTGCGGCCAATTTGAGACACACTTGTGATCATGACCGGAGGATCCTGTAAGTATAAACTAAGCAGGGTTTCCTGGTATCACGACAACGTGCAACTGCTCTGTGTTTTATTTTGTTTTGGAGGGGAGCGGAGAAGCACAGCTGGTGGAGTCTGAGATTGCTGCCCAAGTAACACTCAATCAAAACACAGGACACATTGGGATTTTTAAATTCGTAAGAGACATATCCTCCGGTGGAGGAGGGAGAGACTTTTTTGGTGGAACTTTTATTGTAGGAAGCACACAGTTTCTTTTATGATAAAGTTTTGCAGATAACCCCCTTGAAATTCTAGAATCCAAAATTTCTTCAACTTCATATTCTTGCTGACCATCAACAATTACTGGAGCAGGAAGGGAAGATTAGAAGATTAGAAGAATTAGGGAATCCGCATTTCAGGAGGGAGTTGAAGTTGAACAACCACTGTATTGACAATTTCTATAATAGGGAAAGGACCGATGAACTTAGGGCCCAACTTAAGAGAGGGTATATTCCTGATGGGAAGCCATACCATGTCTCCCATGGAAAAATTGTGGAGAAGCTTGATGTCTCTTGTTGGTAAATGTCTTTTGGGACAAAGAATTTTTTTTCAGATAGGCTTTCGTGGAGTACCAAATTGCAGACATGTGGGCTATTTGATCATTGACTGCGGGTACGTCGGACAAGAGGAGAACTTGGGGAAAGGCCAGAGGATGTTGTCCACAAATACACAGAAAAGGGGAACTTCCAGTAGAGGTATGAGAATTATTGTTACACGAAAACTCAGCCCAAGGAAGGAGATCGACCAGTCATCTTGGCATAAGGAGACATGGCATCTCAGGCAGAAGAAAATTGCAGTGAGATGCCAAGAGATTTGCATAAGGACCACCAAAATTTTTAAACAAATTGAGTACCTCTATCCGAAACTATTTCTGCTGGAAATCTATGAAAATGAAAAATATGTAGAACGAACAATTGAAATAGTTCTACAGTAGAGGGTAGTAAGGAATGAAGTGTGCTATCTTGCTGAATTACGACCCATATGACTGTATTACCCGAGGAAGGTGGCAATTCCACAATGAAGTCCATAGCCAGATTAGTCCATGGACGAGAAGGAGCAGGTAATGGGTGGAGTAAACCACTTTGACGGGAATGGCTAGATATAAAAGATGCACAGATGGAACAGGAGGCGCAAATTCATTGACATCCTTCCGTAGTGATGTCCAAACGGTTCAACAGATCTCTTGTTCTTCTCACCCCTAGATGGCCGATCTGCTTGGAGCTATGAGTCTGTTGAAGAATAGAGTGACGAAGTTGCAGAGGAACATAAGCTATACCGACAGGAGTCGGTGCATCAGATTGGGCTGACAAGACCTGAGAAGGGAATTGTGGAAGCAATGATTCTAGAAGTTAGAATAATAGGATCATTGCATTCTAGGTAACAATCTTCTGTGGAAAAACTTCTTGAAAGAGCTTCAGTCTTCTTGAGGGAAGGAGAAAAAAAGAGCCCAACAAGTTTGACGAGGATTCAGTCGCCTAAGGGCTTGGATATACTCTAAATTTTTATGATCAGTGAAGATGGTGACCGGTAAAGTAGAGCCTTCTAACAAATGTCTCCATTCTTCCCATCCGAAGTCCACCTTTGCGATAGTATAGCCCCAGCTCCGATGTCTGATGCTTCTACTTCAATGAAGAAAGGTAAGAGGGGACGGGAGCAAAGGATTTGTTCAAGAAGTCAAAAGCCTCTAAGACTTGTTGAGGCCAGCAAATAGGTTTTACCCCTTTTCTAATGAGTGAAAGTATAGGGGAAATGTGGGACAAAAACCATTAATAAAGTATTATACCGGGAAGCAGGTCAATGGGGCAATCATAAGGATGATGAGGTGGTAACTTTTAGGCCAATTTCTTGCAGAACACATCAGTGAACTCTCGATAAACCGAAGGTATAGCAGGAAGGTCAACCGAAGCAAGGGAGATATGCTGAATGGTGCTAGGAAGATGACAATTCTTTTGGCAGTAGGGGCTCCAACAAGAGATCTGATATGATGACCAATCAATGGAGGGATTGTGCAAGCGAAGCCAAGGTAATCCCAGAACTACAGGAGCTGAAGGGCAGCATATAAGAAGAAAGAATAATCTTTCCAACAGTCAGGATTAGTTCCATAGTAGTCTTGGAAATGAGCAGTAGACAGTTGTCATTCATCTATTGCCAGGACCCACAGGGGAGAAGCCAATGGTAGAAGAGGAATTCCCAAACTTTCAGCAAAATCTTGGTCCATTAAGTTCCCAGCTGCTCCAGAATTAAGGAAGGCTTGCACATTAACGACACCTGCGGGCCAGTTGGATCTGTAACGGAAGCAAGAATCTATGCAAGTTCATTTGGGGAGAGGATTTAACCCAGCCCAGATGACTCCCCAATCTTACCTAGGCGCTGGAGTTTCCCGGCTTTAGTGGGCAATTCTTGGCAAATTGAGCTTTTCTTGCTCCGAAAGATGGGCTCTGCCAATCTGCATAGTGGTACTGGCAGAAGGTTGAGTTGGAGGAATTCGAAGGAGAGGCCTCTGGAAGCGTGGTGCAAGGGCTGGTAGGAATCTTTTGCCGCTCTTCTGGTTGGCTTGATGTTCTCTCTACCGAGACAGCAAGTGCGATTAAGTCCTCCAGTTGTTCAGGATGGTCTCTAGACACCAGATCATCTTTGACATTACTAGAGAGACCTTGATAGAATGTCGCCACATAGACCTCGTTGTTCCAATAAGTCTGTGCGGCCAGGGTTCACTGGCACTTCGATTCCCTTGGCGGATCTGCAGAAGACGGGAAGCAGCAGAGGCCACACGGAGCACACACACTGGAGCATCAAACATGGTGCGAAACGCCTGGTGAAAGGCATTGGCATCATGAACCAACGTAGCATTCTTTTCCCAGAAAGGAGAAGCCCAATCCAGCGCCTTGCCCTCCAAACGGGAAATTATGTAACCCACCTTCTCTCACTCAGATACATATTGTTAAGGCTGGAACTCAAATTGAATCAGACACTGGTTCACAAATCCCCAACATGCCTCAGGGTCTCTGCTAAAGCGTGGAGGCAGCAGAATACGGGGTTCACTTGAGAAAGCCGGAACCGTAGGAGGGTGAAGTATTACCGCTGGAGGATTTTCTGGGACTGATGAAGCCATAGTCGTGCGAGACAGAAGGGCATCAAGAACCTGCCCAATGTAGACTTGCTGAGCTTCATACGCCTCCGTCCGACTTGCAATACCTCAGAGTGCTTTTCCATTATCTGGTGGTGCTTCCTCAGATGGGTCCATGGTCCATGAATACTGTCAGGGCCTAACAGCTCAGATGCGGAAGTCAGGACCAAGGAGGAAGCCAAAAAGGGTAACTAAGTCCAAGTAAAGTGTCCGTAGGGTTAAACAAAGTTTGTGGTCTTTATCCATGCAGAGGATCAGTACATGCAGCAAGATTCGTAGTCAGAAGGAAAGCCGAGGTCAAGATCAGGAAACAGCCCAAAACACACCCAGTAACGTAGAATACAGATCCTATTCACTGGCAGTGATTGTAGTCTTTTACCAGATTTTAAGATTTGAATTTGGTGCTATTGCTCTGCATGTTGATGCCGGCGTTGCATGCCAGTGTGATGACGGCACCGTGCCATGATGCGCCATCTTCTTTGCCTGGGCGACCACCATCTTGAAGAAGCGTGGGAGAGGAGTGCCACCAAGCACTCCTCACACTAAGCTGGTGAAAGGTAATGAAAATCTCACCTATGAGGAAAGAATGGCCAACTTGACGTTGTTCGCACTAGAGAAGAGGCACTTAAGGGGTGATATGATAACTATGTGTAAATATATAAGGGGATAATATAATAATCTCTCTAATGCTTTATTTACCAGTAGGTCCTTCCAACTGATACATGGGCATCCATTCCAATTAGAAGAAAGGCGTTCTATCTAAATATTCAGAAGTGTTTTTTTACAGTGAGAGCTGTGAAGATGTGGAATTCTCTCCCTGAGTCGTCGTGCACTGCTGGCTGATACATTAAATAGCTTTAAGAAGGGGTTGAGTGGCTTTTTAGCAAGTGAGGGAATACATGGTTATGGAAGATAGCTAATAGTATAAGTTGATCCAGGGACTTCCAAGTCAGGAAGGATTTTTTCCCCCAAAATTGGAGAGGCTTGAAGTGTTTTTTTTAGGGATGCACTGAATCCAGGATTCGGTTCTGGATTCGGCCAGGATTCGGCCTTTTTCAGCAGGATTCGGATTCAGCCGAATCCTTCTGTCCGGCCAAACCGAATTCTAATTTGCATATGCAAATTAGGGGTGGGGAGGGAAATCACGTGACTTTTTGTCATAAAACAAGGAAGTAAAAAATGTTTTCCCCTTCCCACCCCTAATTTGCATATGCATATGCAAATTAGGGTTCGGATTCGGTTCGGTATTCGGCCGAATCCTTAGTGAAGGATTCGAGGGTTCGGCCGAATCCAAAATAGTTCGGTGCATCCCTAGTTTTTTTTATTACTTCCTCTGGATCAACTAGCAGTTAGGCAGGTTATATATAGACTTAAAAGGTTAAACTTCATGGAGGTGTGTCTTTTTTCAACCAAACTTACTATGTAACTATGTTACTACATGACATTTCTGTACAACCATTTTAAACATTGGCCTTTTATTAAATGATCACTTAGCACTTAGTGCAGCATCCCATTTTTACCTCAGTGGATATACTTGGGACTAAAGCAGTTTGTAGGACACACTAGATATAAGCCTTTTCCAATCAACACTGCAGACAATGTAAGCAGTGCAATAAGTAGTACAGACAGGGGCACAGTGAATAGTATAGCAGTCAGCCTTTAAACTACCTGATTTCCCACAGTGGCCACTCACCACTGGACCCACTATTACATCGTCAGAATGGACACCATCCCATTATATTACAGGCTTAAGAAAAGGGAAAATTGTGTCATACTTGCCGTGATTGTGCTTTTCTGGTCATCTCCATGTCAGTACTCACAGGATAGGCCTTTCCTCTCCTGAATTAAGGACCCCTAACACATAAATTAGGAGAAATACCCTGTTATGGAGAGGACTAGGAAAGGAAAATCACTGTAAGACACAATTTTTCCTTTTCCTTGGTCCTCTCCATGTCAATACTCATATGTATATGCATATGCATATTTAGTTTATCGTGCACAATAAAGGTGTATGTTGATGACCAAGATGCTGCTCTACAGATGACTTCTAGCGAAAGGCCCGCTTCTACTGCCCATGAAGCTGCTTGAGCCCTGGTTGAGTGTGCTGTGATAGAGGCTGGCTTTTCTTGATTTGCCTGAGAGTAAGCCTTTTTGATGACCAAGTGAATCCATCTGGAGGTTGTGGGACTGGATGCTGCTTGCCCCTTTCTTGAACCCTAAAGAAGAACGAATAACCTGACCTGAATAATCTGACTTTCTCATGAAACTAGTTGCTTCACAGTACTTTTGTATTTGTTCTGCCACATCCAACTCCTTCATATCTGAATCTGTGGACTCCTGGCTGAAAGTAAGCACCACAATCTCATCCTTCAGGTGAAATTTGGTGTAACTATTGGACAGATTATTGGAAGGGGCTGGGGAAGACCAAGCGGTCTTGGTAAACATAGGTACCACTGACAAAGTTAGAGGAGATGGCGAAGTCCTCAAGAACGATTTTAAAAAACTATTTATAAAGTTGAGGGCGAGAACTTCCAAGCTAATTTTCTCAGAGATTACCAGTGCAACGTGCAACGCTAAGAAAATAGCAGGAGTTTAGGGAGATTAATGCGTTGCTGAGAGATTGGTGTAAGGGTTTTGGGTTTTGTAGAACTGGGCTGATTTCTCAGTCGACTACAGGCTCTTTGCTAAGGATGGGCTGCACCTCAATGATGATGGTGCAGCTGTTTTGGGAGAGAAGATGGCTAGAAGGTTGGAGGAGATTTTAAACTAGGCGTGGGGGGGGGAGGGTCCAGTAAAGGATTCAGTGGAAGACAGGTTAGATGAGATAGTGGGCTAAGGAAGGAAAAATGGGGGTGGAGATTTGGTCGGGGGTACTGTTAAGGACAGGGAGGACTACATGTCAGTTGTTCAAGATGGTACCAGTATTAAATGCATGTTTGCAAATGCAAGGAGTCTCACTGGTAAAATGGGAGAGCTGGAGGTGCTGCTGCTGGAGGGAAAATATGATGTGATTGGTGTGGCCAAAACATGGCTGAATGTGTCGCATGACTGGGAAATTAATATCAGCGGCTATACTTTGTTTAGGAGGGATAGAGGCAATAGAAAATGAGGAGGGTTATGTCTGTTTGTTAGGCTTGTAATGTAAGTGAGGAGGAGGAGGCAAAGCTCTTGATGCAAATAGCTGCAAAGGCTGCTAGTTTGGGTAAAGTAAAAAAATGCTATTCTGGATCTAGTGCAGTGGCGGAACTACCGGGGGAGCAGGGGGTGCGAGCGGGCCAGGGCCCGCACCCCCTCAGGGCCCCCCGGCAGTCCGCGCGCCGCTGCGCGGCGCACATTACTGGATAGTTTCCGGGTGTACGGAGGGGGGCGGGGGCCCGCTGCGCGTCCTGCGCCAGGGCCCGCCCCCCTCCAGTTACGTTTCTGATCTAGTGATCTCTACTGACCCAGAACGTATAGCAAATGTGCAAGTCATTGAACCCCTGGGTAATAGTAACCATAATATTATATCATTTAATGTCTGGTGCAAACAACAAATATATACTGGGGCAACAAAAACCATGAATGTCAGAAAAGCTCATTTTAGTGCCTTGAGGGTTGCCCTTCAGAGCATTGATTGGGGCATTATGTTTTCAGCTAAAAACACAGAACAGAAATGGTTGTCACTTAAAATGATATTAAATCGTTACTGTTCTAAATTTATTCTCTTAAGGAGTAAACATAGAAGCACTAAGAATCACCCTATGTGGCTTAATATAGATGTAAAGAAGTTAATGAGAAAGAAGAGAAAGGCATTTAAGAGAAGCTGCATTTAATGAATATAAACACTATAATAAATGTTGTAAAACAGCAATTCAGAAGGCAAAGAAAGGAATTGAAGAGTGCATTGCGGCTAAGACTATTAGTATATTAATAGTAAAAAGATGCGAGTTGAGAGTGTTGCTCCTTTAAATAATGGTACCAGTATGGTTGTAACAGATACAGAAAAGGCAAATGTGCTAAATCAGTGCAAATGCTTGAAGTTACCACTTTTTATTAAAACTGTCCAGGGAACCTTAATAAAGACAAGAGAATTTGTATAATGCCCTACACATGAGCCCACTGTAAAATTAATGTTCCATATGTTATGAAATGTCTGGAGAAAAACGGTTACCCAAAAAAAGTTTGAAAGTACTTTTGTAGGCAATCTCACTTAAAAGCAGAAAAAGTCACCATTGTTTTTTCAACTTTAATGCATTTTCGGCACACAGGATAAAAGGTAAGTGAAGATTGAGGAAGATGTAGTTTCTGGTCTGAGGTGGCGAAGTCAAGTCTGGCAAAAGAGGTAAGGCTCAGTAAAATCCGTACTTTACTGAATTATCGTAATAACCACCTTCCGCCAGAGCCAAACAGTGGCCTGTCGATAGAGTGCGAATGATCGATAGTGATGGTCTCTTTGGCTGGCGATTTGACACATGCTCCTGTTAATGAATAGGCAATGTCCCTGGGGATGGTAACTATAATTGTTGCTAGCATTATGTCACGATCGCCGCCCGGAGCAGTTCCAGGAGCTCCGGGCGGCGTGTCCTCCCCTGCTGGCGTCGCTCCCAAAATGGCCACGCCCATGGCCGCCATGTGGGTAGCGGCGCTGGCGCAAGCGCGTCGACGTCAGCGCAAGGACACCAATGACGTCACTATGGCGCCAAATTCAAATATAAAAGCGATACCAAGATGCCAGAATGGAGCCCAAGTATAGGAATCATTACAGTGTATACTATTTTGAAACTATATCTTGTTCCTGATTGTTGCCTGACCTCTTGCCTGGACTTTGGACTTTGCTTATTATTCTGCCTGCCCTTGAACTCTTGCCTGGACTCTGATAAGCCTTCTGTTTAACCCTTTTGGACACCGCAACCTTGATCCCTTTGTGGGCTTCCTCCTTGATCCTGACAACCTCCCTGGTGGGAGCATCCCGGCTCCCTGACACATTAGCCACTTCCTTTAGTGAATATGCCCCTATGAGTGCTAATGGATCTGGATCTGGGTGAAGGAATAGACCCTGATGCAGCATGTGGTCCAAGGTCGGAAACTTCCAAGGATGTTCCACTGTAAACCAGGGCCTCTGAGACCAAACTGGGGCAATGCAGATCACTTCCACGTGTTTTTCTTTGATCTTCTGAATCTCCCTCGGAATCAGATTTAGAGGAGGAAAGATGGAACCCAATCGGAATGTCCATGTCTGTGTGTCCAGTCGTACCTGCAAAGTTTTCTGCTTAGTATTCTGGCGCTTCTAAGTTGCTCGGTGCTCGGGTATCTCCATCCTTATTTGGAGTGCCGCTTGACGTCATCACGCAATGGCGCAAAGTTTAAATATTTAAAGGGCTCTCTGCCAGTTGTTTGTTGCCCAACGTAAAGGTTCCTTGCTAGTTCCTGGGTGTTTCTTAGTCTGTTATGTGAGCCTGTGTTTGACCCTTGCATGTCCTTGAGTATGCCATCTCTTGCTGCCTGTACTGACTCCTGTCTGGTTTGACTATTCTTCTTGGTGCTGTTTCTCCATTTATGACCTTAGCCTGTGACTCTGACTTCACTCCTGTTGTCTGTTGGTATGGCATTGCCTGTTTGGTTTGACCTAGCCTGTTCATTGACTACACTGACTGCTCCCCTGTCCCTTCCGTACACTTTCTGTTTCCATGTTCGCCCAGATGTCTCTCCCTGGTTTTCTCACAATAAGACCTGGCTGCATCTGAGTATTGGAGGGCTCCACTCGAAGCCAAAGGTGGCTGCTATAGAGTGGCAGAAGAGTGGGCCGAGACCAGAACCTTGGGGTTTGGGAGACCTTACGTTACGGCTGGACTTCTGACAAAGGTCAAGGACTTTTTGTACCCCTATGTCTTCTTATATAGGCAAATGCTGTTATGTTGTCTGATTTTATTTTGAACCATTTTCCTCTGAGTTGTTCCTGGAAAAATATACATGCCTGCAAGATTGCCCTTAGTTCTAAGATATTCAATGGAACTTTTGATGAGAGAGAGAAATGGCCAACAACTTTGAACTACCTGTGAGCCGAGTTCTGCCCCCCAACCTATTCCTGAGTCGTCCATTGACATTACAATCCATTTTGATGGAAAAAGGTTAATGCCCACAGTAAGATGCACTGGATTCTTTCACCAAAGCAGGGAAGATAACAGGTGGGATGGCAACTGAATCCATTGGGATAGAGAGACCCTATCCCATTTCTGTAGGACAGCACTCAGAGTGGTCTCATTGTAGAGGACATCATCCCTAGCTGATGCTCCAGCTTCTGACATCAACAGGTTTATGGCTGTCCTGAGTGAAATCTTCCTGAAACTGTATCTATGGATGCTCCTAGAAAAGAGAAGTTTTGAAGTAAGGACCAAATGGCTCTTTTTTTGTGTTTATGAGCTACTCGTGGGTTGATAGCACCTCCAAGTACAGGTCGCTGTGTTCGACTGTCTGCTGTCTTAAAGAAAGCCAGTATGATAAGATTGTCTAGGTACTGGAAAGGATGAACCTTCTGCCATCTTAGGTATGCCATTTGGGTAACTATGACCTTTGAGAGTACCCTCTGGGCTGTTGCTAACTTTCTGACCTGGAAGTGAAGATGGCCCATTAAGAAACAAAGGAATCTCTGGTCGGACTCTGCAATGGTGATGTGATGGTAAGTATCCCTTATGCCCAGGGAGCCCATCCAGTCCCCTCGAGATATTGCCAACTTCACTAACTCAAGAGATTCCATCTTGAAATGTTGTATTCTTAAAGTTCGGTTCACCATGACTAAGTCCAGGATAGGCCTCCATGCCCCCAAAGGTTTCCTTTTTATAAAGAACTGAGAGCAGAGCCCTAAGCCTCTCTTATCTGTTGGGACCTGCTGCGCGGATAAGGTGATTAGACACTGCTGATGCATCTTTCTCTATAAATTTTCTGCAGGAACAGGAGAGGCCCGAAATCCCAAGGCTGTAAGATTGGAATTGAACTCCAGTCTGTAATCGTCTCGCATGATCCCCTCCACCCATCTGTCTTTTATGGATTGTTTCTAGGCTGCCTGAAATTGATGAAGTCTTCCTCCCAAAATAATCCTCCTGGATCACAACACCTTCATAACTGCTTTCAGGTGTTTTATGATTAAGCCTGATTGACCCCCCTTTCCAGCTATCAGGCCTGGAAGATTCCATTCAGGGGCAAAAAGACCACCAATCATAAAGGTTACATCTGGATTTAGCAGACCCCCTTCCTCTAAGAATGCTTCTTCTTTTGGACCAACATCTGACTCTTACCACCAGATGCCTTCTTATTACAAAACAGCACCTGCCCTTGTAAGGGGAAAAATCAGAGAGCTACTTTAGAGGCCATGTTGGCCTTCCATGATCTTAGCCATAAGGCCTTCCTTATATGATTGTCATTTACGTCAATAAATACATCTGAACTATTCATTTTCAGTTTCTCATACCCTTTCTTGTGAGTTGTAATGACTGAGCTGTACAAGGCGGGGCCCTTTGCTGAACTACCATAAGTAATGCATCTTATCATTAGTTGTGGCATTTTGATTTGCAAAACCTGTTATATGACATTCTTACACATACATAACAATTCTTGTTCCAGTTTTTTTTCTATAGCTATTACGTACTAAATTGAACACACCCCATGAGCAAAGAAGCTATTTTAATGCAGTCATTGTAGTTAAAAGCGGCCTTAAAATATTCAGTCAGGAACGACCAGTTGAGTGTCAGATGAACTATTCTCCACCCTGGGATATAAATGTTCCTTTTTGTTATGTGATGCAAAGACAGAGACACTGTTAAATGTGACAGACTACAGCTTTGTTTAACACAGTCTGTGTATGCACCTGTGCAATTGAATGTATGTTTGTGCATCTTATGCAGTAGACAGAGTTTTCCCCATGTATATCAGCAAGGCAGACTTATTTATGTTCATTATATGTATGCTCACACACATACTCTTAGTACTTTAGCACTTCTGTCTGGGGTCATAGTAAATGACCCCTGTGGAGCAGCTTCAGATTCCCTGTTTGCCTGGTTAGCTGAAGAAATAACAAAACATGTAGATTTTTAGTGAATAAAACAACAGGCAAAATAACTTTCTGCACAAGCCCTGGTCATTAAACTTGTGTTGAACAAGGTGGTATACTGCCCCTATGCTCTAATAAAAAATTCTGAACCCTTTCACACAAACCCTTTTACTGGGTTTTTAAGCAAATATGTCATTCTGAAAGGTACCTCCACCCATGCATGCTCCTTGCAACTTGTCTTGTGACAAGATACAGTAGATGTCTTTAAATACCTAAACACCTCCAAGTACCCAAACACTGAAAACAAGTAAACATTCGAGTGAAATAGAAACCATAACATAACTTATTACTTGTTTATTTTTCGCCATAAAGAACCCTGCAGCCTGTGATTTGTGTTGTAAAATTCAAATAAACTAACCCCAAAAAAACATATATTTTTTGAAAGTACACTAACCCCTTAATACTCTTTACAAAATGTGTATTTCATAGTTCTAAAAATTCAATTCAATTCTAAAAAATAATTCAAAGTTCTAAAAATTGATTCAACACTTGCACTATGCAGCGTTTTATGCTGTAAAGGGTACAAATACACATACTGCTGTAAAGGGTACAAATACAACATACTGGGCAAATTTACAAAAGTGCAACATTTCTCCTCATTTAACTCTGCCAAAGATTGCGTCAGGTGCATTTTCATTTTGACATAATGTGTCCACTTATAATCATACATAAGTCATTGTAGGCATAATGTGAACTAAATGTTACTGTGTAAATACAGTGTTTTCTCCATAAAATTGTAATGGAGTAAATATATTGGCAAATATATGCCATAAAACAATATGGGATATTAGCATAAAGGGTATAATGTAGATAATGAGACTCTAATGTGGCTGCTGTATATTTTTTACGATTTTTCCCTTTGCAAAATGTGCTTAATATTGACATATTATCTCCCATATGTTCTTGGGTTCAGGGCAGCCATTATACACTTTGGGACCCTGTACAAGTTATTCATCTGGGGGTCTCACCCACCTCATGAACACAAGTGCATGGTACCAAAATTTTTGGCCATGCTCCTTGTATGCACTGCACAAATGATCAGCTAACAGGTTTTCCAAGGACAAAAGGTTGGACTTTTTTTATCCACAGCTAGTATGATACAAACAAATCAGGGGTCAAAAAACCAAGGGTCAGCAGACTGTATGCTAGTCCCTTTCTCCAGGCCCCTCTGCCAGTTTAACTTTAACCCCTGCTACAAACAATCAAAATGCCTCCCTTTGTATATATTTTGTCTTCCCTATTAATAACAATATCATCACGTTATCAGTACCACTATATGGCAACCCTATAAACCAGCAGAATCGTGAATGGGTACTGTGTATGCTGGGCCCCACCAAAGATGGTTTTGCAGGGGGCTCTGCTTTTTCAGGTTACACCAATGCCTGTCTTCAGTGTGTCGAATTAGACTAAAAAGAATATATTGCAAAATTTATATACAAATCTTCTCATAGTTGACTTATGGAGCTAATGTAATCTTTGCACTGCTGGAGTTTATGTTGGACTGTTAAGATGGGTTATCATGATCCTAAATTATATATTTTGGTGCAAACATGCGGCAGGGATTTACATATGTACTCTGCTGCTAGTATTTTATTTATAAAAAATTAAATACCTTACATAAGGTAAATTATCTTTTTGAAATATGAGCAGCAGAAAGGTGGACACTGAGAAACTGTTAAAGGGTTATATTCACTGAAAGCTGGTTGCTGACTGAGCATAGCTCTTAAACTGTCCATGTAAATCAGACAGACCTTTGGACTTTTGTCAGGGCTGTTACCAGAATATTTTTTTAGACACAGAGCTCTTGGAGATGATTATAACAATGGTGTTATTTTAACCTCAGCTTGGTGCAATGGACTACATTTTCATGTCAATAAAGATTCTTTTCATTATTATGTAATTATTGATGCCCAGATAATTCCAAATATCTTACTTCCATTATACATTATTGTCATTTGCAAACAGTATAAAGTTGTCCTTCACAGTAATATTATTTTTTTTGCAGGATCTTAAAAAACAAAGGATTTTTGCAGTACTCAGAGGATGTAACTCTTCACTCCCTTTTTGTGCGAACTGTATAAAGTTGTCCTTCACAGTAATATTATTTTTTTTTTTGCAGGATCTTAAAAAACAAAGCATTTTTGCAGTACTCAGAGGATGTAACTCTTCACTCCCTTTTTGTGCTGCACCTGCACACTTGTGACCTTCCCCAGGAATTTGTAAATTGTTCCTCTGGCTCCTGTGCAGCAATGGGACAAAGCAGAGGGGGAATCTCACAGATATTAAAAATTAAAAAAAGGTACTAAGAAAACTGGACACAGAAAATCATCCTGGGTCAAAAAAAAAATGTGTATATTACAGCATTAATTTAACGAGACTGGCTACATTTTTCTAGTTCTCATTTAAGGGCTATGAACAACACTTTTATCGTTTTTTATAATCTTTTTTTATTGCTTATAACATAACATAAAATAAAATATATAAAAACTTCTATAGTTTTTAGTAGCACATTTTAATACTATTGTGACAGTTGTGGTAAATACATAAATCTGCATCTATATATATATATATATATATATATATATATATATATATATATATATATATATATTATATATATATATATATATATATATATATATATATACACACAAATGTATTGAAAAGTACACAAACACCTGCTTGTCCAAGATTCATCACCAGGCATGGCTGTTCTTTGGTTTAATACCTCAGTAAGTTCCCGTCTGCACAGCGAGTGTTACATGTGATCTAAGCATTGCATGTTAATTTCAACCTAAAGGCGTAGAAAACTAAAAACTTTATTTGAAGAATTGCACTTGGGTGACTTTAAGTACCCAGTGTAAATATGAGTGCAAGTGGGTTTGCTGGTATTACTCAGTGTGTGTCGTGTCACATGTATGTGGTGGTGTGTTGGAGCAGCAGTTCCATTCAGTATTTACATGTGAGAGATGCAGGTGGGTTTTCATCTTGGAATCTGAACTGTAGACACTAAGAGTGGTGGCAAATGTGGGGGAGGAAAGGTTCCAGTGTAGTGGGGGGGTGGAGAAGGGGCAGTGGAGACAAATGAGGAAGATAGGTTTGTAACAGTCAAGAGAGGACGTAGGGGACAGAAGGGTATGAGGATTGGTCCACAGCTGGTCCAAAGCAACAGATTTTCCATTTTGGGAGAAGATGCTGGGGAGGACCACTCTGAACTGGCGTGTATGGAGCAGGCTGACTCTCAGAGCACCCTGGGAGTCAGGGGTATATTTATATAAGTGAATTTAATAGTGAAGTTCCGCCACTAGAGTGAAATTCCGCCACTCTCCATTCATTTCTATTGGATTTTTATAGGCGTATTTATCAAAGGGTGAACTTTCACTTTCAGCCATTGATAAATACGCCTTTCAAAATCCCATAGAAATGAATTGAGAGCTGCGGAGTTTCACTCTAGTGGCGGAACTTCACTCTTTGATAAATTTACCCCTCAGTGTCTCTAATATGAGCAATAGGGGGAGTGCAAGGAAGGAAAGGCAGGTTTTAGCTATAGGAGATTCAATTATTAGAAAGGTGGAAAAGGTTGTCTCTTGAAAGGACCCTTCATGCCAAACAGTCTCTTGCTTGCCTGGTGCTGGGGTTGGGCATAATGGTGGAATGAGTGCACAGATTATTGAGTGGGGCTGGGGAAGTGGTCTTGGTACACATAAGTACAAATGACAAAGTAAGAGGAGGGGCGGAAAGACCAGCAAATTGTATTGTATGAGTATGCTATAGACCCCCATAATGTAAGTGCAGAAGAGGAGGCTATGCTCCTGATGCAAATAGAAAAGGCTGCTAGTTTGGGGAAAGTAATGGTAATTGGGGATTGTAATTACCGAGATATTGACAACAGTACTGCCAGGAAAATTAATGGGAACAAGTTTATAAACTTGTTGCATGACAATTTTATGGCACAAGTTGCTGATGAGCAAAAAATGCTATTGGTGATCTGTAATGACCCAGAATCTATAGCAAATGTGCAAGTAATTGAACTCCTAGGAAATAGTGACCATAATGTGATCTCATTTAATGTCTGTGTAATAGCTTACCGTGGTGGTCTAGTGGGAGGGGGTCGGCAGGGACGAGTGAGGTATGTCCTCTTCCTCTGGTGTTGCTGGTTCTCAGGGCGTGGGTGCCACGCCTCTGCTCCCTTTATAGGGGCATTTGCGATGGCATGCTTATGTCAGCGCGCAATGGCACGGAATTCGAAATGTTTAAAAGGCGCATTTTGGCTTAAGATCATTGCCCGTTATAGGATCATTCTTCATGAGTTCCTGGTGCTCTGTATTTGTATTCCTGCTTGTTAGCTGATATCTGACTCCTGTTTTTGACCCCTGCCTGCCTGACTAATCTGACTTCTGGTATCCTGACCCCTGCCTGGTGATTCGACTATTCTACTCTCTGTAATCCGATCTGTGCCTGTATTGACTCCTCTCGATTGATATCCCAGCTTTGACCCTTGCCTGTCTGACTTAATTTGTATTCTGCTTGCACCGACCCGGCCTGATTTGACTATGCTTTCCACCTACGCCTTGTATTGTGACCTTCTGCCCAAAAGACTCTGCTTTACCGTCGTGCCCCTTTGCTTATCCAGAACCCTTTGCTTGGCACCTCTCTTAATAAGACCTGGCAGCATCCGATTAGCCGAGGGCTCCTCCCGAGGTGAAAGGCGGCTGTTAAAGGCAGAAGCAAGAGCCAAGAACAGGGTGCTTAGCATAGGTTCTGGATTTAGAGTGCCGACCGTGACATTATCAGCATTCTTGACCTAATCAAATAGTTCAGAAATCAGCGGAAAGGGATAACGATTTTTGATGGTAATTTTATTAAGACCTCTATAGTCGATACATTGGCGAAGACCCCCATACTTCTTGCGCACAAAAAAGAACCCAGCATCAGCAGGGGAACAAGAAGGCCTCATGAAACCTCTTTTGAGGTTTTCTTTGATGTACTCTTTCATTACTTGGGCTTCGGGCAAAGAAAGAGGATAAGTTCTCCCTCTAGGGGGAGTAGACCCAGGAATGAGGTCAATTGGCCAGTCATAGTGGGGTAAGGTTTCGGCAGCTCTTTTAGAAAATACGTCAGAAAAATCAGAATATGCCACGGGTAAACCATCTAGAGACGTGACTGCCACCAATTGAGGAACACTTATGCAAGAGCCCTTACATTTTTGACCCCATTGAAGAATCCCCCCAGTTACCCAATCAATATGTGGGTTATGTACCTGTAACCAAGGTAAACCTAAAATGAGAGGAGAAGAAGAACCTTCAATAACAAAGAAAGATAACTCCTCAGAGTGCAGGTTGTTAGTGCACATGGACAAGGCCACAGTTTTCCTGGTTACCAGACCTGTCCCCAAATGGCTTTTGTCAACGGCTAAGATTCTCATGGGGGGAATTAAAGGAGTTAGAGGAATATTAAACCTTACTGCGCAGCATCCACAAAATTCCCTGCCGCCCCAGAATCCACAAAAGCAAAAACCTTAACCATAGGCCAGGTTAAATTAACAGGTACCATGATCCCCTTCTCCATTTAGGCTTTGAAGTTTCCTGACCTCTTAGGACACTGGTTAAGAAAATGACCCTTTTCCCCACAGTAGATACACAGACCCTGAGACCGCCTGTGGGCCTTTTCCTCCGGAGATAGATGAGTTATACCCAACTGCATGGGTTCCTCCAGAGGAAGAGGCACAGAGGGGTTAGATGGTTTAGTATTAGTAAACTCAGTAAGAAAAGAAGTACCCTTCTCACACTGTCTCTCCCTCTACTTGGATAGCTAGAGACAGTAGACATCCAAATTAGTAGGCAGAGGGTAGTTTACTAAGCTGTCCGTGACAGTATCAGAGAGCCATATCCGGAATTGGCTACGAAGAGCCATGTCCTTCCAACCAGTTTCTACATCCCACCGGCGGAACTCAGTGCAATACACCTCTGCATCCCGTTTTCCGTGACATAATTTACAAATCGCTGTATTGGCCGATGATGCACGAAGTATCGCCATGGTGTTAAAGAAGGTTTCAAGAGAAAAATGGGCAGAGTCAGAGGAGGATAATCTTAGGGCCCAAATTTGAGGGTCATCTTGTAACAGGGTCATTACAAACCTCACTTTTTCCTCCCCAGTAGTGAAGGAGAGAGTGAAAAAGCTAAGGTATAATTTGCATGCCTCCTGAAAGACAAAAAATTTTGTTCTATGCCCACCAAATTTTCTGGGGAAAGAAATTTTGGGTTCATGGTATTTATGCATATTACCCATCACAGCAGGAGAACCCTCAGGGACAGCAACAGGAGGAGAGACTACTGGACTTGGCGACTGCTGCGACTGCTGTGTCCAGTCTGCGAGTCAGGTTATGGAAGCCTTGCATCAGGTAGTCTTGCTTTCGCTCATGATCCTCCAAGCGCTGTAGCAGAGTAGTGAAGAGCGCTTCAGTGGTGGAAGGAGCAGCGGCAGCGTGACCCTCATCGTCCATTTTCTGGCCCGTTATAATGTCACGGTTGGTACCCTAAATCCAAAACCTATGCTAAGCACCCTGTTCTCGGCTCTTGCTTCTGCCTTTAACAGCCACCTTTCACCTCGGGAAGAGCCCTCGGCTAATCGGATGCCGCCAGGTCTTATTAAGAGATGTGCCAAGCCGAGGGTTCCTGACGAGCAAAGGGGCACAACGGTAAAGCAGAGTCTTTTGGGCAGAAGGTCACAGTACAAGGCGTAGATGGAAAGTGTAGTCAAATAAGGCCGGGTCGGGGCAGGCTGACTACAAACAAAGTCAGACAGGCAAGGGTCAAAGCTGGGATATCAGTTGAGAGGAGTCAAGACAGGCACAGATCGGATTACAGAGAGTAGAATAGTTGAATCACCAGGCAGGGGTCAGGATACCAAAAGTCAGATTAGTCAGGCAGGCAGGGGTCAAAAACAGGAGTCAGATATCAGATAACAGGCAGGAATACAAATACAGAGCACCAGGAACTCATGAAGAATGATCCTAAAACGGGCAATGATCTAAAGCCCAAATGCGCCTTTTGAACATTTCGAATTCCACGCCATTGCGTGCTCACATAAGCACGCCAGCAAAAATCCGCCTATAAAGGGAACAGAGGCACGCCCTGAGAACCGGCAACACCAGAGGATGTACCTAGTGGCGGGCGTCCCTGTCGAGGGGGGGCGGCAAGCGTCCCTGCCGACCCCCTCCCACTAGACCACCACGGTAAGCTATTAGAGTCTGGTGCAAAAAACAAATATAGACTGGGAGCTCCGAGTGAGAGCAGCCATGTTATTCAGACCGCATGTTCATAATGAGCTTCTGACATTACACACGTGCATAATGAGTAAGCACTTGCTCATTATGCTCATACATGCGTGGAAAGTCCAAAATGAATTTCTTGGACAAGGAGCATTCGCGGAACTAAAATCACGAAACAAAACGTGTCAAGTGTGTATATTTTGTGCGCTCCATGATTTTAAACTATTTGCAATAAAGCATTAATTTTAGTTCTGTGTGTGCTCCGTATCCAAGAAATTCATTCACTTTCATTTGGTATGGTACCTATGGATTGGAGGAAAACTGATGTAATTCATATATATTTAAAAGGGATTATGATCTCAGCCTGGCAAGTATAGGCCAGTAAGTTTGACATCTGTGGTGGGCAAATTATTTGAACGCTTGTTTAAGGGATAGCTGGAAAAAAGTAAGATGCTGGACAGCGGAGGAGCAGTAGATGTTATCTATTTGGATTTTGCAAAAGCGTTTGAAACAGTGCCCCACAAACTACTGATTTTTAAACTAAAGGCAGTTGGGCTTAATGAAGTCATTTGCACATGGATAGAAAACTGACTACAGGATCGGGTACAGAGGGTACATTCTCTACTTGGAGTATGGTTCTTAGTGGAGTCCCTCAGGGCTCTGTATTGGCCCACTTTTATTTAACTTGTTCAGTAATTACTTATAGGGGTGGGTATTGTAAGTAATATATAAGTGTTTGCAGATGACACAAAATTATGCAGCCATTAATTCCATCCAGGATGCGGCAACCTTGCAGCAGGATCTTGACAAACTGGCAATTTGGGGGGCCAAGTGGCAGATGAGATTCAATATTTATAAATGTAAAGTCATGCACCTGGAATAAAATTAACAAGCCACTTATACGTTTAATGGGACTGCACTAGGCAAATTCATAATGCAAAATTACCTTGGAGTCCTTTTGGTTGGAGCAAGCAACAATACCAGTCAGCATCTTCAAGAACAAACAAGGTCTTGAACTGTATTAAAAGAGGCATAGAATTGCAGGAGGAGGGGGGTTATTAAGGCAAGCTTACATCATCTCAGAATCTTGTTTGTGTACAAGAATAGGGGACCTTATGTCCATCCCCATGCACTGGCTGCACAATTAAATGGTGAAGAGAACATGGGCAGTGACATCTAGCAAGTGTAAATGGAAAGTGAAAGTAATAATCTGCCCAGGGGAAGACAATATTTGATTGACAGCCAGGGCTGGACTGAGAGTCAAAATAGGCCCTGGCATTTCAGGTACAAAGAGGCCCAATCAGCCTACACAGAGGCCCAAACAGCCCCCACCAGCCCACTAAATACTGACTTTCTATGGCAACTTATAGCAGCCCCTCTGGCATTTGCCAGAACCCACAGATTGCCAGTCCGGGCCTGTTGACAGCTGAGATTTTTAAAATGCTTTAATAAAAAATAGAAATTGGATTTCATGTGTAATTTGAAAATTACTTTTATTATACATCTTTTTGTGTCTGGGTGACAGGTCCACTTTAAAAAGCTGAACTTGATGGACAAGTGACTTTTTTCAACCAAACTTACTATGTTACTAGGTATTTGCTGGGGCAGATTTCCAATAAAATTTTGACTATGTTATTGGGATTTACTTCAATTCAGTGCAAGGAGCCTTTGGAAGGTTTGACACTAATGATGAGTGATGAGGACAAAAGGCTGCACTCAACATTCCAGGTTATATTACGTTGGGTAACTGTGCAGATCAATAATATTTTTTCCTCTTCCTTAAGCAAACATACTTCATACATACTTTGTTTTGTACATAAGAATATTATTCTGAAACAGGAAACTGTTGTCCAAAGACCATTATGGAGGGTTGGCACTGGTGTTGAGTGATCAGGCATGTTGCACTTGATGTTCTAATTCAGTGCTGTCCAACTGGCATCTTGTGACCCCCTTGTGTGGCCAACCACATGAAAGTCTGCCTGCTGTGCCTGTTTACCTTGTATACATTTAAAAGGTATCAGTACTGAGATTAACTGGCACCTGCATTGTTTACACCTCAAATTCAGACTATAAAATCTTGAACTGTTAACACCTTTAGCCCCCCCCCTGGATTGTTCACACCCATGACCCCTCTATTGTTCAGTCCACTAAAGCCCTGTACTGATCACACCTGAGACCCAGACTGAAACTGCCCACATTATTCACCTGTTCACACTTCAGACAAACTGCTGAAGGGGCACCATGTCTTGATAAGATTCCCTGTCCTGTCTCCTGCTGCACTCTGCCTGCCCTATGCTCCCTGTGTGTGCCATGCTCTGCCTGCCCTATTCTCCCTGTGTGTGCCATACTCTGCCTGCCCTGTGCTCCTTGTGTGTGCCATACTCTGCCTGCCATATGTTCCCTGTGTGTGCCATACTCTGCCTTCACTATGCTCCCTGTATGTGCCATGCTCTGCCTGCCCTATTCTCCCTGTGTGTGCCATACTCTGCATGCCCTGTGCTCCTTGTGTGTGCCATACTCTGCCTGCCATATGTTCCCTGTGTGTGCCATACTCTGCCTTCACTATGCTCCCTGTATGTGCCATGCTCTGCCTACCCTATGCTCCATGTGTGTGCCAGACTCTACCTGCCCTATGCTCCTTGTGTGTGCCATATTCTGCCTGCCCTATGCTCCCGGTGTGTGCCATACTCTGCCTGCTCTATGCTCATTGTGTGTGCCACACTCTGCCTGCCCTGTGCTCCTTGTGTGTGCCATACACTGCCTGCCCTATGCTCCCTGAGTGTGTCATACTCTGTGTGTGCCATGCTCTGCCTGCAGGAAATTAACCTAGTGGGGTCCCCAAGGAGTTTAATCATGTGATGGGGGGTGCTGTGTTATCGATAGGGGAGTATAATACATATGGATTTAAGGGTATGGCTTAATATGGGTTAATAAATTTGTTTCACATATGAGTGATGACTGATATCCCTGCAGTGAACACCAACCATTTTGTTTTATAGTGTGCTACCACCATTAGGGCTCTTACAGACGAGCGTTTTTACCTGCGCTGCCCTGCGTTCCGTTTTTCTGCATTCAGCGCAGGGGAGCGCAGGAATAGACGCATTACATTTTTCCAATGGGGCTGTACTCACACAGGCGCATGTAGGCGCCGAACGCAGGAAAAATGCAGCATGTTGCGTCTCAACCTGCGTTCAGCACCTACACGCGCCTGTGTGAGTACAGTCCCATTGGAAAAAAATGTAATGCGTCTATTCATGCGCTCCCCTGTGGCTGAACGCAGAAAAATGGAATGCAGGGGAGCGCAGGTAAAAACGCTCGTCAGTAAGAGCCCTAAAAGTTTTTATGGTAACATGGGTTGTGTTTTAAAACAGGGAGTGGTATCAGACCTCCATCAAAAAAATGTCGGCCCTCAGTACAGAAGTTGGACAGCACTGTTCTAATTAATCAAACAGGTGTTATGCTGGGTTAGGGCTCTTACACACGGCCGTTCCGACCTGCGCTCCCCTGCGTTCCGTTTTTTGGCGTTCAGCCGCAGGGGAGCGCAGGAATAGACGCAAGTAATTATTTGAAATGGGGCTGTACTCAGGCGCATGTAGGCGCCGAACGCAGGAAAAATGCAGCATGTTGCGTCTGAACCTGCGTTCGGCGCCTACACGCGCCTGAGTGAGTACAGCCCCATTTCAAATAATTACTTGCGTCTATTCCTGCGCTCCCCTGCGGCTGAACGCCAAAAAACGGAACGCAGGGGAGCGCAGGTCGGAACGGCCGTGTGTAAGAGCCCTTAAGGTCAGAGCTCTGTGCAAGCCAGTCAATTTGTTTCACTTTGATCCCAGCAAACCAACTTAATAATTACATAATTTTGCACATGGGTGTGTGCTAAAACAGGAAAGGCCCTTCTCCAAACTGCTGCCACAATGTAGTAAGCACAAAATAGTGAAGTGTGTATTTGTGTGATGTAGCATTGAGGTTTGCTTTTGCTGGGGCCTAGGACTCAATCCCAAACCATGAAAAACATTCCTCAACAACTATTTCTCCAAACTTTACAGTTGATCTTATACATTCAGTTTTGCTAGGATTCACCAAACTTAGAATACTCTGACTGCAAAATGAGAAGCATGATTCATCATTTTAGAGAACCCATTTCAATTTCTTCAGAGTTTATTGGAATAGATCTTTACATTACTTCTGCCAATACATAGAAAGCACACGGTGTTAGGCTTGTGTGCAGCTGCTGATCCATAAAGAATACATGTTTCCAATGAATTAGTTATTGTGCTGATGCTGCCTCCAGAAAGAGTTTGCAACTTAACAGTAACTTTCATGGATACTTTTGACCATATAAAGTGTTTCAGTACTATTACATAATAGTAATAAGAGCTATTATATTATTACCGTATTACCATGTCATGTATCAGCATCCCAAAATAATGTATATGAATGTCAAAAATCCTATTAACGTATTATTTTACGCTCACTTCAAAATTATAGATATAAAACCACATGTAAGATCCATTCTGCCATAGTACACACAATATGTAAATTGGGGAGGGGGGATTCATTTTGTGAAACAGCAATAAATTGTCTTTCCAGGAGCCACTATTAGGGCTCTTACACACGACCGTTCCGACCTGCGCTCCCCTGCGTTCCGTTTTTTGATGTTCAGCCGCAGGGGAGCGCAGGAATAGACGCAAGTAATTATTTGAAATGGGGATGTACTCACTCAGGCGCGTGTAGGCGCCGAACGCAGGTTCAGACGCAACATGCTGCATTTTTCCTGCGTTCGGCGCCTACACGCGCCTGAGTGAGTACAGCCCCATTTCAAATAATGACTTGCGTCTATTCCTGCGCTCCCCTGCGGCTGAACGCCAAAAAACGGAAAGCAGGGGAGGCGCAGGGGAGCGCAGGTCGGAACGCTCATGTGTAAGAGCCCTTATAAATCTGATGTACCATTTAAGAATCAGACAAATCTTAGAGAACAAATCACAATGATTTGATGTAGGTGTGCATTTTTTGGTGTTGATGAAATTAAGTTGTTGAAATTCACTGGGCACAAACTAATTAAAATGTGCATCAGTAGTAAAGAGCTAAAGTATCCCTTTTGAAGTTTCACTGCAACTTTTTCCTCAGCGACTTTGTTTCAGTAACACATCACTAAATAAGTGAGCAGAAAACAGCACAGTCTGTAGCTTGCAGCTGTATTGACTGCTGATTAGTTGCAAGTTGGAAATTGAATGCATGTCTGTTTTTGGTGTTGTTAAGTTACAAACCCAGTGTGAGTAATTTTAATTCTGGCTTTCATACTTGTTTTCCATAACAGCTTTAATGATTGTAAACAACACCCTATATTGTACAATTGTAGTGTAAAAGTTAAAAACCTCCCTTTAGGGAGCTGCTCTTCTGCTGAGCTGTGGGTAAGCCACCACAGGTTAAAGAGGATTTATAATTGCATTAATACTACTTCAAGTGTTTTAATTAATTTCTTTTACATTCTTAAATCTACAGTAACAACATACTTTACAAACTGTGTGTACACCTTTAACAAAGAGCTGTTTGTGGCACAGTCATTAATTGGATAATTGTTGATTTGGCAATGTGCCTGCACATGCCTAAGCTTGGAACACGCAAGAAAGCTGATTGGCTCTAACATTCTTGCAGCACCACCTCTCTATGACTAGAGAGAGTGAGCAAGTTAGGGAGGGAGTGACAGGCAGACAGGTGAGTTGCTTTTAACCTATGCAGCTGAGTTAGAGAAAACTCTTCAGAGACAACATTTTAGAAGGATTTACTAGTAGATTTAGGAAAGAAAAATCTGACAGCTAGTACATTCCATTTGACCATCTGGATATACAGATTTACTGGTGAGTTAATTAATAACTAGCCTTTATTTGTTTAGTTAACTAGACAGAGGTACACTGCCTTTTATTACTTAATTTAGTTTTTTATTCTTTTGTTTTAGTACACCATTTTATAATAATGCTGAACGGGTTTAATTATTTAGGAGTAGAAACTACTATCATGGTTTTTGGTTAACTTTCTGTAGAAGCAAATAAAAGAGCAATCGGTGTACAGCTTTGTGCCAAGCCCTTTTAACTCTTAACTACCTCTTTGAGAAGGAAGAATATTTAACGAATAGTCTGCTTACAGACTATGTTTATGTTTGATCTATAATTGTACTATATGTTTATGTTTGATCCATAATTGTACTGGTGGCTTTTACCCTTGAATTAATGAACTATGACACAGTGGATAGAACGCTGAAGGCAATACTTGGTACAAAAGCTGAAAGGGCACTATATATGCTAATGCTGTATGAAATGCTGTATTTAAAATTTGTTGACTTAAAGAAAATTCTATACATGTTTCTTCAGCCCTGCTATCGCTGTTTTCTTCAACTTGCTCATGCTCTGTACTGTGAACCATTTTATGTAGGTAGAATATTAAAGTAGGGTCAGGTAATGGAAGCTAAACTGTAATTTATATTTCAGCTTGTCTACAATTACTTGCCTGAAAAAAATATTTAATTTGTAACATGGAAACTCATGGCCTGTCTTGTAATGAAAATCTAGTTTTCATTTACCGTTTTTTTCTAGAATGCAAACTCAAGGACTCTTATTTAATCTTGGTATGTTAATGATATGAGCTGTGCATGTGTGTCACTAAATAGGAATCAGGTGATATGTCTCACTGTTAAAGGTACAGTGTTACAAATATGTTCTGCCTTTAAATAAAACAACATCTTAAGTATATGTACTGTTTTAAGCCATTAGGAGAGGTATTATTTTTAAATTGTTTTTTAAGTTGTTTATTAAGAAACTGTAGCAATGAGCACAGTCACAGACTCTCCATTGGAAGCAATGAAATATGTTACTTACATACATACTACCAGTTTTTTGCAGTGATACAAGAGTGTATAGTGAGCAAGCTTACAGGTTTCAAACAAATAATCACCAATACAAAAAGTAAATAGAGCTTACAATGTAGAATACAGTTGCAGTTCAATATATGTATGAATTATGCTTTTTTTTTTTAAAAAAATACTATTTCATAATTATGTGTATCTTCTCCCCCCCATGGTTATCTATAGAGGTATAGGATTTATTATCTGGAATGACCTTGGGTTTTCCAGGGATCTTTCTGTAATTTGGATCACCATAGTTTACATTTTCTAATAAAATATTTTAAACATTAAAGGGGTACTGTCTGCTCCAGAAGAATTCTGCACTGAATGCATTTCTCAAAAGAGCAAACAGATTTTGTTTCAATTTTGAAATCTGACATGTGGCTAGACATGTTGTCAGTTTCCTGGCTACCCCAGTCATGTGACTGTACTTTATGGTAGATGGCTTTCCTGTAATGTGTAGCTTTCTGGATAATGAGTTTCCAGATAAGGGGTCCCATTCCTGTATTTGTTTCAGCCTACCAATTATGTTGCCAATATTTTGCAACATATGACTTTATTTTAATGTTGTGTAATGCTTGGTTGTAATGGGCATCTATTGGTGCCTCACAATCTGATGTCACATGCATACGCATAATGAGCAATTTGCAGCACTCTCTCTTTATGCATGTGTGTGCCCCAACATGCAGGAAGCCTAGTGCTGGGGGGGCAGTTAAAAAAAAATAATGTTTCTCCCAACCAGAGTACAGGAGGCTATATCAGCTGACGGGTGCCCTTTAAGAGAAGACCTGAGAGATGGTGTGTCTAGGTGAGTAAATGGCTAGACTGGGATCCCAAACCTTTTTTACTAGCCACATTCAAAAAAAAAAAAAAAAGTTTGAGAGCAACACAAACATGCAATAAGTTCCTGTGGGTGCCAGTTATGGGCTGTGTGCACTGACAGCCAACAGGGGGCTCTTTTCAGTACCACCTGGTTTTTATTCAATGATCATCTGTCTCCAAGTCTGGAATTCAAAAATAAGCACCTGCTATGAGGCCAAAGGGAGTAGTGGCGTAACTACCGGTGGAGCAGGGGGTGCGATTGGGCAAGGGCCCGCACCCCCTCAGGGCCCCCGGCAGTTAGCACGCACCGATTTCCTGTCGATTCTGGTTGTACAGAGGGGACGGGGGACCCGGCTGCGCCTCCTGCGCCAGGGCCCGCCCCCCTCTAGTTACGTTACAGCTGGGAGCAACATCAGAGGGATTGGAAAGCAACATGTTGCTCATGAGCCACTGGTTGGGGATTATTGGTCTAGGCATATGCATCTGTATTGGCTTTTCTGTACATAAAACATTGCTTTAGTAGCAGTGTAGAATAAAGTTAGCCATGTTCAAGCAGTTTTTGGTTGAGTACTTTGTCACTCTTGGCCAAGTTGTCAGCCTATTGGTTTGTATATATGTACTCAACTATGGCCTCAATCTGGTATCATTCATCTAGAATCATAAAAGGAACTATACTCCCATAGCATAAACAGTTATAGACTTTCCTGAATTTCAGAATATCTATTTATTCATGTTTAGATTATTTCAGGCACATATTATATATCAAGCAAATATTTAATAATAAACAATACCTTGACCCTAAGCTACATAAATCCACATTGATGGAAAAAGTCATTTTGGGTTCATTTAATGTTTAAATGTTTTTTTGTAGGCTTAAGGTATGGAGATCCACAGAAAAGACCCCTTATCCGGAAAGCTCTAGATTATAATAAGCATCACAGATAATAGCTCCCTACCTGTATGATATTACAGGTATAGGATGCATTAACTGTTAACCTGTTATCCAGAAAGTTTCTAATTATGGAAAGGTCATCTCTCAGGAGTTGGAGACTTTTAAGTGTATCCTTTATCCCCATGTCTGATTACAGTGTGAAACAATGACATTTAAAGAATGACATAATAACCTTATGTAAGATAACAGCAAGATGGCAGACATAGCGCAGGTAATTGACACTCATTTTGGTCAGTTAAAATTCTTAGTGGTGGAGATTGGGGTTTTCTGGATAAGGGGTCTTTCATAATTTGGATCTACTAGTCTTCTAAAAAAAAATTAAACATTAAATAAACCCAATAGGGGTTTGCTTCCATTACTACAGAGAACAAGGAAATCAATTTTAAAAATTAATTATTTGATTATAATGGAGTCTATCGGAAACAGCCATTCGTAATTTGGAGCATTCTGTGTAACGAGTTTCTGGATAACTGATCCTATACCTCTACCACATAGCAGTCAAACACAAGTGAAATTAGTTTAAAAACATTTGTGTTTACTGTATTAATTAAGTTTATACTTATTTGTAAATGTATGAGTGTGTTTCCCTATTATTCTCGGATTATCTTATTCTGCTTGGGTTACTACTTTTAATAGACTACCCCCATTTCTTTCTTGTGCAAAGCATTAGTGGAGTGAAAACAGAGGAAGCAGACTGTGCAGCTGTGGGAATGCATTCACACAAACAAATTCTCACAGGCTTAGTCTGTCCCCACACAATCCATTGCTTTGAAAGCCACATTTGTACAATTTACATTTTGTATTCCAGCTGGAATTTGCTCACTCTTCTGCAAAAGTATACTTGTAGTTATACTTTGTATTTCTCAGGATCCACTTTCTGGCTTGGATATGTGGAAAGGCCACCAAGGCCTGGGCCTAGGATTTTAGGGGGCGGCATGCTGCCGAACCACACCCACATTGGTTCAGAAACACTAGCGATACAATAGTTTTTTACATTTCCTGCACGCAAATCCCCATTGCTCCGATCCCAATGATGAAAATTTGCACGAATAAAGGACAGGAGCAATGAATGGCAGCGGGCCTAGGGGCCCCCACTATGTAAATCCGGCCATGCCCACTTTCCAATTTATTCTTGTTACAAAAAAAACATTTCTAATATTTTTATCAGCTTTTTTAAGTCAGCCCTTTTATATAACACTATGTCTGCCATCTTGGGTAAGCTGGCATCAGATGCTTTCTACCACAAACACGAACAGCGTGCTGTCATAGTACCAGGCCTACACAGATTTTAAACTGTTCTGAGCATGCCCAAAGTTTGAGGTAGGTAGCTATTATAAAATAAAGCATACAAGTTGCTCGAAACTTTTTCATTAGGAGACATTTAAGATCCAGGTACTTATTTTTAAATGCCCTTTCAGCTGGCAGGCTTTCATATTTTAATAACTCCTTATCTAGTATTAAAGTAAAAACTAATACAGAACACATTGCTGACCTACCTAGCTAAACAAAGTCATTTTAACTATTTATTTGTAGTTTAATAGGAACTCAACACAGTCTCTTTAAATCTCAGGACTGCTTAACATTTGCGCTGATGTATATGCTTACACCCCAGGATTGCAGCAAAGATATAAACAAAGGTACATAAAACAAGATGGCCTTAAAATTCATTATGCGTTTTATTTAAGAAAAAAAAAAAAAAATTTGAGAGCGTATTTGTCCAAGCTTTTTCTTTACTGTTTGTAACAGATCCACACATCACATGTAAAACATAAACTAATATAGTGACTAAGGCAGAAAGTTTACCCATATACAGTAACCCATAGCACCAATAAAAACATTACTTTCAGTTTACAGGAGACCAGTAAATGTTAATTGCTGATTGGCACCTTTGACCGATTGTCCAACACAACATGTGCACACTTGTTTATGGTCTTTCTCTAAGTAAAACCACTCTGCAGTAGAGCTCTGTCCCACAGGGCTAGGGCTAGAGCTCATGGCCGGTTCTGTCCTTAGCATAAAGAGCTTACCATATACTTCCTTACAAAATACACAACAACACTCAGTACAATAAACTGAGCATACTAACAGAACCATAAATAATTTTAAGTTAACCACATAGAATACTAACAGTTCACATTGTTTTATAGCTTTATTCTCTTACATGTTAAGCACAAGGCCTCAGGCTGAATGATTTTATACAGCTCTGAGGTGATTTCTAATATTTTTCAAAGAGAGCACAGGTTATTAAGTTGGTAGAGCTCAACAAAGTATTATTAATGGGAATATGCTGATTTGCTTGCTAGTTGATAGATTGTTGATAGTAGACAATATTATAAAAAATCCTCAAATCTCTATGCTTCTCTTTAATCAGTTGCTGTCATACAGAGCCAGTATCTCATTGTGTGAAACCAAAGATATATCCAAATAATGGTTTAGGAAGCGTCCGTCTCAAATGTTAACTTTTGACAAGGCAACACGAGTAGTGTGAACAGGGAATAAATCCTTTACATGTTTCTAAAGAAAGAGAACTAAATTCCTGCTTGAAACTCTGCCAGGAGGAAGGCAGCACATTTAACTTTCACTATTTACATACTACAGAGAAAGTTGAATATTAACTGCCATAGAAGCCTGCACCTTGTCCCTGGTATGCACACTGATACTAGATCTTTTTTTAACTGCTTCATTGCCCACTGCATACTTACACGTGTTAATACTCTTATGTATCAACTTCTTTATAGTTTTCATGTAACATAAATTCAAAGATTGTGTCTGTAAAGTTTGGTGCAAGCAACTATAGGCATATTTATAAAGGTGTAAGTAGGTAACTTTGCCCACAAAAAAACCAAAACATTCCTGCTAGCTAGTCTGGCACTAGTAAGGGCAACACCCTGAATACTTTTTCTGATTAACAGTGTTTGCAGACAAGTATTTTTCTTCAGTAGGTACTAACCACTCCCTAACCTTTGGAAATAGCTTTATTACTATAAAAGTTCAACTTCTCAACATAAGGCAACATGCTAAGTAGAAGTAACCACATTTCCTCCTGGTTACTGATGAAGAACAGTACAATGCTTTACACACAGTAGCATAGGAGGAGAAAGAACTGATCGAGAAATAACTGATCTAGGCTTTTAAAGCAGTAGTAGTTAATTTATTAATAAATCATTAACTATTAATCCTCCCTTCTGATTCTGAATTTTGCAGAAACACACCACACTGTTGCAGTTGTGCAAAGCTAAATATGACAGCCAGGCTAGGACTGGTTATTTGGCCAGGTTCAATATCAACAAAGTTTGTTTGTGCTCTGCTTTCCATGCATGAAAGCATTCTGCAAAAGTAATATATGACCAGTGGAACCAGCCTGGTTAGAATGTCATATTAAGCCTACTGATATTGCATCGTGGCACCATTTAGAACAATCTGGCATTTGGTTCAGGATTCAGCCAAAATTCTGCCTTTTTCAGCAGGATTCAGATTTGGCCAAGTCCAAGTGCCTGGCCGAACCAAATCCAAAAAAAAGATTTTTTTTTATCACACAAATAAGGAAGTCAACTTTTTTTTTTTTTTACTGCGCAGGGCTCTCTTTCCCCTTTGTTTCCCTAATTTACATATGCAAATTAGGGTTCAGATTCGGTTAGGTATTCGGCAAATCTTTCACAAAGGTTTCAATCAAATCCTAAAATAGTGGATTTGGTGCATCCCTAAGAACAGTGCTGGAGATTTTGAAATCAGAAGTATTGCTCTTAGACACAGGACCTGTGCCTGAGATGCCGATGACTTTAGTCAAAGTAAACTTTATTGTCATCTCAGCAGTATACAAATACACTGTGAGACGAGACGACATGGCTCCAGCTAGTACAGATCACAAAAAGGCACACAGAATACACAATAAATATGTAAACATTTGGAATATGCAATATATTGGCAGAAATTGGATATATACATGTGTAAACCTTTAGAATTGTGCAAATAAATTAATAGTAGATGAAGTATTTAAGGAGTCTGGACATATAGTCCAAACGTTTAAACATATAGTTTAAACACAATAGGGCTCATTTATTAATTCAGTGACAAGTGTGGTTGTGAAAACAATGGATGCATTTTTTGCTTGTATGGACACCATTCATTACTTGCATCTAAACCCATTCCTTGGCTGTATTTGTGCCATTGGCAGTAAATCCAGGGCTTCTACCCTGCGTCAAAAGGTGCAGCAGATTAATACCTAAAGAATCATATGTAATTTTAATGTTGAGCAGGGAAAATGAAGCAATCTCTACTCTGGGCAAAATTGCCTCCGAAATACCACTGACCCTGATTTAATGTATTGGACAACTGGGCTGTGTGCAAACATGACTGCAATTATGATGGAACTGTGGGGAAACAAAATTGCATTGTAACTAAAAACATGGTGAATTGTGTCCAAAAGTGTGAACTGTGCTTTAATAGTTACATAGTTAAGCTGGGTTGAAAAAAAAAAGAACAAAATCCGTTAAGTTTAACCCCTCCAAAGGAACCCCAGTTCACATATATACACACTTATACTGACCTATACACTCAGTTAGGGCTCATTTACACATGAGGTTCCTAAATAAGCCCTAATATGTATAATTGTCTATAAGTAACTATAAAAGCCTTGTAGAGGTTGATGTGAACAGCCCTATTCTAGGTAAAATGTAATTGCTAGTTTAAATAACGTGCAATGTTTATCAATTCACTGGAATAAAGCAAATACTTTGACCTATGTATGTGGAAACCGAACAAAGAAAAATATCTGTTGCTCAATATTGCAGTCAGATTTCACAAGGGGGAAAACCAGTGAATGCAGGATAGGGCAGTTAACATTTTTCACTTTAGTTGACCATTGCAAGTATGGATGAACTTTTAGATTTGTTAGGGCTTCGCTTCCATGACAGTAGCAATGATATCTAGAATGTGGCAGAAACCTTTTGTTTCTGCCATCACAGTAGTGAAAAGGCTAATATCGCACATGCTGTTTTCTCTTCTGATGGAAATGTTCTAGCAAAACTGCATCTATCAGTGCTAGAGATGTACTCTAGCAACAGTTTGATGGGTGCCACGTTGTCGCATATATTGCTTTGGCCTCATGTGAGCCCAGACTCTCTCCAGTCATTATAAATTTGCATTTAATAGATTAGTGTGAAGCTCCAGTGAGGAAATGCATATTCAAATTTAAGTATCAGAGTAGCAAATAATGCCTTGGAAAGAGCCTTGCATGCCTGAAGAACTTCCAAATGAACTGTCTGTCTTCTGTGCTATACTTCATACTTTGTTCATACAAATTGTGCCCAATATCTTGCACTGATAAGACCACAGGGACATTGAGGAGTGATTTGCATGTCTCTTCCCATGATTCCTTGAGTTAGAGTAAAGCCTCTCATTTTAGTTTTTAGGCAGTGCTATGTGTGTAGCATGAGAAATGTAAATACATTCTGATTTCAGAAGGCTTTACACTGTAACACAAACAAATACATAATGCTGTTTGTCAGATATCAGGCTGATTGCTAAATGATTGAAAACCTTTAAAATAATATTGGTTTATATAACTATAACTGTTGTGTATGACTTTAACAACTTCATTTTCAGACCTCAACCAAAAAATTTGTTGTGCCGTGAAAGAAACATTGCAGCTTTCTAATATACATTCATTTCAAATTTTCAAGTGACGTTAACATGATTTGTAAATGTTATTGCTATTAAAAACAGTATATGTCTGACCACATTTTCTGCATTCCTGGCTCTGACTCCTAAAACAATGTTTGATGCCAGCTGATCAACGCTGATTAAAAGACTTGGAGAGATCTGACTTCAGTTACATTGTTTTGAGATACAGACCAAAAAGAGCAACTGCTAATACAGTTGCAAATAACTTTAAAACCATTGAAAATTTGTAATCCTATTTTAGTAGAAAGTAGATAATTTTAGAGGTGTACAAACCATGTGAACAACCCAACCTCAGGAAGCTGTTTTCTATGACTGCGATGTGAAAAGAATAATTTAAATGTCAGACACTGACGTCTGTGCAAAAGAACTTTTAATGTTTTTTTTTCGTCTGAAAAACTTTTACCAAACAGAAGTGCTTGCTAACTCTGCTAACCCTTTTCAGTTGTAATTGTTACTTGAATTTATTATCATTATTTATTAATAACACGTATTTATAAAGTACCAACATATTCCACTGTGCAATAAACCATTGTATACAGTGAACATACAGATTAACTTACAAAAACAACCAATAGCCGATACAATAAGTAAAGAGGGCCCTGCCCAAACAAGTTTACAATATAATTTTCAGTAACAACAGGGATGCTTAGGTAATGAATGTTTTAAGGCTGAAAATATTGTTGGATGGAGGGGATGCAATCTGTAGGTCTGGACCTGATTATACCAGATTTCAATCTCATTATTGTGTTTATAAAGTATAAAGACCAGGTGCGCATGTTTAAAAAATGTAGTGTAGAGAGAGGTAGATCGGTCAAATTATGTACAAGAATATGAAACAAAAATCTCTTGTGAGCGCCATGGCGTATTTTGTGTGCTATCCTCAAAATTTGCATCCAAACGGTGAGTTTGTGAGACTTTGGCCAGATTTATCAAAGCATAAGTTTATAGCTTATTACATAAAAATTCACCCAAGTTATATTCCTTCCTATAGGATTTTAGAAGCGCATTTATCAGAGAGTGAAAGTTAGAACTCCCCATTTGATAAATATGGTTCTAAAAATCCCATAGGAATGAATACATCTTGGGTGAGTTTTTATGTGTTAAGCTCTAAATTCTCATCTCATTCTAATAAAACTGCCCCTTAATGGTAAAACTTCCACCCAGTTGGGTAACTACACTAAACTTAGTCACTAGCAATTTCTGGGTAAATCTCTTATGCAAAGGCCATTTGTTGCTGTTCCTAAAAAGCTTGTTTGAAATTTCCTTACCAGCACAATTGATGATTATTTTTTTCAAATTGTTTTTGTATATTATGGTGTCTGCTTACTGCTGAAATTATACATTATTTTCTGTTTTCAGTGTCTAATATCAGATTTACATTACATTCCGGAAAAGTTTTTTTTTTTTTGATTCTTTAACTTTTATGGGTTGATGCCTGAAAAGGATCTCTGAATACGGAATGTAGGAATGGAGGTATTAAACAGTGTGGGAAGCACAGGCAGTTGTGACAGTATGGAGAGCATCTCTTCTAATCATTCTGCTCTGGTAAGTAGCTTTTTCAGAATATCTAAGGCTAGGTAGAATGGTCCAATAAGTAGAATTTCACAACTTTGTTTCATGTCAATAGCTGCAAATACCCACACCTTATTTGATGCTCAATGGTTATAAATAGACAGCTTTAAATATAATCAGCTAGTAATGTGTGCAAACAATTTAGTTGTCTGCTGTTCTAATCTGAGGACTAGTATTACCAATTAAAAATGCACTACATAGCTCAGGCCAATAAAAGTTCGGTCAAGATCATAAAAAGAATATGTCAAGTATGCTTAAACAATATCCAAGCACAAATAGGACAAATTCGCTATATAGAGGCTACATTTGAAATTGTTGTCATGACTAATGTCTACTGATAAATGCATGCAGCAAAAGTATTTGGGAGAAGCATTTGTAAATTGTGCACAGTAGTTTTGCCTTTCTATGTATATATTGTGGAGCTGCATGACAATTAAATACAGCAACTGAAGCTGTGCATGTTAGATTACACTTATGTGTAGTATACAGCTAATAGGACATTCAGTTCTCAAATTGTTTGTAATAGCTGTATGTAGTGTGCCTGTAATGGAAATGTTTTATGTATGTACAGTATACACTGTTTTTAATAGAGTGTGGAGTAGACCAGATACTGGGACATAAAATGTGACTTAAACGTTTGAAAAGTGGTACAATGCATCTTTTAAAAGCAATCAAATGAATAAAGCTGGCCATAGATGTAAAGAACCAATCGTTATCGCGAGACCACGATTATCTCGAAATGATCTTTTAATTGTACGATGTGTTCATCAACTAAAAAGACCATTTTAGTCGATATTGCCAGCAAAACTGCTGCCTGCTTGGCCCTGCAAAATTAGATAGATTGCACTGGGACCGATAAAGATTTTTAAACCTGGCGAATCAATTTTCTGACAGAAAATCGTAAGATGTACGATTGTTCGAATCCCACTAACCACGCGATAATTTGACGGATTGGTCAGACTGCACTTACATCGGTCGTTCACCAAAGAAGAATTTTGGGGTATATTTATCAAAGAGTGAAGTTCCGCCACTAGAGTGAAATTCCGCAGCTCTCCATTCATTTCTATGGGATTTTGAAAGGTGTATTTATCAATGGGTGAAAGTTAAATTTCACCCTTTGATAAATACGCCTTTAAAAACCCAATAGAAATGAATGGGAAGTGGCGGAACTTCACTATTAACTTCACTCTTTGATAAATATACCCCTTGGTGTCTATGGGGACCTTTATGTAATAATAAAAAGCTTGCTCTCTTTCGATGTGAAGCAGTCTTAATAGTTTGTGTGTAGTTAAGTTGGCAGGCATTTTTGTGACGTGTGTGTGTGTGCTGTTGTGCTCACAACAGAAGTTAGGTTGATTTGGTTGCGATCAAGTACTTAGGAATGACAGTACAACACTTGCTATATAGTTTCCTCTATAAAATTTGTCTTTAATAGGAACTAATTTAACTATGCATGTTGACAAATCTGACACCTAGGTTTGTGACCCTGTGCTGTCCAGACTGGCAGAAGAATTGTATCACAATGACCCATACAAATAGTCATAATTCTGCACAATTCTCTGAATTGTGTTCATCCACAAGTGGAACGCATAGTCTCCAGATCATTTTATTCTGCCTAGGTGGGCATGTGAGAATGTCCTGCTGGGTCAGAAAGTGAAAGAATAAGAATGGAAACTTTTGGTAAAATTTGGAGCCATAAATGGAAAGATGGGTAGAAAAGTCAATCCACGAGAGAAAAAGAATTTTAATAAAGAGAGAGAATCTGAAAAAATATATTTCAACACAGTAAGATGTCTTTTCAAGGCAGCAAAGAATTAATGCAGATAGGATGAAGCTGCAGATCCAGGCCATTAACAAAGTGGAAGTCTTATCAAGTTTTGCCGATATCTGTAATTTAGTTGCCTGTTTTGCATGGGCCTTGATGAAGTAGAGGAAAACCACCACTATTTAGTACCAGCAATTAGATAGCCTTAATTGAGTGTTTTCAGTACTGTGTGCTACTGTTTTATCGAATGGAAATTCTAATACTAAAGTATAAAGAATTGAGATCAATCTTTATTGATTACAAATAAGAGTAAATTCATTTAGTTGGCTTTGTCTCCTGTATGCTTTTATTGGATTTGGGATGATTGTAACTTTAATGGGAAATTACATGCTAATGAAATTAATTACTTTGGCTTGTAGATAGCAAATACATTCTGTAGTTGCCTTAGGATACATATTCTGGTAACTGAAATTTAAGATCCTAACTTCTTAAATACTTACGCAGCACTTGTTTCTGTATCTAGGCACAACCATCTGTTTTAGACCATAAATGTAGTTGTGTACACGTATGATCCTACACAATATTCAACTACTTCTAGGTGATACAATATTTAAAAAACTATTCTTAAGGTTGGTTAACATACAGTATGTGTACTTGTTTATTGGGGTAGGAGGGGTGGCGGCCTGCACCCGGGCCCACTCCCACCTAGTTACGTTACTGTGTAGCATAGACCGTTGACTACACACAGAAAGGCTTTAATTCAGTCAGTTTTGAAAAAATTTGTTTTTTTTTAAAAAAGCAGCTCATAAATAAAATCTAGAACTAAAAATGCTCCCTGAGTAGTTTTCATTATCATACCTTTTAGCATTCTAACTTGGAACAGTTTTAGGCCTTGCCCCTCGATTCACCCAGCATACCTTGAATCACCAACTAATCCCATGCAGTTTTCAATAGGCCCACTATGTTTGGCTCTATGAATTGGGCCAATCTGCCTAAATAGATATACCTTGAAAATATGCCAGTATAATCTGATCATATAAAGGAGAATAAGAATATGCAAGGAGTAAATTACTTGTTCCTGTGCACGCATACTAGGTAAAAATATGTGACTATATAATGTAACAATGTAAGTTATTAGTTTTATGTATAAATTGAGCCTAGTTGATATTATTAATGTAACCTTTTAAATTGACTTCTGTTATGCATTTGTGGGATTATGTTTTGAGAATAAAGGTATCAGTTAGTACGGACACTGCCAATTACTCCCTAATTTCTTAAAATACACAATGATTGTTTATTCAGATTGTATTAAAAAGAAGAGAAGGAGAAAGAACCTTGTTTGAAATGTGTCGTTGCTTAAAAAGACACCTCCTCCGCCTTCTGACAATTTCCTAGCGTTACTTAAGGGCAACCTTTTCAGACCAATTCATTAATTTTGCAAATTTTATATACCACTTAATTCATTTAATGTTGTCAGAGATCACAAGTATAAGTGTCATCAATTGTAACAAGTTATAAAGTGCAAGTGCTTGGTCCTTAAAAATATATCACAGTTCAATATGCAACCATTAGTTGCTGACACTTGATTAAATTAATTAGTTTATGGTTGCAAAGTGTAAGTGCTTCAAGATGGCTATAAATTAATTAATAAATTATAACCACAATTACTTATAACAAGGACAGGATAATTTAATAAATTATAAAGTGCTTGGTCCTTAATTTTGCAGCTCAATTCATTTTCTATTTCCTTATATATCAGTTCATGGATTTATAAAGTGATCTGTGCTTCAAAAATAAAAAATTGGTATAAAAATTCAATTGTGTAAATAGTTATCTGTCTCTCGGGTCGCTCTTTGGTTAATAACCAGGAAATTGATATGATAGTTTGTGGTGTTACTCCCATAGAATCTAACTCATTTGTTTCTAGTCCCTGGGAGTACCACAAAGTGGGAGGAAGGTCAGGAACTGCAGGGCTGCTGTCTCAAATTTAATCTTCCCTAATCTTAGTTAGAAGAGACTGTACTAAAAAAACGCAAACCCAACAGACCTTGGAAAGGAAAATAGGATAAAAGAAGAAGAACTTCAACCCCACCGTAAACTACATTTTATCTTTAAGTGTTTCCTCTGGACTCATCGCTCTGCTTTCTACAGGATCAAAGTAAATGGACACTATTCATAACAAATGCATAAAAATATGGGGTGCCGTTTGTCCCAAATACATTCTGTATACAAAACTATCCCTAATACACAGAATGAATGTCTCTCATGTTATATAAGTATTTGTGACCATACACAGATAAAAAAATATAAAAAAGACTTATTTCTATTAAAGAATGAAAACAAAATCTGGTTAGTGCACAAAAGGATGTCATTATATCACAAACTCCATTCTGTACAGTTTAACAAGCAATCTGTTTCACAAATGTATAACCTCCATGTAACAGACACACTTATGTGCCGAGTTACTTACAGAATGAATTATGTAAGTACATAATAGAAGATTGCGGGTGGGTGTGGTCTGTCCCATTATTGCTCTCAGCTTAGACAGGAAGAGGAACAGGAGTGAGTCATAAGATAATGGCAAAACAGCAGGAATGCCCTTAACCAAAATGGCCCCACAAGCAGGTTACTACAATAGAATTGCCATATCACCTAAAATGATCATATTTATGTTTTGCATACTTCTCTTTTTCTACAATCATTATAAGTGCAGCATTATATTTCTCAGCCATTTGTAAGAACTATCATTTATGAACCTGTAGTGTTTAACAGCAGCTCTTTTAGGAAAGGTTTGTTCATGTTCATTACTATGCAGCACAGGGGACATTAGAGGGCGCCCTCTATAGCAGGTCAGATACTTTGCCTTAGCCATGTGGAGCAGAGCTGGCCACTTCTCATCTTGTTTGTATATGGCAATAAGCTTTATTCTTATTGGTCAGGAATGTGACTGGCAGTGTTGCTTCACAGAATGGTTATTTTATCTGTTTTGTGAAACAAAACTGTCATTTTGTGGAAAGAATGAATCCTGTACTATAAAATCTTGCTTTCTGTCACAGATATCTACAGTATTTTGTCAGTCAAATCTAGCTTGACAAGCACTAGTTAGTTACACTATTATATATTATGTCCAACTTTGTTTTTACATAATTCATTCTGTAAGTAACTCGGCACATAAGTGTGTCTGTTACATGGAGGTTATACATTTGTGAGACAGATTGCTTGTTAAACTGTACAGAATGGAGTTTGTGCTATAATGACATCCTTTTGTGCACTAACCAGATTTTGTTTTCATTCTTTAATAGAAATAAGTCTTTTGTATATTTTTTTATCTGTGTATGGTCACAAATACTTACTTATTTATTTTACACGTTTGCTTTAAAAAATTGCTTCCGCAAATCTCCAAACAAAAACAAGTTTTAAAAAAATAAGAGCCAAGTCTTTGCCCTGACGTGCGTTTTGCCAGTGGCTTTTTCAAAAGGCAATTGCATATCCCCAATATCTTGGCATTTTTTTATAGCCAGATTGAGAATAAAGGTAATCTGTATGTCAAAGATTTATCACTATGAGTTAAAAAAAAACTCACTGCAACTTTTCTAAAAATGTGTTACTAAAAACTGATTTCATAGAACAGTTTACCAAGGCTACCATTGGGGTACGGGGAATATAATCTTTATATCATTTGTTTCAGAGTGGGGACAGCTATGATCATCTTTCTGCAGAGGAACGAGAATGTTTGATGTTTCTTGAGGAAACTATAGATAATCTGGAAAATGAGGCAGACAGTGGACTGTCCAATGATGAATCAGAAAACACAGAGAATATTCCCAGCCTACTGCAGCCAGAACCTATAGGTTTTAGACCTGTTGATGGTACGTATCTGTAATAATGAAAATGGCAGTTAGGCAGGTCAAAAAAAAAGTTATAAGGTTGAACTTGGTGGATGTGTGTCTTTTTTCAACTTAATTTACTATGTTACTATGTAGGTTAAGTGGACTTTTTTTCCCAAGGAAACCTACTTGTCTTCCATAGTTTTCTGCTTTATGGTGACTTTCAAAAAAAAAAATAAAAAAGCAGCATCCTACAATAGCAAAAATGATTTATTAGGGTAAAGGTTTGATGCGAGTAGTTCTATCATATGCAACGAGCAGCATTATATAAAAAAAATCTTTCACACATTATCAATCACACAATTGTCACTGGAACCAAAACTCAACATTTTCGGTCCTGCACAGAGGACCTTTATCAAGACATAACAAAACATATTAACATAGTAAGTAAGGTTGAAAAAAGACACATGTCCATCGAGTTCAACTTTTTTTTTTTTAACTACCTATCTGCCAGTTGATCCAGAGGAAGGCAAAAAATCCATCTGAAGCCTCTCCAATGTGCCGTAGAGGGGGAAAAATTCCTTCCTGACAAAAATGGCAATCGGACTAGTCCCTGGATCAACTTGGACCATGAGCTATTTCCCATAACCCTGTATTCCCCCTACTTGCGAAAAAGCTATCCAAGCTATTGGACCATGAGCTATTTCCTACTTGCGAAAAAGCTATCCAAGCTATTGGACCATGAGCTATTTCCCATAACCCTGTATTCCCCCTACTTGCGAAAAAGCTATCCAACCCCTTCTTAAAGCTATCTAATGTATCAGCCTGTACAACTGATTCAGGGATAGAATTCCACATCTTCACAGCTCTCACTGTAAAAAACCCCTTCCGAATATTTAGGCGGAACCTCTTTTCTTCTAATTGGAATGGATGACCTTGTGTCAGCTGGAAAGACTGTCCAGAATCTTACTTACCACATCATAAAATGCAATCAAATTCGTCTGACATGACCTATTCTTCAAAAAGCCATGCTGATTGTTGCTCATAATGCAATGTGATCCCTTAATAAGCCTTCAAATAATTTGCCCACCACAGATGTCAAGTTTACTGGCCTATAATTGCCAGGCTGAGATCGTAATCCCTTTTTAAATATTGGAATGACATCAGCTTTTCTCCAATCCATAGGCACCATACCAGATGACAGTGAATCTGAGAAAATCAGAAATAAGGGCTGGTCTAAGACTGAAATAAGCTCTCTTAGAACCCCGGGGTGTATGCCATCAGGCCCTGGAGCCTTGTTTACATTAATTTGTATTAAAGCTTTTTGAATCATAGCCTGAGTCTGCCACTGACTAGATTGAGCTGAACCATCGTGCAGTTATAAAGTGAGCTTGTGAACCCAGACTCCTCTATTGTATACACTGAAGAAAAGAACTGATTTAACACATTTGCCTTTTCTGTATCTGTTACAACCATACTGATACCATTATTTAATGGAGCAACACTCTCAACATGCATCTTTTTACTATTAATATATTTAAAAATGTTGTTGTTTTTGTGATGTCTTGATAAAGGTAGACTTACACCATTAAAGCTTTGCACATAAATTAAGTACCATTAGTGCTCTGTGTTCTTTATGCTGAATTTACTTTTTTGCGGCAGCCCCTGGGTTTTTTTTTGCCTTTTTCTAGTGGTGAGTGCACTGCCCTATATATTTTTTTTCCCCTAGTCACCCATGGTGCGCATTCACCAATGGGTTAATTCCTGCAGTTCTACTTCCTCCCCTACCCCCCAGGGAGAGGATAGCTGGTTTAAGAAGAAACAAGGCTACCAATAGTATGATGATGGTAAGGGCCTAAGCTCCGCTGTGGGGGTCAGCAGGGCAAACTTACATGTCTGGGACTCTCCTCCTGTTTGCAGGTCAGGTGGTTGTGGAGGAGTGTGGTAGTGCCACTTGGGGCACAGTGGACTGTATCCTCCCGCCGTGCGGGTTAGGTGATGGCCAGACAATCGTGGAGAGGTGCTCCAGAGGATGGTGTGATGCTTTCAGGAAGCAGTATGGGGTAATGTTGGTGTAGATGGGCAGCGGTGGAATGTCACGGGCAGCAATCTTGGTTGATGGCAGGAAGCGCGATAACCATGACGGAAACGTCATCCTGACCCGCAAGAGTCGTTATTATAAACTGGGGCAGTCAAGACAGGATAAAAATTTAAATATCCAGAAGGCGGCCTCTGCTATTTAAGAAGTATACACTTTCTGTTGGTGCCATTTTGCCACTCGGTGAAACTGAGCAGTTTATGCACCGGTTCCAGGTATGTGTTGGATATATCAGCTAAAGATTCCTTGTTTGTGTATACTAAGGCGAGGAAGCTGATTAATTTTTTTGTCTACTCTCTCTGATTAGTTCATCAATGGAACCTGGTATGACAGGGAAAGCCTCACACCCCAAAGGGAAAAGGTGAAGTATGATGACTATTGCAGGAGCAGATGGATCAAGTAGTAACAGTGTTGTTATTTATGTGCAGCCTCAGATGCAAAGAAAGACAAGTCTCTTGGGAATCGACAACCTCTTAATCACAGAAAAATAAATTGTTTGCAGAGTCCTTAGCCTCAGTTATGGAACAGGCAGTATCAAGACTTGTCAGCTGATTCAGATGTCCTGTCTCAAGTAGGATCAGAGGAAGTGGAAATTAATTCAGAAGAGGAGTCCACATTTGATTTGGTGGTAATTGACCCATTGATAAAAGCAGTTAGGCGGACCCTGACTTTCCCTACAGAATCTGCGGGATTGTCATCCGCAGATAAACTATTTCCATCTTCAAAGAAAAAAATCTGCATGTTTTCTGGTATAATATCTACTGGAAGAAGTAAAGCCACTATTTCAGTGGGCAGAAAATTGGATGGAAGGGTTAACTGCAATCCATCTCCCAGGGAGAGAAAATTGGAAAGCAGACTTCCTCAGTTGGGCAGAGTTAGATCCGGTGGAGTGGACATTTTTGGAGAAATTGTGAGAAAGGGGGTCAGCCAGAGATGGATGCAATGGCATCCTGACAGAACAGGAAATGTCTTCAGTTCTTCTCAAGGTTCTCCTGCAAGGATGCAGAGGCAATAGATGGCCCAAGACAAATTTAGACAGAGGGCTTAATTTATATTTTTCCTCCATGTCCTTTAATTTGGAGGGTGTTGAAAAAGATAGGAGACCAAGCAGAAGCAATTGAGGTAATTTCCTTCTTGCCCAGGAGGCCATGGTTTTCTCTTCTCCAGAGGTTGGCCATAGAGAAGCCAATGCAGATTTAGAATTTTCCAGGGATCCATTCAGATCCAGGGGCACATTTATCTGTTTTTGATGGTCTGGCGGTTGAGAGGGAGAGATTGAAACGTCTTTCACTGAAGAATGAAGTCATAGACTTATTTCTGAAGTCAAAAAAAAATAGCACTTCCCAGCAGTATTACAAAGTGTGGGGAAAGTTTGTGGACCTTGTCACAGAAAAGGAGGACCCATCGTCTCCATCACCCACAGTAGAATTCTTTGTTCTCTCGGGGTACGAGAAAAAAATTACATTGTAACACCGTGAAGGCAATCTCAGTTTTAACGTAGAAAATGTGGGCAGAAGAACTGTTGGTGAAAAGATTCTTTAATGCCCTGATGAGAGACAGATGAAGAAAGGTTGTCTCCCAGCATGGGATCTTCAATTGGTCTTAAAGGTCCTGCCTGAGTCACCATTTGAGCCAATGGAGGAGTCCTTAGTATGGAATATGACCTTGAAAGTGAAACTCTTGGTGTCAGTAACTTCGGCCTGTAGAGTGGGAGAAATAGCAGCTTTGGTGCATCTAAACCACATACAGTGATTTTGGAAGTGATGTGAAAACCCGCATCCGGGTTCCTGCCGAAAGTCATCTCAAAGTTCCATATGAAGTTGGAGGTCTTCCTTCATTTTTCCCAAATCCTACATCTACACAGGAAGCAGTTTGGCACACTCTTGACATTAGCAAGTTCCTGAGCTGCAAAGTGCAAGTAACATAAAATTAATTCTTTCCTGTTCCTAAATATGTTAATAACCACTGACCAATTTTAATTAAAATTACATTTAATTATAATATACAGTTTGGGCTAGGGGTGATTTGCCTAATATCATAATGCATCAACACAACAGATACGATCGGATTTCAAAACCATATGTCCCTGTGCTTGTCAAGTTATTTCTTCTCCCTTTAAAAGACCTATTGATTTGTATATTTACTCATTGGCAGGCCCAGGTTTGTGGCGAAGCAACAAAGGCCCAGGCCTAGGGTGGCAAAATATTAAAGGTGGCATGCCGCCCAGCTGCAGCTCCCTAGTGCCCCAGCACATGTGCCCGCGAGGGGGGGTGTTATTGGCGGGCGCTAGGACCGCGCGGCTTAGGGCCACCCGCTGTTGACATTCGGCCCTGCTCGTTGGATCAATTTATTTACATGAATAAAAGAAATGGTCATCTTCCCTGTGAAGATTGTGTTTTCTATGACATTTAAAATAGGGATTACTTTTCTCTAAGGCATGTGGTTATGCATGTTCTGATCAGGTAGATTGCTAAAGGGTGTGGCTGTATAATTATAGTCACAGCCTAGAAATCCATGTGATTTTGTTGCCTAATAAAGCTTTCTGTTCCGTGTTTTTTTTATGATTACATATGATATAATGCCCATAATTAATCTAAATATAGCTAGTTTTTTATGGATATAGCCAAAAAATTATGAAATAATATATGGGCACACTATAATGATTTATCAGTTAGGACAGACTCTGTAATATGAAACTTTTTTGTTCTTTTTGGTTTTGCCGTTTAAGAAGACATATATATTTTACATAAATTGTACGTTCCACTTGTCTAATACAGTAAGTTAATGTTAAAATAGAATAAAAATGCTTTTTTTTTTTTTTTTTTTTTTTAAATGTTCATTGCTTGTGATCTGCTGAAAATCCCACTCCAACTTACTGTATGCCTACCTCTGTCCTCTCTATTGTTAGTGTGCCAACTATGTCATATTGCTGGAAACCCTTGCATCATAAATATGTAGACGCAGTTGTGTCCCATTTCATAAAAGTACTACCTTAGTTGATTCATTCCATGACACAGGCATGCTGCCTAGGAGTTATCTTAGACTCACATCTGTCTTTTTCACCACACATTCAAACACATTAACTGCGCAACATTGGCTGAATATGACCATATCTCAGTTCAGAATCAACTAAAACACTGATTCAGTCTCTCAACATCTTCTGCCTTGATTACTGCAACCTACTCCTTGCTGGTATTCCAACAAGTCACCTTTCACAACTCCAATCTGTTCTAAATGCGGCTGCTAGACTCATTCATCTATCTCACAACTCAATACCATCTGCTCCCATATGCATTTCCCTTCATTGGCTCCCAATCTCCTGTAGAATCAAATTCAGATTACTAACACTCACATTCAGGGCCCTTAATAATGAAGCCCCTCCCTATATTTCATCTCTGATCTCCAAATACACTCCTTCAGGAAACCTTCTCTCTGCTTCCGATCTTCGCCTCGCTTCTCCTCTCATCACTTCTGCCCATTCTCGTCTACAAGACTTCTCGGGCTTGCTTTTCTCTGGAACTCTCTGCTTCGAGCTGTCACTGTCTACTTCTTTCCAAACTTTCAAGCGCTCCTTAAAGATTAAAGCTTATTCAAAGTACCTTAATTAATCAATCATTGCTGTATCATTTGTTTAGAAACAAAATTGTTTCTAAAATCCTAATGTCTCAATTGTACCCTAACCTTTATTTTGTAAACTGTAATTTGTAGGGCACTCTAATCCTATTGTACTCTGTAACCCTTGTTTGTTATCCACCATTTATTCTCCGTTTGTTATAACTAAGGTAAAGCACTGCGTATCTTGTTGGCGCTATATAAATAAATGATGATTATAAATGATGATGATAGCAATAGCAAGGCTATCATTCCTGTTTAGCCTATCATAGGCAGAGGGTGATTTTTATGTAACATAACTTAATAATTGTCAGAAATAATTTTAAAATATTACTTCACATTTTGCGGGTTAAATGTTGCCCCAATTTTATGTATAATACCACAGAACTTAAGATAAATATGTTCATTCCCAGAACACATGGCACGGTTAATGCAGTGACAATTCCATAACTCCGTCTATACAGCTAGTGTGGGAGCTGCTAAGCAAGTGTTGCATGTGAATTAAGTGTTAAGCAGCGTTAACAACCTTTAGGCGTATAAAACCAAAAAGGCATTTGTGAGGAATTGCACTTGGGAGACTATAAGTACCCAGTGTAAATAAGTGTGCAAGTGGGTTTGCTGGTATTACTCAGTGTGTGTCTTGTCACAGGTACTGTATGTGGTCTTAGAGCAGCAGTTTGATGCAGTATTTTCATCTTGGAATCTGAACTGCAGACTCTAAGCAGGGAACTTGCAGCACTGACTGTAGCGGCAAACGTGGGGGAGGCTCACTGAGCAACCACTGGCAGGGGGCCAGTGTAGTGGGGGGTGAAGAAGGGGCAGTGGCGGCTAATGAGGGAGGCAAGTTTGTTTTAGTCAAGATGGTAAGTAGAGGACAGAAGTTCAGTATATGGGGGCTTGTCCACAGCTTGTCCAAAACAACAGATTTGCCATTTTGGCTGAAGATGCTGGCATGTATGGATCAGGTGGACTTTGAGAGCACCCTGGGAGGCAGTGGCTGTAATATGGGTGGTGGGGAGGGGGTGCAAGGAAGAAAAAATCTGTCATAAGGACCCTTCATGCCGAACTAACCCTTGCCTAGTGCTAGGGTTCGGCATGTGGTGGAATGAGTGGACAGATTATTGGGAGGGGCTGGGGTAGACCCAGTGGTCTTGGTACACATAGGTACCAACAGGGCCGCCATTAGAAATCACGGGGCCCCGTACAACAAAATTTTTGGGGCCCCCTGGGCCCCGCCCACACTGACGACCAAGCTCCACCCCATTTCCCGCCCACTCCACATCGCAGTTAAAAGACCACACAGACATCAGCGCTAAAAAAGTAACCCCCCCCACACAAGTTGTAAAAAGCTATTGATGGTCAGGGCCCCCTTATAAAAAATTGGGGCCCCAAAAAAAAAAATTAATTTTTTTTAAAAAAAAAAAAAAAAAACATTGGTGGCAGGGGCCCCCTTATAAGTTAAAAAAAACTTGGGGCCCCAACAAAAAAAATGGAAAAAAAAATAAACAAACATTGGTGGCAGGGGCCCCCTTATAAGTTAAAAACAAATTGGGGCCCCAAAAAAAATTTTGAAAAAAAAAAAAAAATTTTTTGAAAAAAAAAACAAAAACATTGGCGTCAGGGGCCCCCTTATAAGTTAAAAACAAATTGGGGCCCCAAAAAAAAATTTAAAAAAAAAAAAAATTTTTTGAAAAAAAAAAAAAACACATTGGTGGCAGGGGCCCCCTTATAAGTTAAAAACAAATTGGGGCCCCAAAAAAAAATTAAAAAAAAAAAAAATTTTTTGAAAAAAAAAAAAAAAACATTGGCGGCAGGGGCCCCCCTATAAGTTAAAAACAAATTGGGGCCCCAAAAAAAAATTTAAAAAAAAAAAAAATTTTTGAAAAAAAAAAACAAAAACATTGGCGGCAGGGGCCCCCTTACAAGTTAAAAACAAATTGGGGCCCCAAAAAAAAATTAAAAAAAAAAAAAATTTTTTGAAAAAAAAAAAAAAACATTGGCGTCAGGGGCCCCTTACGAGTTAAAAAAAAAAATTGGGGCCCCAAAAAAACATGTTTTAAAAAAAAAAGATTGGTTGCAGGGGCCTATAGAATATTAAAATAATACATTGGTGGCCAGGAGATTAAAAAAAAAAAATACACAAACTGGTGTTCAGTGGAATTGAACTCACGACTTCAGTACTTCAACTTCACCTCCTTTCGTGACTTCGGGTCTTTTCACTGCTTCAGGACTTCGGCTTCGGCTGTTTTCGTGACTTCGGGTCTTTGCGCTGCTTCAGGACTTCGGCTTCGGCTGTTTTCGTGACTTCGGCTTTTTCCGTGACTTCGGGTCTTTTCGGCGCATCGGCTTCGGCTTTTCGGCACTTCCGCATTCGGCAGCACAGAGGCAAGACGTACGGCTCGGGCGCTCGTAAGGGGGGCCCGGATCTTCAAAAAATGCAGCGCTGCCGGGCCCCCCTTCATGCCCGGGCCCGGTACGCTTGTCCCCCCTGTCCCCCCTGTCCCCCCCTGATGGCGGCCCTGGGTACCAATGTTAAAGTTAGAGGAGGTGGTGAAGTTCTTAAGAATGATTTTGAGGTAACTTACTAAGGGATAGTGCCACGAGCAATGTTAAGAAGACAGTGGGAGCTTAAGGAGATTAATGCATAGCTAAAAGATTAGTGAGGAGGGTTTTTTTGGAGAATTTGGCTGATTTCTCAGTCAGCTACATGCTCTTTGCCAGGGATGGGCTGCACTTCAATGATAATGGTGCAGCTATTTTGGGGAGAAGATGGCTAGAGGGAGGACATTTTACGCTAGGCGTGGGGGGGGTTCAATAAAGGATTCCGTTGAAGACAGGTTAGATGAGGTAGTGTGCAGGAGGAGATTGTGTTGGGGGTACTGTTAAGAATAAGGAGGACCACATGTCATATGTTCAATATAGTATCAATTTATATTGTAGTTATTGAGAGAGAGGTTCAATATAGTACCAGTATTAAATTTATGTTTGCAAATGCAAGGAGTCTGACTGGTAAAATGGGAGAGCTGGAGGGAAAATATGATATGATTGGTGTAGCCAAAACATGGCTGAATGAGTCGTAAGACTGGGCAGTTAATATCAGTGGCTACACTTTGTTTCGGAGGAACAGAGGCACTAGAAAAGGAGGAGGGGTATGTCTGTTTGTTAGGCAGGATTTAAAAGCTAACATAAAGGAGGAGGTGATGAGGGGCCGAAGTCTTTTGGGTGGAGCTCTTTACAGATTGTAAAGAGTCCAGAAAATTAATTGTAGGAGTATGCTATAGACCCCCAAATGTAAGTGAGGAGGAGGAGGCTAAGCTCCTGATGCGATTAGAAAAGGCTGCTAGTTTGGGGAAAGTAATGACAATGGGGGATTTTAATTACCCAGATATTGACTGGAGCAACAGTACTGCCTGGTCAGTTAATGGGAACAAGTTTAAAAACTTGTCACAGATTGTTGAGGAGCCAAACAGAAAAATGTTTATTTTGGATCTAGTGTTCTCTAAGGACCCAGAACATATAGCGATGTGCGATTGTGAAACTAATTGAACCCCTGGGTAATAGTGACCATAATGTTATATCATTTAATGTCTGGTGCAAAAAATAAATATACACTTTTAGAAAAGCTAATTTTAGTGCCTTGAGGGCTGCCTTTCGGAGCATAGATTGGGGCATTAAGTTTTCAGCTAAAAACACAGAACAGAAATGGTTGTCATTTAAAATGATATTCAATTGTTACTGTTCTCAATTTATTCCCTTAAAGGAATGGTACCACCAAAAAAATTTAAGTATTTTAAAGTAATGAAAATATCAAGTACTGTTGCCCTGCATTGGTAAAACTGATCTGTTTGCTACAGAAACACTACTATAGTGTCTATAAACAAGCTGCTGTGTAGCAATGGTGGAAATTGAAAAAAGGCTATATGGCACAGGTTAAATAGTAGATAACACCATTATGTTCTACAGAGCTTATCTGCTGTGTAACCTGAACCTTTTCTCTTTTGAATGGCTGCCCCCCCCCCATTGCTACATAGCATCTTATTTATAGAAACAATAGTAGTGTTTCTAAGGCAAGCACAGCAGTTTTACCAGTGCAGGGCAACACTGCATTATATTTGGAGTACACTTTCATTTTTTGATATTACTGTTCCTTTAAGGAGTAAATGTGGAAGCACTAAGAATCGCCCTATGTGGCTTAATATAGAAGTAAAGAAGTTAATAGTAAAGAAGAGAAAGGCATTTCAAAACTGTTGGGTCTGTTGGGACAAAAGCTGCATTTAATGAATATAAACACTATAATAAATGTTGTAAAACAGGAATCTGGAAGGCAAAGAAAGGAAATGAGGACTGCATTGTGGCTGAGGCTAAGACTAACCCCAAAAAGTTCAATTTATAAATAGTAAAAAGATGCTGGTTGAAAGTGTTGCTCCTTAATAATGGTACCAGTATGGTTGTAAGAGATACAGAAAAGGCAAATGTGCTAAATCAGTTATTTTCTTCAGTGTATACAATAGAGGAGTCTGAGTTCCCAGGCTCACTTCATAGCTGCACTGATGGCTGTTTAATCTAGTCAGTGGCTATGATTCATAAAGCTTTAATAAATATTAATGTAAACCAGGCGCCAGGCCAGATGACATAAACCCCCAGGTTCTAAGAGAGCTTAGTTCAGTTTTAGATAGGCCCCTGTTTCTGATTTTCTCAGATTCACTTTCATCTGGTATGGTACCTATGTCATTCCAATATTTAAAAAAGGATTATGATCTCAGCTTGACAATTATAGGCAATTATAGTAAGTTTGATATCTGTGGTAGGCAAAATATTTGAAGGCTTGTTAAGGAATCACATTTTGTCCTAGTGAATGGCATTATGAACAGCAATCAGCATGGCTTTATGAAGGATAGGTCAGGTAAATTTGATTGCTTTTTATGATAAGGTAAGTAAGATGCTGGGCAGTGGGGGAACAGTACATGTGATCTATTTGGATTTTGCCAAAGCGTTTGATACCGTGTCCCATAAATGACTGCTTTCTAAACTAAGGTCTGTTGGGCTTAATGAAGTAGTTTGCACATGGATAGAGAACTGGCTACAGGATCAGGTACAAAGAGTGGTTGTTAATGGTACATTCTCTACTTGGAGTAAGGTTCTTTTATTTAACTTGTTTATTAATGACTTAGCGGAGAAAATTGTAAGTAATCAATTATCAGTGTTTGCAGATGACATGAAACTATCCAGCCCAATTCATTCAAACCAGGATGTTGCATCCTTGCAACAGGATCTTGACAAACTTGCGATCTGGGCAGCTAAATGGCAAATGAGATTCAATGTTGATAAATGTAAAGTCATGCACCTGGGATGTAAAAGTATCCAAGCCACTTATACCCTTAATTGGACTGCACTAGGCAAATCCATAATGGAAAAGAACATTGGAGTCCTTGTAGATAATAACTTGGCTGCAGCAAGAAATGCCAGTCAGTGGAATCAAGGGCAAATAAGGTCTTGAGCTGTATTAAAGGGGGCATTGATTCATTGCAGGAAGGGGTCATCCTTCCACTGTATAGAGCACTGGTTAGACCCCATCTAGAATATGCTGTAAAGTTTTGGTCTCCAGTGCTCAAATCATTTAATTAGAGAGGGTACCGGAAAAGAGCAACTAAGCTGGTAAAAGGTATGGAAAATCTTAGCTATGAGGAAAGACTGGCCAAATTGGGGATGTTCACGCTGGAGAAGAGGTGCTTAAGGGGTGATATGATAACTGTATAAATATAAAAGGGATATAATAATATCTCTAATGCTTTACCAGCTGACACGAGGTCACCCATTACGATTAGAAAGGAGGTTCCGCCTAAATATTCGGAAGGGTTTTTTTTTTTTTTTTTTTTTTTTTTTTTTACAGTGAGAGCTCTGAAGATGTGGCATTCTCTCCCTGAATCAGTCGTACAGGCTGATAAGTTAGATAGCTTTAAGAAGGGGTTGGATGGCTTTTTAGCAAGTGAGGGAACACAGGGATATGGACGATAGCTCATAGTACTAGTTGATACATGGACTAGTTCACTTTGGAGTCAGGAAGGATTTTTTTCCCCCTCTGAGGCAAATTGGACAGGCTTCAGATGGTTTTTTTTTTGCCTTCCTCTGGATCAACTAGCAGTTAGGCAGGTTAAAATAGAGTCAAAAGGTTGAACTTGACAGACGTTTGTCTTTTTTCAACCTAATGTACTATGTATCTGTGCAGAGCAGCGCAATGGAGCTAATGGGTGCCATCTTCCGGATCTTTGGTCTTCTTTTTTCCGTTTTTTTTTTAAGGTTCAAAGTAAAATGTATTCTAAGGAGAACCCCAACTACTGTAGATAAGTTAAAGTCAAGGAATAGCAGTCCAGTAAGTAAACCTGGAAAAAATTTACCTCTACTTTGACTTGATTTTTATAAAAATAAAATGAAAATATTCCAAACATTTTTTTTACACTTTTAAAAATCAATAATTGGGCAGAGCAACTAGTTTGGAATATTTTCATTTTAATAAAAATAAAGTCAAAGTAGAGGTAAACTTTTTCCAGGTTTACTTATGATCTATTATACTGTCATCCAACAAATCCAGAAAATGTATAATCGTGTCTATTCTTGATGTGATATATGAAGAGTTGGTCATCTTTTTGCCATTTTTAAATCCTGCCAGTTGCAACTATATGTACCTATTAAAAATATCTCCAATTTTGTAATGAATTTTGTCGGATATGATTAACTATTTTTTTTCTCCCTTGGATACAGATTTTGAGAAAAACAAAAGTGTTAACCATTCGGGAATTGAAAATCTTTCAAATGAACAGGGTACAGTAAACTTTAACAAAACTGCTTTGCCAAAGCATGGGTACCACAGCTTTCCCAGAATCATTCAGCTGCCAAAAGAGGAAACCACAAAGCATTCAACTGAGGAAGCACTAATAAACACCGGAATACACCCAGGCAATGCACTAGATATTAAACACAAAAGTTTGTCATCTTTAAACTATACTGAAACGATAGAGGTGCCTTTAGCAGACCTTCATCTTCTCCCACCCCCTGAGCCTTTTCGCGATCCCCTAAATGTGGATAAAGAACACTCTGTAATCGATCCCACTGATGCGCTTGAAGTTCAGCATGAAAAAACTCAGTCTTCACAACCTATTGTACACCCAGAAGCCACTCTCTCTGGTCATAGTAATGTGAAGGGCACATTTTTTCCACGGCCTATTTTGCAAAAAACTGTGGTAACAGGATCACAGGAATCTCTCAATCCCCTTGTGGAAAAAGGTGTTGCTAGCATCAAACATGGGCCTCCAACTGCACCCAAGCCACGTAAATTGCCACCACACATTATTATAAAGCCAAGTAGTGGAGTTATTGCCACAAACCTTGATCCTCAACAAAGGCCAAGAGCTTTTTCTGCACACGAAAGGAACGCTGACAAGTCTAATGAATCTATAAATGCCAAACTTCCTTATTCTAAAGAGCAGGAGCGGGCAAGAAGAGAGGCTCTGCAGAAGTTGGGTCTGATGCAGGAGAAAACTGAAGCACAGAGAACTACTTCAGTCAGACCTGCAGTCTCTAGGGTTGCAGAAATCTCAGTTTCCCAGAGCATTGCAGGTCCTGGCCATAAAGATTTTTATGGAAACCGTATAATCATAAATCAACAAGAGAAGGCAGATGTCCTAGGGACCAGTCCTATACAACATTGTTTCCAAAGTTCTTCAAAATCAGTTGATATTGGTCCTAGAAATGAAGCTTTGGCAAACAAGTCAATTGTTAACTCAAGACGTATAGAGAATCCATATGAACCGGAAAGGGGGGCTGGCACACAAGTGGAGTCTGATAAACATGAAAGTACAAACTCTGAAGTAAAAACTGATATCCAGAGAAACAGATTAAGTTTGAAGGCAAGCTCTTTGGAGAAGTCTGATGAAGTGGTGACCAGAATTTCCCAACCTAATAAAGAGGTTCCTTCTGTTAAAGCTGATATTCTTCAAAATCCATCACCTTTGATCTTACATACCAAGGATAATGGGAGAGAGGTACTGGTTTCACATGCCATTTCTACCAGAGAGGCTCAATTAGTGACTGATAATTCAGCCAGGAATGTGAAACATGATGCAATTAGAAGCCTGAAAATAAATGCCCAAGAGAAAGACCTTCCTGATCCAGCCGCATGCCTTGCAGCTACTGCAGGAATTGAATATGTAGCTGAGAAAAAGACGGAAAACACAACTAAAGTAGGTTCTTTGGTGATTATGAACCCTAGTCCAGGCAAAAACAGTAATTTTCCAAGACCCATAGATAAAGCAGTCCCTCGGGGGGTATCAGAGGTTGTGCTAAGGGAGGGGAAGGGCAAAACTGTTGTAGACAGCAGTTACAGACACAGTACACATTTCGACCACTCTGATGAACCATTCATACGTCTTCCTCAAAGTACAGTACCTGGCCTGAGGCAAATTAGCATCAAGTCTAACACTTTGGAACGGTCTGGAATAGGGCTGAGTAGTACAATAGCCAGTTCTGATAGCCAGAGTCAGAAGGGAGGAAACTCTTTCTTCAAGAAACCAATGTTTTCAGCAAACTTCCTCAGAAACAACCGCCCACGACCAGCTTCCTTAGGCACAGGTAAGGATTTTGCTGGTTTGGAAGAGCAAGCTACTGATGCAGAGAAAGGCGAGAGTCGTCGCTTACTGTTCTTTAGGAACTCTAGAGCCCCTGCTCCGGTCACCAGTGTAAAGATTACTCCTAAGGGATCCACAGAAGAGCACCGCAGGGAAGCATTGATGAAGCTTGGTATTCTTAAGGAATAAGTTATTTACAATTTGTCTTGCTTTAGTAAGAGCTTAGATTTTTACATTACACTATGTTTAAAGCACTTGTTAATTGTTTTTTTATGGGGGGGGTGCTTTATTTTTTTCCTGCAAAATGTTTTTCCTTTATCTTTATTTGGTTAATTCCCTTCTTCACATAAATATTCTGACATAATGAAGGTTTGACATACAGTATGTAAAATATATGTAAGAAAATGGACATGAGAACTAATCTTTCCAATATAAATGGTTGTTGAAAAACACTAACCAAAGTATTGGTATGATCCCAGTATTTATGTAATGAATGCCATTCTCTGTTTCTGATACTTTTTATAACTAAATTGTGATATTTTTAAAACAGATTTGGGCAATATCTGAAATAATTGTATTTTTTTTTTATCTACAATGGTCTGCATTTTTTTCATCTTGAATAGCTTATTGTAGTCAGTGCAGCATTACTTTACACAACACAAACCGATCTGCCACTGACCAGCTGAAGTGTGTTGTTTATTATAGCGATTATAAAGGGAAAGGAAGAGGTCTTTCCAAGACATAAGGGGCTGATTTATCAAAATGTGAGTTTAGAGCTTAATAGGTAAAAACTTACCCACGTTCTATTCATTCGTATGGGATTTTTGCAAAATTTATTTATCAATGGGTGAAAGTTAGAACTCCCCATTTTTAATTTTGTATTCTACAAATCCCATAGGAATGAATGGAACATGGTTGAGTTTTTATTTATTAAGCTCTAAACTCACATTTTGATAGATCTGCCCATAAGTCTGCCAGACCTAATATCAATTATGAATGTAATGTGTGATAGACTTTATCACTAGATAGGTTTTTGAATAATTTTTCATCTACAGCTATTTTTGCAATAAAAAATTTTGATTTGTTGCTAGGGTCCCTCTAACTCTAGCACTATGTAATTGTTTAAGTGAAAAACTGTAAGATGAACAAGACATCCTCAAGTAGTAATAAAAGATAACGGTAAAGAATGAATTACATTTTTGACTGGGCATCACTAATTATAACTATTTTGAATTTTATATTATGTGTTTAAAAAGGCAAAAATAAAAAATATGAATATCACTACATAAGATTACAAACATTAGGTATAAAAATGTAATAGACATCACTATTGGAAAGAATTGAGCTGTGTGATAAAACTGGAGCAAAATTACCTTATTGGTTACACAGTGTAAAAACTTTTATTTCCAAAATACAGTTTATTACATTTCCCTTTTATCTAATATAAATCTATTATACGGTATGCATCTAATCACTGCCAGTATCATTGCCCATTGTTTGTTCTTAGGTCCAGCTTTCCCTCATGGCTCTTGCATGTATGCCATTAAACACCTTGATATGTCATCAAATTATCTGCCAAAAATAGAGAAATGGATGACAGACACAGTGTTTTAGATACTGAGAATTACCAACATGTATTGATAAAGAGCTTTAGGAGTTTCTCCAGAAACCTCCACTTTGAATATTTTGGAGGATATGTGTAAAAATAAATGTCTAATTCTTTTTAACGATTTGCCATTTGAGGTTACTAAGAAACCAGGTAGATGCTGAAATATGTATCTTCCTTCACTAAGATCTGCCATTTACAGTAATTCTGTAGCAATACACATATGTGCCTAATTGCAAATGTGTTTTTCTTACTTTAAATTTGCAAAAGGCATTGGCCATTTCTGCTACCTGGAAAACACTGTTCTAAATATTTTATTTTGTGTAGCCCTAAATACATTGCTGTAAATATTAATTCCAGTGCCATTATCTGTCTACCAATGTATTTCAATACTTGCTGATTTTTATTTTCCTTCTGTAAACATGGCTTGTGAATGATTCTCTATAGCATTATGATATTTATATTAAAGTTATGAAACTGCTAAAGGTATGGATTTTTTTTTTTAAAACTATGCTCCTCATTACTTTGCTGCAGAAAATAGCTGATAAGATAGGATTTTAGTCATTCTTTTGGCTTTTTTAAGCTATTGTTAATAGCATTTTTAATACAATGTTTTTTAATTTTTATTTTTTTTAAAAAGTGTCTGATAATTACAAACAATACTATGTGGTTGCAGACCACATAGATAAAGCTCAACAATTAATTATGATAGTCAAATACAAGAGGTCCTCTGCACTCAACCCATTATCAATATATTTAAGACAGCGACATTTTGTGCATACTGCTACTAAAAAATGCCTTACCCTTTAAACAACACAGGGATTGTTTGTCCATATATTGCAATATATTTAAGCTGGCCAACTACGTCAAAGTCATCCCATATCTGGCCAGTCCTACGCTTAATTTTCATCTGATTCATTAAGAATTCAATTGCTTAATTATACATTTTACAAAGGGACTAAGTTTTACCTGCAACTTACTAGCTGCTTTCAAAGTAAACCTCCATACTTGGCTGATCCCACTGGTGTCTAATAAAAGGGCAGCCAAGTATGGAGGTTTACTTTGAAAGCAAAAAACTTTCAAAGTATTTTTTTATTCTAATCCCTACCCTAGTAAATGTGCCCCAGTGTGTGTGTATACACAAAAGGCCTAGGGTTGGGCAGAATGTCAATCTGTAGCTCTATATAAATATATTTCCTGTGAGTGCGGATCCTTTTGGAGGTGTTGAGATTATATGATGCTTCTGCACCCAGGCACATTTAAAGGGGAAGGAAGTCTAGTCGGCGCAAACCCCCCACCCCCCCTCCCTCCTCCCCCCCCCTGGTCTACCAGTCCCGCTGGGCAAATGCCCCTAACTTGTTACCCTTCTGCGCAGGTCCCGTCCAGGGAGTTCACAGACGACATCTTCTTCCACGCGATCTTCTTCCTGCTGTGAACGGTGTTTTGGCGCATGCGCAGTAGGATCATTTCGCCAGTACGATCTACTGCGCATGCGCGTGACTTTTGGCGCATGCGCAATAGATCCGTACCGGCGAAATGATTCTACTGCGCATGCGCCAAAACGCCGTTCACAGCAGGAAGAAGATCATGTGGAAGAAGATGTCTGTGAACTCCCTGGACTGGACCTGTGCAGAAGGGTAAGTAACAAGTTAGGGGCATTTGCCCAGCGGGACGGGTAGGCCAGGGGGGAGGAGGGAGGGTGGGCAACAAACGGGAGGGGGGGTGGGGGGTTTGTGCCGACTAGGTTTCCTTCCCCTTTAAGGCATTTGTTGAGAGCGCCAGTACCAGAGAGGTGTGTATGTGTATATATGTGTATGTATATTACAATATAAAAAAGGACATTAGTAATTAATTGATAATAACATCATATGACAGGACAGAAACTAATGCATTCTGCAATTTAATAATCATCCTCTAGCATCAACTTTGACATATTTAACGTAACTTTATGCTAAAATTTTGATTTTCCATAAACCCAAAGGTTAGCTTTTCAACAACAGCCCAGTACAAACTGAGGTTGTGTAGTATCACTGAAAAGTGGTCTAGCAATATTTTGATAGGCTTTCATTTTTGCTTTTAACCTACTGACCTAATCATACCATCAAGAGAGACACATCATGTGATGTTGGCAGAAATATATATGAAACACAACTGTGTGATATGTAGCACAAAGGGGGTTATTTGTCAAAGGGCAAATTTTAGAGTTTTTTTATACCTCGAATGAACTCACAACTGTAATGGTTTCTAATTTAAGAAAAAAACCTTGAATGAAAAAAACTAAATTTAACGAGTTCTGAGGTTAACAACCCGAAAACTCAAATTAATCGAGTTTTCGGACAAAAAACTTCAACCGGACAGAGTAACTGTATCCAAAAACCCGAATTAATCAAGTTTTAGACGAAAAAACCCCCTCAATTTGCACAATTGTTCAAGTTTTCCAGCAAACCCCTCCAAAAAAACACCATGAAGGCTAACATCTCCAAATGGTTGAAGGGACCTCTGCCATTGACTCCTATATGACTTTGGTTTTAGATGGTGTATTTTTCGATCCAAACTATTTCCAGGGTCGGGGTATAATAAATCTCCAATTCAATTTTTTTTTTTTTTAAACCTGAAAATTACATTTTTGACCAAAAAAATAATCTCGAAAAATGTTTTCATGGAAAACACAACTCGATAACTAATAATAAACCCCTTAATCACAGTGTGGGAGGCATGTGGGATGTGTGGTATTCACTGAAGCAGACTTTGCAGGTTTCTGCAGTATGAAAAAGGAAACTAGTATTAGTAGCCGTAGAACAATATGTAGATCTGTATTCAACTCTGCTTCATTCTCAATTAACAAATGTTAATATAAAAATCCAGGGGGTGGTGGTAGGATTCACCATCAATGCTACCCACCCCATGAGTCCAGCAGGTAACAGACCAAAGACTCCTAGACCATGATTTTTTTTTTACAGTTGCTAGTCAACTTGCCATGAGAGTCAGTGCCCTGAAAAATGTTGGGAAGAAAATGAATCTAGGACCAGGAAGACCCATAGAGAGACTCAGGGTAAATGTAACATTATGGCTGCTAGTGATGGGCGAATCTGTGGCGTTTTGCTTCACAGAAAAATTTGTGAATTCACTGAAAAATTTGTGAATTCACTGAAAAATTTGCGAAACTGATTTGATGCAAACAACAATTTTGTTACGTGTAAATTTTTTGTTGCGAATTTTACTTTTGACACGCGTATGTTTTGACGCGCAACATTATTTTTTCGTCACGCAATGCAATTAAACTAAATTAGTCTATGGGTGTTTTGTTTGTCTTCTATTTTCAGATTTTGGGGCTTCATTCTTCAAGTCTGACCACCGTTTCTCAATTGGATTGAGGTGTGAACTTTTGACTAGGCCATTCCAACACATTTAAATGTTTCCCCTTAAACCACTCGAGTGTTGCTTTAGCAGTATGCTTCTGGTCATTGTCCTGCTGGAAGGTGAACCCCAGTCTCAAATCACAGGCATACTGACACAGGTTTTGCACAAGAATATACCTGTATTTAGCACCATCCATCTTTCCCTCAACTCGGACCAGTTTCTCAGTCCCTGCTGTTAAAAAAAACATCCCCACAGCATAATGCTGCCACCACCATGTTTCACAGTGGCGATGGTGTTCTTTGGGTGATGGGATGTGTTAGGATTGCACCAGACATAGCATTTTCCTTCGTGGCTGAAAAGTTAATTTTTAGTCTCATCTGACCAGAGCACCATTTTCCATACATTTGGGGAGTCGCCCACATGCTTTTTGGTAATGGCTTTTTTCTGGTCACTCTTCCATAAAGCCCAGCTCTATGGAGTGTATGGCTTATTGTGGTCCTATGGACAGATACTCTAGTCTCTGCTGTGAAACTCTGCAACTCTTTCAGGGTTACCTTTGGTCCCTGTGGTGCACCTCTGATTAATGCCCTCCTTGGCGGTCTTTGAGTTTTGGTGGGCGGCCCTCTCTTGGCAGGTTTTTTTATACTATCAGATCATGTGACACTTAGATTGCAAATAGGTGGACTTCATTTCACTAATTATGTAACCTTTGAAGGAATTGGTTGCACCAGGATTTTTTAGGGGCTTCATGGCAAAGGGGGTGAATATATATGCACATGCCAATTTTCAGTTTTTTTAATTATTTTTTATATATATATTTCTCATTTTACTTCACCAACTTAGACTATTTTGTACAGATCCATCACATAAAATAAGATTAAGAAACATTTAAATTACAGGTTGGAATGTAACAAAATAGCAACAAATGCCAAGGTGAATACGTTTGCAAGCCACTGTATAGGATAAATGAAAAGCCCCTCATTTTGTAGGCAATTATAAGTAATATATGGTGCTGCTTTTACATGGTGCTAAAAATTATTATTATCTTTAAAAATAGCCCCTTTATAGGAGCTCCCTATAGATGTTCTCTGGTCCCTGTCTGTGATCAAATGAGGGGTGGGCATGTCCTAATGGTCCCTGCCAGAAGCACAGTAGGAGGGGGACAGCCAATCAGAGTCCTGCAGTCACACAAGCACAGGCAGGCTTCAGTTCCTTATTAGGTCCTGCTAGCTGTTGATTGGTTCCTGTCCTACAGTACAGCCGCCGGCTCCCCTGCACAGCCTGGGAATGCAGGAAGTGGAAGAGAAGGGAGGGTTTATTAGGGTTTTTGCAGAAATACATCAGCCTCAAACACTACTTTTTTAACCCTTTCTCTGTCAGCCGATTTGTCCTAAATGCGAACATCTACTGCCAAACAGTTTTTAGACATTTTGCACTCATTACTTTTACTGAGGATATTTGACAAGAAAAACTATGTGAAATAAGACACATTATATATTGTTTTTTCCGTAATGAATTGGACTTGAACACTAAAACAAAATTTGCTCTAAATGTAGCTGCCTTTATACAGATCACCCTAAAATACAGCAATATTTTTGGGGATTTTTTTTTCTGAAACACAATTACAGTCACAAAGTCAGAAGTGAATTTGACAATTACTCCACTGCAAATATTCAAATGAACCCAAATATAAAAGAAAAGGTTCTCCTGAGTAAAAAACAATACCCTGCATATATGGGTGCACCTAAAGCCACGGCCTCCAAACACCCCAAAACAGGGGCGATACATAAGGGAAATTTTAGTTTGAAAGTTTGGGGCTGCACACCTTGCAGTTCTTCAGTCTAAACACCCCTTGCCTGTGAAATAACCCCCACAAACTATATATTCCTTGAAAGTGCACACTTGCAGCTATTCAGCATCCTTACTTTCCTGCATGCAGATCTCTGTGCGCAGTTCTCTGTAGAAGTTTGCAGTTTGGCTTGAAATAAAGAAAAAAAAAGTTCCAAAGTTAGATTTCTCCCCAAAATTGCCATAACAACTAAAAAAACCTACTAAATATCAATCTGTATCTTCTCCTGAACAAAACGATACCCTGCATGTATGGGTCCACCAAAAGACGCAGCCTCCAAACACCCCAAAACAGGGGTAATACTTAAGGAAAATTTTAGCTGGAAAGTTTGGGGCTATGCTATAAGTGCAAACCTTGCAGTTCTTCAGTCGAAACACCTCTTACCTGTGAAATACCCCCCACAAACGATATATTCCTTGAAAGTGCACATCTGCAGCTATTCAGCGGCACCATCCTTACTTTCCTGCATGCAGAAATGTGGACGCAGTTCTCTGTAGAAATAAAGAAAAAAAACGTTCCAAAGTCAGATTTCTGCCCCAAATTGCCATGACAACTAAAAAAACACCTGCTAAGTATCAATGTGCAACTTCTCCTGAACAAAACAATACCCTACATGTATGCGTGCACCTAAAGACACAGCCACCAAACACCCTAAAACAGGGACAATAACTAAATTGCGTTCCAAGTGCCCACCTTGCAGTTTTTCAGTCTAAACACCCCTTACCTGTGAAATACCCCCACAAATCTCCCAGAATCTCTACGTGTGTCTCTGTCCTAATGCTTGAACCATTAGATTCTGCAAAAAAAAAATATCTACACAAGAACAAAATATATATTGCCCAGAGTAAAGAATCTGCACTGAAAGCTGATGAGTTTTCAGGTCAATCAAGTGTCCTGTTTCTCTCCAACCATCTCCGCCATGCATTCAGTACTGTACTAACTACTATTCATAATAAAGACAAAGACTACAATAAGCCTTTTGAAATGCAAAATGTTCCCATCTATCAGCAAACCATAACTTTCTTTGCCAACTGCAAACAAAAAGCCAGGCAAAGATCACTTTACAAAAAAAAACCCCAAGCCCATACTAATCAAAATTCTAGGGAGACCTACCCTACTTGATCTGATATACTGATCAACCACACTCAGAGGGGAGCTAATGAGGTGTTAGTAAAAAAATATTTTGTGGCATCAGAGAGAAGACATCATCAGCAGGCAAGATGAAATTATCTCAGAGTCATCCCGCACCACAAATTTTTAGGCGCCCTTGACCTTCACCTAACACGTCACTTGGCTACACCCCCTAGTGCTCTAACCATAGGAACAGTTTAGGGAAAAGAAAATACCAAATTAACCACAACATAAAATGCTAGGAGTGCCCTGAATATAAATTTTGCACAAAACGGGATGCCAATTCTTATAATAAATCCAATCCATACACAACAATCTACAACATTTTCAATAGTGTAGCTGCATATGGTATATTTCAAAACATGGTTTGAAACATAACCCAGGGTTGCGAGGGCACTTAGTACTGTGTATCTCGTCTGATACCCCTTTTGCGGCACACCTTGCAGGCTTTTTGAGCTCTTGGTTTTCCTGGAGTTGGTGGAAGCGTGTCTATATAAAGTCCATGAGTGCGGCGCTCGCAGCCGCAGATCAAATGGTAAGCAATGCACAGGTAAAAAACGTACACTGTACATTGTTGGTTGCCCGGAGCCCTGAACCCCAAGCACGTATGGAGTACGTGCTTGGCGGTTAAAGGGTTAAGCACAATTCTTCTATATCTAAATGAGTATAATGCACTGGTACATTCTTATTTTTTACACAAAATGCAAGTCTGGGGGGACAGAAGCTACATTCAATGAATATAAACACTATAATAAATGTTGTAAAGCAGCAATTCGGAAGGCAAAAAAGGAAATGAGGAGCTCATTACATCTGAGATGAAGTCTAACCCCAAAAAGCTTTTTAAGTATACAGATACAGAAAAGGCAAATGTGCTGAATCAGTTCTTTTCTTCAGTGTTATACAATAGAGGAGTCTGAGTTCCCAGGCTCACTTCATAGCTGCACTGATGGCTCAGCTCAGTCTAGTCAGTGGCTGACTCAGGATGTGATTCATAAAGCTTTAATAAAAATGTATGTAAATAAGGTGCCAGGTGGCTTAGACCCCCGGGTTATAAGAGAGCTTAGACAGCCCTTATTTCTGATTTTCTCAGATTCACTTTCATTTGGTATGGTGCCTATGGATTGGAAAAAAGTTGATGTCATTCCAATATTTAAAAACGAATTATGATCTCAGCCTGGCAATTATAGGCTAGTAAGTTTGATTTACTGTGGTGGGCATATTATTTGAAGGTATCGCATTCAAAATTTTGTCCAAGTGCATAGCATTTTGAGTAGCAATCGGCATGGCTTTATGAAAGATAGGTCATGTCAGACAAATTTGATTGCTTTTAATGACGAGGTAAGTAAGATGCCGGACAGTGGGCGAGCAGTGGATGTGATCTATTTGGATTTTGCCAAAGCATTTGATACCATGCCTCATAAACGACTGCTTTCTAAACTAAGGTCTGTTGGGCTTAAAGTGGACCTGTTACCCAGACACAAAAATCTGTATAATAAAAGTCCTTTTCAAATTAAACTCATTTAAAAATCTCAGCTGTCAATCAAATATTGTCTGCCCCTCCTCTATGCCTTAGACATAGAGGTGATGCAGACAATTACTTTCACTTTGCATTCAGCACTTCCTAGATGTCACTGTTCTGCCAACATTCCCTCGTTCTCTTAACCATTTAATTGTGTAGCCAGGGCATGGGTATGGACATCGGGTCCCCCATTCTGGTGCACACAAGATTCTGAGATGATAAGGCTTGCCTTAATAGCAGTGTCCACAAAATGTCTCCTGCTAGCTTGCTATAATTATGAATTCCCAGACAGAATGCAACAAGATGCAAATAATTTATATGGTGTAATTAAAGTTAATTTTGCTTGACTAATGTGATTGAGGATTTTGAATATTTTTTTTGGTGATGGGTCCCCTTTAATAATGTAATTTGCACATCGATAGGGAACTGGTCACAGGATCAGGTTCAGAGGGTGATTGTTAATGGTACATTCTCTGCTTGTAATACGGTTCTTAGTGGAGTCCCATAGGGCTCATTATTGGGTCCACTTTTATTTAACTTGTTTATAAATGACTTATGGAAAGGTATTGTAATTAATGTATCAGTGTTTGCAGATGACACAAAACTATCCAGCCCAATTAATTCCATCCAGGATGCGGCATCCTTGCAACCGGATCTTGACTACTTGGCAATCTGGGCAGCTAAGTGGCAAATTAGATTCAATGTTGATAAATGTAAAGTCATGCACCTGGAATGTAAAAATATCTAAGCCACGTATACCCTTAATGCGATTGCACTAGGCAAATCCATAATGGAAGAGGACCTTGGAGTACTTGTAGATCAGGGATCCCTAACCTTTTTCACCCGTGAGCAACATTCAGATTGGCTATTGGTAGCCCCTATGTGGACTGGCAGTCTACAGGAGGCTCTGTTTAGTAGAACCTCTGTTTTTTATGCAACTAAAACTTGCCTCCATGCCAGGAATTAAAAAATAAGCAACTACCTTGAGGCCACTGAGAGCAACATCCAAGGGTTTGGCGAGCAACATGTTGCTCACCAGCTACTGGTTGGGGATCTCTGTTGTAGATAATAAACTTGGCTGCAACAAGCACTGCCAGTCCGCATCATCATGGGCAAATAAGGTCTTGAGCTGTATTAAAAGGGGAATTGATTTACGGAGAAGGGGGTTATTCACTCGAACAGGACATTGTATTAGAGATGGTACAGAGAAGGGCAAATAAGCTAGTTAAAGGTATGGAAAATCTTAGCTATGAGACCAGGGCCGGATTTACCCTGAGGGCGCCCCGAGGCCAGCGTCCTCCGTTGCCCCCTCCCTCTGTAAATATAGCACGCATGCGCATCCTGTTTGGTTGTGCAGCATTAGCCTGAGGCCGGCGTCCTCTGTAAAGATAGCGTGCATTCTGTGTGGTTTCGGAGCACTAGCCATTCGGCGCTAGTGCTCCGCCAAGAAAACTGCTTGTGTGGCTGGGCAGCATGCCGCCCCTTAATTGATGCCGCCCTAGGCCCGGGCCTATGTGGCCTTGCCGCAAATCCGGGCCTGTATGAGACAGACAAGGTCAAGTTGGGGTTGTTCATGCTGGAGAAGAGGTGCTTAAAGGACCAGTAACACCTTTTAGAGAACCCAGTCAATGTACTTACTTTAGTAACATCCAATATGCTGCTGCATTATGCCTAGTACGGAAGGTCACAAAAAATGCAAACCACAGTTTTCCAAGGGGCCCCACCATATTGCAGCAGTAGAAAAGCTTATTTTCCCTGCCTAGCTATAAGGAAAGACTAGGTACAAAATGTCAAAATTTTTCTTCCGCTAAAACTTTTATCCTTCTTATATGTAGATAAAGATTAAGAGGTGCTCAAGTGTTAGCTCTGCTGCAATCAAAGAGCTTTCATCACATAGCACTTGATGAAGGGGCATGACCCCGAAACGTTTGCTGATTGGGATCTTACCGAAATAAAAAGAATGTGATTTGAATTGAAGCAGAAGCATTGAAGTGAGTGTGCCATTTGTTACTATTTCTGTGGATATATAAGGAAAGACTGGCTAAAATTGGGGTTGTTTGGGCAAGAGGTGCTTAAAGGGTGATATAACTATGTATAAATATATAAGGGGATCTTATAATAATCTTTTAATAATAATAATCTTTATTTACCAGTTGGTCTTTCCATCTGATGTGAGGTCACCTATTTCAATTAGAAAAAAAAAGGAGTTTCCATCTAAATATTCAGAAAAGATTTTTTTACAGTGAGAGCTGTGAAGATTTAGCTTCTTTCCCTGAATCAGTCATACAGGCTGATACATTAGATAGCTTTAAGAAGGGATTAGATGGCTTTTTAGCAAAGGAGGAAATATAGCATTATGAAAGATAGCTCATAGTACAAGTTAATCCAGGGGCTAGTCCGATTGCCATTTTGGAGTCAGGAAGGAATTTGTTCCCCTCTGAGGCAAATTGGAGAGGCTTCAGATGATTTTTTTTTGCCTGGATTAACTAGCAGTTAGGCAGGTTAAAATAGAGTTAAAAGGTTGAACTTGATGGATGGTGTCTTTTTTCAACCTAACTTACTATGTTACTCAGTCTATATTGCTGTTTAGCCAAAAAGTACTATCTATAGCATATATATATATATATATATATATATATATATATATATATATATATATATATATATATATATTGCTAATAGCTTACTAACACACACAACTAATAATAAATCTGAACAGATAATATCCGAGTGCTTTGTATCCCACATTAAAATGAATAAACCATATACAGTATTTATGTGAATGAACCATATATTTATGTGTAAATGTAAGGAATCTAAAAAATACCGTGTAATTTACATGAAATGACGTGTCATGCTGCTTTCGGATTTCGCAGGAAATTTGCAAATTTTTCACCAAAGTATAATGGGACAAATTTGCCCATCACTAGTTCTGACAGCTGTGGAGCCTCTTCGGGAGAAGGAGGCAGAGTTGCTGAAGGACCTGCAGCAGATTTTGCTGTCTCTTCCTCTGCCCCTTTTGCAGCTGAATAATTTTCTTGGATCCATACAGCTGGCAATGAAAGAATTTCAGTTTGAGTAATACAGCACTTGTATTGGTACAGTTGAATGATACAGGATGATATGTGTCAAGTAACTACAGGAAAATCAACATCTATAAGGATGGCAGGTATGGGGCGGGCAACACCATTAAGGTAGTTCTATGCAGCAGATAATCTCCATTTGATTTACTTGTACTCTGCAGTTATACAGTATGACAGTTAACTGTTACTAATGTTAAACTATTCACCTTAACATACTTTTGCTCAAAAATAGCCAATCAATAGGAATCAATTGACTTTATTGTAGTTAAAGTGATATACTAAAAATTTTATTTTCAAAATATTAATGTACATTAAAAGTTACATATAGGTCTTGTTGAACATTTCTGCTTATTGTTCTTGCTTGAAGTTCCTAAACCTGACTGTTTTGCCAACCTGACTGTACCTTCTCACACTATCAGCTAGAGTTTCTAATGCTAACAGACTACTGCTGCACAAATATGGCAGTCCCCTCATAGAGGAAGATGGGGGTAAGAAAGGTAATGTAAAAGCATCAGGCATATACTTTTATGGCAATGTTATAAATAGCATTCAAAGATAATGTTATGATAGATATAAAAAAGGTTATTTTCTGATGTCAGTATCTCTGTAAGAAGAGAAATCTATTTATTCTGTTTAAATAAATCTACTCCTTATACTTCTGCTCTTAGCTGATTCAATAGGAATAACTCTCTTTTGGACCTTGTAATAACTAATAATACTGAACTCATTTCTAACATTTGTGTGGGTGAGCATTTAGGGAATAGTGATCATAACATAGTCTCCTTTGAGATTTTGTTGCAGAAGGAATTCTATAAGGGAGTAACTAAAACACTAAATTTCAGATGTGCAAACTTTGACAGTATAAGGGCATCTCTGCAACATATGAAGTGGGAAGTCTACACAAATGAGGAACCAGTAAGTGAAGGTTTCCTTCTTAATAGTCCCAGTTCTTGTACCGTATATACTTGAGTATAAGCCGAACCGAGTATAAGCCGAGGTACCTAATTTTACCTACGAAAACTGGGAAAACTTATTGACTCTAGTATAATAGGTAAAAGAAGTGCTAGGTGCGCTGGACAACAGTGTTAGGATCTCCCAACCTATAATGAAAAAAGCATTCCCAATGGTGTAGTATGTTTGTGCCAGAACCTATTATATTTAATAAATGAAACTACTCACAATGGTCTAGCAGTTGTCATGCCTGTAGGTGTTTAAATTCGGTTAATGCTTGCATCGAAAAAAACTTTTTTCCTAGAGGGAAGAAACTCCAATAGTGCAGTATGGTAAGTATAATATAATATGTGGATGGTGAACACCGTCCGCGCTTACCCCACAGTAGCTTAGTGATTGCGAATCAAAGGTTGCCTGTCGGAAGCCCCAGAGTTGTGTTCTCATTCAGCGCCGTGTCTCTTCGTGCACGCTGGAGTTAGGAGCAGCTCTTGCGATCTTACAGTGTCCCTGCAGTAGAGATGTTAACCTCATAGGCGAAGCGTTGTTCCATAAAAGAACTCACTTTGCGACAATTGCCTCACATGCCTCGCTTGACTACAATATAATATCCCCTACAGTCCCGCCACGAGCAGGAGCAGCAAACACGACAGGAAGAACCCGCGCTAATGACTGAAGGCGTTTGCATTTGCCTTCAGTCATTAGCGCGTGTTCTTCCTGTCGTGTTTGCTGCTCCTGCTCGTGGCGGGACTGTAGGGGATATTATACTGTAGTCAGGGCTGGACTGGAGAGTCAAAATAGGCCCTGGCATTTCAGGTACAAAGAGGCCCAATCAGCCTACACAGAGGCCCAAACAGACCCCACCAGCCCACTAAATAATGACTTTCTATGGCACTTTATAGCAGCCCCTCTGGCATTTGCCAGAACCCACAGATTGCCAGTCCGGGCCTGACTGTAGTCAAGCGAGGGATGTGAGGCAATTGTCGCAAAGTGAGTTCTTTTATGGAACAACACTTCGCCTATGAGGTTAACATCTCTACTGCAGGGACACCGTAAGATCGCAAGAGCCGCTCCTAACTCCAGCGTGCACGAGAGACACGGCGCTGAATGAGAACACAACTCTGGGGCTTCCGACAGGCAACCTTTGATTCGCAATCACTAAGCTACTGTGGGGTAAGCGCGGACGGTGTTCACCGTCCACATATTATATTATACTTACCATACTGCACTATTGGAGTTTCTTCCCTCTAGGAAATAAGTTTTTTTCGATGCAAGCATTAAGAATTTAAACACCTACGGGCATGACAACTGCTAGACCATTGTCAGTAGTTTCATTTATTAAATATAATAGGTTCTGGCACAAATATACTACACCATTGGGAATGCTTTTTTCTTTATAGGTTGGGAGATCCTAACACTGTTGTCCAGCGCACCTAGCACTTATTTTACCTATTTTACCCAAAACATGGATTAGTGGATCCACACATCATAGGTGCTGCTTTTTCATATAAAAAGGAAAAGAAAGAAACATCTTCGACCCTTCTACCCTGACTCTAGTATAAGCCTAGACACAACTATAGCCCTGTCTCCCAGCAGCGCACATTCCGCCAAAGCGACCCCCCCCATCGATCAACCGGACTTCTTTGCAAAGTTGATGGTGACAGAGAATTGCCAAACGGATTACTGTGTGCATTTTCCCACTGTCCCACTACCATGTGCAGAGGGTGCTGTGTGATATTGCCATCACTGTTAATCTTTTGTATAACCAACAGAGGGCACTGTGTGATATTGCCATCACTGTTAATCCTTCATATAACCAACAGAGGGTGCTGTGTGATATTGCAGTCACTGTTATTGTTTCATATAACCAACAGAGGGCGCTGTGTGATATTGCAGTCACTGTTAATCTTTCATATAACCAACAGAGGGCGCACTGTTCTTTCATATAACCAACAGAGGGTGCTGTGTGATATTGCAGTCACTGTTATTCTTTCATATAACCAACAGAGGGCGCACTGTTATTCTTTCATATAACCAACAGAGGGTGCTGTGTGATATTGCAGTCATTGTTATTCTTTCATATAACCAACAGATGGCGCTGTGTGATATTGCAGTCACTGTTATTCTTTCATATAACCAACAGAGGGTGCACTGTTATTCTTTCATATAACCAACAGAGGGTGCTGTGTGATATTGCAGTCACTGTTATTCTTTCATATAACCAACAGATGGCGCTGTGTGATATTGCAGTCACTGTAATTCTTTCATATAACCAACAGAGGGTGCACTGTTATTCTTTCATATAACCAACAGAGGGTGCTGTGTGATATTGCAGTCACTGTTATTCTTTCATATAACCAACAGATGGCGCTGTTTGATATTACAGTCACTGTTATTCTTTCATATAACCAACAGAGGGCGCTGTGTGATATTGCAGTCTCTCCCCAAGCAAACTGTTGGTATAGGAATGATTAAAAGTGACTGCAATCTCAGCTACGAGGTAGACTTTTCCAGCACATTTTGGATGCTGAAAAACTCGGCTTATACTCGAGTATATACGGTAATACAACTAATGATGCATGGTTCACACATGAAGAAATTCAAAAGAGACTAGAACATGTTAAGATTAACAAAGGTCCGGGGCCAGATGGTGTTAATCCCAGGGTAATTAGCGAGCTTAGCTCTGTGATTGTCGAACCTCTTTACTTAATTTTTCAGGATTCATTGAGATCTGGCATAGTGCCGAGAGACTGGCGAATTGCTAATGTGGTGCCTATTCAAAAAAGGATTCCGTTCTCAGCCTCAAAACTATAGGCCAGTTAGTTTGACATCAGTGGTAGGAAAGCTTTTCGAAGGGTTAATAAAGGATAAGATACTGGACTTCATAATACTATGCAAGGTTTTATGCGTAATAGATCTTGCCAGACTAACTTAATTTCTTTTTATGAGAAGGTAAGTAGAGACCTAGATTCTGGGATGGCAGTGGATGTGATTTACTTAGACTTTGCTAAAGTGCCACACAAAAAGTTACTGGTTAAATTAAGGAATGTTGGCCTGGAACACAGTATTTGTACCTGGATAGAGAACTGGCTAAAAGATAGACTACAAAGAGTGGTGGTAAATGGAACATTTTCTAATTGGACCAGTGTTGTTAGTGGAGTACCGCAGGGCTCTGTACTAGGTCCCTTGCTTTTCAACTTGTTTATTAATGACCTGGAGGTGGGCATTGAATGTACTGTTTCTATTTTTGCAGATGATCCTAAATTGTGCAGAACTATAGGTTCCATGCAGGATGCTGCCACTTTGCAGAGTGATTTGTCTAAATTGGAAAACTGGGCAGCAAACTGGAAAATGAGGTTCAATGTTGATAAATGCAAGGTTATGCACTTTATGGCAAAAATAATATAAATGCAAGTTATACACTAAATGGCAGTGTGTTGGGAGTTTCCTTAAATGAGAAGGATCTAGGGGTCTTTGTAGATAACAAGTTGTCTAATTCTGGGCAGTGTCATTCTGTGGCTACTAAAGCAAATAAAGTTCTGTCTTAAAAAAAGGCATAAAAAAAGGGCATTAACTCAAGGGATGAAAACATAATTATGCCTCTTTAAAGGTCCCTGGTAAGGCCTCATCTGGAGTATGCAGTGCAGTTTTGGACTCCAGTCTTTAAGAGGGATATAAATGAGCTAGAGAGAGTGCAGAGACGTGCAATAAATTGGTTAGAGGGATGGAAGACAAATCATGAGGGTAGACTGTCAAGGTTGGGGTTGTTTTCTCTGGAAAAAAGGCGCTTGTGAGGGGACATGATTACACTTTACAAGTACATTAGAGGACATTATAGACAAATAGCAGGGGACCTTTTTACCCATAAAGTGGATCACCGTACCAGACTAGAAGAAAAGAACTTTCATTTGAAGCAACGTAGGGGGTTCTTCACAGTCAGGACAGTGAGGTTGTGGAATGCACTGCCGGATGATGTTGTGATGGCTGATTCAGTTAATGCCTTTAAGAATGGCTTGGATGTTTTTTTGGACAGATATAATATCAAAGGCTTTTGTGATACTAAGCTCTATAGTTAGTATAGGTATGGGTATATAGAATTTAATTAAAAGTAGAGAGGGGTGTGTGTATGGATGCTGGGTTTTCATTTGGAGGGGTTGAACTTGATGGACTTTGTCTTTTTTCAACCCAATTGAACTATGTAACTATGTAACTAATAGATCTGCATGCTGCCTCTTTACATCACTCCATAATGACTCACAGCCTCAGACAGACATTAACCCTTTCCCTGCCAGTCATTTTGTCCTAGATGCGAACATCTACTGCCAAGTAGTTTTTAGACATTTTGTACTCTTTCAATTTAAGGGCCTTACCTGGGGCAGTCTTTTAGTTTACCCAGGAAAACAATATATTGTTTTTTTCAGGACAACCTCAAAATATGCAAGAATTTTGGTGTAATTCTACTTCTGTAAAAAAATATAGGCTTCTAAGTGTTTAATAAAATGAAAAAAATCATGTTTCGCAAAGAACAATAACATATATCAGAAACATCATTTATTTTATATATGAGAACAAGCCGATTTGGAAAGGTCTATGTCTCCTGAACACGGCAATACCAAATATATATAGTTTTTTGGAGATTTCTCACTTGTATAGATCAAAATATACGAGCAGTACACTACCAAATTTCCAAAGCACCGCTCCCCAAACGGCATACTTCTGATTTTAAGGCCAAACATTCCACTAACAGTAGGTTTACCCTAGAAAACCACCCATTATTAGAATGAACATTTTCTGGTGAATCAAAAATGGGTAAATATATCTAAGTACTCCTAACCACCAAGTTGCAATTGTTTCCTAAAGTTATAATGGTTTATAGAAATTGGTGATTTTTTTCAAAAATTACCTCAAAGCTTCCACTCTACAGCATCATATCTCCCAGACATCATTAGTATCAATGTAAAACACCCCAAATATGAAAGCCTGGGGTCCTCTGAACAGTTTGATGCCCAAAAAGTATAGGTGTACCTAAGCACGTGGCATATAGGGGCCCCAAAATGAAGACCCCAAATGGTCTGTCATTTCAGGTGCTGCAAATCAACACATTTACATCGTTTTGGGGGGGGCGGCAAAGGTAGAAAAAAGTATGTTCACCCCAGAAAACCATATAGTTTCGGAAAGTGCACATTCCCCCGAATCCAAATTGGGTATGCATGTCTTTATACTCCAAAGCACTAAGCCGCAAACCATTCCTAAATTTGTCAATTTTGGTGCCATTTTCTAAAATCACCTCAAAACTTCCACCCTGCCGCATCCTATTTCCCACAAAATATTGAGTATGAAGATTTCCAACACACTTATGTATCAATATAAATAATTCCAAATATGAAAGCCTGGGGTCCTCTAAACAGTTTTATGCCCAATATGTATAGGTTTACCTAAGCACGTGGCATATAGGGGCCCAAAAATGAAGACCCCCATATGGTCTTTCATTTCAGGTACTGCAAAATCAACATATTTACATCGTTTTGGGGGGCAAAGGTAGAAAAAGTATGTTTACCCAGAACACCATATATATTCGGAAAGTACACATTCCACCAAATCCAAATTGGGTATGCATGTCTTTCTACAGTGCTGCGCAATATGTCGGCGCTATATAAATACATGTTAATAATAATAATACTCCAAAGCACCAAGCTGCAAAACTTTCCTAAGTTTGGCAATTTTAGGGACATTTCCAAAAATCACCTCAAAACTTCCACCCTGCCTCATCGTATGTCCAACAAAATATTGAGTATCAAGATACATCACCCCAAATATGAAAGCCTGGGGTCCTATGAACAGTTTGATGCCCAATATGTAAAGGTATACCTAAGCACATGGCATATAGGGGCCCCAAAATGAAGACCTCATATGGTCTGTCACTTCAGGTGCTGCAAAATCAACACATTTACATAGTTTTGGGGGGCGGCGAAGGTAGAAAAAAGTACGTTCACACCAGAAAACCATACATTTTCGGAAAGTACACATTCCACCAAATCCAAATTGGGTATGCATGTCTTTCTACTCCAAAGCACCAAGCTGCAAAACTTTCCTAAGTTTGGCAATTTTAGGGACATTTCCAAAAATCACCTCAAAACTTCCACCCTGCCTCATTGTATGTCCCACATACTATTAAGTATCAAGATAAATCACACCAAATATGAAAGCCTGGGGTCCTCTGAATAGTTTGATGCCCAATATGTATAGGTGTACCTAAGCAGGTGGCATATAGGGGCCCCAAAATGAAGACCCCCCATATGGTCTGTCATTTCAGGTGCTGCAAAATCAACACATTTACATTGTTTTGGGGGGCGGCAAAGATAGAAAAAAGTATGTTCACCCCCGAAAACCATATATTTCAGAAAGTACACATTTCCCCAAATCCAAATTGGGTGTGCAAGTCTTTCTACTTCAAAGCACCAAGCAGCAAAACTTTCCTAAGTTTGGCAATTTTAGGGACATTTTTAAAAATCACCTGAAAACTTCCACCCTGCTGCATCGTATGTCCCACAAACTATTGAGTATCAAGATAAATCACCACACATATTAAAGCCTGGGTCCTATGAACAGTTTGATGCCCAATATGTATAGGTGTACCTAAGCAGGTGGCATATAGGGGCCCCAAAATGAAGACCCCCCATATGGTCTGTCATTTCAGGTGCTGCAAAATCAACACATTTACATCGTTTTGGGGGGCGGCAAAGGTAGAAAAAAGTATGTTCACCCCAGAAAACCATATATTTTCGGAAAGTACACCCCTGAATCCAAATTGAGTATGCATGTCTTTCTACTCCAAAGCACCAAGCTGCAAAACTTTCCTAAGTTTGGGAATTTTAGGGACATTTTCAAAAATTACCTCAAGACTTCCACCCTGCCGCATCGTATGTCCCACATACTTCATGAGAAATCATCCCAAATATGAAAGCTTAGGGTCCTCTGAACAGTTTGATATTCAATATGTATAGGTATACCCATGCATGTGGCATATTGGGGCCCCAAAAGGATATGGTCTGTCATTTCAGGTACTGTAAAATCAACACATTTACATAGTTTGTGGGGGGCAAAGGTAGAAATAAGAACGTTCACTCCAGAAAACCATATATTTTCGGAAAGTACACATTCCCCCAAATCCAAATCGGGTATGCATGTCTTTGTACTTCAAAGTACCAAGTCGCAAGCTTTTCTTAAATTTGGCATTAAAAGCAACGGTTTTTACATTTCTTAAAAGCACCTAAAAATTTTGAAATTACCTGCATTTATCTCACCCAATTTCTTACATACAATTGTAAAACACCCTAAATATTGACGCCAAGGGTCTTATGAACAGTTTGATGCCCAATATGCATTAATATACCAAGGTAGCTGGCACGTGCGCACCCCAAATGAAAATAGTGCATATGAGTTTTCTCCACTGCCGATTCGCCTTCTGTGAACATAGACCCTTGACTTCATATTATGTGTCTCAAGACACTCCTAACAGCAAAGACCCCCCAAAACCATACATTTTCGGAAAGTACACATTCTGATGAATCCAACAAAGATAAAAATGTCTTTCTACACCAAACTACCAAACTGCAAAGCTTTTCTAAAAAAATTTTTTACAGTTTTTACAACACTTCTGAAAATCGCCTAAAAATTTTGCAGTTTGCCGTATATTTTGCACACAATGTTTTATATACAAAGAAAAATCACCCTAAATATGGACGTCAGAGGTCTAATGAATAGTTTGATGCCCAATATGCATAGATTTACCAAAGTATGTGGTGTGTCCGGACCCCAAATGAAAAACGTGCATATGAATTTTCACGCTAGCCAACGCAACTGCTGAAAACAGTACCCCGACTTTAGAGTTATGTGTTGTAAGACCCCCAAACTGTAAAGACCCCCAGAACACTATATATTTTTGTAAAGTACATATTCTGATGGATCAAACTAAGTATATATTTCTATACCAAAGCACCAAACAGCAAAACTATACTCAAGATACATAAGGAAAAATAATGCAGGGATAAAATTGCAATAAACCACAAAAATTGTGTAAATCAATGAAATAACAAAATAAGTGATCCAACAGCATAATTAATGGCCAAAATCGATTACCCAATAGTCATGCTGCCAAAACAAACAGATTTTAGGGGTAAAAAACAAAACCCCTCTTTGTGAGTTTTTTGTGTATACATGTGTGTACCCTTCTAAAAGTAGTGTGACAGTGTATAAGTGTGAAATGAAGTGCAAATAAGTGTAACTTTATAAAAAAAAAAAAAAAAAAAAGAATCTTTACTAAAATGAGTGTGTAAGTGTGTATAGATGTATATAAGTGTGTGAAGTGTGTAAACGAAGGCCACTTTGTGTTCCTGGAGCAGGAGGGACAATCTGATTGTTGTATAAGTCTTGAAGCAGCGTATATGCCGAGTCACTGCAGACAGGAAGTGCATGGGCGTCGCCAGTTAAGGAGAAAGAAGAAGCAAGCCGGAGAAACTGGTAAGTTCAGCAGCTGCTTCTTTTTCGATTTTAGTTCGGCCCTGCAACAATCCTGTTGCAGGACCGACATGACAGCCCCCAGCCTCATTGCCAAGGGGGCTGTCAGCACTGCTAAAGCCGCTGATGCAGAGATCAGCACTGATTTCTGCCAGAACGTACTAGGTACGTTCTTGGCAGTTAAAGCCCTTGCCTGCCAGAACGAACAGCGTAAGTGCTTGGCAGGCAAAAGGGTTAAAATGCCTCCTCAGCCTGCCCGCAGCCTCTCCATTATGTTCCATCGCAGGGACTGTATCTCGGGGGTCCCAGGGGGGATGTTATTATACCCCTTCCTGTGCAGGTAGCAAATAAAGTAGTTAAGCTGCTCCTCATTAAGCATGGCAGGACCTGCCATTGTGCTGCTGGAAAAGTTTTCCACCCCTACAAGTGTAAGGGCAGGGCATTGAGTATTTATACTAGTGATGCCCATTTTTGACATGCCTATGACAAGCCTGTCACATGACGCTTGTGTGTCAAGTTTGAAGAACTTAGTATTGAATTGAGTAGCACTCAAATCCATTATGCTTTTTTTTTGGTTTACTTTTTTTTTGTATGACTGAGGCAGCAGGACTTTTGGCAACACTCAGTTCAGAGACCTCATTTGTGTACTTGCAGAAATCTCACCTAGAGGCAGCACTTAGCAGGACTTTGGGTAATAGTGTGACTACAATTGACAACCATGCTGCAGTAGTAGAAGCAACATTATCATTAGCCTTGACAGGCCCCAACCTGAAAATGATTTGCCAACAATGCGGCAGTATTAGAAGTAAAATTATTAGAATTAGAATTAGAAGAGGTAGGCCTCAACCAGAAGAAATCTGCAACTATGTTGCAGTATTAGAAGTAAAATTATTAGAATTAGAATTAGAAGAGGTAGGCCTCAACCAGAAGAAATGTGTCAACCATGTGACAGTAGTAGAAGCAACTATTATTACTTGGCTGTAGCAAGCAATGCCAGTCGGCAGAATCAAGGGCAAATAAGGTCTTGAGCTGTATTAAAAGGGGCATAGAGTCAAGGGAGGAGGGGGTCATTCTTCCGCTGTATAGAGCACTTGTAAGGCCCCATCTAGAATATGGCGTACAGTTTTGGTCTCCATAACTCAAACAGGACATTATTGTATTAGAGAGGGTACAGAGAAGGGCAACTAAGCTGGTAAAAGATATTGAAAATCTTAGCTATGAGGAAAGACTGGCCAAATTGGGGATGTTCACGCTGGAGAAGAGGCGCTTAAGGGGTGATATGATGACTATGTATAAATATATAAGGGGATCATATAATAATCTCTCTAATGCTTTATTTACCACTAGGTCTTTCCATCTGACACAAGGTCACCCATTCCGATTAGAAGAAAAGAGGTTCCGCCTAAATATTCGGAAGGGGTTTTTTACAGTGAGAGCTGTGAAGATGTGGAATTCTCTCCCTGTATCAGTTGTACAGGCTGATACATTAGATAGCTTTAAGAAGGGGCTGGATAGCTTTTTAGTAAGGGAATACAGGGATATGGGAAATAGCTCATAGTCCAAGTTGATCCAGGGACTAGCCATTTTGGAGTCAGGAAGGAATTTTTCCCCCTCTAAGGCAAATTGGAGAGGCTTCAGATGGGTTTTTTTTTTGCCTTCCTCTGGATCAACTGGCAGATAGGTAGTTAATAAAAAAAAAAAAAAAGGTTGAACTCGATGGACGTGTCTTTTTTCAACCTTACTTATTATGTTACTATGTTACTATGTATTAGCATTAGAAGAGGTAGGGCCCCAACCTGAAAATGATTTGCCAACAATGCGGTAGTATTAGAAGTAAAATTATTAGAAACCTTGTTAGGCCTCAGTTAGAAGAACTTAGCCAACTATGCTGGTGCCTAATTTGATGAATCTGCTATTGAACTGAGTGGCCCTAAAATGCATTATACTTTTTTTTTGGTTGCACCTTTCACATAATGCAAACCTTCAATACAAGTATAACTCAACACAACACTAGCATTAGTTGAAGACTTTGAAAAGTTTATTTGTATGATGACTAAGGCAGCAAGACTTTTGGCAGCACTTGTTTCAGAAACCTCATTTGTGTACTTGAAGATATTTTACTTAGAGGCAGGACTTTGGGTAATAGTGTGACTACATTTGCCAACCATGCTGCAGCAGTAGAAGCAACATTATCATTAGCCTTGTTAGGCCCCAACCTGAAAATTTTTGCCAACTATGAAGTAATATTACTAGAAGCCTTGACAGACTCCACATCAGAAGAAATTTGCCAACAATGTGGCAGTATTAGAAGCAACATAATTAGAATTAGAAGAGGTAGGCCTCAACCAGAAGAAATTTGCCAACCATGTGGCAGTATTAGAAACAACATATTAAGAAGCCTTGGTAGGCCCCCACCAGAAAAACATTTGCCAACAATGCAGCAGTACAGCAGTAGAAGCCTTGATAGGTCCCAAACAGAATTACTTTCACTAACAATGCAGCAGTAGTATGAGTAGCAGCAGTAGGAGCCTTGATACGCCCCCACCAGAAAAACATTTGTCGATAATGCAGCAGTAGTATTAGTGGTAGCAGCAGAAGCAGACATAGCAATCAGATGGGGAATAGGCAAAACTATTGAGGAGGAGTCTATGAGAGGAGAGTAGAGGCAGCAATGGAGAGAGGAGGGTACATCTGTGAGGAGGAGAGGAGGCTAGTCTCTGATGTCTGCAATGGGCACTTGAATTTCTCCACTTATCTATGCATATCCACGCTGCCAGTGGAGAGCCGTGTCCGCTTCTCAGTACCCACCCACCTGAGGCACCTTTCCCTTGTACCATGGGTAAAGCAAAGTGGCCACCCACTAATCATCTGGTTCTTTGATGGAACAGATCTGGGGATCGCTCTGGAGCCAAATCTGCATATAGGCAGACATGTAGAAGAGGTGCCACCAACCAACCCCTTTTTCACTGCCCTTCAGATGTAGCAAGGTCATCTACCTCCTCTTCCACCTGCTCTTTGCCCTCCCAGCAGTGGTGGTTGGGTGGCGTGTGCCTTGCTCCCCATGCTGTACAGGCACCCAGTCCTCCTCTCCTTCATCCTCCTCATTGGGCATAACGCCCTCCTCTTCCTTGCATCGAAAATCAAAAACTTGCTTCAGATTTTTTCACCCATCACTAATGGCTGTTGTGTTCACTGTGCAGCCTTTCCATTTTCTGCATATGATACAAAGGCTCCATAAACAGGTGGCACATTAGCAACACATTTCTGCATGTTTATTCAGCAAGGAACATCTAACTTAACACCAAACATACATAGAACAGGAGAGAAACATTGGAGAGAAACTACTGCAGGTGCAGTAGTATTCCAGTGGCAAAGTCATAGGCAAATACATAACTGTGGCTTCCCAGCACAAATATATAATATATTATAAAAAGGTTATAATAAACCTCTATATAACTTGAAAAAAAGCTGTTATGTATTTATGTATTTTTACTGCATTTAACAATAAAATGCTAGGAACTTACGCATTCACTGTTTTCAGTGTGGTATGTTAACCCTTCACTGGGCAGTGATGACCAGTTTGTGCCATTGAAATACTCTGGATTTGTTTTAAAATGAAGTCTAAGACATAAAAAAAACATCATAAATGCAGTCTTTCCCATAAACATGCAATTTTGATATTAGACATAGCGATCATGTTTATTTTTGCATGTAAGTATCTAAATTGCTTTAAAATTACTTTTGTAGCTCAGCTGCTAAAATGAAATTTCTTAAATTTTGTAAAAGTCTACAGGTTTTCAATACAGGCATACTTCCAAATAAAAAAATAAACTATATAACTCGTAATTGTACAAATGAGATATTCCCCCTATCTAAGGTTAAAAAAAAAAGCTGATTACATAATCACTTACTGATGTTCATTATTTTGCCGTTTGTTTCCTTGGTAGTATGAATAAGAACTTATTTTGGCTTTAGGGTACAAAATTGTATATGTCAAGTCTCTTCAATAATATTGGAGGTTGGTTATTTAGTATCATATTAACCCACCAAGCTCAGCACAGTACATACAGTGTATAGTGATTTTTGATGTGAATGTTATGGGGGGAAATTTGTTTTGCACACTGTTAGATAATGATCTTGGCCCATTCTGCAGCCAAGTTTCATCCAGATAGTTCAGGTTAGTTTGATGGTGTTTGGGCATGTCGGTTTTCAAATAGTGCCACAGGTTCTCAAGACTTTGATTGGGCTGTTGCTGGACTTTTTCATTCCAGTGGCACTTGCCTTAAGCTAGACAAATTGTACCAAGCACACAAAGGCATTAGTGATGGGCAAATTTATTCGCCAGGCGTGAATTCGCTGCAAATTTGTGCGATTCGCCACCAGCGAATAAATTTGCAAAACGCCCGCGAAAATTCCCTGCGTAAAAAAAACGGACGCCGGCCCGTTTTGCGAAAAAAAACGGTGCAAATTCGCCCATCACTAAAAGGCATTTGTATGCTTGGTACAATTTGTCAGTAGGAGAGGGGCTAACATCAAACACCAGGCATTCGTTAATGAGAGCCTGTAAGAAAGAGGATAATTCCGTGTTAAGCTGGCCATACACGCAAAGATACCATTGTACGAAACAAAGGTTTGTACAATTTTCCGGCCATGTGTCTGCCCCTGGAGCCGTTGCAGTTGCAGACACATGAATTGGATTTTGGCTGTGAAACGCGCAAGTATGAAATTTGGTGCCAAAATCCACTCCATGTTTCTGCACCCATTCCAATGCAGTGTCTCCGGGTGCATAAACACATCTGAGCAGATGTCACTGGGTCGGCAGAGAATGTGGCATTTAGCTAAATGCTACTTATGACTTCAAAAGCTGTCCTATAATGCAGTATGATCATTGAAAGGCAGCTGTTTTCACCAGCAGGGACTGTGTATCTTGCTAAAATAGAAGGAATGGATGGACGGTGCATTATGCAAGGAAATACTGAAAAAATCAAAATGCTTATATGCTACAATACAATGCCAAAGTAACAGTGTAGTGCAAACTGTGTGCAAAACTATTACAAAGGTGACATTACAGCATATTAAATTGTGAGAACTAAGAACTTCTGCAAAACAGCATATTTCAGTTTGAGAATTAAGACTGGTTCTGTGTTTTAGTGCCTGAAGTAACAGTATCACAGACAACACAACTCCATTGTTATTCAGTAAAAAAAAAACTGAACTGGTTAAGGTTCTGGATGGCACTGGATTTGTGTTTTAAAAGCAGCAAACGCCTTTGTTATATATTCATGTGCGAACGGAATTTTACTGATGCAAACCACCGGCCTGAAAAACTTGCTCAACAGCCCAAACTTGTCACAGTTTGATCTACTGTGACATGATTACAGACGACTGTGGCAGAAAGTGATATTAATATCAATATTAAATGTATATTAATAAATCCTTATAATATTTTACATAGAAAAGACAGCTTGTGTAGCAGTTGTACCTGTCAAAAAGGCTGTTGTCTCCCTTCAAAGTTCCTTGATATAGTATGAAATGAAAGTATAGGTATGTTGTGGTGGTATATATGGTGTCCTAACTAGCTTTAATTAATCACACAAAAGTGACACAACTTGACACTTTTTCATCTCTTTTCGTTCTATTTTAGTGACACAAAAGTGGTCCAAAGTGTTTCACTGAGGGTTGTCTAACAAATTGACACACTCCAGTAATTATGGCTTTTTTTCTACTAGTAGTAGTATTTTGTTGTGGAATATAACTGTGGAATGGCAAAACTTGTATTTTTTTGCTGTACAGGTATATGTAAAAATAAAAACATATATATATGACAAGCTATTTAAGACTTTTTGCTCTTATATAATTTACAAATCTAGAGCATATTTCTGAGGAGGCACACAAACCTACTGTCAGGACCATATCAGTAGATGTGAGAAGTGAAACGTACAGTTATACCAGTTATGCATTTGAGTATGTAATCATTGTATATTAGAAGGCCCCCTAATGTACAGAATCCCAGTTGATTTCACAGTAATCATCAAAACCAGAGATATATCTGGAAATATGTTGTCAGACTTATCTTTAACCAACTGCAGGTTCTGTCAAGGGAAACCAGCTCAGTTAAACAGGCGGAAGATAATTATTTTAAATTATTTCAGGAAACTGTACATCCTTGTAGTAAAGAGCCTTGTGGTAATGCCACAATACACTGAAGGCAAGACCTTTCTCTGATTCTGTAAAAGCATCACTCGAGTAGCAAATATCACTCGCTATATAAAAGAATCATGTTAAAAATGCCAAGATCAGCTTTTTGTAATAGCTGAGTAATTAAACCAGACACTGACCTTCTTACAAGTGTGAATGGAAACATATGAGATCAGAAAATGAATTAAGACCAGACATAGTTACATAGAATATGAACAGTAACTGGTTCAAGCACATATGGATCATGGATCTATGTCAACAAAGAGTGCAGAGAAAATAAGAAATCTCTAATAGAAAATAACACTACTTGACTGAAATCAAGAATGAAAAGCTGGTAATTCAGATAAACATCAAGGATAACTATGAAAACTTAAAATAATTTCTTAAACTTTTGAGGATACCTATATCCCCCTTCAGATTAACATATAGAAATCACATACAGATAATTTGTATTCCACACATGGGCAGATAGAAACAAGATAACTAAGCAGTAACAAAGTGCCTTTAGACTCCTTGTTTCCAGATGTGAGTGTTATTATGGTGGGTACTGGGTGCAGCTGACTATCCTTTAGTCTGAACTACAGTATACTGAAGAGTGTTCCTCTGGTATGGTACCTTGTATGCATGTGGAGATTCTGTGCGTTGTTCTAACTTTTGCAGGAATATTCTTAGAGCACACTCTTGTGGTGCTTTTCTGTTATTCATGTTTTGACAATAGGTTTGTTGTTCCTCTGCTTTACATTCAGTAGGCAATTGGCACAAATACACTTTTGTCTTAAGATATTATCCATGACCTTTTATGAATGTATTAAGATTTAGATTGAGTGCCGGTACGCAATGTAACAATATTTGTGAGCATTTACAAGCAGGGCATTCCCATTTTGTTTGTTCTGTTCCAGTCAACTACCTTTGAATTTGGTAGATTTTACTGCCTGTTAATGAAATAGCTCTTTTGTAGAAGTAAATTCATAATTCTTCCACTGATATGACAGGAAAATAATTAAAATAAAGCAATACATTAATAGTACAGGTAATCTTATATATTTGATACTTTGCAAAAAAGACTCGAGCAGTCTTAAATAGGCCCCCAATAGTCTATCCATCATTGGCTGCTATGTGATTAAAGAACACCCCTGCCAGCCGATTTGTTGTAAATGCAAACATCTACTGCCAAGCAGTTTTTTGACATAGCTACATAGTTTCATAGTTAAATTGGGTAGAAAAAAGACAAAGTCCATCAAGTTCAACCCCTCCAAATGAAAACCCAGCATCCATACACACACCCCTCCATACTTTCACATACATTATATATACCCATATCTATACTAACGATAGAGCTTAGTATCACAATAGCCTTTGATTTTATGTCTGTCCAAGAAATCATCCAAGCCACTCTCAAAGCATTAACAGAATCAGCCATCACAACATCAACCGGCAGTGCATTCCACAACCTCACTGTCCTCGCTGTGAAGAACCACCTATGTTGCTTCAAATGAAAGTTCTTTTCTTATGCCTAGTCTGAAGGGGTGGCCTATGGTACGGTGATCTTCTTTTTGGGTCAAAAGGTCCGATGCTTTTTGTCTATAATATCCTCTAATGTAAAGTATAATCATGTCCTCTTGCGCCTTTTTTCCAGAAAAAACAACCCCAACCGTGACAATCTACCCTCACAATTTAAGCCTTCCATCCCTCTAACTACTGCATACTCCAGATGAGGCCTTACCAGGGACCCATAAAGAGACATTCTGTACTCTTTCACTTTATGGGCCTTTCCTGGGGGGTCTTTTAGTTTACCAAGGAAAACAATATATTGCCTTTTTCACTTCTGTATAGGCTTCTAAGTGTCTAATAAAATGAAAAAAAAATCATGTTTCACATAGTACAATCACATATATCAGAAAAATCATTTATTTTATGTACGAGAACACAGCCAATTTGGAAAGTTCTTTGCTTTCTGAACATGGCAATACCAAATATATATAGTTTTATGGAGATTGCCAGGAGTCCACTGAACAGTGTGATGCCCAATATACATAGGTTTATCGAAGAACATGGCACATAAAGACCCCAGAATCGACATTGTGCATACTTATTTCATGGCTTACATTTACACTAATTCATAAACAGTTTGATGCCCAATATGCATAGATTTAACAAAGTATGTGGTAGGTACGTACCCCAAATGAAAAATGCGCATATGCATTTTCACTCTGGCCAACTGAGCTGCTGAAAACAGAGCCCTGACTGTACATTATGTGCCGTAAAATCCCCAAACTGTAAAAAAAAAAGCCATATATATTTTGGAAAGTACATATTCTGATGAATCAAACAAGGTAAAATACATTGTTCTATACCAAAGCACCAAACAGCAAAGCTATACTAAAAATACACAAGGAACAATAATGCAGGGATAAAAGTGCAATAAACCCACCAAAATTGCACAAACCAATGAAACAACAAAATAAATGACAGTGTAATTAGTGGTCAAAATACCTGATCTAATAGTCACGCTGCCAAAATAAACAGTTAAACAAATATAAATAAGTAAAAAATACATGTCTGTGAGTTTTTCTGTATACATGTTTGTGCACTTCTAAAAGTGATCTGATTGTGTAAATACAGTGTCGGACTGGCCCACCAGGATTCCAGGAAAACTCCCAGTGGGCCCAGGGGTCAGTGTGTGCCCTCTTGCTTCTAACCATTTGGCCATACTGGGTACCCCTAGACCCACTGTCATTTGACACCCTGTCCCATCCCTTTTATTCAATCAAATTTTTATCATCGGGACCAGAGCAATGGGGAGAGGCGCACAGGAAATTTTAAAAACTATTGTATCTCCTGCACCTCCCCAGTGTTTCTGAACCAATGTGGGTGTGGTTGAGCAGCACGCTGACTCCTAAAATCCTGCTGCCCTAGGTCCAGGCCTTGGTGGCCTCTCCACAAATCCGGGCCTGCATTTGGCCTATTTCACAGTCATTCTCTATTTCTTTATGAAAAAAGAGGATTAATAATGGAAGAATAGAGTATTGAAAGTAAATATAAAAGACTAGGAGAATAAAGAGGTTGAGTGAGGCGAGGAGGAATAATAGTTTGGAAAGTGTGCACACAACCTAAGGTTTTACTTCAGAGAGCAGGAGGCAGGATGAGGCATGGCTAGTCGCAAAAGTGCATTGCGTGTCTGCTACTTGGATGTCGGTCCTGCGACGATTGCGTTGCAGGTCTGACGTGGCAGCCCCCCAGCCTCATTGCCCAGGGGGCTGTCATTCCACTCTTTGTGGAGACAGCAGAAGCCGCCGACGCAGAGAGAATAGCTCGGCTGCAGAGGAACGTACCATGTACATTCTTGGCAGCCAGAGCATTTGCCTGTCAGCACGTACATCGTATATATTAAAGACTAGGAGAATAAAGAGATTGAGTGAGTCGAGGAGGAATAATAGTTTGGAAAGTGGGCACACAGCCTAAGGTTTTCCGTCAGAGAGGAGGAGGCATGGGGAGTAGCAAACACAAGTGCATTGTGCATCTGCTACTTGGAAGTCGCCCTACAACAATCACGTTGTAGGTCTGACTTGGCAGCCCCCCAGCCTCATTGTCGAGGGAGGAACGTACCATGTAGGTTCTAGACAGCCAGAGCATTTGCCTGCCAGCACGTACAGCGTATGTGCTTGGCAGACAAAGGGTTAAATATCTTGTGTTGGGTATGTAACTTTAGCCTATGACCTCAGCGCGCAATGGCGCGAAATTCAAATGTTTAAAATGGATCTCAATGTGTAAATTACTTGCCCATTATAGACTCTGGTCTAGTGAGTTCCTGGGTGCTATTTCTGCCTGATTTGTGATATCTGATACCTATTGTGACCCCAGCCTGTTTCTGACTATCCTGACTTCTGTAATCCTGACCCTGCCTGGTAAAACGACTATTCTATATCCGCATCCCTCCTGATTGATCTCCTGGTTTGACCTTGCCTGTCTGACTCCAGTTGTACTCTGCCTGCCCCGACCCGGCCTGATTTGACTACGCTTTCTACCTATGCCTTCTACTGTGACCTTCTGCCCAAAAGACTTTTGCTTTACCGTCGTGCCCAGAACCCTTCGCTTGGCATCTCTCTTAATAAGATCTAGCGGCATCTGATTAGCCGAGGGTTCCTCCCGAGGTGAAAGGAGTCTGTTAAAGGCAGAAGCAAGAGCCGAGAACAGGGTGCTTAGCATTGGTTCTGGATTTAGGATGCCGACCGTGACATTATAACGGGCCGATGGAAGACGAAGGTCATGCTGCCGCTGCTCCTCCCACTACGGAAGCACTCCTCACCACTCTTCTTCAGGGCTTGGAGGAACAAGAGCAGAAACAGGATTACCTGGTGCAAGGCTTGCACAACCTCTCACACAGATTGGACGCTTCTGAACAGATGCCAAAGCCGGTGGTCCGATCTCCTGATGCTGTGCCAGTGGGTAATACTGCTGAGATTGGTAATACATAATACATAAACCCCATAAACCAAAAATTTCTTTCCCCGAAAATTTTAGTGGGGATAAGACCAAATTCTTGGTGACCATCAAATTTGGGCCCTATGATTATCCTCCTCTGACCCTGCCCGTTTTTCCTGTAAAACCTTCTTTAACACTATGGCGATACTTTACAATGACCCGGATCATGCATCAACAGCCGATACTGCGATTCGTAAATTACGCCAGGGAAATGGGATGCAGAGGTGTATTGCACTATTGCACTATGAGGAGTTATCCTTCTATATTTTCGAGGGTTCTTCTTCTTCTTCTCCTCTAATTTTAGGTTTACCTTGGTTACAGGTACATAACCCACATATTGATTGGGTAACTGGGGATATTCTTCAATGGGGTCAAAAATGTAAGGGCTCCTACATAAGTGTTCCTCAGTTGGTGGCAGTCACAACCCTAGAGGGTTTACCCGTGTTGTATGCTGATTTCTCTGATGTGTTCTCTAAAACAACCGCAGAAACATTAGCCCCACATAGGTATTATGACTGCCCAATTGACCTCATTCCTGGGTCTACTCCCCCTAGAGGGAGAACTCATCTTCTTTCATTGCCCGAAGCCCAAGCAATGAAAGATTACATCAGTGAAAATTTTGAAAGAGGTTTTATTAGACCTTCTAGTTCGCCTGCTGGTGCTGGGTTCTTTTTCATGGGAAAGAAGGATGGAGGTCTTCGCCCACGTATTGATTATAGGGGCCTTAATAAAATTACCATCAAAAACCGTTGTCCCCTACCGATGATTTCTGAATTATTTGATCAGGTCAAGAATGCTACCATCTATTCCAAACTTGACCTTAGAGATGCATATAACCTCATTCGTATCAGGGAAGGGAATGAGTGGAAAACGACCTTTAACACCAGGTATGGCCACTATGAATATTTAGTTATGCCATTCGCTATGCCCCCGCAGTATTCCAGGAATTTGTCAACGACATCTTCCGGGATCTGCTGGGGTTATTCGTAGTGGTATATCTTGATGATATTCTATTTTTTTCCTCTAACTTGAGTGACCACCAGAAACACGTCCGGGAGTTTTTGCTCAGGTTAAGGAAGAATAACTTATTTGCGAAGCTTGAGAAATGCACTTTTGAGGTTTCTTCTGTCCAATTTTCGGGGTTCAATATCTCCGTTAAGGGTCTAGAAATGGATCCTGGGAAGGTTAAGGCCATATTGGACTGGACTCAGCCTTTTTCTTTACGTGCAACCCAAAGGTTCTTAGGTTTCGCTAATTATTATTTTCAATTCATTAAAAACTTTTCTTTGGTGGTGTCTCCAATTACGGATCTAACCAAAAAGGGTGCAGATCCAAGTGTGTGGTCTCCCGTGGCTATTCAAGCCATTCTCCATCACCCTGATACTACTCTTCCTTTTATTGTAGAGGTTGATGCCTCAGAGGTTGGGGCAGGGGCGGTCCTTTCTCAAAGGCATCTGATACTCAACAAGGTACATCCATGTGTATTTGTCACGGTCGGCACCCTAAACCAGAACTAATGCCAAGCTCCCTGGTCTCAGCTTGGCTTCACCAGTAGTGTGACCGCCTTTGGCTTCGGGAGGAGCCCTCAGCGTACTGAGATGACACCTGGACTTTTCGAGAGGAGCGAGGCGAGGAGTTCTGGCAAGCAAAGGGGCACGACTGTAGTCAAACAAAGTCTTTGGACAGAAGATCGCAGTACAAGGCGTTAGGCAAAGGAGTAGTCAGAACAGGCCGGGTCGAGGCAGGCAGAGAATAAATGTTATCAGGCAGGCAAGGGTCAAACCAGGAAGTCAATCAGAGGGTTAATCAGAAGCGGTAGTCCGTAATCAGGCAAGTGTCAGAATCCAGAAATCACAGTAGTCCAATAGCCAGGCACGGGTCAAAAACAGGAATCAAACAGAATACAGAATATAGCACAAGCTGAAAAGCACCAGGAACAAATCCTATCACGGGCAATCATAAACTATAGGAATGCCCTTTAAATACTATTTGAATTTGGCGCCTCTCATTACGTCAGCGCGCCTGCGCCTTTAAATCATAGTGCGCATGGGCGCGCACTAGGGAGCCGGCACAGGAGCAGTGCGGCGTGACGGGCTTCCCCGTCGAGGGGGCGGCAGGCGTCCCTGCCGTCCCCCCACACCACCAGGCACAGGTAAGTTCCTTACATTACCCCCCTCTCTAGGGGGGGCCACTGGACCCCCAGGTTTACCAGGAAATTTGGAGTGGAATTGCTTCCTGAGGCGGTCAGCCTTGATGTCATCAACTGAGACCCAAGAGTTCTCCTCAGGACCGAAGCCCTTCCACCTGGTAAGATATTGCAACTTACCCCTCACGAGGCGGGAGTCGAGGAACTCCTGGATCTCATACTCAGGCTGACCTTCAACCAACACTGGGGGAGGAACAGACAGATGATGAGAATTATTGGCAGGCTTCAAAAGAGAGACATGGAAGGAATTAGAAATTTCGAAATTAGGAGGTAACTGAAGACGGACAGAAGATGGATTAATTATTGCAATGATGGGGTATGGACCAATGAACCTAGGACCCAGTTTAGGAGAGGGAACCTTTAACTTGATATTCTTAGTCGATAACCATACCAAATCTCCCACCTTGTATCGGGGTGCTTCCCTACGGGATTTGTCAGCAGCTTTTTTCTGAGCTAGGGAAGCTGCGGATAACGAATTATGGACTTGAGACCAAATTTCGGAAAATTTCAGGACAGAAGAATTGGCAGAGGGTACAGGGGAATTAGAGTAAGAAAAAGAAAACGCTTTGGGGTGCAAACCATAGACAACAAAGAAAGGAGACTCTCCTGAGGAGGAATGGGTAGCATTATTGTATGCAAATTCTGCCCAGGGTAGCAATTCAGACCATGTGGACTGGTTATCGGACACATACTGTAGCATCTGAGATACTGCTCAAGGGACTGGTTCACCCTTTCAGTTTGACAGGGGGTTTGACAGGGGGTGGTAGGCAGAGGAAAAAGACAATTCGGTACCCACCAAGGAACAAAAAGCACGCCAGAATCTTGAAACAAACTAAACCCCCCTGTCAGAAACAATATTTTCAGGAAAACCATGGAATTTAAAAATATGAGTAATGAATAAGTCAGCCAGGGTTTTGGCAGAAGGGAGATGTGGAAGAGGAATAAAATGAGCCATTTTACTGAACCTACCGACCACCACCCAAATCACTGTCTTACCCTGAGAAGGGGGCAATTCCACAATAAAATCCATGGAAATGTGAGACCATGGTTTCTCTGGGATGGGTAAAGGGTTTAATAGACCCTGGGACAGAAGATGAGATGACTTAGACCTTTGGCAGACTGGACAGGAATTGACAAATGTTTTAGTATCCTGTTTGAAGGAAGACCACCAGACATGACGGGACAAAAGAGAAATGGTTTTTGCAATACCTGGGTGACCTGCCACTTTAGAATCATGAACCTCTCTTAACACTTGTTCCCTAAGCTCCTCAGGAACGAACCATTTACCAGATGGGGTATCAGCAGGAGCAGATGACTGTAAAGGGGACAACAAGGAAGAGAGGTCAGACTCCAAGGTTGCAACAATTATTTCCCTGGGAATGATGGGAGTACACTCCCTAGAGTCAGCGGAAAAGGATTCAAAACTCCTAGAGAGTGCATCCGCCTTGGTATTTTTGGAACCAGGCCGAAAAGTTAACAAGAAATTGAATCTAGAAAAGAATAAAGCCCACCGGGCTTGCCTAGGATTTAGGCGTTTAGCTGATTCAATATACAGTAAGTTTTTATGGTCGGTATAGACCGTCACCAAATGTTTAGGACCTTCTAGAAGCTGCCGCCATTCCTCAAAGGCCCATTTGACTGCCAACAATTCCCTGTTACCTATATCATAATTCACCTCTGCGGGTGAAAACTTCCTGGAGAAGAAAGCACAGGGATGTAACTTGTTGGTAGTCGGGTGCCTTTGAGAAAGGACTGCCCCAACTCCTACCTCAGAGGCGTCAACCTCCACAATAAAGGGAAGCGCAGTGTCGGGTTGACGAAGGATTGGGGCAGAACTGAATTCCTTTTTGAGGAATTCAAAAGCTTGTACAGCTTCAGGAGACCAAATGCTGGGGTCCTTTTTTAGTTAACTCAGTGATGGGAGCCACAATAATGGAAAAAATCTTAATAAATTGATGATAGTAATTTGCAAACCCCAGGAACCTTTGGGTAGCACGTAATGATTGGGGTTGGGTCCAATCCAGTACGGCTCTCACCTTGCCTGGATCCATTTCAAGACCCTTGCTGGAAATATTAAACCCTAGAAATTGAACGGAAGTAACCTCAAAGGTACATTTTTCCAGTTTTGCGTTAAGATCATTCTCCCTGAGTCTGTACAAGACTTGTTGAACATGATTTCTATGTTCACCCAAATTAGAGGAGAAAATCAAGATATCGTCAAGATAGACCACTACGAATATCCCCAGCAAGTCCCGAAAGATGTCGTTGACAAATTCTTGGAACACGGCGGGTGCGTTACAGAGACCAAAGGGCATTACAAGATATTCGTAGTGGCCGTCTCTGGTGTTAAATGCAGTTTTCCACTCATCCCCCTCCCTAATGCGTATGAGATTATAGGCGCCCCTAAAATCTAGCTTAGAATAGATCTTGGCACCCTTAACCTGGTCAAACAATTCAGAAATTAACGGGAGGGGATAGCGTTTTTTATGGTGATCTTATTGAGACCCCTATAATCTATACAGGGGCGTAGACCATCATCCTTCTTCCCAACAAAGAAAAAACCCGCCCCCGCAGGGGAACTAGAAGGCCTAATGAACCCTCTCTCAAGGTTGTCCTTAATATACTCTTTCATTGCCTGGGCCTCCGGCAAGGAAAGAGGGTATGTTCTACCCCGAGGGGGAATAGACCCAGGAATTAGATGTATAGGGCAATCATATTGCCTGTGTGGAGGTAGGGTTTCTGCAGCTTTCTTAGAAAACACATCAGCATATTCAGCATATGCTGCAGGTAAACCTTCTAAAGAAGTGGTTGCCACCACCTGAGGAATACATGAACCACCACACTTAAGACCCCATTGCAGAATCTTCCCCGATACCCAGTCAATATGAGGATTATGGGTCTGGAGCCAAGGTAACCCCAAAATAAGAGGAGAAGACGCACCCTCAATGATAAAAAGGACTAACCTCTCACTGTGATGGTTATCAGAGCACATGGAAAGAGACACAGACTTTTTAGTTACCAGGCCTGAACCTAAAGGTTTTTTATCAACTGCCAAAATCCTCATAGGAGGAATCAGGGGGATTAAGGGAATACCAAATTTTGCCGCAAAGGTAGCATCCAGAAAATTCCCCTCCGCCCCTGAATCCACAAAAGCGGACACCCTGACAGAACCCGTAGGCCAGGTGAGTTTAACAGGTATCAAAATCCTAGAGGTAGACTGGGGAGAGGAAACTTCTGCACCCAAATGGAGCTCCCCTTCTCCATTTAGGCTTGGAAGTTTCCCGGCCTCTTAGTACATAAATTCAGGAAATGACCCTATTCCCCACAGTAAATTCAAAGACCAAGGGAACGCCTGCGGGCTTTTTCGGCAGAAGATGCACGATCCGGGTCATCATAAAGTACAGCCATGGTTTTAAAAAATGAATCCAGGGAAAAACGGGCAGGATCTTAGAGGGGCAATCTGAGAGCCCAAACTTGGGGATCACCCTGTAATAGGGTTATTACGAACCTCACTTTTTCCTCGCCAGTAGTGAATGAATGGGGGAAAAAGCTGAGGTATAATTTACATGCCTCTTGGAACACGAAAAATTTTGACCTGTCCCCATTGAATTTATCGGGAAACACAATTTTGGGTTCATGGGTTTTGGATACATTACCCAACAGAGCAGAAGAACCCACAGGAGTGGCCACAGGAGGGGTGACTACTGGAGCTGGAGACTGAACAGAAGCATCCAGTCGACGGGTCAAATTGTGGAAACCTTGCATCAGGTAATCTTGCCTCTGCTCATGTTCTTCCAGGCGCTGTAACAGCGTGGTAAGTAGCGCTTCAGTGGTGGAAGTAGCAGCGGCAGCTCGACCTTCTTCGTCCATCTTGGGCCCGTGATAATGTCACGGTCGGCACCCTAAACCAGAACTAATGCCAAGCTCCCTGGTCTCGGCTCGGCTTCACCAGTAGTGTGACCGCCTTTGGCTTCGGGAGGAGCCCTCAGCGTACTCAGATGCCATCTGGACTTTTCGAGAGGAGCAAGGCGAGGAGTTCTGGCAAGCAAAGGGGCACGACTGTAGTCAAACAAAGTCTTTGGACAGAAGATCGCAGTACAAGGCATAGGAGTAGTCAGAACAGGCCGGGTCGAGGCAGGCAGAGAATAAATGTTATCAGGCAGGCAAGGGTTAAACCAGGAAGTCAATCAGAGGGTTAATCAGAAGCGTTAGTCAGTAATCAGGCAAGGGTCAGAATCCAGAAATCAGAGTAGTCAAATAGCCAGGCAGGGGTCAAAAACAGGAATCAAACAGAATACAGAATATAGCACAAGCTGAAAAGCACCAGGAACAAATCCTATCACGGGCAATCATAAACTATAGGAATGCCCTTTAAATACTATTTTAATTTGGCGCCTCTCGCGCTGACGTCATTATGTCAGCGCGCCTGCGCCTTTAAATCATAGTGCGCATGCGCGTGCGCGCACTAGGGAGCCGGCACAGGAGCAGCGCGGCGTGACGGGCGTCCCCGTCGAGGGGGCGGCAGGCGTCCCTGCCGTCCCCCCACACCACCAGGCACAGGTAAGTTCCTTACAGTATTCTTCTCTAGGAAATTTTCACCTGCCAAAGCCAATTATGACATTGGAAATAGAGAATTGTTGGCTATCAAATGGGCCTTTGAGGAATGGCGACACCTGTTGGAGGGGGCTATTTCTCTCTCACATACAGGCCTGGTTCCAAAAACACTAAGGCAGATGCACTCTCTAGGAGTTTTGAATCTAATCTGTGTGTTCCCATCATTCCGGGTGAATTGATTGTGGCAACTCTGGGATCAGATCTTGCCACACTACTGTCTTCAGTACAATCCTCTGTCCCTGTAGATACTCCTCCTGGGAGGTTATTTGTACCTGAGGATTTAAGGGAACAGGTTCTGTGTGAGGCTCATGATTCTAAAATGGCGGGACATCCTGGTATCTCTAAAACCTTGTCTTTGTTGTCTCGCAATGTGGGATGGCCTTCATTTAAACATACAAAAAAAACTTTTTGTGAAAAAAGTTGATTTGACCAAAGTCTCTAAGTATTTCCCTTTAATTATCCGACCCAACAGTCCTCGTCCTGGAGAAGCGTCTGAAAAGACGGAAGTCCAGATGCGAGTGAGGAGTGGACGCGTAACCATAACAACCATATCTGCTTAAGAGGCGAAGCAGAAATTACAGGTACGGAAGCCTCTGATGAAGTCGGAAAGTGACGAAACGCGTAAGGCAAAGTAAGCAGACGTCACATCCAAGCGTCCGGAAGGGAAACAAGCAGCAAGCTGATTTTGGAGGAAACGCTGGTCGGGACCCCAACAGCATCTGTTAAAAGAGACTTACAGCAGCACGGACTTACATGGAAAAGTGACTATATGCCTGGTTTTTACTACTGAAATGTGAGTGTAACCGATTGGTTTTTAAATATTTAATAAAAGGGATTTTACACTATTTCTGCGCACTTTTAACCTCTTCCAGCATAGAAGAACCATTTTGCAACTTTACATCATTCAACAAACGATGTGCACTTGATAATTTTGAACGTTTGTAAGTACCCATCTATTAGCCACCTGTGGTGATTTTTAAAGGGTAACTGCACCAAATAGAAAAATTTTTTTGGTTGTGGAACTACAACTCCCTACAAAATACTACACTATAAGAGTTTTTTATGTCTCTTTTTTTTTTCATACTTTCTTTCCCTGAGCTTTTAGTTAGCGCTGACCTTTTAAGAAAATTTGGACTTCATTTAAACATGATGTCAAAGACTTTGTTAATTCTTGTCCTGTCTGTCAAAGGTCAAAGTCTTCTAGAAATCTGTCACAGGGATTGCTAAGGCCATTGCCTATTACTGGCAGATCCTGGTCCCATCTGTCTAGATTTTGTGGTTGATCTCCCTCCATCTCAAGGGAAAACAGTGATTTGGGTGGTGGTGGTGGATAGAGTAATTTCATTTCCCTCCCACACCTCCCATCTGCTAAAACGTTGGCTGAGTTATTTATTTCTAATATTTTCAAATTACATGGTTTTCTGGTCAATATTATTTCTGATAGAGGGGTACAGTTTGTTTCTAAATTTTAACAAGCATTCTGCTCTTTGGTTGGGATTGATTTATCATTCTCTACCAGATACCACCCTCAAACCAATGGTCAAATTGAAAGGGTTAATCCATCCCTTGAACAATTCTTAAGGTGTTATGTGTCTGACAACCAATCCTCATGGGCTGAACTTTTACTCTGGGCAGAATTTGCTTACAATAATGCAACATGTGCTTCTACTGGTCAATCTCCATTTTTTATTGTTCATGGTTTACATCCCAAAGCATTTTTTTTTCTGGTTCATTATCCTCTGTACCATCTGTCAATTCTTCTGTCGAACAATTTGCCAAGGTCTGGTCCGGGGTGCATAAGTCTCTTTCTGCAGCTACGGCCGCTCAAAAAAAGGCAGCTGATAGGTCTCGCAGGGAAGCACCCAAATATCATATAGGAGATTCTGTATGGTTATCAACAAAAAATATCAAACTTAAGGTTCTTTCACTCAAGTTGGGACCCAGATTTATTGGTCCATATCTCATCACTGAAATAATTAATCCTTCTTCGGTTCGTCTTAAATAACCTGACAATTTTAAAATATCTAACTCATTTCATGTATCTCTTTTGAAACCAGCCTCACAGGTCCGTCCACAGTCCTTTCCTCCCCAAGTGTTGGTAGAGGGTCAGCCTGAATTTGTAGTCCAAGTACTCCTTGACTCTCGCCTTGTGCGGGGTAAGTTGCAATACCTAGTACAATGGAAGGGTTACGGCCCTGAGGATAATTCTTGGGTTCCTGTTTGTGATTTGAGGGCTGACCGTCTCAGGAAACAATTCCACCTTGAGTTTCTTGAGAAACCTGGGGGTCCGGTGGCCCCTCCCGAGGCGGGGGGGTAATGTAATAACTTACCCCGGTGGTCTAGTGGGAGGTGGTCAGCAGGGATGCCTGCAGCCTCCTCGGAGGGGACACCCACCACGCTGCTGTGCTTAGGACGTGCCCGTCGCGCGTCTCCTCTATTTAAAGGCCCATGCACGCTGGCGTCATGATGTCAGAGCGCAATGGCGCAAAATTCAAATGTTTAAAAGGGATCTCAATGTGTACGTTCCTTGCCCGTTATAGGTTCTATTCTAGTGAGTTCCTGGTTGCTATTTCTGCCTGATCTGTGATATCTGATACCTATTGTGACCCCAGCCTGTTTCTGATTATCCTATATCCTGTATTCTGTAATCCTGACCCTCCTCATTGATCTCCTGGTTTGACCCTTGCCTGTCTGACTCCGCTTGTACTCTGCCTCGACCCGGCCTGATTTGACTACACTTTCTGCCTATGCCTTCTTCTGTGACCTTCTGCACAAAAGACTTTTGCTTTACCGTTGTGCCCCTTTACTCATCCAGAACCCTTCACTTGGCATCTCTCTTAATAAGACCTGGCGGTATCCGATTAGCCGAGGGCTCCTCCTGAGGTGAAAGGCTCGGGAGCCAAGAACAGGGTGCTTAGCATTGGTTCTGGATTTAGGGTGCCGACCCTGACAGCTATGCAGGAATTCCAATACTGCTCAGAACAATGCATCCAAATATTAATTCACAGAGTTGAGACTAGACATCACCATGGCAGTATTGCACATCAGAGAAACCCAGAACTTGAATTAACCTTAAACCAAAAATAAGGAGTTGATGCTAAAGTGCACCTGTGCAGTTGTCTTTAGCAACCAGTAAGATTTCAAGTTTTCCAACTGGTAGTAGACTGATCCATCTAACCACTTTTGTGCTAATTAGAATTTTTACAATATGAAGCACAGTAGTCTGCTTCCTCTGTTTAAGGGGCTCATGGGGTAAGTGGGGTGTCACGTGTGACCTTCTGCTATGTGATATTGCTGTTTGACCCATGATTTCAGCCTGAAAAAATATTTGGGAGGGAACCTAGGTGACACCACTGAATTAATATACAGGATTGCTATTTTTTCCAGAAAAGTTACCAGCCTCAATAATAATCGCAAACCCTATTCCCTGTTCCCTGAGTGCCCTGTTCAGCTATCATTCCAGTAGTTGAGTTTCTCAAGCTTTTATGAACTTTATATTTCAAATCAACCCAGAATGCTTCTTCATGCTGTCACGATCGCCGCCCGGAGCAGGACCAGCAGCTACCACTTCCGACGCCGCTCCCAAGATGGCGGCGCCCATGGCCGCCACGTGGGTAGCGGCGCCGGCGCAAAGACGCCTGCGCGCAAGTGCGCAGGCGCGAAGACGTCACAACGGCGCGACGGACGCAGGTGCAGCGCGTCGGTCGTAGACGTGCTGACGTCGACGCAAGGGCGCCAAAAAACCCCTTTTAAAGGACTCCTGAGGCGCCAAGATGGCGCCCGAAAATAGGATCTCGTTCCTGAGTAGATTCCTGGGTTTCCTGCTTCTATTCCTGTTATCCCTGAAGATATTCCTGGTTGATCTCTTGTTATTGACCCCCTGCCTGGACTTTGGACTCTGTTTGTATTCTGCCTGCCTTGTGACCTGTTGCCTGGACTCCATTACCCCTTCTGCCGAATCCCTGGATACCGCAATCCTGATCCCTCCTGAGGGGCTTCCTCCTAGATCCGGACAACTCCCCCAGAGGGAACTCCCGGTTCCCTGACATTATTTTCGGGCCATGGATCCCACTGAGGAAGCTCAGCCAGATTTCGGCAGGGCCTTTCGGGGCCTGCATTCCCGCATGGAGGCGTATGAAGCCCGGCAGAATTACGTGGGACACACGCTGGAGGCGATCCTGGAAAAGCTCTCCTTGTTGACACCAGCGACCCCCCTGCCGGCACCTCCTCCGCAAGCGGCTGCTGCCATGGCTACCCAGTCCTCCACTTCTGGTCCACATATTCCTGCTCCGCCTCTCTACGATGGCGATCCTCAAGCCTGTCGAGGATTCGTGAATCAGTGCCAGATTCGCTTTGCCCTACACCCCACTGAATTTGACTCTGAACGTGCCAAGGTGGGGTTCGTGATTACTCGTCTGGCAGGGAAAGCTCTCGAGTGGGCATCTCCACACTGGGAGAAGCAGTCCCCACTGATGAATGACGCAGAAGCATTTCTCAAAGAGTTCCGGATCGTCTTCGATGCTCCCGGCCGGGTGACATCCGCTGCTTCCCGTCTGTTCCAAATCCGCCAAGGGAGTCGCAGTGTAGCGGAGTATGCTATCGAATTCCGTACACTTGCTGCTGAGACTCGTTGGAACAACGACGCATACCATACTGCATTTTATAATGGGCTCCTCCGCATCAAAGATGACCTGGTCTCCCGTGAATTACCCACGCAAGTTGAGGACCTCATCGCCTTGGCTGTCAAGGTGGACACTCTTCTGAGAGAGCATCAAACCCTGAGAGATCGTGTCAGGAGGTTTCAACCCATGTTGGCACCCCGCTTCCAGAGGCCTCTCCTGCAGGCTCCTGTTACCCCGCCTGCCCAAGCATCCATTTCTCTCCAGGAAGAACCCATGCAAGTGGGAAGAACTCGCCTCACTGAACAAGAGAGACTCCGCAGACGGATGTCAGGCCTGTGTCTGTATTGTGGCGGACATTCCCACTTCGCCAATGCCTGTCCTGCAAAGGCTAAGAGTTTTGTACCCCGAGGTATGTCTATGGTAACTCATGTAGGGGGCACTACTCAAAAGTCTCAGGAGAAGACCCAAGAAAACTCACACAGGTTTCTCCTTCCCTTCCAGATTCGTCTGACTGATAAGACCATCTTCGGGAATGCTTTCATCGATTCCGGAGCCGGGGGTAACTTCATGGACGCTCTCTTTGCTAAGTACATGGGAATTCCCTTATTTCCTTTGCCTTCTCCCATGCGGATCGTCGCCATAGATGATAAACCCCTGGAGTCTGTACTCACGATGACCACTGGCGAACTACCTGTGCAGGTTGGGACCCTGCATAAAGAGAGACTTTCGTTTCTTATTATCTCTTGTCCCGCTGTTCCAGTTGTTTTGGGTCTCCCCTGGCTGCGCCTGCACAATCCCACCATAGACTGGTCCACAGGGCAGGTTTCTCGTTGGAGCCCATTCTGCCAACAGCATTGCCTTCCTGCTAAACCCCTCAAGAAGGTAATTATCTCCTCAACCGAGTTAAAGTCTCTTCCCTCCTGTTATAAAGAATTCTCCGATGTGTTCTGTAAGAAGTCTGCGGAATTCCTTCCTCCACATCGCTCCTACGACTGTCTTGTCGAACTCCTGCCAGGAGCCATGCCCCCCAGAGGCCGCACTTACCCTCTCTCTCCTGCAGAGACTACCGCAATGAAGGAATACATCCAAGAAAATCTCCAGCGGGGGTTTATCCGCCCTTCTACCTCTCCTGCAGGGGCTGGGTTCTTCTTCGTGGAGAAGAAGGACGGAGGCCTTCGGCCATGTATAGACTACCGGAGCCTGAATAAAATCACTGTAAAAAACAGGTACCCACTGCCCTTGATCGCAGAGCTCTTCGACCAGCTGAAGGGGGCGAAAATATTCTCTAAGTTGGATCTCCGGGGGGCGTACAACCTCATTCGCATCCGTGAGGGTGACGAATGGAAGACGGCTTTCAACACTCGTGACGGGCACTATGAATATCTCGTTATGCCCTTCGGCATTTGCAATGCCCCTGCCGTCTTCCAGGAGTTTGTTAACGATGTGTTCCGGGATCTCCTAGGAAGGTTCGTAGTCGTGTACCTGGACGACATCCTGATCTTTTCTAAAGACCTAGAAAGCCATCGCTCCCAGGTGAAGGAGGTACTCTCTCGTCTGAGGAAGAACTCTCTCTTCGCCAAGTTGGAGAAGTGCGTCTTCGAGGTGTCCAAGATCCCCTTCCTAGGATACATTATCTCTCCTGAGGGATTTGAGATGGACCCTGTGAAAGTGTCTGCCATCCAGGAGTGGCCTCTCCCGCTGAGTACCAAGGCAATCCAGAGATTTATCGGATTTGCTAACTACTATCGGCAGTTCATCCGGGGGTTCTCTTCCCGCATTACACCTATCCTGGCCCTCATCCGGAAAGGGGGTAAACCCAGCTTGTGGCCTCCATCTGCCATTGAAGCTTTTCAGTCCTTGAAAGAGGCCTTCACGTCCGCTTCTGTCCTCCGACACCCCAATCCTGAACTACCCTTCTGCATCGAAGTTGATGCTTCTGAAGTCGGAGCCGGAGCCATCCTGTCTCAGAGACACCCCGCTGATGGGAAGTTGCACCCCTGTGCTTATTTTTCCAAGAAGTTCTCGTCCGCAGAGCAGAACTACGATGTTGGGAACCGAGAACTCTTGGCTGTTAAACTTGCCCTTGAAGAGTGGCGTCACCTCCTGGAGGGTTCTCTGATTCCTGTTCAGATTTACACCGATCATAAGAATCTCGAGTTCATCCAGTCCCTCAAGAGGCTAAACCCCAGACAAGCAAGGTGGGCTCTCTTCTTCTCTCGATTTAATTTTATCTTGACTTATCGCCCGGGCTCCAAGAATCAGAAGGCCGATGCCTTGTCTCGTAGCTTCACTCCGGTGGACCGCTCTCCTGAGAGACAAGAGCCAATCATCCCTCCAGTCAAGATTATTGCCTCCCTGTATCCACAGTTTGCCGACCAAATCCTGGCTGGTCAGTCTTCTGCTCCTTCAGATACTCCCATTGGAATGGCATTTGTTCCTCCCGAACTGCGTCGGCCTATCCTGCAACAGACCCATTGTTCCAGGCAAGCCGGACACCCTGGCCCAGCTAAGACTCTTGAACTCTTACGACGCCTGGTCTGGTGGCCTGATATCCGCAAAGATGTGAAGGACTTTGTTGCTGCTTGTAATATTTGTGCCACATCTAAGTCAAGCCACTCCCGCCCCAGTGGGTTACTACAGCCCTTGCCGGTTCCTTCCCGTCCCTGGACCCACCTGTGCATGGACTTCATTGTCGAACTTCCTCCCTCCTGTGGGAACACCGTGATCTGGGTTGTCATTGATCGTTTCTCCAAAATGGCCCATTTCATCCCTCTGAAGAAGTTGCCCTCTGCGCTGGAGTTGTCCCAGCTATTTATCCAGTACATCTTCCGCCTGCATGGTTTCCCGGTGGAGATTGTCTCCGATAGAGGCACCCAGTTTACCGCCAAGTTCTGGCGTTCCCTATGCAAAGACCTGGGAATTGTTCTTCAGTTTTCATCTGCATACCACCCGCAGACGAATGGGGCAGCTGAACGTGTCAACCAAGCCCTGGAACAGTTCCTGAGGAACCACGTATCCCTCTGCCAGGATGACTGGTCTGATCTCCTCCCATGGGCGGAATTCGCTCATAATAATGCTTGTCATTCCTCTACAGGAAGGTCTCCGTTCATGTCGGTGTATGGTCAGCATCCTCAAGCTTTTCCCCAAGACTTTGTGCTATCTGACGTCCCGGCTGCTGACGATTCCACAGCCCATATGTCTGCTATTTGGGCTGCTACCAAGTTGAACCTAGAGAAGAGCGCTCTTGTTCATAAGACTTTTGCGGATCGTCGTCGAAGATCCTCTCCTCCCTACAAGGTGGGTGATAATGTCTGGCTCTCTTCCAGGAATATCCGGTTGAAGATACCATCTCCCAAGTTGGGTCCAAAATTCGTGGGTCCATTTCCCATCTTGGAGATAATCAACCCTGTGGCTGTCAGACTCCAGCTTCCACCAGAGATGAGAATCCCCAACGTGTTCCACATGTCTCTGGTGAAACCCGCCATCACCAACCGGTTCTCTGGCGGTCAGTCTCCTCCTCCTGCCATTTCTGTGGAGGGTCAACTCGAGTACGAGGTGGAGAAAATCCTAGACTCCAGAATCTCCAGAGGGTCCCTTCAGTACCTCATTCAGTGGAGGGGCTTTGGCCCTGAAGAATGCTCCTGGGAAGGACACCGTGATGTTCACGCTCCTCGTCTGGTGAGGGATTTTCACGCCAAGTTTCCCCAGAAGCCTTGTCCCGGTGGTCCTGAGGCCCCCCGTGAGGGGGGGGTACTGTCACGATCGCCGCCCGGAGCAGGACCAGGAGCTCCGGGCGGCGCAGCTACCACTTCCGACGCCGCTCCCAAGATGGCGGCGCCATGGCCGCCACGTGGGTAGCGGCGCCGGCGCGAAGACGTCACAATGGTGTGACGGACGCAGGCGCAGCGCGTCGGTCGCAGACGTGCTGACGCCGACGCAAGGGCGCCAAAAAACCCCTTTAAAAGGACGCCTGAGGCGCCAAGATGGCGCCCGAAAATAGGATCTCGTTCCTGAGTAGATTCCTGGGTTTCCTGCTTCTATTCCTGTTATCCCTGAAGATATTCCTGGTTGATCTCTTGTTATTGACCCCCTGCCTGGACTTTGGACTCTGTTTGTATTCTGCCTGCCTTGTGACCTGTTGCCTGGACTCCATTACCCCTTCTGCCGAATCCCTGGATACCGCGATCCTGATCCCTCCTGAGGGGCTTCCTCCTAGATCCGGACAACTCCCCCAGAGGGAACTCCCGGTTCCCTGACACATGCATTGGTTATGCATTGGTTATATGATGTGATGGCAGTTTGTAGCACATAATATCTGGGTTGTTATTTTTATTAATAATGTGTTTGGGGCTATTTATTTTCAAGTATCACAGACAGTGTCGGACTGAGATGCCAGGGGCCCATCAGAAAACCTTTGACCATGGGCCCATTTTCCAAATTATTATTCCCGCTTTCTTCACTCAACCACTTTATTCTCCTAGTCTTTTATCTCTACAATACTATAGTCTATTCTTTCATTTTTAAGCCGCTTAAAGAAATAGTAAATGGCCATGAAATATACCAAGTGTTAAGAGCAAGTGGGCCCACTGACAAATGGGCCCACCGTGAGTTTTCCTGGTATCCCAGTGGACCAGTCCGACACTGATCACAGAGGATTAAGGGTTTTAAAGGGGTTGTTCAACTTTAAAATTCTATTTGCAGATGATTTTTAATAGCCTGAAGATTTGTTTTCACCTTCTTATGTCTTTATAAAGTAGCTTGGAGGTTACTGACTCTGTAAAGTGGTCTAAATTATACATTAGTTAATACATTTTGTATCTTTGGACCTGCTGAGCAGAATCCCTAAGTTTTATTAAAGGCAGCTGTTATAATTGATACAAGGATGGAGGATTTTAGCAAAAGGATTTTGTAAACTGCAGGGAAATTATGATTGTTAATAGACACCACCAGAAAGGAATATGAATGGAACACTTGAAATTGGGGACTCAGAGATTGAGTCAGAAGAGCCAACACTTCCTTTGTATGGTGTTTCCCCATTTAGTATATACAGTATTTCAAATTTTTTAATAAACAAAGGGGTTATTTACAATTACAGTATTGATGTGTCCAAATACTCATTACTTTTATATAACAATCAGTGACTCTTAAAACTTATTAAAAAATGACAAATACTATTCACAATTACCAGATAATATGAAAAATCTGGGATCCTTTTAGAAAATCCATACAGAAGAGCTGGACTAACTGCATTTCAATACAATCTACAATTTAAATAGGAAGCTCATGTCAAAACTGTCTACCCAGTTTTCTAAATTTGAAAATCTGAAAAGGGTTCTACAGTGAATGATGCAGCGATTAGCCAATCACAGATTCCCATGTCATAGACATGCCTAGTGATGTCAAAATTTCTCCCACTCAATGTCATTCACCCCCTGCCTTGTTCAGAAAGGTGTTAAACCTAGGATTAGCAAATGTTTTTGCCACTTATAATTTCACCAGCATCAAATGTTCTGTGTTCTAGGATATGGTCTGTTATGCTGGAAATAGAAATGCACACAAAGGCACTAAGTTTGCCCAGGAGCAGTAACCAATAGCAACCAATCAGCAGGTAGCATTTACTGGTCACTTGTTTAAAAGCAAACATTTTATTGTTTGCTTTGAGTTACTGCTCCTGGGCAAACTTAGTTCCTTTTATTACATATGGGGGAAATGCCTTAACTGCAAGGTTATGGAGGTTATATTTTTTGTACTTGTCTGTTGTTGAAAGGGGAAGTATAACTTGCATTTACATATTTAAAACAAATTGAATGAGATTAGCTGTCACAAAAAATATTTATAATGCATGTATTTGAGCAATGTTCCTGTTTTGTGAGGTTAACCACCAGTTCATAATTTTCCCCATTTACATTGTGAGCCTTGTTGCAATAAAATTAATTAAAAAATGATTTCTTTCAACATTTGCAACTCTGCAATTAAGGCAAAAAGCTTATTTCTGCTCCAATACTGGAACTAAAATCACAAAAATGCAAATACTATTAGCTGTGTTGTAAAATACAAGCATTTCTACATGCCATATTAGTACATACATAAATATACAAATTATTATACAGTATGTGTATTTTTTTTATATGCATCTTGTGTTAAGCTGCCCACACACACAAGCTGATCCAGTCCAGATCGAGTTTGTAGCTTATTGGGCAAAAATCAGGTGTTAAAATCTCATGGGGAGAGGAACTGCAAGTTGGCAAGTTTCCATAGACATGACTAGTCTCCATAGGTCTGTTATGATTTGATCATTGGCCCAGGGCCAAATAATTCGATCATGCCACTTTGGCCAACCATTTGATGACTTCACCAAAGGAGCAGATCTTACCCTGTGTGTATATAACAACACATCTGCATCACAAAATCACCCTTTACAACCGCTCTTCTCCTTTAAATGTACATGCTTGTGCGTCTTCGTGAGCATGCAGCAGGGAGGGATGCTTTTTGGTGGGGGGCTCGGAGCAGTTTAGTTTCACCACTGAATAATAGCATATACATACCATAGTGTCAGGGGCACTGCAGCCATGAGGTCAGTTGAGTCAGTTTCCTCTCAGGTGTTAGCACTTAGTAAGTAACTAGGGACAGCAAGTCTCTCCTTGTAACTTTTGAAGGAATGAAACATCAATGTTTCAGAAAAACCTCTCTTTCTCTAGGGCAGAGATCCCCAACTAGTAGCTCGTGAGCAACATGTTGCTCTCCAATCTCTTGGGTGTTGCTCCCACTGGCCTCAAAGCAGGAGCTTATTTTTGAATTCCAGGCTTGGAGGCAAGTTTTAGTTGCATAAAAAAACAGATGTACTGCCAAACAGAGCCTTAGGGGCAGATTTATCAAGGGTCGAATTTCGAATTGTAAAAAAATTCGAAATTTGACTAGGGAATAAAATCGAATGAAATTGAATAGCCAATTCGATCGAATTAACGTTCTATCGAATATTCGAATTGGCGAATATTTGATAGTCGAATAGGCGCTCGATTGAACGTTCGATCGAAGGATTTTATTTTCGATCGAACGTTCGATCGAAGGATTTTCATTCGATCACAAACTTGGAAAAAAAAGCCTATGGGACTCTCCCATAGGCTTTTATAGCAATTCGGTAGGTTTTATCTACCGAACTAGGGGGGGGGTCGAATATTTTTTTTAGAGACATTTCTTCGACTATCGAATAGTCGAACAATTCGACTATTCGATTTTGTTCGAATCGTTCGATCGTTCGAATTCGACTGTCGAATAAGCCAATTCGATGGTCGAAGTAGCCCAAAAATCATTCGAAATTCAAATTTTTTTTAATTTGAATTATTCACTCGAATTTAGTACATCTGCCCCTATATGTAGGTTGACAATCCACAGACCTTATTTGGCACCCCAAGAACATTTTTCATGCTAGTGTTGCTTCCCAACTCCTTTTACTTCTGAATAATGCTCATGGGTTCAAAAGGTTGGGGATCCCTGCTCTAGGGCATTCATTAGTTTTACAATTTAAGGTCACACACACTATGGACAGTTTTATTAAGGCGGCCATACACAGGCAGATCTAGTCAGAGCTTTGTGAACATCTTATCATTTAACAATTGTTTGAACAAATGATTCACTCCTCCATGGTAAATGATATAAGAGGAAACTTTGATAATATTTTTGTCATGTAGGCTAAAAGATCTCACATTGATTAAACATTGGCTGTCTGTCCCTTTGTTTACTTTTGCAAAAAGGCATGAACAGTTAACGATCGTTTAACAATGATTATCTGACAGTACCACAAAATAAAAATGTATAAACCTGTTGACTGTTGGGATGATTTTGTCAGAACCATATGTTTGTTTGTACCAATCAAGATGATTTTATTGGATTGTGCTAAAATCGTCCGTTTCACACAATGAAATCTGCCTGCCTGCACCTTTAGAAGCCAATTAACCTGGCTGTATGTTTCTGGAATGTAAAAAACGTATATTTTAACAATCAGGTAAACAAACAACAAGGGAACCCACTTAGACATGACATAAACAAATGAACTGCTGTATGATAGTGCCAGGCTGGGATCAAACTTCGAATAATTGCCCAAAATATATAGTATACAAACTATAAAACAACTTTTTAATCCAGTATTTTCTACCAAGGGTTGATTTCCTGAGGATGATTTTTTTTTAGAAAATACACTGGGAATCTCTCTGTCTAGGAAATCAGGCTATAAAGATGTTATCTAATGGTTTTAAAAAGTTCTTATTCCTTTAAATAGTCCTTTTATCTGCAAGCATTCCAATCGCTGACACAGCCATGCAAACATTAATCTACCCCAGGACCAGAAAGAAAGAAAAATTAAAAGAAAATGTTCATTTGTAGTGTAGAAGAGATACAAATTTAAAGCAAAACCCTAATTGAATGGTTTGTTCTGACACTGTTTGTACAATGCATTGCATTGAGAGCACCCACTACATGGTTAAGGTACTTTTGTGAGGTATGCATTCAGATTACACCTTACCCCTTTAAAATGGTGGATAGTCAAAGCACATCCTGCATTAATTAGCAGTTTTATTTAAATGCCCCAAAAAAATGGATATAACTTACGCAGGCCATTTTGACATGGGGCAATCTTGGCCCCATTGCTGCCTGATGTGGCTTGTTGCTGCCGCCACCCCTCCCCCCGCATGCTCACATTTTTGGTGCTGGAGGGCGGTTGGGGGTCCTCAACGATAGTGGAAATTTGGATCTTAAAGTTACCAGGTACAGCATTTTTGCTATAGGAACAACCAGGAGGAAAGGAAAAACATGAACATATGCAGACATTTAGTTTGTGGAATGGGGTTACTGTGTTGTTGTAATGGGGGCTCCAATCATCAAAGGGGGCTTAGGTGGAAAATCTTTTAAAATCTATTTATCTATAAAGCAGAAAAAAATGTTAAGAATACATAAAAAAAAATTGACATATACTGTTTGTATCCAATCCCAACATATAATTGTAAAGCTACCATTTGTAAAATCATTATGTAGGGCTGCAGATGGTACATAGCATACAGTCGGGCACTTAGTTGGAAACTGAACAAAATCTGGAGAATAGGGCCAAAGAATATGTTAGCAAATGGAGTTTACAAACTGCAGGGAAATTATGATTGTTTATGGGTATAAGCAACACAAGAAAGGAAAATTAATGGAATGCTTGTAATTGGGGACTCAGAGACTGAGCCAGAAGAACCAACACTTCCTTTTTCTGGGGTTTCCCCATTTACTATATACAGTATTTCATTTTGTTATAAACAAAGGAGTTATTTACAAATATTAATGTCTCCAAATACCCATTAAGTTTTCATATAACAATCAATTGTTCTTTTAAAACTCATTAAAAAAATGACAAATACTATTCAAAATTACAAGATCATATTAAAAATCTGGCATCCTTTTAGAAAATCCATACAGATGAGCGGTACTAACTGCATTTCAGTGCAATCTACAATTTAAATGGGAAGCTCTGTCTGACACAGTTAAAATACACTCTCTACATATGTACTTTACGTTATATGTTATTGTTTATATGTTATGCACATACTTTATATGTTCAGTCACTTGTACAATCACAGAATATCAGAAAACTTCTGCAACTGATATTTATACAGCTTTTCAGCCCTTTTGTGGTCAACATGTAGATTTTACAATATTAGCAAGGAAGTTACAGAAGGAAATTCAAAATCTATATTTTCATCTCAGTTTAAATCAATGAGAAATACAAGTGTAATTCAGCTCCTGTCTCAACTTCTGACAGAAAGATTGTTAAAAACTAGGAATGAGCTAGGGTTGTCACCTAGATGAGCTAGGGTTGTAACCTCACCAGTTTGACCTGGACATCTAGGTTTTGTAAGGGCTTTCCATGTCAAAACTGTCTGCCCAGTTTTCCAAAAAATCTGAACAGGGTTCTACAGTGAATGATGTAGTGAATGGCACAGTGATCAGCCAATCACAGATTCCTGTGTCATAGCCACCTCTAGTGATTTCAAAAGTTCTCCCACTAAATGTCACCCACGCCCTTCCTTGGTCCAAAAAGTTTATAATTTCATAGCAAAGTAGTGATTTCACCAGCATCAACTTTTCTGTGAATGTGTTCTAGAATATGGTCTGTTACACTGGAAATAGAAATGGACACAAAATGCCTTTACTGCAAGCTTATGGAGGTGTTTTGTATTTTCTTTTGTTGAAAGGGGAAGTATATTTGCATTTACATATTTCAAAAAAATAATGAGTTTAGCAAAAATATTTATAATGCATGTCTTTAGAGCAATGTTCCTGTCTGTACTTATTTCTGTTTTATGCGGTTAACCACCACTTCATAACTTTTCCCCATTTGCATATAAAATTAATAAAAAAAACATTTCTTTAAAAGTCTTTAAAAGGCAAAAAGCTTATTTCTGTAAGAGTAAATATTGTAGCAATCCCTGGTTGAGATGATCCTTCATGTAAAATTAGTGCAACTGAGTGGTCTAAAGGTGCAGGGTTGTGTGAAGATTGAGTGCATCAATTGAAAGATGCCAGTCAAATTAATGTGCTAACATGTTTGGCGAAAGTACCCTTTGTGTGCTTTAGGAAGATGGGTGTGGATTTTGTTATCTGCATACCGTAAACAGCATAGTGATTGCTCAGAGCTAAAAGAGTGTAATTCTCAGTTAGAGAAACATATAATTGATTTGCAGAGTCAGGTTATAGTTTTGCAGTGCCAAAATAGATTGTTGATGGATAAAGATGACACATATCAGCAAGTTGCCAAGATGGCTGCTGTACGATGTGCAAAATATAAGTACAAGTAATGGAAGTGGAAAATTAATATGAAAAAGGTGTTATGGGCCAAATGTTGCATTACACCCGGGAACCACTGACAAAATAATTAACCTTAGCAAAGTGGGGGGATTACTTAAACTATTTTATTATAAGGATTTAAAATTTTCTCTTCCCTACTAGTGACTCTTCATTATTAAGTGGTCTGGTTGCACTTGCTCATACTAGTTACAATTAAATACCTCCCTTCACCCAACCTTTGCCAAAGGTAGTGTTGGGGTAACCGGCTACTGACACCCAGGGGTCCCTAAGACAGCGCGTCCGTAGATTCCTCGGATCCGGGAGCTTGTACAGAGAGACACTAGCAAGCAGTGAGACTCATAACAAGTTCAGTTTATTGGTAGTGTTACAACAGCCTATATTGATTACAAGGACAAAGAACACTTTGATGTATAAGAAGCATATGATCTATAGCATAGAAGCAAGACACATCTTGTCACAGGATACATTGCTTATCAATAAGTAATAACAGTTGCAGAGAAAAAACATGTAATGCTCAGAACAGCACATATATTGATTGTGTAGTATTGTGTAACATTATGTAACTTGTTGGTAATCCTTCAATCCCCTCTTTGATCATATCATGAAAATCATAATACACAAATACAAAACAAAACTAATATACAGTTAAGAAGGTTTATAGAAGTGGGTATGAAGACGAGCTAATTGGGACTGTTCTGCAGTATCAATAAGAGACTTAACACGGGTACAAAAAGAACAGAGAAGATATAAATTAAAAATAACAAGAAGAACCAAAACAACAGTGAGAGACTATCCAGTGAAAATGTCATACCAACAGTGTTGCAAATCATCCTGTAATTGGGAACCTAGAGAAAGTAATTTATGTTTGGTAGCAACTGCTGACATACAATGTGGTTTCTGCTAATAGAGAAAAAGACTTAGCTTAAAGTGGTATACAACCATGTATTAGATACGACATATGTGATTATAATAAAGGCCACCTTAACATTCCCCCTTTTGGTCACACCCATGACCAAAATTAATCTAAACTATAAACTCACCTAAATGCAAATAACCGTGAAACTACTGTGCTCTGAAGAAGGGCTAGGCCTGTCTTCAAAACCAAGAACTCATTCTTGACCAGCAGAATTAACACAACTACATGCTGGAGAATTCCTAATCCATCCCAATCTTGTTATCTGCCTAACTACACAAACTACTTCAGTTTAAAAGAATTAACATGAAGTATTACATATCTAATTTTACCAACACCCAAAAGATTCCATGCCATGTATTTTCCATGTCTCTTTATCCATGTTCCAGTGCTGTTTAGAAAAGACAGTTTGAACTGGTTTATAGTAAAGGCATTTGCAAAGGTATAGTTCTTAGAAGTGATGAACTTAGTATACTTGCATCTCCATGATATAGGTGTCAGCAAACTTTTTCTTTAAAGTGCTTTGGAAAGAGACATGGAAAAGACGTCCGGAATTAAAGGGAACTGTGAAATAGGAATGGTTCCCCTCTATCACAGATTTCGAATTATCAATAAAGAGTGTTCATTTGAAATCATCATAAACATGTAGCAAGAAAAACGATTGCCAAATCTTCCACATGCTCAGTTGTTTATCTATAGAAGTAAACAAATTATAATTTTAGAAACTACTTTTATAAATAATTTCAGAGTCAGGATCTTGAATCCTGACACTGTAGATATGTTTAGCATTAAGTTTTGTACTTTGAGAAATTATAAACACAGTAAGTTTATAAAGGGCATAAAATGATAGCAATATAATGAAAACCACGAACATGAAAACACTAGCTTGCTTAAGTAAAACTAAATATATTACCAAATTGTAAACCTTTAAAAGGATTCCACCCCTTATGCCTACTTGCCCTTGCTTCATATTGTAACTCTAATCTTATTTACAATTCTACAAAAAATATTAAACTTTACTATGGTAAACAATCTCTTAAGAAGATTGTGGCCTGAAAAAAAAAATGTGCTGTTACATTATCCTAATCTACAATTGCTATGGCAGGAGCTGAAGTAGCAATAATACAGGTACCATAGCTATTCTCTGATAACCAAACATACGCCCATGTACCACATTCAAAGTAGTAGGTAGATTTCTATGTAATTAATCCATAAATAGCTAATTCTATTTTAGAATAGGTTCCAACACTCCAATACTTTTCTTAAAGTTAGTATAGTTATTAGCTTCATCTTTGGTTGCCTGTAAAACACACTTAGACCAATCATTATTTTCCATGTGTCATTTAAAGGACCAGTAACATCAAAAATTCTTATTTAAAAAATCCATTCTATATGCTTAAAACAATGGCCATGCCCCAATATATTTATATAACAGACCTAGCGTTTTTTTTAAAAAAAATTCAAAATACCTTTTCTCCCTTACATTGGAAAATGGTGAAAGGGCGACCAGTGCGCGCTCCCGATGCTCCACACAGAACCGGAAGTAAGAACACAGAGCAGACCTGGAGGTAAGTATGGTCTCGCGAGGCAGAGCATCAGGCAGAGGTGAGTGAACTGCTGTGGAGAGAAAGGTTGAGAGGAGAGAGGCTAAGGGGACAGGAACACTGCGGGGAGAAAAAGGCAGAGTTGACAGAAGAACTGCCGGCAGAGAGGCTAAGGGGAGGGAAAGTCTGTGGGACAGAAACGCTGCGGGGAGAAAAGGCAGAGGTGACAGAAGGGCTGCCGGCAAAGAAGCTGAATGGAGGGTAAGGCTGAGGGGAGGGAAACGCTGCGTGGGAGAGAAAAGCCGATGTGACAGAAGAGCTGCCGGCAGAGAAGCTGAAGAGAGGGAAAAGCTAAGGGGAGGGAAAGCATGCAGGACAGAAACGCTGCAGGGAGAAAAAGGCAGAGGTGACAGAAGAGCTGCCGGCAGAGAGGCTAAGGGGAGGGAAAGCCTGCGGGACAGAAACGCTGCGGGGAGAAAAAGGCAGAGGTGACAGAAGAGCTGCCGGCAGAGAAGCTGAAGAGAGGGAAAGGCTAAGGGGAGGGAAAGTCTGCGGGACAGAAACGCTGCGAGGAGAAAAAGGCAGGAGGTGACAGAAGAGCTGCCGGCAGAGAGGCTAAGGGGAGGGAAAGCCTGCGGGACAGAAATGCTGCGGGGAGAAAAAGGCAGAGGTGACAGAAGAGCTGCTGGCAGAGAAGCTGAACAGAGGGTAAGGCTGAGGGGAGGGAAATGCTGCGGGCAGAGAGGGAACCAATGAGGGCTGTGTGGAGTACAACACTGCGGGTGCTAAAGGCTGTTTGTGAAGGGGAAACTTCCAGGAAGTGACATTATGAACCCGGAAGTCGGGTCCTGGAAGAGAGACGCAGCAGCGCGCATGTAGGGGGAGAAGAAGAACAAGCAAGAAGATGGCAGAGACCCCTTGGACGCCGTGGGACAGTGCCGGTTTCAGTTTTTTCCTATGTCTTATCAAACAGCAGGAAAGATCAGCATATTGGAGGTAAGTAATGTATATGCATTCATTTTTTTAAGAATTAAAAATGGTCTTACTGGTCCTTTAAACTTTTTTAATGCTTTAATAGTGCTATTTTCCAAGCCGTATATTTTATATAACATCATTTAGGCTTTCAACCTTCCCAAAACTCTGAGGGTTATTTTTTTATTTAAGACATTATTACCCCTGTCACATTCAATGTAGGTTGGTAAAGAATATCTACAGATTACTTAATTTAATGTTTCAAAGCAGTTGCTTTTGTTGTAGCCTTAGAAACTTGGCCATGCCTCAGGCCATCCTGAGGACATGTCAATACATACTAGTACATATTCATATGTACCTACTTTAGGCAGTTGGCTGTAGTCTATTTGTAATCGCTGGAAGGTTATTCTGGTTTAGCAAACTGCTGTCTCAGAGATTTGACTACCTGACCAGGATTATGACGTAAACAGGTAACACAAGAAAAAACATATTTTGCAACAAATGCTGGAAACCCAGGTGCTATTCAACTTTTCTGAACTGAGGCAGCCATTGCATTCTTACCTGAGTGCGCAAGTCCATGAGTTAGGTGTGCCATCATAGCATACACTGCTTTTGATAGACAGAATAATAAGCCATTTCTCCATAGACCCATGTCATACTTGGAGGTTCCCAGCTTCGGCCACTTAACTTTTTCCATCTTAGGGGCCTAGTCCTGTATTGTAGCCAGGATATCCATGTCGAGGATGCAACTTACTGTCATTATAGGCAAGAGGGCAGCTGACTTGGCTCTCTCGTCAGCTTTTGCATTTCCTTGTAGCTTCTGGAGTTTGAGGCTTTGTATGCGCTTGTACTTTAAAAAATGGCTACCTCAGTTGGAAGCTGTAATGCTAACAATAGCTGTTTTACTAAATTTGTATATGTATTCTTATTTGGTTTACCTGATGTCATAAAATTTCTGGCCCTCCAAATCAGAAAATAGTCGAGACAAATACCAATACAGTACCTGCTATCAGAAAAGATGTTTGCCCTTTGACCTTCCGCTAGTGTGCATGATGTGATGAGTGCTTGTAGCTCAGCTTCTTGAGCTGACATGTGAAGAGGTAGATTCTGCTGAACTAAAACATCAGACAAATGTTACAACACCATATAATATTTACCATCCTCAGTACAGTAGCGAGAACCATCAAAAAACAATTCACAATAAGGATTTAACAAAGGTTCATCTTTTACATTATCAAACCCATGTACCTCACTTTGTCATGTATTTCAACAGATCAGATTAGTGTGGCAGGGTTGAGGACATTACATCTTTTGATCATTAGATTTGATGGTGTTAGTAATAGGGATGTAGCGAACTGCCGAGTATGTGTTCGCGAACACCGGCAAAAAAAGCGAACAGTTCGCGAACTTCGAACATCCGAAAATCGTTCGATTCGAACGATCGAAGATTTTAATCGTTCGAACGATTTCCGTTCGAATCGAACGATCGAAGCCATTGGATCGAATGATTTCATTCAATCCAATGGCTTCGATCGTTCGATTCGAACGAAAATCGTTCGATTTTAGCGATCGAATGGTCGAACGATTTTGACGTGAACGCCTATTGGCGAACGTCGCGCGACGTTCGCGAACTTGCGGCGGACGCGAACAGTCGAAGTTCGCGCGAACAGTTCGCTACATCCCTAGTTAGTAAAGCTGCTTCATACTTTGTTAGTCTTGCTGCCAAAAGATATTTACTTTGTACACAATTTAAGATTTTTATTATTGAATGAAGAATCAATATCTTCAATATCTTTAAGAAAGATAGGTTGAGTATGTGGGCATATGTATGGAGTGCAATCTACAAACCCAACATCTAATTTGGAGTCAGCCCATACTGTGTGTGTAATTTCCTTAAAAGGATATATGGTGTTTATTTCAGAAATTTGGGGCTGTCTGTTAATGAGACATGCTGCAAGGATGCCCTTCTACCCCCCCCCCCCTTTTTCTCTAAGGGCGGGGTAGAGCTTGGCTGTAAGGCTGAGAACTGCCTGTATCAGTGCTGCTGTTTTCAGCACTCAAAGATAAATTGTCTCTTCTCACTATTCACTATTTTCTAACTTAACCCTTCTGCTAGCAGCTTTTCTTGTTATTTTCTTTGCTTTCTAGCTTCCTCTGATTCTAGTTCATTTTCCTGACCTTCTTGTATGTTACTTACCTGACCTTCTACTGCACTTATGACGGGAAACATTCCCAGCATAAGGAGTTGATGGCTCTATGTATGCCATATGAGTTACAACCACTCAACTCTTGTAGGGCTAGAGCTTCTAATACAGCACTGTAACTTTCCCATTTGATTCGATAGAGACTTTCTCATACACTTCAATAAGACTATGACCTAGACTGCTATTAAATACTAGGAAGTGAACATTGAGGCGATATGCCAAAATGTCTGGGACGTTAGACAAAAGGCGTTTTCTGCCTAAATACTGTTCAGGGTAACCTCCTGGTCTAACTTTGGCCAATCTCCAGCCCCCCTCAGTAATGCCAAACAGAAGAACACACACACAGTGAGGACAGGACATAACCTCTAATCCGATGGGATTTATGGGGTATTATGATGTACAAAGACAGAGTTGTATCAGTGTCCTATCAACGTCCGGATACCCTGTCTCTATCATCAAAACTCCCCTGTCATTCAAATCACTTGGAAAGAGAATATCACAAAACACAAACCGGGTAATAGATAGCTCTATACAGGTTCAATAAAGAGCTGCAGGCAAGAAAATACCTGTTTGCTGGCTGCCAGGAGTCGATTTAGACAACAGGTATGAACAATAATAGGTAGCAGGTTTGACATGAGTAAGAAACTAAAAAATAGGTCTTCCCGTGTCCCAGAGGTGATCAGTCTCCGTCCCATCCTCTATTGGTCGACCTGTGTCCTTTGTATCGGCTGATGAGCAGTCAGAACCTGCAGCCCCACTTTGGGCACCAAAATTGATAAGGACACAAACAGTCCTGAGGATATCTATTCCCATCCTAATTAGATTATGGGTGTACACAAGAAGAACCACACTGACACAAGACGTTTTAGTATATACGTTCTGCTATTTTATCTACCTATGGGTCTACATAAAATCCCCCTGTGAGGCTACACCTATACACATATTGTTTACACATTTCACCAGGATTGGGTGGTGGCAATCTTTAGAACCTTTGCTTCCCATGATAGTAAAATTTCACAAAATTATAGTATAAATGGGTTGCAATAAATCAGGAGCTAGATAAAGCTGTCTTGAGATCAGAGGTCCCGACAAAACTTTTATCTGTTTTCGAGATAAGTCTTAATATTGCAACATATTTATTTGAGAAGTAAATATCATGCAAGAAAACCTGATAAGGGCGGGCTGTCTTGGGATCAGAGGTCCCGACAAAACCTGACACCTCAATCAAGCGGTAATCCTTAATATTGCATATTTAATATTTAGTATACAGTTGATTAAAACATTAAAACACTACAAAACGACATTACAACATAACATGCACAACATGCAAAGAACAGTATGGAAGCGCTGTAACCATTCAGGGTCCCCTGTCTCAACTAGCGAAACTGAGTTTACCACAAACTCTTCAGCTTACCAAAAGACTCTTTTTGAGTCTACCAAAGATTCTTTTTGAGTCTACCAAAGACTCCTGTTATTTACCTATAATTCCTATTAGGTCCCTTGTCAGGGATCCTCTTTTTCTAATAGTCACCAAAGCCATTAGTACCCCAACCCTATACTTAGATACAGCATTAAGCATATACGGGTGGCAAGGAAAAGATCAGTCAGTAAGACAGATTTTTACCTACCCTCCGTGCCGCTTGATATAATCCACTTCTGATACCAGATTGTTGGGGTAACCGGCTACTGATGCCCACGGGTCGCCGCGCGTCCGTACGTTCCTCGGATCCGGGAGCTTGTACAGAGAGACACTAGCAAGCAGTGAGACTCATAACAAGTTCAGTTTATTGGTAGTGTTACAACAGCCTATATTGAGTACAAGGACAAAGAACACTGACGTATAAGAAGCATATGATCTATAGCATAGGAGCAAGACACATCTTGTGACAGGATACATTGCTTATCAATAAGTAATAACAGTTGCAGAGAAGAAACATGTAATGCTCAGAACAGCACATACATTGATTGTGTAGTATTGTGTAACATTATGTAACTTGTTGGTAATCCTTCAGGTAGACTTCAGTTTGTATACAGATATACATACCCCCCTAATCTGTGATAGAGGAAAAATTAATTAAACCTCTAAAAGGAGAAAAAAGGAAAAGAGAAGAGGAGGGGGCAAGATAAATATATTAAAAAATCAAATAAAATGAACAAAATATTATTAAAAAAAGTGGGAGGAAAGAAAAAAAATAAGAGGGAAAAAAAAACCAAAACAAAAATACTTGACACAACCCAGCCACTTGGAGACGTTAAGATAAGCAAAACTATTGGCCATTACTTTCTGCAACTTGTCAACTGTCTTTGGCTGTCAGCATACCAAAGGCTAACATGGCAACAAAGTTTAACAGCAAAACCTATGAGAAAGCCCACAAAAAGTTTCTGAAAAGTTTGGAATCAGATTGCTCCATTCCAAGGCATTCTCAAGAAATCCCTTCACAAATGTCAGACACAGGGGACACTTTAATAGCTAAAGAAGTGGCTAGACTAATAAATCCTGTCATAGAATCGACAATCAACACTGCAGTTGACAAATTATAGTTGGAAATAGGCAACATTTCAAAGATCAAGGTCCAGATCCAGATTGCCTTTTTCATCTATAAAAATTTCTCCACATCCTTCCAGTGAAGATGATATGGTGTTTGAATCTTAATAGTCAAAGGGTGTTGCAAACTGGATGGAGATAATCTTAAATCCAAAAACTTCTCTTTTTAAAAAGAGAGGTCTTAATGTCTTAATCTACAACATGTTTTGTAAAATGTGGTATTTAACCATATGTTATTTTAAGTTTAATGTTACAGTTACTACTACAGTTACTATTTCACGCTCAGCAAGTGTTTTCTCTAAAACTACCCTCAAAGTTTCGGCATACATACTTATCTATAGGCAATAGTTAATCAAATAACAAAATGACTCTAAATATTATTTTTTGGAACATCAACGGATTGAACCACTATATATAAAGAAGAAAAATCCTTCAATACCTTAAAATCTTAAATTATGATATAGCCCTCCTCCAAGAAACGCATCTTAACGAAGAAGACAACGATAAAATGTCTATAGACTGGGTTGGTTAAATAGCTTTTTTCCCAGCCATTAAAAAGAAAGGAGGAGTGGCTATTCTATTCCATCGTAAATGAAATGTCCAAATTTTGACAGTGCATAAAGATGAGTATGGCAGATTAGTGTATGCAGAGCTCCTGATTAATGACAGAAAATGGCACTTCTCTGTCTCTGTATATGCCCCAAACCATTCAAAAGAAAGTTTTTCTGATTTAAATCTTAGAATCTCATCTATCCCTCAGTCCAAATTAATTTTAGGAGGGGACTTTAATGAAACTCATATTCACTTTCTCGATAGAATGGATCCGAACCTAAAAACCCAAGGTATAAAATCTAAATGGATGAATGAATTGCTAAATGCATCCAACCTTACAGATATTTGGAGATTACTCCATCCAACGGAAAGGGAATTTTCTCATTTTTACCTTCAATATAATTTGGGTACCAGAATCGATTATATATTAATTTCCAATAACTCAATATGTAAAACTGTAAAAGCAGAAATAGGTGCCATTAATCACTCAGACCATGCCCCAATTATTATCTACAGTATTTCTAGTACCAAAAAAGATTTTGTTTCATTGTCTTTCCCAGTACTGATGGCAGATCAACCTGAATTTTCTAAAATGCTCTCTGAAAGATGGGACCTATTCCTTACTGAAAATTCCCTACATAAAGGCAACCTTCCCTTGATGTGGGAAACATGAAAAGCTATTATTAGAGGTGAAATCTCCTCCTACCATGAAGTAAATAACTTTTTGAAATTGAGTAAGCAACAAAAACTACGCCTGGCGAAGTGTGGCAAAGTTACGCCTGGCGCAACTACGAATCTTAGTGAATTTGCCCCTCCTTCTTTTCCAGTTACTCAAAAGCTAAATTGAATAACTGTAGCACCAAAGTGAATAATGTCTTAGTTAATCTCTTTAAAAGCTGGAATAAGAATTCTAAACTGATAAAAGTGAAAGAGAAACTGGGCTCCTTGACCAATAACCCATCAAAACTAGTCCTTATACTCCTCTCCAGATTACAACCTCGTTAATAGCACTAAATTCTTTGAAAAACTTCAGATGCCATTGATCTCACAACAACAATTATCCAGTTTAAATAAACCTATACTAATTGAGGAGGTCTCAGATGCAATTAAAATCTGAAGAAAAAAAAGCAGGTGGGCTAGTGTAAGGGTTACAGCGTGGAACCGATGTGATAGTGGATAGCCATTCCATTGGGAGAGGATATGGCGGAAGCCCAGGGGTGTACCCATAGATGATAGGGGAGGCAGACATGGTGAAAATAAAGCAGGTTTACTTGGAGCTTGCAAATAACACAGGAACAGTTCAAAATAAGGTAATTACCAGGAAGGTGAGGATAAGGAAACAATGCTGGAACAAGGTTAACACAGGAGCTTGGAATCCAGGAGCTTGGGATACAGGTAAGGAATCACAGGAACAAGATACAGCAACCAGATACAGGATAAGATTACAATTAATGACTCAGCCCTGAGCAAAGCTCAGGGCGGGGTTAATAAAGGGACGGTAATTGGGAATGGGAAACACATGAGGGTAAACGAGGTGGGTGGAGAATGGGGAGGAACACACTAGAAACTGACAGGTACATGAAACACAAGACATACAAGGCTAAGGATCAGCCTCAAAGAGCCCCCAGTGGCTCAAAAGAACACACAAAGTCCAGAATCTGGGAAATAAAGGTTCGAGTCCCGGGCTGATCCTTACAGTACCCCCTCCTTAAGGGTCGACCTCCGGGCGACCCAAACGAAAGACCCCCATCCCTTTTTAGTCCAATGACTGGAGATGGGGACAAAAGTTTTGCCAGGGTCAAAGGCTGGAGAGCCACCAGGGTCAAAGGTTGGAGAGCCGCCAGGATCGGAAGCCAAAACGGAGAAGTCACCAGGTTCAGGTACCGGAGAGCCGCCAGGGTCAGGAGCCAGATCAGAGGAGTCGCCAGGGTCAGGAGCCAGATCAGAGGAGTCGCCAGGGTCAGGAGTCAGATCAGAGGAGTCGCCAGGGTCAGGAGCCAGACCAGAGGAGTCAGCCAAGGCACCCATTACAGGTGGCGGACCAGCAGAGGCACCCATTACAGGTGGCGGACCAGCAGAGGCACCCATTACAGGTGGCGGACCAGCAGAGGCACCCATTACAGGTGGCGGACCAGCAGAGGCACCCATTACAGGTGGCGGACCAGCAGAGGCACCCATTACAGGTGGCGGACCAGCAGAGGCACCCATTACAGGTGGCGGATTGCCCAGGACAACAAGAAGACCACCACGAATAGCAACAAGACTGGTAGACTCTGGAGCACCAGAACTATCAGATCCTGCAGCAGGAATGGCAGGTCTAGAAGTAGATTTGTCCGTGGGCCCAGAGGCCATGGTACACAGGTCCTCACAGGCTGAACCCAGCAAGGCTGTTGGCACAGAGGCTGGAAGCAGCAAGGCTGCTGGCACAGAGGCTGGAAGCGGCAAGGCTGCTGGCAAGGCTGCTGGCACAGGAGCTGCAGGCGGGACCACTGGCACAGGAGCTGCAGGCGGGACCACTGGCACAGGAGCTGCAGGCGGGACCACTGGCACAGGAGCTGCAGGCGGGACCACTGGCACAGGAGCTGCAGGCGGGACTGTAGGAACTGGAGCTGAAAACGTAATGGGAGACATGGAAATTGACAGAGACAGCTTTCGTGGAGCCGGCACAGGAACAGGCAGCTTTCGGGGAGCCGGCACAGGAGGCAGCTGCTGGGGGCCTGGCACTAGAACAAGAGGCAGCTGCTGGGGGACCGGCACTGGAGCAAGAGACTGCTTTCGTGGAGCCGGCACTGGAGCAGGAGGCTGCTTTCGGGGAGCCGGCACTGGAGCAGGAGGCTGCTTTCGGGGAGCCGGCACTGGAGCAGGAGGCAGCTGCTGGAGGACCAACACTGGAACAGGAGGCAGCTGCTGGAGGACTGGCACTGGAACAAGAGGCAGCTTTCGGGGAGCCAGCACTGGAACAAGAGGCAGCTGCTGGGGGACCGGCACTGGAACAAGAGACTGTTTTCGGGGAGCCGGCACTGGAACAAGAGACTGCTTTCGGGGAGCCGGCACTGGAGCAGGAGGCTGCTTTCGGGGAGCCGGCACTGGAGCAGGAGGCAGCTGCTGGAGGACCGACACTGGAGGCAGTTGCTGAGAAGTCGGCACAGCAGACAGGACAGGCTGGGAAGCCGGCACAGCAGACAGGACAGGCTGGGAAGCCGGCACAGCAGACAGGACAGGCTGGGAAGCCGGCACAGCAGACAGCCAGTTGGGAGACAGTCGTCGGGAAGGTCCAGCTGGACACTTGGGTAGCCGATGCTGCTGCGAAGCCTCCTCTCTTGGGGGTACTAGGCACGGCAGAAGCCCCATTTTAGGAGGCACAGAACATGACAGAAGCCCCTCTTCTGGGGGCACAGGACAAGGCAGAAGCCCCCCTTCTCGGGGCACAGGACAAGGCAGAAGCCCCCCTTCACGGGGCACAGGACAAGGCAGAAGCCCCCCTTCACGGGGCACAGGACAAGGCAGAAGCCCCCCTTCTGGGGGCACAGGACAAGGCAGAAGCCCCCCTCCTCGGGGCACTGGACCAGGCAGAAGCCCCACTTCTGGGGGCACAGGATCAGGCAGAAGCCCCACTTCTGGGGGCACAGGATCAGGCAGAAGCCCCACTTCTGGGGGCACAGGATCAGGCAGAAGCCCCACTTCTGGGGGCACAGGATCAGGCAGAAGCCCCACTTCTAGGGGCACAGGATCAGGCAGAAGCCCCACTTCTGGGGGCACAGGATCAGGCAGAAGCCCCACTTCTGGGAGCACAGGACAAGGCATGGGTACAGGAGGTAGCTGCTGCAGAGGGGTAGCAGGACCGGGAACTGAAGCAGACCGCTGTGGGGTAGTGGGCCCAGGAATAGACTGCGGAGGGATGGCTGGTGCTGGAACAGGAGCAGACTGCAGCGGCATAGCTGGCCCTGGAACAGGAGCAGACTGCAGCGGCATAGCTGGCCCTGAAACAGGAGCAGACTGCAGAGGCATAGCTGGCCCTGGAACAGGAGCAGACTGCAGAGGCATAGCTGGCCCTGGAACAGGAGCAGACAGCGGTGGGGTAGTGGGCCCAGGAATAGACTGCGGAGGAATGGCTGGTGCTGGAACAGGAGCAGACTGCGGTGGGGATTTCAAAGGCCAAGAAACTGGAGGTGGACGACCAGACACAGGCCAGATAGCAGTTTGTAGCTCATCTTCGCTCAAATCTGAATCCTCCCAGCCCACATCGAAGACTGAATCCTCCCAGTCATCGTCAGAGAGAAAATCCTGCCAGACATCATCACAGAAATGGGAGCTGACTTTTGCCTCATTCTCCCCACCCCAAGGGAGTTGTAGTTCCACATGGGACAAGAAAGCATGGAGGGCTTTCCCAAGGGCTTCTTGTTTGGCTGAGTCATTCTGTAAGGGTTACAGCGTGGAACCGCTGTGATAGTGGATAGCCATTCCATTGGGAGAGGATATGGCGGAAGCCCAGGGGTGTACCCATAGATGATAGGGGAGGCAGACATGGTGAAAATAAAGCAGGTTTACTTGGAGCTTGCAAATAACACAGGAACAGTTCAAAATAAGGTAATTACCAGGAAGGTGAGGATAAGGAAACAATGCTGGAACAAGGTAACACAGGAGCTTGGAATCCAGGAGCTTGGGATACAGGTAAGGAATCACAGGAACAAGATACAGCGACCAGATACAGGATAAGATTACAATTAATGGCTCAGCCCTGAGCAAAGCTCAGGGCGGGGCTAATAAAGGGACGGTAATTGGGAATGGGAAACACATTAGGGTAAACGAGGTGGGTGGAGAATGGGGAGGAACACACTAGAAACTGACAGGTACATGAAACACAAGACATACAAGGCTAAGGATCAGCCTCAAAGAGCCCCCAGTGGCTCAAAAGAACACACAAAGCCCAGAATCTGGGAAATAAAGGTTCGAGTCCCGGGCTGATCCTTACAGCTAGATGGTTTGCCCCCTTTCTTCTACAAATTATTGAACACTAAAATCTCTCCCTTTTTGACAGAGCTCTTTAATGACATTTTGTAATCCAGAAAGAAGCTTCCAACCAGTACACTGTCTAATCTGATAATCCTTCCTAAAGAGGGAAAAGATCCTTTACTGCCTACATTTTATAGGCCAATATCACTCCTAAACCAAGACATTAAATTGTTATCCAAGATTTTAGCAGACAGACTTTCTCTAATCCTACCATCAGTAATATCCGAATCCCAAAATGGCTTCCTAAGGAAGAGGTCTGGCATAATGAATATTAAAGCAATTCTCTCTGCTATTTCCTATGTCAAAAATCACAAAATCCCATGCACTTTTATCAGTCTTGATGCTGAAAAGTCTTTTGATAACGTGGTCTGGGATCATATTTTTGATTGCCTGGAACCCTTTGATATTATGGGCCCATTTTACAGCTTTATTAGTTATATATACTCTTCTCCTGAATTCCAGGTACTAATAGCCGGAGTGAAATCCTCCATATTTAAAATTCATAAAGGAACAAGACAAGGATGCCCTTTGTCCCCATTACTTTTCAGTATCTCACTAGAGCCATTGATTAGAGCGTTAAATAATATGATTTCTTTTCAAGGTATCTAAATCAACAAAGTCCATTTGAAATCACTTGCTTTTGCTGATGACCTGTTATTGATTACTCAAAATGCCAATGACTCACTGGGGGAAATCTTCAACTTACTCCAAGAGTTTGGATCTTTTTCAGAATATAAAATTAATGCCAATAAATCAGAACTTATGAACATTAATGTAAATTTTTTGGGATCCCACCTATGAAAATTAGACCTTAATTAAGTCTCATTTAACTTACCTAGGGCTCGTAATTCCTTCAGTATTTGGGGAAGCTCTATGCTCTGAATTTTACTTCTGCTATTAATAAGGTGCAATAAATAGGTATTTAACTTATCTAGGGCTCGCAATTCCTTCATTATTTGGGGAAGCTCTATGCTCTGAATTTTACTTCTGCTATTAATAAGGTGCAATAAATGGGTAAATTCTCCCTTGAATTTAAAAGGGAAGATAGCTTTCTTTAAGATGCTAATTTTCCCCAAACTAATCTACCCTCTGGGGGACAAAGAAACCTAAAATTGCTCTTTCAAAATTACGATGTCCTAGCGAACAAGGAGGGTTGAAAGTTCCAGATTTTAGGGCCTTCAATCTAGCTTCAATCACTACATATCTTAGTGGATATAAGGAGGTAAAAGGTTTACTAACCCGGAACTAAAAATATTTCATGAAAATAACCTTAACATCTTGGCAGTTGCTCACACAAAGTGGAAAGAAGTGCCCATTACTTTTAAAACAAATCCATTATTCAGAGACTTGCTGTCCACCTGGAAACTCTTGTTTTTGAGTCATGATCTAAATCACATGTTGACCCCCTTTATGCCCCTACAGCTCCTGTGGAAAAATTCTAAAATTGGCTATCCTTCCTTCCTTCCTTCCTTCCTAATAAGAAAAACAATCTACCTTTATTGATGAAAGATATGGTAGATCCTGCCACTGGAAACTTACTAAAATGGCCCGAGTTTAGAAGACACAACAACCTAAAGCCAGGTGATCATTTTAAGTACATGTTTATTAAAAGTGGTTTAGTTGGAGCCCAAAATAATGAATCTTATGTTCTTCAGAAATATTAGCTCACAAGGTCAATGAATGATATTCTTGAAAATCCTGATTTAATAAATATAGATCTCATTTCCCAAAAATTTTGGTCTCCAGGAAACAGGCAACCCTATTCACTAAAGAAAGGGGCTGAAAATGGTCTGGTTACTTACAATCTGCAATTACTCCTTCCCATCTCTTGAATTCCATTAGTAAATATAACAAGCACTTAGGGGCACATTTACTAAGCTCGAGTTAAGGATTCAAAGTAAAAAAACTTTAAAAAAAACTTCGACCAATTTAAACCTACTGAGCTCCAATGTAAGCCTATGGGGACCTTCCCCATAAGTTTTCTAAGCTTTTTCTGATGGAAGGAAAATCGTTCGATCGATGGATTAAAACGATATTTCCTTCGATCGATCGATCAAAGTATTTGCGGTAAATCCTTCGACTTCGATATTCAAAGTCGAAGGATTTTACTTCCATGGTCGAATATCGAGGGTTAATTAAGCCTCGATATTTGACCCTTAGTAAATGTGCCCCTTATTTAATGTCCAAAAACTGGAGAGTACTGTAAGGGCCCGAAGGCGCAGTAGGAGTGCGGACCAAGGAGGAGGCAGGTAGTAGCCGAGTTCGTGGTACAGAAGGATAAGGCAAGAGAATAGTCGAGGTTCAGGCAAAAGGTTCAATCCAGGCAGCAAAGGGTCAATCCGAATAACAGGCAAGGTAGGTACACAGGAAATCAGTCAATAATATAACACCCAGGAATCACGAAGATGAACCTATACTTGGGCGAGATCTGTAGTGTCCAGAGGGTTTAAATAGGCAGAGTTGGTGCCAAGATTTGGACGCAAATGACGTCATGACACTGACGCCGGCGTCAAGACGCTGGCGTCAAGACGCCGACGCACGTTCTGACGCCGGCGACCATTCCGTCACCGGCGACCAATCGGCGGGCGAGGAGAAGCTGACGTCATCACGCTGAGACCAGCAGGATCCACATGGGGAAGGAAGGAGTCGCCATTTTGGACGCCGTCGCCATCTTGGACGCCGTGGCCAACTTGGAGGTGAGTAGCTTCTGTTTCCATTACAAGTACAACATTTTAAATTGGTTCACGTGGGCTATGGTAAACCGTATAAAAAGTGTTTAGGTGTGGGTTCTCAGACCTTCTGAGCAAGAAGCTAGCAAGAAGCAATACAGATTAAATCAGCAGAATCACATCTAATTTACTGAAACTTGGTCATTATTCTGGGATCAAATTGACTCTAGTTTAAAAACACACACTTTGGGGTTGTTACATTTATAAGCTAATCTTTGAAGGTTCAGTGGATGTTTATATATTTTCTTTGTTTACAGACCTTGCTTTATGCTGGTACAATCTTAAAATTTAGTAACATTCGCTGAGCGCTGTTTGGTGGTTTGTTAGTTTGGTTGTTTGGTTATATGATTAGATTTTAATTTACTTTTTTTAATCTGTTGAACAACAAAGATGGCTTCACCAATCTTATTTACTCTTCGTTTTCCTATTAGGCATTTTTGCTACAAGTTGTATTGGTGTGCCTCATTGTTCTGCTTTGATCTTTTGTTAAAATTCCTGCTTGTTTAACTTGGTAAACAATAAAAACATTTTCAATACTAAAAAGGTGTTAAGGTGGCCATAGATGCAAAGTTCCTATCTTACAAATCGAGGAAATAAGGAAGAATAAGGAAAAACAGGAGAATGGTTATAATAATAACATTGAGTGTATATATCACATATCGTATTATCTACAAGCTGCTGGACTAATAGAGAGGATGAATGTTTAACTAAAAGAATAATTACAGAAACAAGGTCAAGGGACTTATAAAAACCAGAAAGATAATTTACAGGGTTCTTTGAAAATATTAAATAACAGACCAATTGGATGAGACTCCTTTAAATTGTATGTTAACTTGTAACGTATTTGCAAATAAAGCCATTACAAGTTCACGTTATTTTAATTTATTGGGAAAGTGTTGGCACCTTACAGAGCAAGTTGCAGTACAATGTGCCAAATATAAGTACAAGAAATGGAAATATGGTGTAGCTTTTTAAAAGGAAGAAATATTCAGTATCAATTGTACAGTTTGTAACTGTAAATATGTAAATACTGGTGTGCTATTTCCATTCTGTGTGCTGTGTGTATTTGTTTTGTGCGACATCCTGATGCAGTGTCAAGTTTGTAGCAGGAATAGGAATTCAGATTCCTCCAGAACATTCTGGGACATTCAGGACTAGCTTTCAAAGGTATTCAAGTATTGGGAGTAGTTATTGATGCAGATTATCAAGGAGATATCAAAGTAATTCTATTAAATTGAGGTGATAATGATCTAATTATACAGGCAAAAGACCGTATTGCTCAAATAATCATTATGCCAGTCTAAGGGCCAACAACTAAGGGAAATCCCTCAACAGTGTTAACTGTACTAGGTAATAAAGGTTTTGAAGCAACAGGGATTGAAAGTGGTGCAAAGATTTGTATACAGCATACAAACAAATAACTAGAACCTGCTAAAATAATTGCAGCAGGAAAGTACAATGTGTGCTTGTAATGAGACTAAGACAGGAAAAATGGGATTATGTCCCAATAGAGAAATGTTATTTGCTAGAATAATGTAATTTGTTTCTTTATAGATCAACCCCCACATGATTTGACTTCTGATGATGTTATTAGCAGGTGTGATGATAATGGACTCCTTTTGGATGCATCCACCACTGGAATACTTGTTAACACCACACTAGGATCGGAAGTGCAATAGGCATGGAAGAGCAGTAAAATGAATAGAACACAAGGCAGTTTTACTTCGTTTTTGTAAATAAACAATATATGCATACCAACTTTACCATCATTAGGAGTCAGGTGTAGAGACCAGTCCGAAGAGGATACCCTCCGTATTATATATTAAAAGCTGATAATGGAACTATCTTACTGCAGAATCAAACAGAAATTAAATTTTGTCATTTACCATTGGGTTTAGTTCATCAAAGAGCCAAAGATAGTTATGATGCATATCTTAATGATACTAATTATATTTACTCAGTGACTATGATTTTAACATATAATTTAACGGTATTTTGCTGTCAGAAAAATACTGAAATTAGTGGGCTGAATATATAATATTTTTTAGTAATAGGCCAAATATTACTAGTAAAAATAATTTAGTGAGAATTCCTTCCACATTTCAAAAATTAGGAACTCAATCTAAACGAATAGTGATTAATTTTTCAGTTAAATTTCCTAGTACAAATAAAAATTTTAAGGTCAGGAATAAAAAAAAGAGAACATGATGTGATACTGTATCAGGAGGTATGGGTACTGGTACCGGAATATTTAGTTCCATATATTTACAAGTTATGAAGAATAAATTAGATTCAATTGAAAAAGATAAGAATGATTTAGTACATGGTCAAGCAAAATATTTATATTAGACTATTAATAAGAAATATTGGATGCAATGTGAAGCTTCCAAACTTAGATGTGATGACAATTCATGCCAAGATATATTTGTGTTATACAATGTTACCTATAGCGAATGATTGTTTCAATTTGTTATGTTACTTTTAGTATCAGGTGTTCCCACTTTGCAGCAATATTGGTTTCTAAAGATTCATGGTGAATATATCAATGAAACAAATCATACTCATGTTTTACCAGCTTTTAGTGATACATATAATGGGAAAGTATGTAGGTTAACTTTCAAGGTATATGATTCATGTTTGTTACAAACTACTTTAAATGTATATAAATGGACAATTATGCCATTCACATATAAAATGTTTATAGAAACCGCCCCATTATGTTTTGTGACGAATCAATCTGTAACTTCATACATAAAGTTACCTTTTAGTGGATGTATAACAAATATTACTCATTGTAAATGGTATAATGATACATACATATTATATGATGATGAATATTAAAAGATTAGTCAGTTATGGAATTAAAAGATAAAAGTTAATGTTATATAAACTAGATGGTCTCCTTCAGCAGAAAAAAATTGGTTAATGCATATGCATAATTTTTTTGTTGTAAAATTGTTGTTTTGCCTCTCGTTCGCGAACAACCGAGGGTCATTATGTGATCATATTGAATACATTTGATCAAGGGTCGATCTGGCTTTGATAGTTTGTTGTACCTGGCCCAGGGTCCCCCAGCTGATGTTCCTCTCAAAAGTCTGAGAAAAGGCACACTGGCACACAAGATGTGAATGCAGGTGAAAACCTTGCAAAATTTTATTACCGGAAGTGCAAGGTTTTGGGGCAAGCCCCTTTGTCATGCTTGTCACTTCTGGTAATAAAATTTTGCAAGGTTTTCACCAGCATTCACATCTTGTGTGCCAGTGTGCCTTTTCTCAGTATCTGATTTGAGGTTGCCGGTTACCTCTATCACTGAGCACCAAGTGAATTTGGATTTATCTACACAGACAGGTGTGCAAGAGCAATTACCAATTTCCTCTCAAAAGTCTGCCAAGGGAAGCTTGGCTAGATGTTGAGTTGTGTTTAATCAGTGATGTTTTAATTTTCTTACAATATATTATTCTTATTTAATATTGATCAGTGTGTGTGATTTCTATCCCTGTGCGTGATAAGTCTGCCAAGGCCCGGCATAGTCTAGTTTTGCCACTGGATAATAGCATATACATACCACAAGTGTCAGGGGCACTGATGCCATGAGGTGAGTTAAGAATTTCATCTCAGACACTTAGTAAGTAACTAGGGGCAGAAAAAGATGCTCCATGTAACTTTTAAAGCTGTAATTCCAATACATGCTCTACATAAATTGGATCTACATTGAACACTCTTAGTGTTGGTACCAATTGCAGCATACAATGAAGTGTCTAAGGTAAAGTGCTGAGTACTGTATGTTACACAGGTACCATAGGATGTCTCAGGCATGTATAGCTCAATTCCAGTATATGGGTCCAATGTGACTTACCAATGGACATTATAATTACTCTTGTGGTACTTTTTTGTCAATTGTTTATACTTTTGCACAATGAAACTGTTACTTGGTTTTTTATTTATACTTTGTTGCAACCTTGATTGTAAAAACATATTTTTGGACATATTGTCACCAGTCACTTGAATCCACATCTACAAGACATCAACATTTTGGACTTTATAACTATGAACTATGGGTTGATGAGAAGAGCAACAAATGCTCTGTGAACTTTGACCTGTTGGGGCAGGGTAAGAGGTGGGGTTCTACCTCTCCATCACTATTTATGTTTGCCACATGTAATACACCATTAGGCTTGACAAAGGCCCCCGTAGAGGCTTGCAATGTTGCCACTTTTTTGTGAGCTAAATAAATATTTATCACAGATTCAATTGCATCAGTTGTGCCACAGGTATTTTGTTTTGTTTGAATACAGTTTTTGGGCTTTGGGTCTTACACTTGACGGCAACTGACACCAATCCGGTGCTGTACGCTGGTGGAACACTCCATTTTGGGATTTACAGAACATATGGTGGCATTTATTAGCTTTATTAAGCACAAGAGTACAATATTCATCTTTTGACAAGGCATAAGAGATTGTTAGGAAGGCTGGAAAAGGGGCTTTAATGTCAAAATCAGACACTGAATCTACATTAGGCTGTTACTAGTTCACCCAAAATGCTATTACTTGTTGGGATGCTCATTTGAGGGACAATATTTTGTTATGTGCCTCCCAATGGGTTGTTCTATTTCATGCTATTATTTTGAAGTATTTAGCTCATTCCTTGAATGGGTGACAAAGCAATTGTCTGAATGGGATTCAATGTTGCATTATCTTGATGACTTTTTATTAGTAGGACCAGCAGGATCAGAAACTTGTTCCCATCTGTTAGCAACATTTTTAAAAATGATGGCCAATATTGGTGTATCAGTTTCTGCAGATAAAACATAGGGCCCCTTGAAAAAAATAATATTTTTAGGAATTGAGATAGACACAGAAAATATGGTATTTAGGTTACCAGTTGAAAACATGGCTCCAAGAATGGAAAGGAACAGAGTTACTTCAGAACTTGACACTATTAGAATTATTGCCCATTTTAACAGCAATTTTGGTATGGGGAAAGGAGATAAATAATTAGAGTATTACGTTTTGGTGTGATAATCAAAGTGTAGTTCGAGTAGTGAACATACAGTTTCATCCATACCTGTAGTGAATGTCTGAAGGGAACTGGTATTGCAGTGTCTCAAGTTGAACATTTGGTTGAAGGCAAAGCATGTACCAGGAGTTAACAGTAAGATTGCTGACCCTCTTTCTCTGTTACAGCTATTTCGGGGATTTGGTGCCAAATGCAGAAGAAAAAGGATTAGAAGTACCTGCTTGCTTATGAAGGATCGTTTTGGGCAACTAGTTGGGCTCATGACTGACTCGTAGTCTAAGAATACTTTAAAAACTTACAGCAGAGTGTGGTCAGACTGGATTGGTAAAACTGACAAAGATAAAGGTTACATCATCATCAAAGTTGGTTGTTAGCTTCGTTGTCATATATGGTATCATTAAAGGATAGGAGAATTTCATGGGCCACAGTTCAGAGAAACATAGCTGCGCTGTTTTTTTTAAAGGTTTTTAAAGTTGAATCCAGTATGGAGTTGCAGTTTTGAACCTTGTTAGGATGGGCTCAGCATTTTCAGTTACAAAAAATGATACCCAGGAAGCGGAATCTAGTTACCTGGGCAAGTGCGTCTACCATATCCTCCAGGTTCCCCAGGGGAAATAAAATTGATTTACTCTTGTTTATCCACAAACCCCCCCCCAAACTTCTCAAGAATCTCTAGTGAAGCCTGTAAAGAGGGACCAGCATCTGCTAGGAAAGTAACACATCATCTGCATAAAAGGTCACTTTTTCTTCTACGTTACCTTTTGAGATACCTTTAACCCGAGAAGTTTGTCTCAGACAGGTTGACAGTGGTTCAATGGCCAGAGCAAATAAGAGCGGCGATAGGGGGCATGCTTGTCTGGTTCTTCTCCCTAAGTCAAATACCGCTGAGAGGGTGTTGTTGACCCAAATTTGGACGGTGGGTTTCTTGTATAGCAATTTGATCCATGTAATAAAGTTTGGACCAAACCCAAATTTCTTGAGTGTCTGCCAGAGGTATGGCCAACTGACTGAGTCAAAGGCCTTTGTTATATCCAGAAAGGCAACTGCCCCCTTAGATTGTTGCTGACTGGCTAGTTGAATGTGTGTATATAGGCGTCTCAAGTTAATGGATGTGGTTTTATTAGGCATAAAGCCGGTCTGATCCGGATGACTTAGGGATGTAATTAATTAGCCTATTCACCAATATTTTAGCAAGTATCTTGAACTCAGTATTGATCAGCAAAATAGGTCTATAGAATGGGTCCTTCCCTTAATTTAATATCAGTGTAATTATCACATTGTAACAGGAGAAGGGGAGTTCTCCCTTCCGGAATGCGTAGGTGAATGTGTTTAGCAGTTTGAGAGATATTTCATTGGCCAGCAGTTTATACCGGCTGGTAGGCCGTCTGGGCCCAGTGTAACATAGTAAGTTAGGTTGAAAAAAAGACACACGTCCATCAAATTCAACCTTTTAATTTTTTTTTAACCTGCTTAACTGCCAGTTGATCCAGAGGAAGGCAAAAGACCCCATCTGAAACCTCTCCAATTTGTCACAGAGGGGGGAAAATTCCTTCCTGACTCCAAAATCAGACTAGTCCCTGGATCAACTTGTACTATGAGCTATCTTCCATAACCTTGTATTCCCTCACTTGCTAAAAAGCCATCCAACCCCTTCTTAAAGCCATCTAATGTATTAGCCAGTACAACAGGTTCAGGGAGAGAATTCCACATCTTCACAGCTCTCATTGTAAAAAAAAACCCTTTTGAATATTTAGGCAGAACCTCTTTTCTTCTTATTGGAATGGTTGACCTTGTGTCAGCTGGAAAGACCTACTGGGGCTGGGGCCTTACCAATGCTCTATACAGTGGAAGAATGACCCCCTCCTCCTGTGAATATATGCCCCTTTTAATAAAGCTCAAGACTTTATTTGCTCTTTGATTCTGCCACGTTTATCATCTACAAGGACTCCAAGGTCCTTTTCCATAATGGATTTGCCTAGTGCAGTCCCATAAAGGGTATAAGTGGCTTTTTTACATCCCAGGTGCATGACTTTACATTTATCAACATCTCATTTGCCACGTAGCTGCTCAGATTGCCAGTTTGTCAAGATCCTGTTGCAATGATGCCACATCCTGGATGGAGTTAATTGGACTGGATAGTTTTGTGTCATCTGTAAACACTGATACACTCATTAATAAACAAGTTAAATAAAAGTGGACCCAATACCGGGCCCGAGGGACCCCCCAAAAACCTTACTCCAAGTAGAGAATGTACCATTAACAACCACCCTCTGTACCCGATCCTATAGCCAGTTTCCTATCCATGTGCAAACGACTTCATTAAGCCTAACAGACCTTAGTTTAGAAAGCAGTCATTTGTGGGGCATGGTGTCAAATGCTTTGGCAAAATCCAAATAGATCACATCTACTGCCCCCCCCCCACTGTCCAGCATCTTTCTTACCTCATAATAAAAAGTAATCAAATTTGTCATGACCTATCCTTCATAAAGCCATTCTGATTACTGCTCATACTGCCATTCACTAGGACAAAATTTTGAATGTTATCCCTTAACAAGCTTTCAAATAATTTGCTCACCACAGATGTCAAACTTACTGGCCTATAATTGCCAGGCTGAGATCGTAATCCCTTTTTAAATATTGGAATGACATCAACTTTTCTTACTTAATATTACTTAAGTAGACCATTTTGGCAATCCTGGCCCCATTGCTGCCTGAGGTGGCTTGTTACTGCCGCTGCCCATCCCTCCCGCAAGCTCACATTTTTGGAGCTAGATGGGGTCAAGGGGTCTACAATGATAGTGGAAATGTAGCTTTTAAAGTTACAAGGAGCGGCATTTTTGCCTCCCCTGGTAACCAGAGGAGCTCTGCCTGTTTCTCAACTCACCTCATTGGTGTAGCGCCCCTGATTTTGACCAAAATCTTATTGGGGCTTGGTAAGATATATCTTGGAAGATTACCTTAAATTAATGGAAAATATTCTGGTTTATAAATTGTCGTTTAAAAAATAACAGATTACATGAAAAAACTCACAAGGCGGTAAGCAAGACAAACTACCAACAATGATGCAACATTAAATATGAGAAGTGACTGTGCAGCATGACAGTTTCATTTTGCATGTTAAGTATCAAAGCCACACCTACATTTTGGAGTCTGTAGGAATCTTGTTTGGTGCAATTCTCAATTCTCCTTTTCAAATTCACATTTATTTTCCAGCAGGGTCAGTTAGAAAGTGCCACTTGATTGTTGCTTCTTAAAAGTGTATGGTGAGTACATAATTTTATCTTTCTGAATCATTAAAAAAAATACAATGGAATTTGTAAAATACACTATAAGACTGTTTAAATAATGCAATGAAAGTTATTTGTATAACACTGTGTGTAATTCTTTACAATGATACTAATTTCTTAAATTTCTATAGCTGGATACAATATAGGCCAGCCATCAAGATATATTTAAAGGTGTAAGCATTAAATACTTTTGTGTATCTACTGTATGGTTGTATATATATATATATATATACCAACGTGGTATAGATGCAAATATAATTTGCTTGTTTGTTTCCCTGTGAGGGATCGAAACATTGAGATCAATATTATTCTTTTTTGGCATACAAAAAACACGAATGGGAAACCCATTATACAGAAAGCTATGCATTATGGAATGCCTGTACAAATAATCCAAATAATCCAACATTTTTAAAAAAGATTTCCTTTTCTCTGTAATAATAAAACAGCACCTTGTACTTGATCCAAACTAAGATATAATTATTCCTTATTGGATGCAAAACCAGACTATTGGGTTTATTTAATATTTATATGATTTTATGATGATTTAGTAGACTTAAAGTATGTAGATCCAAATTACGGAAACATCCGTTATTCGGAAAACCCTAGGTCCAGAGCATTTTGGATAACAGGTCCCATACCTGTATATATATATATATATATATATATATATATATATATATATATATATATATATATATATATATACACAGGTAGCAAATCTGCTGAATGTACATTTTTACTTCTGCTGTTAATAACATTATAAAACAGGAGGAACCAGAGTACCTGGTGGAAACTTGTTAATTTAACCTAGGGTGCCAGTGCTGCAATTCTGTGCTGTATATGCTACTTTCTAAAATTTCTCAATTCCTGAATCAATTAAGTAAGGTTGCAATTGGTTGCAATACCATTCAGAAAGGCATGTTCATTTATCCCACTTTACCTGCCTCCTTTGATTTTTAAACATTTCACAATGTATTGCTGGCTGCACTTGCTACTAGTGAGTACTAGTGGGTTTAGCATGAATGCAGACCTATGCACAGATTTGCATATATTATGTTAAATCTGTCTTGTGTTAAAGTGGTCATTGTACAAAGCTATATGGTGCATAGATTGCAACCACCTTAGATAAAAAGTAATGTATAACATACATCTAATGCAACTCCCAATGATGAACTTTTATTTGTAGCACCATAAAATCCATATCGTAGCATCAGCTTATATTACAGGTCAACCTCATTTTCTGCTTGATAATTTGTGGGCTGGTGCAATAAGTTCAGTATATAAAATATGGCAGCTTTAGCCACATTCATTTTAGGGTTTAATCCTATTTTAAAAAAGATCTCTTACATCTAAACCAGGAGATACATCAGTGACCTTTTTCATAGAACACTCGAGGAATGTTCTTACAAGAACATCTAGGACTATGTTACCCACCTCTTACCAAACCCACCGAAGTTTAGTATTCAGCTTCAGTCTTCCATCACATAGAATTAATCAAATATAAAATCTTTATTTCCCCTTTTCCTTAATATTCAGCTTTTAGTCTATTTTCCCCTGCACCTCTTCCTCTTATTTTCAAGGAAATCTAGCAGTAACAATCAAGGCTCTGACAATACTAAACAATTAATGCACTGTGTGGGCTAACTTCTTGTTGGTTTCTGAGAATATAACTTTACCCATACTGATAATCATGATAACTTTAAAAAAGTCCCAGCCTCAATTGCCATTCTTTCTTTGAGCTAAAAGTTAATGTCTGAAATATTAACTTAAATATCATTCAATATTTTTTGAAGAGGAAGAAAAAGTGCCTGTTCATCATGCCCAGCCTATGGCTAACATATCGCAATTTCGCAAAATATACTGTTTTCAGTGACTGTTATCCACTGATATGCATCAGTTAAAACATGTTCAGTTTCTTCACATCAACTAGAAAATAATTAGTGATGACAGTAATTGAATGTAGCACACCCTTAATATGGCTCACAGCAGTCAGGCAAATTAGCTCTTCAAGTACAATCACATCAAAGTTATAGAAAAACTTCACACTTTCTCATATGTTTAGTAGATCCCTCTTGGGTTAGTAAAGCATGTTGTCAGGTTTGGGTGCTGAAGAATGGAGCCTATATGCTGGATAACCCAGGTGATACACATTTACTGCAGGTTTAACAGCAAAAGCCATGTTATGATAAAGGAGTTTTTAATGGAGATGAATGTAATATCAATAACAGTATGAACTGAAAGATACAACCTGGGTAAAGGCAAGCAAAGTCCAATAAACAGGCGGAGAAGGTCTGGGCAGGCGGCAGGCAAGCAAGGTCAAAAGAGAAGGCAAGGTCAAAGGCAGGCAGCGTTCAAGCAGGGTCGACATAACAGGCCAAAGGTCAAACCAGGGAATCCACAGAGAAAGGAATCAGGAACCAGGTGGGAACAGGAATCAGAAGTCAAGGCAGGGAACACAGGAACCAGGCAGAGGACACGGGAGTCAGGGATCAGAAGTCAAGGCAGGGAACACAGGAACCAGGCAGAGGACACAGGAGTCAGGGATCAGAAGTCGCAAGTAAGGGGCTGGATCGGGCTCAGGAGCTCAGATAATCAAGCCAGGATCTTAGGGCAGGAACAGGCTTATAAAGGGTCATTAATTGGGAATGGAAGACACATGTGGATAATGAGGCAGGGGAGAAAGAATATATTTCAAGTCTGTCCAGAGCAGTGTCTAACATGAGGACAGAGATCCTCCAGTGGCTCACCCTGGTAATGCAGAACCTCCCAAGGACCAGGGTTCGATTCCTGGCTGTTCCTGACACGTCTTAATGACTTCCCCAGCACTAGGGATCTCACAGGGTATCTTGGTTCCTTGGTACTTCCCCTGCTCTTGAGATCACCCACTCGTGTCCCTGTCTGGTGCAGGGCCTGATTTACAAAGCAGGTGCCCCTAGGCCTGCTGCTGTTCGTCGCCCCCGTCCCTCCCTTTTATTTGCCAAACTTTCATAATTGCGACCAGAGCTATGGGGACAGCTATTGTATCTCCTGCAAATTCTGAACCAATGTGGGTGTGTTTTAGCAACATGCCGCCCCCTAAAATCCTGCCACCGTAGGCCCGGGCCTTGGTAGCCTCTCCACAAATCCGGGGCTGGTCTGGTGGATTATTCAAAGCAAGGGTACTAACCTCAACTACCCCCCCTTTTTGGAGCCAGAAAGCTGCTCACTAAAATAACCTGCCATTATCTCTCGCTCCTAGATTGACTATAACATAAATGATAATCAATAAAAAAACTTAGGGCCTAATACTGTCCAGACCCACTCCTGTTCCCACCTCCCTGCAAGGTGGGATCCAGGAAGAGAGCCCCTGTGCTTGCCCTTTTAAACTATTTTAGCACTGACACCTATAGGACAACCTTAAACTACAAAGGGCCCAGCAAAAAGGACATACCTGTAGCTGCCTGGGTGAATTAAAGAACCACTTAGGTATCCAAATATCTAGGTCAGTGCTGTCAGACATCTGTGGTACAGAGGGCCAAAAATTTTCTGGCCCGCATGGTGGAGGGCCGATAATGGAAGCCAGTGTTAACCACTCCCTCTTTTTAAACCATACCTGCTTTAAACCACACCCATGTTACCACAAGACCATGTCCACATTAATTGTGGCAGCACTCAAAAAAACAAATGGTTGGTGCTGACTGCAGGAATATCACGTATCACTGATTTGTTAAAAAAAGTTGTCATATTGAGACATACACTTAAATTCTTATTCCTCAATCTTCCCTGTGGATAACACAGCATCCCTTCGCACACAATTTAACACCTTAGGAGTCCCTAACAACAATTTTCAAATGCTAACAAGCCCCCAGACCAAACCCCTACCAGGCTTATGTTCCACAGGCAGAGCAGGGCACACACAGGCAGAGTATTGCACACACAGACAGAGTATGGCACACACAAGAAGCATAGGGCAGGCAGATTATGGCACACCCAAGGAGAATAGGGCAGGCATAGTATGGCACACACAAGCAGAGTAGGGCAGGCAGAGTATGGCACACATATGGAGCATAGGGCAGGCAGAGTATGGCACACACACACGGGGAGCATGGAGCAGGCATAGTATGGCACACGCAGGCAGAGCAGGGCAGGCAAAGTATGGCACACGCAAGGGAGCTTAGAGCAGGCAGAGTATAGCACACACAGGGAGCATAGGACAGACAGAGTATGGCACACCCAGGGAGCATAGGGTAGGTAGATTATAGCACACCAAGGGAGCATAAGGTAGGCAAAGCATGGCACACACAGGGAGCATAGGACAGGCAGAGTATGGCACACCCAAGGAGAATAGGGCAGGCACAGTACAGGACATTCAGGGAGCATAAGGCAGGCACAGTATGGCACACACAGGGAGCATAGGGCAGGCAGAGAATGGCACACTAAGCGAGCATAGGGCAGGCAGAGTATGGCAAACAAGAGGAGTAGGGCAGGCAAAGTATGGCACACACAGGGAGCATAGGGCAGGCAGAGAATGGCACACTAAGCGAGCATAAGGCAGGCAGATTATGGCACACCCAGGAAGCATAAGGCGGGCAAAGTATGGCACAAACGGGGAGCATAGAGCAGGCAGAGTATGGCACACCCAAGGAGAATATGGCAGGCATAGTATGGGACACCCAGGGAGCATAAGGCAGGCAAAGTATGGCACACACAGGAAGCATAGGGCAGGCAGAGTATGGCACACCAAGGGAGCATAGGGCAGTATGCACACACAGGGAGCATGGGGAAGGCAGAGTATAGCGCACACACAGGCAGAGTAGGGCAGGCAAAGTAACATAGTAACATAATAAGTAAGGTTGAAAAAAGACACATGTCCATCGAGTTCAACTTTTTTTTTTTTTTTTATTAACTACCTATCAGTCAGTTGATCCAGAGGAAGGCAAAAAACCCATCTGAAGCCTCTCCAATTTGCCTTAGAGGGGGAAAAATTCCTTCCTGACTCCAAAATGGCAATCGGACTAGTCCGTGGATCAACTTGGACTATGAGCTATTTCCCATAACCCTGTATTCCCTTACTTGCTAAAAAGCTATCCAACCCCTTCTTAAAGCTATCTAATGTATCAGCCTGTACAACTGATTCAGGGAGAGAATTCCACAACTTCACAGCTTTCACTGTAAAAAAAACCCTTCCGAATATTTAGGCGGAACCTCTTTTCTTCTAATCGGAATGGGTGACCTCGTGTCAGATGGAAAGACCTACTGGTAAATAAAGCATTAGAGAGATTATTATATGATCCCCTTATATATTTATACATAGTCATCATAAGCGCCTCTTCTCCAGCGTGAACATCCCCAATTTGGCCAGTCTTTCCTCATAGCTAAGATTTTCAATACCTTTTACCAGCTTAGTTGCCCTTCTCTGTACCCTCTCTAATACAATAATGTCCTGTTTGAGTGATGGAGACCAAAACTGTACGGCATATTCTAGATGGGGCCTTACAAGTGCTCTATACAGTGGAAGAATGACCCCCTCCTCCCTTGACTCTATGCCCCTTTTAATACAGCTCAAGACCTTATTTGCCCTTGATGCTGCCGACTGGCATTGCTTGCTACAGCCAAGTTTATCATCTACAAGGACTCCAAGGTCGTTTTCCATAATGGATTTGCCTAGTGCAGTCCCATTAAGGGTATAAGTGGCTTGGATATTTTTACATCCCAGGTGCATGACTTTACATTTATCAACATTGAATATCATTTGCCACTTAGCTGCCCAGATTGCCAGTTTGTCAAGATCATGTTGCAAGGATTCCACATCCTGGATGGAATTAATTGGGCTGGATAATTTTGTGTCATCTGCAAACACTGATACATTACTTACAACACCCTCCCCTAAGTCATTAATGAACAAGTTAAATAAAAGTGGACCCAATACTGAGCCCTGGGGGACCCCACTAAGGACCTTCCTCCAAGTAGAGAATGTCCCATTAACAACCACCCTCCGTACCCGATCCTGTAGCCAGTTTCCTATCCATGTGCAAACGCCTTCATTAAGCCCAACGGACCTTAGTTTAGAAAGCAGTCGTTTGTGGGGCACAGTATCAAACGCTTTGGCAAAATCCAAATAGATCACATCTACTGCCCCCCCACTGTCCAGAATCTTACTTACCACATCATAAAATGCAATCAAATTCGTCTGACATGACCTATCCTTCATAAAGCCAGGCTGATTGTTGCTCATAATGCCATTCATTAGGGCAAAATTTTGAATGTGATCCCTTAACAAGCCTTCAAATAATTTGCCTACCACAGATGTCAATCTTACTGGCCTATAATTGCCAGGCTGAGATCGTAATCCCTTTTTAAATATTGGAATAACATCAGCTTTTCTCCAATCCATAGGCACCATACCAGATGACAGTGAATCTGAGAAAATCAGAAATAAGGGCTGATCTAAAACTGAACTAAGCTCTCTTAGAACCCGAGGGTGTATGCCATCATGCCCTGGAGCCTTGGTTACATTAATTTGTATTAAAGCTTTTTGAATCATATCCTGAGTCAGCCACTGACTAGATTGAGCTGAACCATTCGTGCAGTTATTAAGTGAGCCTGTGAACCCAGACTCCTCTATTGTATACACTGAAGAAAATAACTGACTTAACACATTTGCCTTATCTGTATCTGTTACAACCATACTGGTACAATTATTTAATGGAGCAACACTCTCAACCTGCATCATTTTACTATTAATATATTTAAAAAACTTTTTAGGGTTAGTTTTCACCTCCACCGCAATTAACTCTTCATTTCTTTTCTTAGCCTTCCGGATTGCTGATTTACAACATTTATTAAAGTGTTTATATTCATTAAATGCAGCTTCTGTCCCTACAGATTTGTAGTTTTTAAATGCCTTTCTCTTCTTTCCCATTAACTTCGTTACTTCTGTATTAAGCCACACAGGATGATTCTTAGAGCTTCTATGTTTAGCCTTTAAGGGAATAAATTGAGAACAGTAATGATGTAATATCATTTTAAAGGACGACCATTTCTGTTCTGTGTTTTTAGCTGAAAACCTAATGCCCCAATCAATACTCTGTAGGGCAGCCCTCAAGGCACTAAAATTAGCTTTTCCAAAATTCATGGTTTTTGTTGCCCCAGTATATTTTTGTTTTTTGCACCAGACATTAAAAGATATAACATTATGGTCACTATTACCCTGGGGTTCAATGACTTGCACATTTGCTATACGTTCTGGGTCATTTGAGATCACTAAATCAAGAATAGCATTTTTTCTGGTAGGCTCCTCAACAACCTGTGCTAAAAAATTGTCGTGCAATAAGTTTATAAACTTGTTCCCATTAACTGATCTAGCAGTACCGTTGCTCCAGTCAATATCTGGGTAATTAAAACCCCCCATTATCATTACTTTACCTAAACTAGCAGCCTTTTCTATTTGCATTAGGAGCTTTGTCTCTTCCTCCTCACTTACATTAGGGGGTCTATAGCATATGCCTACGATTAATTTGCTGGATTCTTTACAATTGGTGAAGAACTCCACCCATACGACTTCTGCCCCCTCATTTTCCAACATAACCTCCTCCTTTATATGAGCTTTTAAATCCTGCCTAACATACAGACATACCCCTCCTCCTTTTCTATTGCCTCTATCCCTCCGAAAACAAAGTATAGCCACTGATATTTACTGCCCAGTCATGCGACTCATTCAGCCATGTTTCGGCCACACCAATCACATCATATTTTCCTTCCAACACCTGCAGCTCCAGCTCTTCCATTTTACCAGTCAGACTTCTTGCATTTGTAAACATACATTTAATACTGGTACCATATTGAACATATGACATGTGGTCCTCCCTATCCTTAACAGTATGCCCAGCCAAATCTCCTCATTTTCCCTTTCTTTGCCCACTATCTCATCCAACCTGTCTTCCACTGAATCTTTTACTGAACCCTCCCCCCACACCTAGTTTAAAATCTCCTCCAACCCTCTAGCCATCTTCTCTCCCAAAACAGCTGCCCCATCATCATTGAGGTGCAGCCCATCCCTAGCAAGGAGCCTGTAGCCGACTGAAAAATCAGCCCAGTTCTCCAAAAACCCAAAACCCTCCTCCCTACACCAATCTTTCAGCCACACATTAATCTCCCTACACTCCCGCTGTCTCCTTAGTGTTGCTCGTGGCTCAGGTAATATCTCTGAGAAAATTACCTTGGAAGTCCTCGCCCTCAGCTTTGTACCTAGTTTTTTAAAATCATTTTTGAGGACTTCACCACCTCCTCTAACTTTGTCATTGGTACCTATGTGTACCAAGACCGCTGGGTCTTCCCCAGCCCCTCCCAATAATCTGTCCACTCGTTCCACCACATGCCGAACCCTAGCACCAGGCAAGCAGCAGATTGTTCGGCATGTAGGGGCCTTGCGACAGTATGGCACACACAGGGAGCATAAGGCAGGCAGAGTATAACGCACACACATGGAGCATAGGGCAGGCAGAGTATGGCACACACATGGATCATAGGGAAGGCAGAACAGAGCAGGAGACAGGAACCACTCAGAGATTTACTAAATACAGTCTAACAGTGCTGGTGCCCCTTCCGCATTTTGTATGAGGTTAGAGCAGGTGAGCAGGGCCGGATTTACATAGTGGGTGCCCCTAGGCCCACTGCCATCCGTCGCCCCTGTCCCCTCCAGGGGGACAGGAGCAATAGGAATTGGCGCATATGAAATTTAAAAAATGATTGTATCTCCAGTGCATCCCTAGTGTTTTTGAACCAATGTGGGTGTGGTTGGGCAGCATGCCGCCCCCCTAAAATCCTGCCGCCCTAGGCCCGGGCCTAGGTGGCCTTTCCACAAATCCGGGCCTGCAGGTGAGCAATGTGGGCAGTTTTAGTCTGGGTCTCAGGTGTGATCATTACAGGGCTTTAGAGTGTAAACAACAGAGGTGTTACATGAATTTGAGGTGTAAATAATGCAGAGGTCAGTTAATCTCAGTACTGGTACCTTTTAAATCTTCCATTTGGTAAGCAGACACAGCAGGCAGACTTTCATGTGGGGGGTCACAAAGGTGGGGCAGTGAGCAGCATGTGGCCCTCGGGCTACCAGTTGGACAGTACTGAGGGGAAACTGCCTGAGAAAAATATAACCAAACCTCAGGGTCTCTACACAAAGGATTGATCTTTATACAGCCAGACCTATAAAAGGTTTTGTATTATGTATTTTTCACATTTCTTTCACAAAATACAGCAATTCTGCAACACTGTGCTGTTTATGATACTTTCTAAAATTCCTCAACTGAACCAATTAAGTAAGGTTGCAATTGGTTGCAATACCATTAACAAAGGTATGTTCATTTATCCCACTTTACCTGCCTCCTTTGATTTTTAAACATTTCACAATGTATTGCTGGCTGCACTTGCTATTAGTGAGTACTAGTGGGTTTAGCATGAATGCAGACCTATGCACAGATTTGCATATAGTATGTTAAACCTGTCTTGTGTTAAAGTGGTCCTTGTACAAAGCTCTATGGTGCATAGATATTATTTGTAACCACCTGAGATAAAAAGTCATGTATAACATACATCAAATGCAATGATCCATATTCTCTAGCCTATAATAGATTTACATACTATAATAGATTTGTTCATACTATATCAGCCTTGTCTCTGTAAACCACTTTTTTGCTTGTTCTGTGTCCAAATTATGTAACTATACAATTTAGAATTTTCCACTATTCTGTATAGTGGTATATGTATTGTTTAATTGATATATTATGAACATTTATTAGTTCCCTCATATTGATTAGGCACCTATGACATGAGTTTAAAGGACAAGGAAAGTTCAACTAAAGAAGTAGCTGGAAATGTTATACATTATGTTTTGTCCTTCTGTACCAGCCCAAGGCAACCACAACCCTTTAGCAGTAAAGATCTGTGTCTCCAAAGATGCCCAAGTAGTTCCACATCTTCTTTTCTACTGATTCACTGCACATGCTCTGTGCTGCTGTCACTTACTGAGCTTAGGGACCCACTCACAATATTCAGTACACATAGAATAGAAATATAAGGCTGATTAGTAATTAATATGGATAAGCAGTACAGAAACCACTGCAATTAGCATCAGAATTTAATAATCAGCCCTGTAGCATCAGCTTATATTACAGGTCAACCTCATTTTCTGCTTGATAATTTGTGACAACCCCTAAGTTTAGTTTCCCAACAGCTGCTTAGAGCCCACTGAGCATGTGAGTGTCGCAGACACTTTCCAAGATGGTGACCCCCTGTGACAAGTTTGAAGTCCTGGATCATTGCTGCTTTTGAAAAGATGAAACTTTAGGCTGCTGCAGTAAGTTTAGTATATAAAATACGGCAGTTTTAGCCACATTCATTTTATATACATCAGTGACCTTTTTCATAGAACACTCAAGGAATGTTCTTACAAGAACATATGGGACTATGTCTACCAACCTCTCACCAAACCCTCCATGACAAGTTTGAAGTTTAGTATTCAGCTTTAGTTTTCCATCACATAGATAATCAATTAATCAAATTTTCCTTAATATTCAGCTTTTAGTCTATTTTCCCTTGCACATCTTCCTCTTATTTTTAAGGAAATCTAGCAGTAACAATCAAGGCTCTGACAATACTAAACAATTAATGTACAGTGTGGGGTAACTTCTTGTTGGTTTCTGAGAATATAACTTTACCCATACTGATAATCATGATAACTGTAAAAAACTCCCAACCTCAATTGACATTCTTTCTTTGAGCTAAAAGTTAATGTCTGAAATATTAACTTAAATATCCTTCAATATTTTTTGAAGAGGAAGAAAAGGTGCCTGTTCATCATGCCCAGCCTATGGCTAATATTATTTTGATGTGAAGGAAAATAATTAAGAAAAGAAAATGACAACAATAAAAAACAGAAATAAACCTTGCATTTTTGCCCTTGGTCTGTGGTATGTTTAGACTGATCTGTATAGGTAGAACAGATCAAACAGAACACTCCAAAAGTAACATAATCAGTGACTGAGCTTTTTACTTTGGAAGAAAGATATTAATGGAATTGAACGGTTTTGTGCAATACTAAGGAACAACCTCCATATGTAATGAAATGCAATAGGTCTGACTGGGGATTGCGAACATCCTTATGGATAATTGGACCACAATATAAAACAGGGCATATTGGAAAATTTTGCAAAAGATACTGTTTTTAGTGACTGTTATCCACCCTTGTGGATATGCATCAGTTAAAACATGTTCAATTTCTTCACATCTTCACATCAATAATCCTTACAGTTACAATATCACCACCACTTTATCAGTGGTGGAAACATTGATCTAATAAAGTAACCTGTGTTTGATTAGATTTTTTGTCTTTCTCTGTTTCAACTAGAAAATAATCAGTGATGATAGTGATCGAATGTAGCACACCCTTAATATAGCTCACAGCAGTCAGGCAAATTAGCTCTTCCACCACAATCATAGCAAAATTGTAGAAAAACTTCACACTTTCTCATTTGTTTAGTAGATCCCTCTTAGGGTAGTAAAGTCTGTCTTGGTGACTTCCCCAGCACTACGGATCTCACAGGGTATCTTGCTCCTTGGCACTTCCCCTGCTCTGGAGCTCACCCACTCGTGTCCCTGTATGGTGGATTATTCAAAGCAAGGGTACTAACCTCAACTACTCTTCTTGTTGGAGCCAGAAAGCTGCTCACTAAAATAATCTGCCATTATCTCTCGCTCCTAGATTGACTATAACATAGAAACGACTAACACTAAAAAAACTTTCCCTAATTTAGGGCCCACTCCTGTTCCCACCTCCCTGCAAGGTGGGATCCAGGAAGAGAGCCCCTAGCACATGTATGCTTCCCCTTTTAAACATTTTAACACTGCCACCTATTGGGCAACCTTAAAATACAATGGGCCCAGGAAAAAGGACATAGCTGCCTGGGTGAATTAAAGGACCACTTAGATGTCCAAATATCTAGGTCAGTACTGTCAAACTTCTGTGGTACAGAGGGCCGAAAATTTTCTGGCCCGCATGGTGGAGGGCCAATGATGGAAGCCAGTGTTAACCAGTCCCTCTTTTTAAACCACACCTGCTTTAAACCACACCCATGTTACCACTAGACCATGTCCAAATTAATTGTGGTAGCACTCAAAAAACCAAATGGTTGGTGCTGACTGCAGGCATATCACTTATCACTCATATATCAAAAAAAGTTGTCATAAATATGTTCCAAAGTTCTTATATGCCTTTTGTAACACACCCATAGGGCTCTAACTAAAAAGTTCTTCACACAGATTAATTCAGTGACTATATACTTCATGTGGGCTAACAAAGCCCCATGGATAAGCATTAATATACTGCAATGTTCAGTCAAACAGGAGGTCTTGCATTGCCCAATATCTATCACTATTATTTGGCGGCTGTCCTGTTACCGCCCATTGGTGATTTAAGTCAGATTGCTCAAATGCGGTGGTTACCTTAGAAGCGATTTTATTGGGATCTAGGAAAGCTCTGAGACTGTTGTTATATAGGGAAGGGAGGCACAACCATTAATTAAGTCCATGGAAACTACCATTAAAGTCTGGAAGAATGCACAAAAGATCTTCACCCTCAGGGGTCAAGTAATACATTCACCTCATGCTCCATTGTGGCACAATAAGATTTTTTCTCATTTTACAGAAATACCAGACTATCACCTATTGGCACAAGCTGGACTCAAATTTGTAAGAGATCTATATCCTGAAGGTCAACTTCTAACGTTCGAACAAGTGCAAACAACTTACCAAACAAAGCACATTATACACTTCCGATATTTACAATTTAGGCATGCCGCACAGACACAGTTTCTTAATTCACAAACTACAATCCAGGCCACTGTTCTAGAAACTAACTTACAACAACAGGAGATCCTAAAACCCCTATCCACTATTTATCAGACTTTCCAAGCCCAGGAGGAAAAACAACTGCTCAAATGCTATAACAAATGGGCTCAGTATATCGGTGAATTAGACCTATATAAATGGATGGAAGTGTTGCGGCACTTGTTGAACTCTACAATAGCAACCAGGGACAAATTGATTCAAGTAAAATTCCTAAATGTCCTAAACTTGTGGCAGATTGGACATAAATTTTTGTATTTATATGCAAAGTGTTGGTCCTCACAATACAGCTGGACCCAGCTGTAGCACTACTGGGCCTTACAAGTGGTCTCTGCAGAAATGAGAACACTACTCCAACTTCTATTATACTATGCAAAAAAAACAAATTATTCTGAAGTGGAACAGACCTAACGTACCAACACTAGAGGCCTGGAAGGAACAAGTGAACAAGGCGCTACCATGCTATAAGGCTGCCTATTTCTCCAGAGGGTGTACAGAAAAAATCATAAGTATATGGATGTTGTGGGTGCTCAACTCTGATATGACTAGCCCTCATGTCTTTTAGAAGCTGATGTGTATAATAATATGATATTTAGCTGCTCTCTGAAGCTGGTCCACCCCCCATTTCTATCTATATCTTTCCTTTCTCTATTTCTGATAATATTTACTTGTTTATTTTGTTTATGATTGTAAAACTCAATAAAAAGAAGTTAAAAAAAAAAAAGTTGTCTTATTGAGACATACACTTAAATCCTTATTCCTCAATCTTCCATGTGGATAACACAGCACCCCTCTGCACACAATTTAACACCTTAGGAATCCCTAACAACAATTTTCAAATGCTAACAAGCCCCCAGAACAAACTCCTACCAGGCTTATGTTCCACAGGCAGAGCAGGGCACACACAGGCAGAGTACTGAACACACAGACAGAGTATGGTGCACCCAAGAAGCATAGGGCAGGCAGATTATGGCACACCCAAGGAGAATAGGGCAGGCATAGTATGGCACACACAGGGAGCATAGGGCAGGCAGAGTATGGCACACATAGGGAGCATAGGGCAGGCAGAGTATGGCACACAAAGGGATCTTAGAGCAGGCAGAGTATAGCACACACAGGGAGCATAGGACAGACAAAGTATGGCACACACAGGGATCATAGGACAGACAAAGTATGGCACACCCTGGGTGCATAGGGTAGGCAGATTATAGCACACCAAATGAGCATAAGGTAGGAAAAGTATGGCACACAAAGGGAGCATAGGGCAGGCAGAGTATGGCATACCCAAGGAGCATAGGGCACGCAGAGTATGGCACAAGCAAGGAGAATAGGGCAGGCATAGTACAGGACATTCAGGGAGCATAAGGCAAGAAATGTATGGCACACACAGGGAGCATAGGGCAGGCAGAGTATGGCACACTAAGGGAGCATAGGGCAGGCAGAGTATGGCACACAAGCAGAGAAGGGCAGGCAAAGTATGGCACACAGAGGGAACATAGAGCAGGCAGAGTATGACACACACAGGGAGCATGGGACAGGTAGAGTATGGCACACCGAGGGAAAATAGGACAGGCTGATTATGGCACACCCAGGGAGCATAAGGCGGGCAAAGTATGGCACACACAGAGAGCATAGTGCAGGCAGAGTATAGCACACCCAGTGAGCATAGAGCAGGCAGAGTATGGCACACACAGGGAGCAGGCAGGGTGCACACACAGGGAGCATGGGGCAGGCAGAGTATGGCACAAACAAGCAGAGTAGCGCAGGCAGAGTATGGCACACACAGGGAGCATAGGGCAGGCAGAGTATGGCGCACACTAGGAGTATATGGAAGGCAGAGTATGGCACACACAGGGATCATAGGGAAGGCAGAACAGAGCAGGAGACAGGGACCACGGTGAGATTTACTAAATACAGTCTAACAGTGCTGGTGCCCCTTCATCATTTTGTATGAGGTGTGAACAGGTGAGCAATGTGGGCAGTTTTAGTCTGGGTCTCAGGTGTGAACAATACAGGGCTTTAGAGTGTGAACAATAGAGGTGTTACATGAATTTGAGGTGTAAATAATGCAGAGGCCAGTTAATCTCAGTACTAATACCTTTTAAATCTTACATTTGGTAAGCAGACACTGCAGGCAGACTTTCATGTGGAGGGCCACAAAGGGGGGTAGTGAGAAGCATGCAGCCCGCAGGCTGCCAGTTGGACAGCAATGAGAGGAAACTGCCTGAGAAACATATACCCAAACCTCAGGGTCTCTACACGAAGGATAGTGAAACCCTGGACAGTGCATGCTGGCAAAGGGTGCATGACAGGGGCGGGACAAAGCTGCCTGGCAGGGGATTAGCAATGGGTTTAGTGATGTAGTTGGGGGTGGAGTTGTAAAGGGATGTGTAGCACTAACTGCTAAGGAGGGCATCCATTTTGGAAGAAGAAAAGGAGTCCCACCCTCCCTCCCTTGTATTAACCCTTTGTGCTAGTTGTCACAATTGTGGCCTGGGTTAGTGGGGCACAGGATAAGTTGATGTGGAATGGTGAGTATTGCGCTGACTAACCAAGAGGTGATTAGAGGGAATAGCCCGTTGTCACAGCCGGGCGGCAGGTCCCTGGCAATGGGGAGAGTTAATTAAGTGGAGTTTTTACCAAGTACCAAGTTGGTTAATGGAACTTGGTTGGTGGTGTTCCTCTCTAAGAGCTGTGGTCCCTGGGAGGGTATGTTGTATTGGAGGTATCATGCAGTCCTGCATACCCATCATGCTAGAAGGCACAAGTGGCTGGTGGCTTAACGATTGCATGCACCTAATTGGGTCCATTGCCAGGGGCCTTGCAGAGGATTAAAAAGTTAATGGTATATCACTGTTCATATTTGTATGTTTATAATGTTGTTAATATAATTGTTATTGATATATGTGTGAGCGAGTTGGTTATTCCTAGTCCAGTTTGGGGGAAAAAGGCAGGTATTTGTCCCTGCCCATGTCATGATCTTTATACAGCCAGACCTATAAAATGTTTTGCATTTTGTATTTTTCACATTTCTTTCACTTTTAACACATATTAATTCAATTTATGCAATCCATACTACTGCATAAGTATTGGTGTGGGATCTATTATGAACTTGTATTTTTTAAGTTTTTAATAAGCAATTTTCTTTTTCTCTGTAATAATAAGACTGTACCTTGTGCTTGATGAAATTTAACCTAGTATAAATCCAAATTGATGGCAAAATAATCTCTAAATTTTAAGTTTAATGCATAGTAAATATTTTCATATTTTATATTCACATTTTGTAAAGAGAATAAAGAATTCTCAGTGGCAAAATATTGTGTAACATCTAAAGAAGAGAAATAAACTTTTTTTTTTGCTTCTGTATTTTCTTGTCAGAAATAGACACTGAGTAATTGATTGTGGATCTTTTTTGGTGAAGTCATCTGCATAAAGCCATCCCATGCTTTCAACTTCTGATTTTTGAGGATAGAATATGCAAATCTTTATTTGGTTTCCATTTCTCCTCCAAGGTAAGTCGCCTTACAGGAAAATACCAATAATTATTGCCCAAAATTTAAAGGGGCATAGCAAGTAAAATTAATTTTCCTTTTTGCATATACCTGATAACAATGCATAAGATTTAACAAAGCTGAGGATTGCTGGGAAATGTTCCTATAGTATATTTTTATTAGGATGGTTCTTTGTGAATGTGTATTATTACTTTCTCACAAAATGCAGCAATCCTATCATACTTTAATTTTTACAAATCCTAACAGAAAGCAAGACAGACAGCTGCCAATTCCATATAATTTGCTGGGGTACCCTATATAGTTCCATTTTCCTAGCTGAATTTCTGCAGTAACTGAATTTCTAATGGGGCTACTGTTGACATGAAATTTACATCAGATGTTGGTAACAACCCAAGTAATTCATACATACAAAGAAATCAAAACATATAAATCCATAAATTAAATTATGTGTAATAAAGTGGAATGACACAGGGAATACGTATTGAACTTGCTTTTTGAAATGCATTTAATACTTAGTAGAAAAGCCTTTGTTGGTAATGACATATAGATATATAGAGAGTTATAAGGTGCACACACTAAGAATAAACTAGAGGTGCAAATCCAGAGGAGGCTCCCCATGAGAGTCTCCAGTAGCGTGAACAAAAACGAAATGGAGGGTTGCACACTCAAATAGAAAATAAAGAATATTTAATACATCAAAAAAGTTTCCAATGCTTTTCGACCAAAGGTGGTCTTCCTCAGGGGCAATTAAATCAAAACAGAAAGAAAAAGGCAGAACGAGCCTTATGTGCAAGCATGTATTTATCCCTACATAGATGCTGCATCCTTTCCTCGATGATCTCAATCTGATGTCTGACATCAGCCACTTCCTTTGGTGGTGTACTGCATTGTGGGATATTGTCTGAAACGCATATGCGTACCATGGTCCTTACTTATCGAACATTGTGTGTATAGTAGCAGGCAAATCAAAACCTTATAATTAAGCATGTCACGTAGCTCAAAATATAATCCCTTTGATGCTATACAAATCTTGTGTTTTATTAATGCTGTGTCCTTTCCTTGAATGTCTCAGTGCTGCATTTAACATCATAGTGCTTCCTGCATATATCAAGGTTGCCAAGCCTTGCATTATGGAATATAATTTGGCACGCATATGTGTTCCATTGTAGCTCCAGTCATTGCAGCAGTAGATGGCTGAACATGGGACTCTGTAGTTATCTAATACAAGAACACAGGGTCACTATCAAAATTACTTATACTAACTAAGGTATCAACTAACCATATTTAAAGGGAATCTGTCGTCATTTTAAACTTTTTTTTTTTTTTGCATTTTTATAAAAAACACACATCCATAAACACTGTCTGGCAAATAAAATGTTAATCCACAAATCCGTGCATAAGTTATTTTAGTTTGTATTTTGTCATGGGGGTTTCCATTTTTGCTCATTACACATTCACCCTGTGCTGCTCTAACAGCAGGCACAGCATTACCTGTGTGCTTGGAGGCAGCCACTCTGTAATGAAAAGCCAGTATGCACCAGGACATGAGAATCTAGCTGTACACGCCCCCTCCCCTCTCTGCCGGTGTGTGATGTTTGGAGGAGAGCGGTCACATGGTTTGCAGGGAAGCAATTACTTTCACTTTCCTACGTTCTGCTCTACAGCTAGCAGCCCCTCCTCCCACAGACACTATCAAAGTTCCTGCCGTTCTGTAAGTTTGTTCTTTGCTTTCCTTTGGAGGGGGGAACTCTCTCTCCTTGCTGCCTTCCTAGTTTGTTTTACTGGTGGTAAAGGAGCTGTGAGTTCCCTCTGCTATCCACCTCATACAGACCTTGCTCCTTTCCTGCCTGCAATACTTCTTTTTTCATTAACTACTTACTGTCTCCTTTCTTCTGAGCTATTTTAACCCTTTCTAGACTTCCTCCTAAGTTTTCCTGGTTTTCAAGTATGTCCTTATTTTATCCATTTTTCTATTCCCTGTCATCAGTCCTGGGAGTGTACTCCTGTGTTTCTCCTGTGTTTCATTTTTGTGTAAACAAATTTAAATAAACTATCTATATAAAATATTTTTTCCAGTGCCCAAAATGAATTGTGTGTGTGTATAATCTATCTATATATATACATATCCAAAAAGCGGTCCGCACTCTCAGGTCTTATAAATCACTTATATTTATTTGAAAAGGTTGGCTCCAACCTTTTCAAATAAATATAAGTGATTTATAAGACCTGAGAGTGCGGACCGCTTTTTGGATATGTATTTATGCTGATTTTGGACACTGCACCCAGGCATACTTTAAACCCTTATCGAGAGTGCCGGTTTCTGTGCTGTTCTTGTATTTATATATATATATATATATATATATATATATATATACAGTATATATTTATTTTTGAAACATAAGTGGGGGCAGTGATCACAGGACTATCTTATTTCAATCCTTCTGAAGTGGTGTCAGTGAGAGCTTATCTTGATTCCTGCCTATTGTTCAATTGACAGGCTCAGCAGACAAGGCTCTATTTATATTACAGCAGCTTGTTGGAGGGAGGGGTAATGACATCACTCCAACTTGCAGTACAGCAGTAAAGTGTGACTGAAGTTTATCAGAGCACAAGTCACATGACCTGAGGGCAGCTGGGAAATGTCAAAATGTCTAGCCCCATAGCAAATTTTAAAATTAGATATAAAAAAATCCATTTCTTGTTTTGAAAAACAGATTTCAATGCAGAATTCTGCTGTAGTAGCACTATTAACTGATACATTTTGTAAAAAAAATTGTTTTCCACGATAGTTTCCCTTTAACTTAGATATACATCAATCACCACCAATTATGCAAAAGATTGCCAAACCTGCACAGCAATATAGTTAAGGAATTATACGAAAATACCCGTTTATGAATCAAAAAGAAATTCTATAAAAAATGTTTTTTCCATAGAAAAAAATATTTTGTAAATAATGAGGAAGAGAGAAAACTAGTAGTCCTCAAGATAAGTATGTGAAGAAAGGAGCATGAAGGGCCAATGGTAAAAAGAGGATTTTTGTCAACCCCCCATACCATATGCAACCTGATCAATCCCCATTAGACGTAATGAGGAAACATTGTTATTATATTCCTTGCAATATTGAACCAAAGGGGTAGAGTCCTTACCTATCTTAATCACACTCTTGTGTTTGATACATCTATCCTTCAGTTTCTGTATAGTTTTTCCTGTGTAATATAATCCACATGGACAAATGATAATGTACACAACAAAAGTGGATTGGCATGTTATTCTGTGTTTAATGGTATACCTCTGTAAAGTTTGTGGATGGCCTCATGCTGCTTTATACTGAACAAATGTAACAATGAAAATTCCCTGGTTGAGAATTAGAAAGAAAGTGTGATGAAGAATATTGTTAGCTTTTACAAGAAAGTCCTTCAAATTTGTATCCCGTTTGTGCACAAACATGGGTAATTTTTGGCACTCTGCTCCCAAAATAGCATCAGCCTGTATATGATGCCAATGTTTATATATAGTGTGTTGAATAAAACGAGTGTCCGTTGTATATTTGGAGACAAAACCTTCCTGTTTTTATCTGATTCCTGTTTGTCCAAACCAGTTTTTACCTTGGAGATGGCCTGTTCAACCACATCAGGAGTGTATCCTCGCTCCGAGAACCTGTCAGCCATCTATTGTAAGGAGGCATCCAATTCATATTGGTCTGACGTAATACATTTGACCCTGGTTAATTGGGAATAGGGTAAAGTCTTAATTAATGATAAAGGATGAAAACTGCATGTAGCAAAGTATTTCTATATGTAGGCTTCCAATAGATCCCAGTGCTAAATTTACCTGCTTCATATTTGATTAGTGTGTCAAGAAATTATATCAATGTTGTACTCTATGAGACAGTGAAGCGAATTGTAGAGGGGAACTAAATTCAAATAGTTAACGAAAGAAGTAAGGGTAGTCTCATCTCCCTGCCAGAGAAAAGAACAGATCACCCATATAGCAATAATAACCCAAAATGTGTTGTCAAAAAGGTGACATATATAGTGATGGGCGAATTTATTCGCCAGGCGCGAATTTGTGGCGAATTTGCACGATTCGCCACCAGCGAAGAAATTCGCGGTGAAATTCACCGGCCACCATCTGAAAAATGGACGCCGGCATCGAAAACGGTCGCCGGCGTCAAAAATGGACGCTGGCGTCAAAAAAACGGGCACCGGCATCAAAAACGAGACGCAAAACATCAAAAACGGGCGCCGTTTCACTAATTTTTTGCCGTTTTGTGAATTTCGCGCAAAATTCTCGAATTTTTCAGTGAAACGAAACGGCGCAAATTCGCCCATCACTATATTTGTCCTCATATTCCGCAATAAATAAATTTGCGTAAGACGCGCTACATTGCTTCCCATGGCTGTCCCCTGTTTTTGTCTATAAAATATATTTTCAAAACATGAATAGTTATGGTCCAAAATAGTTCATAGATAAAAAGAGCAAATGACTGTCCCATTTCTCCATTAGCAATTGTTGAATAGTGGATTTACCCAAATCGTATGGGTGTTTGTATATAAACTAGAGATGTCCATGGTAACCAATAGAATCTGTGTATGTACCTGCAGATCTATGTGGATCCTCTCAAGTTTTTCCAAAAAATCAAACAAATCCTTAATAAAGGAAGGGATTTCTGCAAGCTTGCAGGAAGAAATCAACAAACCAATGAGCCAATGGTTGACAAATTGAGCCAGAGGCTGAAATAATGGGTCTCCCTGGAGGTTTGATGATTATGTGACTTATGAATCTTCGGGAGTAAATAAAGACAGGGTCGGCGAGGGTTCTGCATTATTAGAAATTTGCCCATTTTTTCATCAATGATCTTAGTGGCCAATGCTTTACAAACACACAAAGTAGTTCTACACAATCTCCTCACCGCTTTTTGTAGCATCAGGTGTCAGATGCACAAATAAATTGTATTTTCACTATATCGGAGTGCTGCTGGAATACGTTTTAAAGTGGCCAATGTTTTTATCTCTATTATATCTATTATGTTTTGAAGATGTGGCCATGTCTTTTCTCCATAAGATATGTAAAGGTTGGGTCAATTGTTAATTTTTTATAACACATGATATCTGATAGTTGTTGTAGGGCCTCAGCTCTGTAATGATCATAATCCAAAATCACAATACCACCCACCACCTTTGTCAGCAGGTTTGACAATTCGTGTTTTATCCATAGCCAACTCCTGTATGGATAATATTTCCCTATACTGTACATTTTTAAGATATCTGTGTTTTTGTTCCACATAACTATTGATATCATGTCTGACATTGTTTGCAAATATACTTACCAATTTCTTTTTGTGGCATGAAAGTGGATTTAAGTCGCAATTGGTTAGACATATTGGGAATCTTTTGCTCAGCCTCAGAGTATGCCTGTTCATCTGTTGATTTGGAGGCAAAAAAAGAATTCAAGTTAAGTTTCCGACAAAATTTAAATGGTTCAACTTCAAAGTTGAAATGATCAAAATTTGTGGTTGGGACAAAGCTTAAACCACTACCTAGGACTGTGTATCTGTCAAGGTGTCGAGGAAAGATTAAATATTACTTGTCCCATCATTTGTCCTTCTGGGAGTTTCCCTGTTCTGTCTGTCTGTCCACCCCTTGTTTTTGCCATACACTGTCCTCTCCTTTTTTTCTTTGGCGACCCCATATGACCTTGGATAAAAAATTATTCTTTTGGCGTTCACCTGGGGAGTACCTATCTGTAAAGTCAGTACCACTACTGGAGGATGAAGACCATCTATATTGTTGTCGATTAACAAATCTATGTGGTCTTCTGTTATATGTATCACATTTGGACCGCCTGTATATGTTATTCGTTTTATAGTCCTGTATGATCTTTAACAAATTTTTCTTTTTAAAGGCAAGTAAATCACTTCTATACCCATCAAGTTTCAATTGCACATTGAAAGTATTCCATTCTTTCTGGTTTGAGACTTTGTCAAATTCAAGTTCTGTTTTCAGAATTTTAATCCGAGTTTTGGCTAAATTATTGCTAGTATGTTCAATGACTAATACCATCAGATCTAGAGAGGACTTGTTCAGGATAGCACACCACCTCTGACAGAATTCCTTATTATCTCGACCAGCGGTGGGTGTGTTAAAAATCCTGAAGCCTTGTGGGATCTGTCTCTGTTTATAATATTCACTTAATGTGATTCCATGTAGGTGGAGTTCCAATTCCTTCCTTTTAAGTCTCTCTAAATCTTTAGCAAGGTCCTATGGCCTTTCAGGTCCAAATGCTTCCAGTGGACTACTCTTGAATAAAATTGATTTAATCTGATTATCAGTAAATGACAAAGTATCTGCTCTGTTGGTAATGTCCTTTGTCAAAGTCTCAATTTGTTCCACAGGAATGGTTAAACAAAAACAACCAGTGTAGATATATAGTATAGGCCCACTAATGTAACATGGCAACCCTTTTGAAATACAAAAAAATAACAAAAGTGGTATAAATGTGATACCTTTATTGGCTAACTAATATAATCATAGCAAGCTTTCAGAACATTTTAGTTCCTTTTTCAAGCTGATTACAATGAAGCTGTGGTGTTCTCTGGTATATATACAACATATAGGTCAAACGACCAACAAAAAGACATATCAATCTATGTGTAAGGTGTCAAAGTAATTTACAAGGGGATTTGCAAGAGACAAGCAGATAAGGTACAAGATAATGTGGGTCAAAGAGGCTGAGTATAAATTAGGGCTGAATTATTGTAGAATCAAAGGAATTCCATATGATCTCTTAGTCCATATCGAGACATGTTGGTATTTCTGACCTGGTGCGTCATTTCTTAGTCCACATAATTAGCCATAAATCCAAAGCCCAGGTTTAGTCCATTCTTCATAGAATTGAAAGTTTCCATTAATTTGTATGCACACTTTTCTTTCACTATCTGTTTTAATATTGCCCTTAAGAACCTAAATTCTTAAATCCTTCATGGAGTGATGAGGGCTATTGAAATGATTTTCTATTGGTGTGTCCAGTTTTTTATTGGTTGTAGTGGATCGGTGGTGTGTATTTCTCTTTCTCAGACTTTGCCCAGTCTCTCCTATATATAGTCCCCCTGTTATGCATTTAGTGCATTGTATTAAGTACACCACATTGGAAGAAGAACAGCTGTAGTGACCATGGATGCTGTATTCCTCTAATGTTTCCGGAATTGGTATTTTGTCTGAAGTCAGAATGTGTGGGCAGGGTTTGCATTGTTTTTTGCCAAAGGAATATGTTCCATTTTTGGTGGGGTGCAATAAGGCACTTATTGTTATTAGTAAATTTAGGTTAGGAGGCTGTCTGAATGCTAGGAGTGATGGGTCTGGGAATATGCTTTTGAGCCTCTCGTCCTTATGTTGTGTACCTTGTAGATCTCTGGCTATTTTTCTGAGGGTCCTCAGTTGTGAATTGTATGTGACCATCAGGGGAACCCGATTTAATTCAGGTTTTTGTTTATATTGTAGAAGGTGACTTCTGTATTCCTGGTGGCTGCATGAATGTATTGATCTACAATCATGGGGTTGTAGGCCCTGTTGATGAAGTTTGCGTTGAGTGCTTTGAGGTGGTGGTTCCTTTCAGCGGTGTCCAAACATATACAGTTGTATCATAAAGCCTGCCTGTAGATTATTGAGTGTTTAGTGTGGTCAGGGTGAAAGTTGTCATACATTAGATATGGTGGTTTGAATAGTATTTTCCCTGATGTGAATGGCTGTGTCCCGAAAGTGGATGTGAGTGGGAGAGTAGCTCATTTTCAAATTGATAGTTGGTTGAAAGTCTTGATACTGTTTGTGAAACTGAATAAGTTCTTGTTCAGTATCTGTCCAGATTATGAATATGTCATCTATATAGCAGACTATGGGGTATATTTTTCAGTGAAGTTATAGTTAAAGATTGCCACAGTGGTGAAGTTAAAGATTGCCACAGTCCTCTACAGTAAAATTAAGCCACTCTCTATTCATTTATGGACACAGCCATTCACATCAGGGAAAATACTATTCAAACCACCATATCTAATGTATGACAACTTTCACCCTGACCACACTAAACACTCAATAATCTACAGCCAGGCTTTATGATACAACTGTATATGTTTGGACACCGCTGAAATGAACCACCACCTCAAAGCACTCAACGCAGGTATGTCAAGATTAAAGGTGGAGAGGAAGTCTTCTTCTAGTTTTGCCATGAAGAGGTTGGCATACTGGGGTGAAAAGCGTGTACCCATACTGGTTCCCATCCGTTGCAGAAATACTTCCTGGCCTAAAAAGAAGCAGTTTGTGTGTTAATGTAAACTCAATCATTTGTACAACTGCTTGGGATGGTAGATCATGCTTTTCCACTAATGTACAAACATCATTGAAATAAGAATAGCATATATTTGAAATCATGGTATTTCAGATATAGTTATGGCAATAGGGTATAGCACTACTTTGGAACACCACACAAAAATACCAGGGCCCTGGTAGACAACATAAACGATACAAACATGGATTGGACAAGACAATGTATGCACAAATGAAAATCATGAAAATAAATCATGAAAAAGAAAGTTGTTGATAATGACAGCTTCAAGACACATCCTGTATGGTGAAAATAGTCACATGCATTTCTCAGGTGTGATTTTGGCCCATTTCTCAACACAAATTGTCTTCAAATCTTGAACTTTCCGGGGGCCTCTTTTGTGAACTCTGATCTGATTCTTTCCATAGACTTTTAATTGGATTCCAGGGGGGTGATTGACTGGGCCATTCCAGCAGCGTTCTTTCTCTGAAACGAACTAAGAGTTTCCTTTGCTGTGCGTTTGGGATCATTACCTTGCTGAAAATGTCCACCCTTATTTCATCTTCAGAATCCTGGTAGATGGCAGCAGATTCTTATGAAGAATGTCCCAGTACATTTCTCCATTTATCCTTCTTCAACTATATGAAGTCTACCAGTACCATTTGTTTAAAACAGCCCCACACCATGATGTTCCCACTCCAGACTTCATTGTTGATATGGTGTTTTTAGGGTGATGTGCAGTGCCATTTCTCCTCCAAACATGGTGTGTGCAATGACATCCAAAGAATTCACTTTTGGTCTCATCTGATCAGACTATGGGGTATATCTTCAAAGAGTGAAGTTATAGATTGCCACAGTCCTCTACAGTGAAATTCCACCACTCTCTATTCATTTATATGGGATTTTAAAAGGCGTATTTATCAAAGGATGAACTTTCACTTTCACCCATTAATAAATACTCTTTTAAAGGAGAAGTAAACCTTTAAATAGAGATATGTACCCTTATTATTATAGCCACCTATAATACAGCACACAATCAGTTAAATCAAACAAATTCACTGCCTTCTATGTTAATTTACATTCCGCGCTTCTGCACTGTGTTCCTATCATAGGCGCCATATTGAAATCATTCCCTACAGCACCAGGAGTCTCCACCTGCTGCTATACGTCATAGTCTAGTCTAAGAAGCAAGGCGCGCACCTCCTTTCAGTTCAGGTGTGAGCAGATGCTGTATTGTGCCAGCACACTGTGTAGATATGCGACTCTGAAAGGTCCTATGGCCCACGTGCACCTCTTCCTCCTGCACAGAATGAAACAAGCGGTTGACAGGCAGGATTCTCCATCCGCCTGTTATAGCTCCTGTCTCCAGCAACTTGTCCGTTGTTTTAGGGATGCTGATAAAATCCAGGAATGTGCCTGGCTCTGTACTGTAAGGAGCTTTAACTATACGGAGCCCAGCTGCTTTCGTGTGCAGGAAAGTTTCTGCTCATGATTTCTGGGTTCTGAAATGCAGCAGTAGAAACTGTCATCTTACCGTTCAAATACAGCCACAGCCTAAACTTGTGGAAGCTGCCTGAAGAGTTTTGCCACTTCAGTAGGTGGGGTCATGGGGACAAAATGAAGTACACAGCAGCTCTTTATGGAAGGTAGAACAGTGGGCAAAATACATAATGAACAGTGATGAAAAAGCTTCATTCATAAAATCCAAATATTCGGAGAAATACGTAAGGGGCTGGTACATTACAGTGCAGTAGCTGAGCTCTTCGTGGTCATACTGCCTGCATGTGCTCAGAACTAGAATGAACAGGGAGTAGTAGTGAGTCAGGCAAAAGGCTAAAACGGCTATATAAAAAAAATCTGCTCGTGCACACTGGCTCCTGTTTCTCTGTTGGTCTCTCATGCACGTGCAGCTGTCTCCTCTCCGACTACTCTCACTGTCGAAGAGATAAGGATGGCTCAGAGAGGAAAGGGGGCGGAGCTTCACGCTAGAGCAGGAAGTAGGGGAAATGAGCAGGGGTGTAATAAAAATACCTTGCCCTAGCAGTCTAGTGGTGCGGCGGGGACGCCAGCCGCACCATCGGCGGGGACGCCCGCCACGCCGCTCCTCATCCTTTGGTGTGCCGGCTTCCTAGTGTGCGCGCGGCGCGCACTCCTGTAATTTATAGGCGCATGCGCGCTGGCGTTATTACGTCAGCGCGCAATGGCGCGAAGTTTAAAGGTATTTAAAGGGGCAGTTTTTCTGTAATCATTGCCCGTGATAGGATTGCATTCCTGGTGCTCCTGAGCCTTGTGCTATTTGTCTGCTTCCTTCTGAACCTGTTTGATTCCTGTTTTGACCCCTGCCTGGCTATTTTGACTATTCTGATTTCTGGATCCTGACCTTGCCTGCATACGACTACTCTTCTGTTTAACCCCTCAATTGATCACCCGGTTTTGACCCTTTTGCCTGTTTGACGATCCTTGCTATCTGCCTGCCTCGACCCAGCCTGCCTGACTACGATTCTGCCTAATCCTTTGTACCGTGACCTTCAACCCAAAAAGACTCTGCTAACAGCCGTGCCCCTTTGCCAGCCAGAACATCTCGCCTTGCAACCCTCGTTAAGTCCAGGTGGCACCCAAGTATGCTGAGGGCTCCTCCCGAAGCCCAACGGTGGTCACACTACCGGTGAAGCCGAGCTGAGACCAGGGTACTTGGCATTTGTTCTGGTATCGGGTGCTGACCGTGACAAGCAGAATTCTTTGTATTATTCAGAAACAACATTAAACTGAACGAAGGGACTAAGGTATGTTGCTCTGGGGGGATGCTTAGAGTCATTTTAGAGTTAGAAAAAAAAAGGGTTTACTTATTCTTTAAAAATCCCATAGAAATTAATGGAGAGTGACGGAATTTCACTCTAGAGGACTGTGGTGATCTGTAACTTAACTCTTTGATAAATATACCCCTATATTCTCCTAGAATTTTCTTGGCTCGTCCAAATGTTGTGCAGCAAACTTTGAACAAGCTTCAACATGCTTTTTCTTCAGCAGTGGGTCTTGTGCGGTGAGCATGCATAGAGGCCATGTTGGTTGAGTACATTAGAAATACGTCTGTAATCAATGCCATCAGTATGTTTTGCAACAATAAGTTTACGAAGGTCTTGAGAGATCTCTTTGCTTTTATCCATCATTAGATACCATGCCTTTTTTCTTCATGTGTTCAATACTTAGTCTCTGTGTCATTTCACTTTATTACACATAACTTAATTTATGGACTTGTTTGTTTTGATTTCTTTGTATGTGTGAAGATTACTTTACATCTGGTGTAAGTTTCATGTCAATAACCCCATTAGAAATATATTTACTGAGAAAAACATTGTGTTCAATACTTATTTTCATTGCTGTATATGAATATATATATATATATATATATATATATATATATATATATATATATATATATATATATATATATATATATCAGTAAGGCAATCTAGGAGCCTTGGGAAGCTACTCCCTGCTACAGATCCTCGATGGAGCACAAAGCTGTTCTTTCTATCTGAGCTCTCTATCTTACTATCTAACCTGAATCTAGCTAAACCTTGTTCACGGGGTTCCCCGGGCCCCGGCTTAATCACTAAAGGTGCTGTCCCTTTAGGCCTTTACTGGGAATTGGTATACCCAGGCTCAATGGTAACATCCAGTAGGTAAGTTCACCAGCAGCCAAACAGGAAAATCCACCCCTATCCACACAATATATTGAAGTATGGTAGGAAGTGGTCATTACACCTCTTGGCCAATAACACTGGTTATGCAAATATAACTAGATACATGCTTTTGCCCAGCAACTAGGCCTGGGAAAAGGAGGAAGGGTAGGGATTTAAAGCTATAGGGGCATATTAATCCTATAGGTCCCTACATATAAATATATATATGCAGAAAATCTACCCACCTGTAATATCTCACAAAGTTGTTTATGACAGCCAGCACAGCATATGTACTTTTGGATAACCTGTCAAGTATGTATTAAATGGGCTATGATAGAAAACCTAACTGTATATATCTCCAAATAATCTTTGTATAGAGAGTTGTTTACAGTGCAGTTTATGATGTTGAGGCAAAACTATTTTTTAAAAAAATGTTTTTTACTGGCTAAAATGGAATGTAAATCAACTAGTAACTCAAAATAAACATCTTTTATAAATATCACCATTTTTAACTAGAGCTGCACCGAATCTGAGATTCAGGTCAGAATTAGTCTAGGATTCTCAGAATGAAAATCCAAATGCCTTGCTGAATCTAATCTTTATTATTATTATTATTATTATTTTATTATTAACATGTATTTATATAGCGCCAACATATTGCGTAGCACTGTAAAGTAAATGTGATTATACAACTACATCACACGAATTACATATATAGAATATATGGAGTAACAAACGTCACAATCAATACAGGTACAAAAAGGTGAGGAAGGCCCTATGCATAGGCATACAGTCTAAAGGGAAGGGAGTAATACACAAGGTGTGGGAGTGGGCAAGATCGAAGTAAGTGGGTGAGAAATGTGGTACTGTATGTGGTGTTGCGTTTGGTAGTCAAGCAGAGTGAGGGTAGGCTTCTCGAAAGAAGTGCGTTTTCAGAGATTTTTTGAAAGCAGAAAGGTTGGGAGAAAGTCAGACAGACCGTGGGAGAGCGTTCCAGAGGAGGGGTGCAGCCCTAGCAAAGTCTTGAATGCGAGCATGTGAGGAGGTAATGAGAGAAGAGTTGAGTAGGAGGTCAGTAGAGGAGCGTAGTAAGCGAGTGGGTGAGTATATAGAGATGAGTTCAGAGATGTAGGGTGGAGCAGAGTTGTAAAGTGCTTTGAAAGTCAGTGTCATTAATTTGAATTTGATTCTGAAAGGTAACGGAAGCCAGTGCAGGGATTGACAGAATGGCGAGGCAGAGGAGGAGCGGTTACTGAGGTGTATGAGCCTCGCAGCAGTGTTCATTATGGACTGGAGAGGTGACAGTCTCTGGAGGGGGAGGCCAATTAAAAGAGAGTTACAGTAGTCTAGACGCGATATGATGAGAGAGTGAATAAGAATTTTGGCAGCGTCTTGGGTGATAAATGATCATATTTTGGATATGTTCCTTAGGTGGAAGTGACATGATTTGATAAGTGACTGGATATGAGGAGTGAATGACAGGGCAGAATCTAGGATAACCCCAAGGCACCGGGCCTGGGGAGAGGGGGTGATAGTGGAATTGTTAACTATGATGGATACTTCGGGGATGCTACTGGTGTTATTTGGAGGAAAGAGAACCATTTCAGTTTTAGAGAGGTTTAATTTAAGGTAGTGTTGCGACATCCAGGTAGAGATAGCGGACAGGCAGGAGGAGACGCGAGTTAGGAGTTCTGGGTTGAGATCAGGAGATGAGAGATAGATCTGAGTATCGTCAGCATAGAGGTGGTAGTGGAAACCGTACGAATTTATTTATTTGCCAAGGGAGGAAGTGTAGAGGGAGAATAGTAATGGTCCAAGGACAGAGCCTTGAGGAACTCCAACAGAAAGAGGTAGGGGAGAAGATGATACTCCATTGTAGGAGACACTGAAGGAACGATTGGTGATGTAAGAAGAGAACCAGGACAGGGCTGTGTCACGAAGGCCAAGCGACTGGAGGGACTGGAGGAGGAGAGGGTTAAAATCACATGACAACATTTTTATTTTCTCTTTAACCCTTTTCATATGCAAATTTGGGTTTGGATTGGGTTTGGCAGGAAGGGTTAGTATCTTGTGGTGTCACGCAGCACTAGAAGGACTCAAGCAGTTAGGCTCAGGAATAGGATATTCCTGGAGTAAGTGAGTACTGTGAGCATTGCTTAGTACTGGGGCTAGTTCACCAGTACTGCCTCTGGAGTGTTGTGAATGCTACAGCTGTGACTGCGAAGGAATGCTGTCCAAGAGATGAAAGTGTTTGAGCATCTATGGAATGTTTGCTGTTTATGATTATCACCAGCAAAATTATTGTAAATCAATAAAGAGTTATAATTTTGTTTTAAGAATCACTAGCACCCAAGTTATTTGAGAGATCAAGTTCTGTGTGTGAATGCAGCGTGGTTAACCCTTCCTACCAGTATAGCAAAAGCCCAGCTGAGATGAAAATGTTGCATGTAGCCATGCTCTCCCAGGAGTTGAAACTGGCAGAAGCAAGAGTAATACCAAGGAAGGAACAAGGTACCAGGAAACAGGCCATTTTCAAAAAACATAATTTTCTGCTAAAATCTTTGGTTAATGGCCAAGTGATTGGATCAGCACAAATTGACTCAAAACGTGGGTGACCAAATCTGTAATTTATTTTATGTAACAAGTTTATGTAATATCTGCCCATTCATGTCAAAATCAGACCTAAAGGGGTATAGGAAAGCAGAATGCAGCTTAGCTGGTCTGTTACAGACAACTAGGTATCTCACTTGTACTATCACAAATATAACTTTACATAATGCATTGCAGCTGTTCATTCATACCTCGTGGGACCTAGACAAGTCACAGGGGTACTTGGAGGATCAGCAACGATAATTTGCTTCTACAGTAATATCTCTGCAAACATCCATGGGAGAAAGTTTTTGTGCAAAATGTCACAAAGGGATTGCGATACAATCATATCAACCTCTGGCTACATAGCAGAGGACCACATCAACCGGACTCATATTGAGGTTATGAAGGACAGATTCAAGGTACAGATGACACAACTTGGAACTGAAGATGTTGGTCGCTATAGATGCGGCATTGGTTTCACTAACAATGGCTTTTATCACAGTGTCGAAGTGATGATTTCTGAAGGTATGGTTCCTCCTTTAAAAACATGAAGAAAAATATAATTTTTTGCAATTATACTTTAGGAATGAAGAAAAAACATATACATTTGGTTTCAGTATACTACAGGTATGGGGTCTATTATCCAGAATTATTGGGAACTGGGGTTTTATAGATAAGGATTTTCTTTTGTAATTTGGATGACCATACCTAAAGTCTGCTTAAAAATATTTAGAAATTTAATAAACCCAATTGGATTATTTTGCCACTAATATGTGGTTATACAGTTTAATTACAAGTGTAATCACTATTTTATTACTACAGAAAAAAGGAAAAAATATGCAATTATTTACTTAAAATGTACTTCCTACAATTCAGACCATTCTGGATATTGGGTTTCTGATTAAGAGATCCCATACCTATAGAAGGTTTAACAAATTGTTTACATTTTGTTTAACAAATTAAAGGATGAAAACATAACAGAACATAATCCATTTAAGGGCTATGGAACTTATTGCATCTCACCTTAGAGTGAAGCAGTGGTCAAAACCCCACATATGTTTAAGGCTATACAAAAAAGTAATTATACCTAGTATCAGAAGGGAACATATAATGCTGACTGAAGACATAAGAGGTCAAAAATAGGCACAAGACACATGTTGTTTTGCTCTCTGCCCTGCCCATAAAAAGAACTTGGCATCTTTCTGCAGTCTTGAGCCCACAGCTAATTTGTCAAACTCTGTGTTAGCCCTTAATGGCCAGTTATACTTTTTACACAGTTACACAATTATACTTGAACAATAATCCCATACATCCTGGAACTAAGCAGATGTTAAGAAAAGAGCTGCCACCCCTAACATGTTAGTCTTTCTCCTTAAAAAAAATATATTTATTAACAATAGAGAGTGGTACACTCATACTGATGGGAAACCATCATAGATAGTAGGTGCTCTTTTAATACATTTAATAAAAGCAGGACAGGACTTATATTTAAGTGTAAAAATGGCACCTAATAAAGCTTAGCAGGACCCAAATAAGACTATTTCAGTTGTGTAACAAATAGTGGTGTGAGTCACTGCCCATGGGAAACAAGGGTACAGGGTGTATAGCTGTGCAAAGAGTTTGCTGCTGTAGTCATACTGCTGGATATTACTATTTTGTTGTCTTTAGATATGCATTTCTTCCCAATGCTACAAATTTGGTGTGCTTCAACCAGGAGTGAATCCATGGGAACTGTAATGGTGGCATGGATTTCAGCTAAGAGTCCTCTGCTAGCTTATCTTGTCCACTCATATCTCTCTCCTGCCTGAAAGGAAGTAAACAAAGGAACAACAGAGCACAGGAATCTCCAAACAGTATACTTGAAATGATAACGTTAAAGAGATATCAGAAAATAATCTTTTTTATTCTATCATAACATTGTCTTTGAATTGTTTTTATAATTTTGCCATAAAAGTATTTGCCTGATGCTTTTACATTACCTTTCTTACCCCCATGTTCCTCTATGAGGGGAGCTGCCATATTTGTGCAGCAGTAGTCCATTAGCCTTAGAAACTCTAACTGACAGGTTAAAAGGGACAGTAAGGTTAGCAAAACAGTCAGGTTTAGGAACTTTTAAGTGACAATTACTAACAAAGCAGAGCTTTCAGTGAAAAATGATCAACATGACCTATAGGCAACTTTTAATGTAGATTAATATTTTGAAAAGATAGTGTCAGTGTCACCTTAAAGAGGTGGTTCTCCTTGAAGTTAACTTTTAGTATGTTATAGAATGGCAAGTCCAACTGTTCTCCTATTTATCTCCCTTATTCAAATGGTTGCATGGTTGCTAGGGTAATTTGAACCCTAGCAACCAGATATCTGAAATTGCAAAGTGGAAAGTTACTGAATAAAAAGCTAAATAAATCACAAAAACAGAAAATATAAAAAAAGAAAACCAATTGCAAATTGTCTCAGAATATCACTCTCTACATTATACTAAAAGTTAATTCAAAGGTGAACAACCGCTTTAAACCCTGTTATGTCACTACAAATGTGGAGAGGGGGACCATAATTACACAGGTGTAGAAGGGAAAGAGGAGAAGTGAAGAATTAAGGCTATGAATTTTTAGATTAAAAAAAGAAGAGGTTTGTAGATTGGAGGAAGTATACAGACAGCACATATTTACTTTCACAAATCTAACTGTACTAGATTAAACTATTCAAATCTACTTTCTGATTGTTGCTCAGGAGTTAACATGTGTGTATAGTGCTTCACTTATAACAGAACAACAACAAAATCCTGGCTGAAATACTTCATTTGCTTCTGCACGTAGTTAATGGGCCTGTGCTAAAATTGCATTACTTGCTCTTTATGTAACATAAACTAAAGGGTAAAACTTTAGTGACAGACACCTACTGACTTTTTCAGTTTTTTCTAAACAAAATCTACTCAACAGTAAAAAGACTGCTGCATTTAAATATAAAAATACAGAAATAACAGGTGCAACCCATCATATTTAATGTTAAAATTACACTGATAATTTAAAAGATAGTTAAGAATTTAGCAGTGCTCACAGGCACTTACAATTACTTAAAATTACGTTATTATATGCAAGAAGGTATACCTGCTGTTATATCCCTGTAATGCAGACAGGCTGTTATTAGTTGGCGCTAACCAGTCCACACAGGAGACGTATTTAGTAGCAAAATTCGGCTTTATTCATTCACACAGTGTGGCATCAAAGTTACAGTGGGTGTGCAAGCTCCAAACCTATGCGTTTCATGCCTATAGCATTGGCACTTCCTCGGGGTCTTCTGTAGTGGGCAGAGGGTAACAGTCAGGTATTATTGCTTTGACATAGGTCCACAAATAGCCAGATTTGCCCATCTTTTTTTTAGCAATTACTAGGTTGGAAACCCATGGGGAAGAGTCAATTGGTTCTATGATATCCTCCTGTAACAGCTTATTCAGCACTGTTTCTACAGGAGCACGGATCACTAGAGGGGGCCTGCGCAAAGGCTGCATCACTAGAGATACCTGTGTGTTTAACATTGGATTGTGAGAACATTTGCATATGTGACCAAGTCCAGTAAAAACCTGAGGATATTTATCTTTCCAGATGTCCAGTGTCTACTATGTGTATTTCAGCATTTTTCTGATCAAGAACTTTAAATCCTAGTGCATGAAATAAATCCAGCCCCATAGGTTTGCTCTTTTGTAATGTAAGTGTATCTGGTAATGTAGGTGTATCTGGTTCAATAAGCAACCTCTCTCTAAGTTTAGCATTTGTAGTTTTATTCAATAAGTTGGTCTCTAATCATTTCATCGTGCAAGGGACCAAATTTGCAGGGGACTGCTAGCCTCCTCAGCTCTGCAACATAGTGACATACTCTGGCCACTAAAGCATTTGGGACAGTTTTAAAGTAATTCTCCAGAGCCTGTACTGTGGCAGTGTATGAGGAATCTGCTCCCAGAGTTGTGAAAATACGGTATGCTTCAGAGCCCAGGGAGTGAAGTAACAGGGCCCTTTTCCTCTCAGATGAGAGCTCATCCAGGCCAGATGCCAGTAAGTAGATAGAAAACTGTTCATACCAGAGATCCCAAGACACTGAAAGCTCTCCTGGGTGCTGCAGGAACTTTTCAGGGGGATGCACAGAGGGTTCAGATATCCTTGTTGCCATTGTTATATCCCAGTAATTCGACAGGCTGTTATCAGTTCACCATCTTTATTTCACACACACACACAGAGTGGGACATTCACTAAGATTCGTAGTTGCGTTTCGCCGCACTTCACTAGGCGGATTTTCGCCAGCGCTCCGCAAATTCACTGAAATCCGAAGTTGCGCTCAGGAGTAGCGTAAGGTTGCAAATTCAAGTTACAATGGAGGTATATGTAGTAGAACTACACAAGCCTGGGAAACCTTCAAAACAGCAAATAAAATTTTTATTTTGCCCTACACATGTGCCCACTGTATAGTTAAGTTGCCATGAGTTAGGAAATGTAGGGGGGGAAGGAAGTTAGCCCTAAAAATTTTTTCGATCTTTTTCAGCCATAAAAAATTAAAAAACCCCAGCGTTTTTTGGGACTTAGAATAAATTTTAACTTTTTTTGAAGCAATTCCTATCTACTCTATTGCGCTTCGCCTGGTCTGAGGTGGCGAAGGAAGTCTGGCGTAAAAGGTAGCGTTCAGAATCATTCGCGCGTTAGTGAATTTGCGTAGGTACGTCCATTGCGCAAATTCGCCAGGCATAAGGGTGCGAAGTAACACTAGCGAATTTACACCAGCGTTCGTTAGTGAATTCGCGAATTAACGAAAATGCCCAACGCTGGCGAATTCACGCTAGCGTTAGGCACTTTGGCGTTTAGTGAATTTGCCCCAGAGTCTCCTCTCACTATTGCCAAGGCTGCAACATTCTAACATCCTTCAAAGGTAATTATCTTTATAAAACTTAACACAGCTTATGCAAATACACAACACTTGCCTGGTGCTTATAGCAACATTACTTATGTTTTTTCGTAGACACAGACTGTAAAACATGTATTGCTAAAGTAAACTGCTAAGATCACAACATTCTTAAAGGTATATATATCAGACTGTTTTTCTAAGGGTGTATTTATAGATGTTATAAAATGGAAGAAAAGAAACAGAAAACCTTGTAATGCAGAAAAGCAATAAAAAAGGGAAATATATCAGCCTTTATGACATAAGCTCATTTAGTTGGGGTTATATGAAAAATATGCATAAACATAATCTGAATTCCCAAAAATAAATATAATTCTATATTTTTACACAGACATACACAATTGTACAGATTACAAGGAAACCATGATAGCCTGTGCTGCTGCAACTATTTATCTACCCCTCCATAGGCCCAAAGATTCACTTTCTCCTTCTCCTTCATCCATTGTGAAGTGATGGGTTCTGGGACTTGAAGTCCAATCTGCTTTCCAGAAAGTCTGTACCCACGCACTAAAGAAAACAGAGAGACTTCAAGTCCCAGAATTTATAACTTCACAAAGGAAAACGGAGAGGGAGCAAGTGACACACTATTTGCATGACGTGCACCTAAAGGGATTTCCTTTAATATATGGAATCAGGTGTATATGTGTAAAAAAACCTATGTTTATTTATATTACTTACTGGCCTATGACGTGTAGGCGGGGTGGGACTGAGAAGGTGTAAGGGGTGTGGGACTATGATTTTAATATGAGTAGAGCGGCAGAGGTAGGGTGAAATAGTTAATGGGTGGGGGGAACAATTGGGCAGATAAAGGGTGGGCCAGAGGCAGAATAACTAGGCATTATAATTGGACCGGCAAGTGCTGGTAAATTTGTAATACCGGCCCCAGCCCTGGCTGGTGTTTTACCAGCTGGGCCTGTAAAATACCAACCTACTGGCAACCTTATTTAAAAGGTTTTAACATGTGTCATGTGTGGATCATTAGTATTTTTGCCATGTTGCTAGGAACGAAAGCCATCAGTGGTGTCTCTACAGACCTCCGTCCTTTATCAACTATGTAAATTATGTACCAAACGCATGCTGGTTTAAATAAAAAGATTGCCGATAGTCCATGAAGAGAGCAAGACGTTAAAGATAATTTGTAAAATTAAAATCTAGATCCCTATATTGCAAATTAGTACACACAGGATACAGTGCTGCAGGAATGTCTAATTCAGATGGCTCTTTATAAAATCATATTGAAACAAGCATTATGCCTCAGATCAGGCCTGTTGAACTATCAACATGCAACATGGGTAGCATTCTAAATAGATGAAGGGGAAATTAGGTTGCACAGGTTGATCGTCTTGCGCGCAATACAGATTAGTTCATCTTCAAACGATGAACAATGATGTTTCATGATTTACAGGTCAAGACTGAAGTTAGATTTATTTAACATGTGTAACCTTATATCCCACTGTTCAAAAAGATTTTTGGCTACCCTGAACCACTTGTATAAGGTCACTGGCCTGTCCTAGGTTTGCCTGATTTGGGAACCCATATGCATAATGTTACTTTGTAACAGGTTGTATTTCTTGGAAAATGTAGAGACTTTATCGAATAGTAAATAACAGAAAGCTTTTTACTTTGTATTATTAAATCCAATACGCAGTTTCTGCACATTAGATTGATCTGCTTGCTGATCTCTGTAATGTGCATTTGCAGCTGTGAAAACAACCATTTGGGCTGAGATTTGCAGTTGCCATTTACCATGCCAAGCAGTATATAAAAATTAAAACTGTATGCCAATTCAGCAGCTTTCAATGAACTATAAATGAACACAAATATTACAAATGCCAATTTGCATATAATAGAATAAATAAATTAAAAAGCATAAAACACATTATGAATGAATTTCTTTTTCACAGCAAGTAAAGTACCTTCATCAACAGAGTTCATATTTGGAACGCTCCTTGATTCTCTAACCATTCATTGTCCAGTGCTAAAGAGGTCCTACAACCACACAAAATATTGGTGTAAAATGGGCAAAAATAATTGTGTCCCGATGATGGATAGCAAAGGGTTTGTACACAAGGAATTCTGGGGAAGGTCCATCATTCAGGACAATAAGAATTTATCTGGGTTCTTGGTCTTTATAAATAATCTTCAAAAAATGGACTCGGGATTCTACAGATGTGGAACTGGATTATATGATGAAGCATCAGACTGGAAAGATGTTCACATTTTTCTCAGCAGCAGTGAGTAGAAGGATATGCAACAAAATGTATTAAATATGTAAATAAGTTAAAAAGCATGCTATTAGTATAACCATGCAAAGGCTAATCCAATATTTAGCTAAACATTCTGCCTCTAAACTAACCATAGCACAGTGCTACTTATCCATCTCATGTCTAGCGATGAGGAAAAAGCCACCTTTGTATGTCACCCTTTACTGGGGGCATGCAGATCCTTGCATAGACTACAAATGTGAGTATTATTTCAGCCTATTGACCAATCCCGTAACTCCCAACTCTGCAGAAGTGACAGATCCAGATTAGAGGGTTGGCCCAGGTTAGTACCATTGGGCTTGCAGAGGCTTAGGGAAAGTTTGGTTGTATAAAAATATTTAAAATGTTAATGATTTAAGGTAGTGGTGTGCTCTCCTACTACTATAACTGTCAGTACAGTAAATTCAGGGAGACATTTATAGAAGAACTTCTCAAAATGAAAGTCATTGGATATATTGCTACTGCAAATGAAGGTATGCTATTAATAATTTTGTTTTTCCGCTAAATTTCCCTTGTTTAAAGCTGTATAAATAGGCAATTTTAGCTTAAATTTGCAAAATACATCGATATGGTAAACATTACTGCTTTCATGCTTTATAAATACAGTTAGATTTTATAATATTTACATTTTATAAATTTACAAACATTTTTATATATTCTTCATGAAACATAACGTAGTCTGCTTTTTCAAAAATAATGCATAATTTTTATTTAAAGATACCCATGCTTTTTCATTTTAGGCTGCATAACACTTGGGGTTTTCCTGCTGGTATATCTATGCAAAAATACATTATTTTGTATTTTTGAGCCAAAATACACCTTTTGTGTGTACTGGAAGGCTGATCCTGTGCATACAAAAGATGGGGCAGATGGGAGAGGATCGGCCTTTTCTAGATGCACCACCACTAGTTAAATAGACAAGTGTGACCTCGCTTTTGGATGCCATTCATAACTATGTATTATCTAAAGCTGCACAGTAGACTGGGTGAGGATTTTTTTAGACAACAGAAATGATGAATACTAAGCCTAGAGCAACACCTTAATTGTAAGGATGAACCATAGGTATAGGGCTGGGAGGAAGGAACCTATATGATGAATAACCTTGTGGATATATGTTAGGAATTCAAACGGGCAGCACTCCATAATATAAAAGCCTTTATTACTCACATGCAGGGCAACAGCAGAGCAACGTTTCGAGCCACCTGGCTCTTTATCAAGCTTGATAAAGAGCCAGGTGGCTCGAAACGTTGCTCTGCTGTTGCCCTGCATGTGAGTAATAAAGGCTTTTATTTTATGGAGTGCTGCCCGTTTGAATTCCTAACAAATATTGTATTCGTGTGGAAGGACACGTGGGAAAAGTGCACCCGTGAACAAAGTTGCAGACCAGTGAGTGCGGCCTAATTGATTTCAACCTTGTGGATATATACTTTGAATACTGAGAGCAAAACATCTGTGCATTAAGGTAATTTTATTTGCAAATGGATCAGCAAAAACAGAATATGAATGTATACAGTCTATAAACAGGTGATGGTCAAAGCAAGCAAAAGGTAATTGAATACAAATGAATCAGTCAAATCACATGTACATTTGCATTAACCTGTGTCTGTTTATTCCTAAGGCAAGCTGAGGCCGAAAATACCAATATCATTGAATGCATTACCTGGTGGATCTGTTTCATTTAAATGCCCACATGCAAAAGAATTCAAAACAGATTCTGTGGTATATTGCTGCAGATGGAGCAAAACTGGCTGTAAGCGTTTGATAGACTCCAGTGGGTTTGTTGAAGATGAATATAATGGAAAAATGCATTTGAACATAGATACTACTTCTGAAAAAAGTTATTCAGTCTTGATAACTCAACTAGCAGTTGGAGATGCAGGATTGTACTGGTGTGTGATCTCTGATGGGAGAACAAGTAAAATACTCACAGTGATGCTGAATATTTTAGGTAGCTATTTAATTCCTGAAACGTTTCATTTTAATTTTTTCTACATCCTGGGGTGACAAAAAAAGTGCAATGATGACTTTATGGGGCAGATTATTAAAGGGATATTGTCATGGGAAAATTTTTTTTTTCAAAATGAATCAGTTAATAGTGCTGCTCCAGCAGAATTCTGCACTGAAATCCATTTCTCAAAAAAGCAAACAGATTTTTTTGAAATTTGACATGGGGCTAGACATATTGTCAATTTCCAGCTGCACCAAGTCATGTGATTTGTCTCTGATAAACTTCAATCACTCTTTACTGCTGTACTGCAAGTTGGAGTGATATCACCCCCCTCCCTTTCCCCCCCAGCAGCCAAACAAAAGAACAATGGGACGGTAACCAGAGAGCAGCTCCCTAACACAAGATAACAGCTGCCTGGTAGATCTAAGAACAGCACTCAATAGTAAAATCCCATGTCTCACTGAGACACATTCAGTTACATTGAGAAGGAAAAACAGCAGCCTTCCAGAAAGCATTTCTCTCCTAAAGTGCAGGCACAAGTCACATGACCAGGGGCAGCTGGGAAATTGACAAAATGTCTAGCCCCATGTCAGATTTCAAAATTGAATATAAAAAAATCTGTTTGCTCTTTTGAGAAATGGATTTCAGTGCAGAATTCTGCACTATTAACTGATGCGTTTTGAAAAAAACATGTTTTCCGATGACAGGATCCCTTTAAGGGTCTAACATTTTGACTTGTCAAGGTTAATTTGAGTCAAAAATCAATTTATCTGTTAAAAATTTTTTTTTGAGATTTATTATACAATACCCTGACCCTGGAAATAGCTAGGATCCAGTAATACTTTAAAACCTGTCGAGGTCATGTAGAAATCAATGTCAGAGGTCCCTTGAACCATTTGAAGATAATAATAGCCTTCATGATGAGGTTTTTTTCAGAGGGTTTCAATTGAAAGCTTGATTAATTGGAGGGATTTCAGTTTTTTTATACAGAAAACTCAATTCATTTGAGTTTTTTGGGTTGCCCCCCCCCCAAACTTGCTGTTTCTAGATTTTTCAATTCAAGTTTTTTCTTAAATTAGAAACCATTTGAGTTGTGAGTTCATTAAAGTTCATTCGAGGTCTAAAAAAGCTCACATAACTAAAGCATTTTGAGAAGAATATACAGTTATATAAATCATAAAGGGAATATCATTATGCATAATGAAGTATTTGCATTTCACAATGTGCAAAAAGTTAGATCTGATTGACTTTTTCCAACCTTATTTATTTTGTAGCAGTGATAAATTGTTTGTTACACAGTTATTGTGTTTTGAATTTTAATTGTGCACAATGCTTTTATAAGACCTGGTTGAAGGCAACACGTTTTTTTTCTTGTAGCAGAATAACTTTCTAAGTAAGCCAACTATTACATATGCTGAAAACTCCTGTATATAACAAAAGGTGCTATTTTTCCCACTGGTGGATGAGTTGTAGGTTTGCAAAGTTTTGATAAAATAAACATAATATGAGTGTAACTCACCAAATATTATTTGGTCAGAAGAGAATTTTTATGCACTGTGCATATTTTCCCTAGTTAGAGTTTTTATTACATTTCCCCATTTGTCTTTTAATGACACCTTATCATATTGACATTTAGGGGGTTATTTACTAAACTTCGAATTTAGCGGAGCTCACGGGGGCCATCTTTAACCGCTTCAGTAATCTCAGTAAGGAAGCTCTGTATCGGTGCATGCACAGTTGGAGCATTTTCCTGGCTTGCTACAACTGCACATGCGCAGGGGAGAAAATTACCAAAGCGCCTCATGAAGTCCTGAAGATTACCGAAAACGGCCCGAAATGGCCCCCATGAGCTCCGCAGTGCTGACTCTGCAACAAGGGGTAATTACAGGCAAATGGGTATTTATTTATGTTAACTCCAATGCAGGGGGGGGGCAAGGAGCTTAGCTTCTGAACAGCTGCTCAAAGCACATGTATGTGTCAAAGACATACTGAACAAAATCAGAAACTTCTGTGACAACTTTGAAGGACTGAATCATTACAACTATAGAGATGATGCACTTTTAGGCAGGTTCAATATATAAAATATATGGCATTTCTAGCCATATTCATTTTTAGGATTTAGTTCTCCTTTAATATAATGCTATCAGATAAATGTTTATGTACATAAGGTTATTTCCTAATATTCTGCCAGCAAGTATACAAGTGGATCATTTGCCATTTCCCCAGTCCCTTACCTCCTGGCGTGTCTCTCCCCATCTGCTGTTGCACCAGCGAGCAACTCCGGTGTTCTCACATGCACCGGCAGGGTACAAGTGATGCTGGCGTCGCTTTGCCAGCTCTTGACGCTGAGCATCATGACGCTCCCGTTTTGATGCCGAGCGTCATGACATAATTTTTCTGCGACAGATTTGAATTTTTTTCGCCAATTCCTCTTTAAAAGGGCCTTTCTCCATTGTAACAGTGCCCAAGCTGGCCGGTACCTCGTTACGGACTTGTTACTACCAAACACACCAATTCCTTGTTGGTTGCGCAGCAGGCCAGGGCCCCAATAGAGTGTAGGTGAACACTGGAATTCACAGAGGTTTCCCTGGTGTGTACCTGCTGCCTTCAAGGTTCCTGATTGATGAGTACATTACAGTTATAATGGAACCTTCCCAGGCTGCTGCACCCTCTGCGTTGGAGGGTTGCTTGATAGTCAAGAGGCTCAGCAAGCTCATCTTTCACAGGTCCTACAGCATATTACAGCTCGCCTGCTGGCCCTTCAGATTTCTGGGACCACTGGTCATCAATCATCTTCTGCACAGTCCTTAAAGGCTGCACGTCCTTTGGTTACTAAGATTCCAGCCCCGGTACATTATGGTGGTGATCCAGATGCCTGTCGTGGGTTTTTACATAGTTACATAGTTAAATTGGGTTGAAAAAAGACAAAGTCCATCAAGTTCAACCCCTCCAAATGAAAACCCAGCATCCATACCCAAATCCCTCCCTACTTTTAATTAAATTCTATATACCCATACCTATACTAACTATAGAGCTTAGTATCACAATAGCCTTTGATATTATGTCTGTCCAAAAAATCATCCAAGCCATTCTTAAAGGCATTAACTGAATCAGCCATCACAACATCACCCAGCAGTGCATTCCACAACTTCACTGTCCCGACTGTGAACAACCCCCTACGTTGCTTTAAATGAAAGTTCTTTTCTTCTAGTCTAAAGGGGTGGCCTCTGGTACGGTGATCCACTTTATGGGTAAAAAGGTCCCCTGCTATTTGTCTATAATGTCCTCTAATGTACTTGTAAAGTGTAATCATGTCCCCTCTCAAGCACCTTTTTTCCAGAGAAAACAACCCCAACCTTGACAGTCTACCCTCATAATTGAAGTCTTCTGTCCCTCTAACCAATTTAGTTGCAGGTCTCTGCACTCCAGCTCATTTATATCCCTCTTAAGGACTTGAGTCCAAAACTGCACTGCATACTCCAGATGAGGCCTTACCAGGGACCTATAAAGAGGCATAATTATGTTGTCATCCAATGAGTTAATGCCCTTTTTTATGCAAGACAGAACTTTATTTGCTTTAGTAGCAACAGAATGACACTGCCCAGAATTAGACAACTATCTTCAATCTACAAAAAACCCTAGATCCTTCTCATTTACGGAAACTCCCAACACACTGCCATTTAGTGTATAACTTGCATTTATATTATTTTTGCCAAAGTGCATAACCTTGCATTTATGAACATTGAACCTCATTTTCCAGTTTGCTGCCCAGTTTTCCAATTTAGACAAATCACTCTGCAAAGTGGCAGCATCCTGCATGGAACCTATAGTTCTGCACAATTTAGTATCATCTGCAAAAATTGAAACAGTACTTTCAATGCCCACCTCCAGGTCATTAATAAACAAGTTGAAAAGCAAGGGACCTAGTACTCCACTAACAACACTGGTCCAATTAGAAAATGTTCCATTTACCACCACTCTTTTGACACCATGTAAGATCCAGTTTGAAGTGGCTCCTGAGCAGTTTGCTACAGAAAGAGCTAAAGTTGCCTATATTATTGCCCTGCTTCAGGGAAAAGCTCTTGTTTGGGCTTCTCCTTTATTGGATAGAGATGATCCCTTGGTGCATATTTCCACTGCCTTTCTGTCCACGTATTGTCTGATCTTATGAAGATTCGACAAGGATCCAGTTTGGCCTCCAAATATGCCATAAACTTCTGGACCCTGTCAGCAGAAGTCTTCTATATAGTAGGGTCTCTTAGTAGTACAATGGTTACTCACCACATCAAGGAAGTGGCCCAGGTGCACCGCCCTGGGCCCTCAGCACTTCCACCAGGCAGATGTTCCAAAAGTGAAAAAGTTTATTGTGTCAAAACAGCCTGACGCGTTTCGTGTTCCAAACACTTAATCATAGACTAAAATCCTAGAGCCATGCCTCAAATATTTATACATCAAGGATCCAATCAAAACCACACCCCAATTACCAGTCCACCCAATCCCACGAAACTCTACCCAGATGCATCAAATGAGACTCCAACACAGTCAAATTGAATAAAGGTCAGAACAGGAGTCAAAGGGAAAGGGTCATCAGTGGCCATATTTGTACACCCTTTAACATATGGAGTAGCATCTTGGTGCACCCGAGAGAAGCTTCAATCTATAGTGTTTATAAATATACAGTACAAAATACATAAATATATATAAAAACTAGTGCATTTGATAAACATTGTAGCTGTGCAATAGTATGCATATATAAACAATAAAAGTAAATATAAATACATGTATCAAAATCTTACAAAAGGTAACTATTATTCAAAGCATCTAATAGAGAATTGAAAATGGTAGAAAGCCACCTTAACATACCACAAAAACAGAAAAAAGTAAGTAAAGAATTTGTTAAAATAAATACTGGAACACCCCGGGAGACAAATAAAAGATATCTCTAAATTAACAGTACAGTCCAATCAATGAGCCCCAGAGACAATAAAATAATCAAAAATAACAAGATACATCATATTCACTATTTAGGCCCATTGGAGACCTCGTAGCCAAGACAAAAATCCACTTGGTCTCTAAATAAAGCAATTTCCTAAAGAGGTCCCCTCCTCTCTGATCCGGTATTAATCTTTGGATTCCTTGAATGGAAAAGTAATCCAAACTACCATCACAGCACTGTAAAAAATGAGTAGCAACCCTTGTATCAATTTTGTTTTTGATATTGTTAATGTGTTCTCTAGCCTGTTCTTTTAGGGACCTGCTTGTTTGGCCAACATATTGGATGCCACATTTTTTACATGCAATTAGATAACATAACGAGTATTACAATTGATGTATTGATCTATATCATATTTTTTACCCATGATGTAAGAAGTGAATGTGTTGTTAGTGATGAGATAATTGCATGTTATACATCTATTTGCACCACATTTAAAAGAGCCCTTGTGTTCCAACCAGGTGGATTTCTGTGCATTGCCAATTCTACTAGGAGCTAACGCATTTTTTAAAGTTTTTGGTCTTCTAGAAATAAACCTATAGCCTCTTTGCATTATGTCATCAAGTATAGGGTCAGTTTTCAATATAGCCAAGTTTTTCTTGATGACATTAACCACTTCTTGATATTGGGAGCTATAAGTTAAGATACATGTGGTGATATCCGTTGTATTTGTTTGATTTCTAACTGTTCTTTCCATACTCATTTTATATTTATTGAATAAAGTATCACGTTGAGTGAACAATGCTCTTTTGAATGCTTTTAGTAGAATTGGCATCTTATAGCCCCGGGCTAGTAGCCGGTCTCTCGGGTCACAAGATTTCATAACGAAATCCTCCTGGTCTGAACACAAACGTCTTAACCTTAAGAATTGCCCTGTTGGGATATTCCGAATAAGATGAGGGGGATGAGCTGATGTTGCTCTTAAAATAGTGTTACCAGTGCATTCTTTTCTATACAGAGAAGTGGTTATAGTTTGTCCATGAACTTTGAGAATTACATCAAGATAGGAAATTGAGATATCGTTCTTACAGCATGTAAATTTGAGTTTTAGCTCATTGTTATTTAGATATGTAAAGAAATCATTAAAGTTATTCTCCCCGGCATTCCAAATCAGTATAATATCATTGATAAATCGTGCATAGTAATAGATATTATGTTTTAAATGGATTTTCATAGTTTAAGACAAATTGCTCCTCCCACCACCCCATATAGAGGTTGGCAAAGGAGGGGGCAAATTTTGCCCCCATCGCTGTGCCACATCTCTGTAAATAAAATTCTTTCTCAAAAAGGAAGAAATTATGTGTTAGCAGATAATGTATAGCAGTTAGTAAAAACTTCTTCAGAGAATCCTAATAAGTGCTATATTTATCTAAATGGTAGGCAATAGCTTTCAAACCTAAAGCATGTGGGATGCAAGAGTACAGTGATGAAACATCAATTGTAACCCACATGTAAGAAGTCTCCCAATGACAATTTTGCAACTGAGTAATTAAATTTAGAGTAAACTATCTTTTAAATAACCAGGAAGTCTAGTGACCAAAGGCTGGAGAAAAAAATCCACAAACTCAGAGTGGTTCCCCTAGAGAACCCAGCCCTGCTATTATCGGTCGTCCTGGTGGGGGACATTCATTCTTGTGAATTTTGGGTAGATGATAAAAGATGGGGCATATAGGTTACTGTACTTTCAGGTAGTTTACAGTTGTCGCAATAAGAGATTTATCTTTCGCCTGATCAATTAATTGATTGACACTTCTGTCAGCAGAAGTGTCCTGGAACAATGAAGCTCTTATAGCAGCTTTCTGGAAGGGGCTTAATGAGGATCTGAAAGATAAGCTGGTTACTCGGGATCTTCCTACAGCTTTTGAGGAATTCGTTATCTTCATTGTCAAGATAGATTCCAGAATGAGGGAGAAATCCTCTCTTAAATTTCGAACCTGCAAACCTGCTACCTCGAATTTTCTTGGGACTGAAATTCCCGCTACTGTTACTCCTACTCTGCCGGTGCGAGATGAATCTATGCAGATTGGATCTACATGGCTAACTGCTGAGGAGAGAACATGCAGAAGAACTGCAGGTCTCTGTATGTATAGTGGTTTGCCTGGCACCTCGTTAGATCCTGCAACCAGACCTCAGCATCAGGGAAATGCCCCAGCCTAGGTGTGAGGGGTGAGTCTCCCATAGGCAAGATTTCTGCACTCCCAGTTAGCTACAGCTCTCCCAAGTTTTCACCTGCTTCCCTCTCTACCTTATCTGGTCTGTTTTCCTGTCAAGCTTTTGTGGATTCCGGAGCTGCAGGAAATTTTGTTGACAACTCTTTGGCCAAGTCCTGTGGTTTAAGTCCAGTTCCTCTCGAGATTCCTCTTTCTGCCCGGGATGTGGATGGCATGCCAATTTCTCCTGGAGTGCTTAGCTCGGCTACTTCTCCAGTCCTAATTCATATTGGCAGTCTTCACGAGTAGATCCCTTTCCTGATTATTCAGTGCCCCGAGACCCCCATAATTTTGGATTTTCTTTGGCTCAGACTTCATAATCTGTATATTGATTGGTCTACTGGGGAACTCACAGCCTGGAGTCCGTTCTGCCATTCAAACTGCATTTCTTGTTCGATTATTCCAGTGTCTGCTTATTCATTGCTCCCAGCATCCAATCCTCTCCTTCCTGATGTTTACAAGGACTTCTCTGATGTTTTCAAAAAAAGAAATTCTGATATCTTACCTCCTCACCGTCCTTACAATTGTCCCGTTGATTTAATTCCCCGCTCCATTTCTTCTAGGGGAAGAACCTATTCCTTGTCTATACCTGGGACACAGGCTATGAAAGAATATATTATGGAGAAGCTATCTAAAGGCTTCATAAGGAAATCTACTTCTCCCGCCGGGGCTGGTTTCTTTTCCGTTTAGAAAAAAGATGGCACTTTTAGACAGTGCATCAATTATCAATTATTGAGCCTTGAACAAAATAACGATCAAGAACTGTAATCCTCTACCATTTATCCCAGAATTATTCGATAGATTGAGGAGAGTCAGTCTTTACCAAGTTAGACCTGCGAGGTGCTTACAACCTTATTCGTATCCATCAGGGGAATGAGTGGAAGACAGCCTTAAATACCTGTGATGGTCATTACGAATATTTGGTCATGACGTTCGGCTTATGCAGCACTCCCACAGTGTTTCAAGATTTCATCAACGATGACCTTCGAGAGTTTTTACAGCCTTGTGTTATTGTATATTTGGATGACATTTCGGTTTACTCTTCCTCGCTGTCTGTTCATCTATCCCGAATAAAGCAAGTTCTAATTTTTGGGCTACATTATTTCTTCCTCCGGGTTCAAGATTTATCCTGCTTAAGTCTCTGCTGTTCTAGACTGGCCAATTCCTATGGGTCTCAAAGCCATACAACGCTTCTTGGAATTTTTATCGTAAGTTCATAAAGAACTTTTCCCAGACCGTGGCTCCCAATATGGTCCTCACAAATTAACCTTTTAAATGTTCTTGGACTCCTCAAGCACAGGAGGCGTTCTCTACACTCAAAAAGCTATTTCATTTGGCTCCAATTCTTCTTCATGCAGATCCTTCCTGGCCATTTATTGTAGAGGTTGATGCTTCCAAGATGGGAGTTAGTGCCATTCTGTCTCAACTGGCGTAGTTGCAAGGGACCCTTCATCCATGTGCCTATTTTTCATAGACTTTCTCCAAGAGGAAAGAAATTATGATGTGGGCAAGTGTGATCTTTTGGCTGTTAAACTCACACTTGAGGAGTTGCATAATTTGCTAAAGGGGGCTCAAGGGCCTATTACCATCTTAACGGATCTTAAGAATTTAGAATACATTTCTTAGGCAAGGAGGCTCAATTCTCATCAGGCCCACTGGGCTCTATTCTTTTCCAGATTTAACCTTTTTATTTCTTCTAGGTCTGGTTCTAAGAATATGAAAGCGGATGGCTTATCCAGAGGTCTTGTGCAGAGAGAGGGTAATCCTGCCCCACCCACCCCTATTATCTCCCCTGAATTAGTAATGTCTCCTACTTCATTATCTTTGTCTGACTTTTCCAACTTGGAACATCCTCCTGAATGACCATCTGGGAAGATATTTTTACCTCAGCAAAGGGTGGCTCAAGTTCTCTAATGGGCTCATTCCTCTAAGATTTCTGATAATCTTGGCATCAAGAAGACCCACAAGTTTTTTTTGAGGTATTGTTGCTAAAGATATCAAGCTCTTTGTATCTGCCTGCACAGTTCATGCACAACAGAAAACTCCCCGTTCTTTACCCTGTGGTCTTTTTCAACCGTTACCCATACCTACTCAACACCGGCTAGACATTGCTATGGACTTTATTGTGGATTTCCTAAATCTTTGGATATGACTACTATTCTAGTATTTGTAGATAGATTCTCCAAGATGGCTCATTTTATTGCTTTGAAGAAAACTTCCTTCCGCTGCCAGATAAGCCCAAATTTTCATCAATGAGATCTTTCGCCTGTATGGGGTCTATTCTGTCCGACCGTGGGGTGCAGTTTGTATCAAGATTTTGGCGAACTTTTTCAAAACTTTTGGGCATCAGATTAAACTTTTCTTCAGCTTACCACCCTCAAAGCAATGGTCAGACAGAGAGGACGAATCAGACTCTGGAGCAATTTTCTACAATGTTTTATTACCCAAAATCAAGATAATTGGGTTGAACTTCTTCCCTGGGCTGAGTGTGCTCATAATAATCTACAACATGATTCTTTGGGTTGTTCTCCATTTCTCTGTGTATTCAGCTATGATCCTCCGGCCCTCCCGCCTAACATTTTCAAGATGGAGATACCGGCAGCAGATGCACTAGTTTGTGACTTTAAGTCCGTCTGGTCCCAGGCCCACTCTCTCCCAATCTCTTCTCAAAGCCTCTTCTTGTCATAAAGTTGCTGCCAACAAGCACCGTCGTTCTAGTCCTCCCTATCAACTTGGGAATTTAGTCTGGCAGTCCACTAAACACGTTAAATTTCATTTGCCATCTCCCAAGTTTGGACCTTGTTATATTGGACCCTTCAAGATTAAAGAGATCATTAATCCTGTATCTATCAGAATGGATCTTACTTCCTTCCACATTTCTTCCTAACCTTTTGTTAGGAATATTTTTTCAGGTGATCAGCTTCCTCCTTCTCCCATTATTCTCGATGATCAACATGAATTCAAAGTTCAAGAGATTTTGGACTCTAGGAAATTGAGAGGCAATGTTCAGTATTTGGTTCATTGAAAGAGTTTGGGCCAGAGAAGAGGGTGAAAGCTGTGGATACTCATGCTGCTCGACTCCAAGATCTTTCACAAGAAATTTCCTGATAAATTCTGAGAGTCCCCGGAGGGTACTCCTGAAGGAAGGGGGTACTGTAAATGCGCCGGGTGATTTCCCCAATCTCTTACCACCCGTTGCTTCTCCCCATCTGCTGTTGCCATGGCACATGCCTCCGGTGACCTCATGGGCACCAGCCGTGCGTTTTGCCAGCGCTTGACACTGACCGTTGTGACGCTCGCGTTTTGACATTGAGTGTCATGACATCATTTTTTTACTTCAAATTTTTTGCCCCAATTCCTCTTTAAAGGGGCCTATCTCCATTGTAACAGTACCCAAGCTGGCTTCTGTTTACAGACAATGCTGAAGCATTATATTCTATTGGAAATTCTGTTTTTTGACTTTGATTCCTGACTCCTGCCTTGACCCTTTTGCCTGTTTGTGACTACATTTTTGCATAATCCTTGCCGGTACGTAGTTACAGACTTGTTACTATCAAACACACCAACTCCTTGTTGGTTCCGCAGCAGAAAGCCCGGGGCCCCAAAGGGGAATCGGAATCCACAGTAGTTTCCCTGGTGTGTCTGAGTGTACCTGCTGCCTTCAAGGTTCCTGATTGACAAGTACGTTACGCCAATGGTTATTTATGTATTGTAAAAAGATTATAGAATTACATCTTCTTTCATTATTCAATAAATGTTAGATGGGACTTTGTAGACAAGTCAATAAATGGTTGATAAAATTGTCATGTATAAAAATATTAGGGGATCAAACAGTAAACTCGTCTAGGCTTTAACTTTCCAGAGGACATAAGGTCAACTCTACAGTGGTTATTATTAATAGATAGTTTCAAGAAAGGGTTGGATGCTTTTTTATAAAAAAAAAGTTAAGAAAACAAAAGGTTATTGATATTAATACCTTTAGTGTAATGTTGATACAAGAACTAATCCAATTGCCTTTAAGCCCTGTTGGAGTAAGGATGGATTTTTTTCCCCTTCTAAAATGGAGATGAGTTTTTAACCATCCTCTGGGTCAACTAATAGTATGTAGGATTTACTTAGGCTAAAGGGTTAAGTTGTTACTTTGGAATTTTGGCACCTAATCTAAAGTCCAATCATCTCTAACTGGAAAAGCATTTATAGACCTGAAGGTTTAAAACCAAAAACAGGTTCAGAGAGACTGTCCATTATTTTTCTCTCTCTTTTACTTTTACAGAGCCCACTGTGTCATTCAAATCTCATTCCAGAAGCACCCATTATTCTAACATTGGACCAGATATTATTTATAACACACTTCAAACTGGCACTACAAAAGGTTGGTATTGTGGTTAATATAAATACATTGGGAACAGCCTTTTTCCTCATATACTTATAGCGATACCGACACATTTTTATAAGAATCATAGGAAAGTGTCAATATCAATTAAGTGCTGCACCCAGAATAGTTCCCCTCAAAACCACCCAATAAGCCCCCCCCAGCCCCGCCAACCTGCATTAACCCAACCTTCTGAAACTGCTAAATGATCTCCTGTGCTGTTTCAGTGACGCTGGACTGGGGGCGACGCAATCCTTCCATATGCTACTTACAAACTAAAACAGGACTTCAGCCTATAGAAGGAATGCTTCACCCCCCAGTCTAGTATCACTGAAGTAAAGCAGAAGATCCGTTAGTAGTGTCAGAGAGTCGGCTGCACAAATGTTTGCGGGACTGGGGGCATCTTTGAGGGGGGATTTGAGAGGAACTATTCCAGGCACAACACCTACTTGATATTGACACGTTCCTATGATTTTTATAGGAATGTGACAGTATCGCTTTAATGACATATCTGTAATTGGGTTGCCTTTATGCTACACAAACAGAAGATAACAGAGTGTGTGTGTGTGTGTGTGTATATAACAAAATACTTATAATTAAATGTGTGTCTTTTCACAACCTCACCTACTATGAAACCTTTGTTATTTGGTGCACCTAACCTAAAATATAATCATTAATTATGAAAAAGCATTTTTAGACCTGAAACTTTTAAACCCAAATTATTAATACAGGTTCTGTTATTTTCCTCTTACTTCCACAGAGACCAGCATATCATTTAAACCCCATACCAGCAGCACGCAGTTTCCTAACATTGGACCAGATATCATATATACCAAATTTCACACTGACACTATACAAGGTTGGTACAGTAGGTAACATAAATACATGGTCAGAAAAATAATCACTAAAGTACAATATTATATATATATATATATATATATATTGAAAAAATTTACCTGCAACAAAGTCTAGGGACTTTAACTTAATGCATACACTTTTGAAACCTAATCTAAAGCCCATCTAAACCTAGAAAATTATTTTTGGATGTAAAGATTTAAAATTTAAATTATAAATACAGGTAGAGAGACAGTGCTTTTTAATTTCATTTCCACAGAGACCACTAGGCTGGAATTAATATATCGTTAGGGACGCCCACAATGTCCTGTTTCTTTGTTTTGACGCTTCTGACATCATTGCGTTGGCGCTAAGTTTTAATATTTAAAGGAGCCTCTGGCAAATATTCTCTTCCCAACAAAAGGTCTATTTCTTAGTTCCTGGGTGCATTCCTGATCTGTTATTGACCCTGCCTGTCCTTGACCACATCTAGCTTGCAGCCTGTCCTGACCACTGCCTTGTTTCGACTATTTTCTTGGATCCTGTTCTGTACTCCAATATTGGTGTGTTTGACCTGGCCTGTGACCCCTACTATTCCTGTTTCTCTTGTATTCATATGGCATTATCCGACTGTTACCAACCCGGCCTGGCTTTTGACTATTCTTCTTGTTTCCCATTCCATTACCTCACGTTTGGTTCCCTTGCTTGCTCAGAACTCTCTCCTCTCACGTTAAGACCTGGTGGCATCCGAGTAGCAGAGGGCTAGTCCCGAAGCCAAAGGTGTCTGTTATAGGTGGACGGGTGAGCAGCGACCAGGTCTTTGGAGTCTGTTCTGAGTTTGGGATACCCTGCATTACAGTTTGTTTGGCCCCGAACATGGATTGGAAGAAGCACAACCCCCAGGTTGGTGGCTCACTAGTGAAATACTCCAATAGGGTAAGGGTTGTCTTCATGTGTTAAATTCCCCCATATCCTCACTACAACTTCTCTTGAGGGGTTACCTGCTGTTTATTCGTCTTTTTGAGGAAGACCTCCTCACAGGTCTTGCGATTGTACCATTGATTTAATATCATATTCTTCTCCTCCTATAAGGGCCAGGACCAATTTCTCTTTCTCTTTGCCTGAAACCTTGGCTATGCAAGAATATATTAAGGAGAACCTGGAAAGAGGCTTCATCTCTTCTTCTGCAGGGCCGACTTCTTTTTTGTCAAGAAAAATGACGGGGGGCTTAGGCCCTGTATTGATTAAAGGAGTTTAAATAAAATTACGATTAAAAATTGTTATCCCCTTTCCTTAATTTTGGAACTCTTTGACAGGTGCCACCTTCTTCTCCAAGTTCTATCTCAGGGGCGCCTATGATTTAATTTGAATAAAGAAAGGGGACGAGTGGAAGACAGTGTTTAATCTGAATGGGCTCTATAAGTATTTAGTAATGCCTTTTGGCTTATGTAATGCCCCTGCCATCTTCCAGGAGCTCGTTAACGATATCTTTCGTGACCTTCTGGGTCGGTATGTTGTGGTGTATTTAGGTGACATCTAGATATTCTCTTCCAGTCTCCCTGACCACTGTGCCTATGTCCAGGAGGTATGGCGTTGGTTAAGGCAAAATCACCTCTACACCAAGTGTGGTGCTAAGATAAGAGTGTTTTTGAGGTCTCTTCTGTCTACTTCTTGGAGTATATTCTGTTCTAAAATGGTTTAGAGATGGAGTCCGCCAAATTCAGGCTAACCTGTGTGTTTAACCCTTGTCTTTATGTGCAATTCAAAGGTTTTTGGGGTTCACCAATTACTATAGGCAATTTATAAAAACATTTCTCCATGCTGGTAGCTTCTATCACTGCCCTTACCAAAGAAGGGGGCCGACCCTAGCATGTGATCTAAGGAAGCGCTAGAAGCCTTTGAATTTTTAAATAAAGCATTAATTTTGGCCCCAGTGCTCCTGTATCCGAATTCCACCCTAACTTTCTTGGTGGAGGTGGATGCTTCTGAGATTGGGGCTGGGGCAGTCTTGTCTCAAGAACATCCTGTTACCAATAAGGTTCACCCTTGTGTCTTCTTTTCCAAGAAGTTTCACCTGCTGAGGCGAACTATGATATTGATAAAAGGGAATTACTAGCTATTAAATGGGCTTTTGAGGAATGGAGACATCTTTTAGAGGGTGGTAAGCATGTAGTCACAGTATTTACTGATTATAAAAATCTTTTTTACATAGAGTCCGTGTTATGTTTTGGGTAGCCGAGGATGAGTAGAGTATAACAGTGCTTTATTAGCAGGCTCTCATGCAGGCATTACACAACAGTAACTTTCACTTTTAAGCTACCAGGAAGTATGCACTGTATAAGTATGAGCACAGTGACATCTACAGGCCATTTGCATGAACACCACATATTCCCCCTATAGTAGGAAACATTTGGACAACTATAATAAACTGCAACAATTAAACAGTATGCATTTTAAAACAATATTATACATTATTCACATAACAAAGTCCTTGGTCCATGTAGGTAGTTTTCTTATTCTCTCAGTAAGCCTTATAGGTTCACATTCTTCAGGCCTATTGCAGTTGGCAGCAGGAGTAGGAAAATGTTCTTCATCAAATGGAGCTTCTCCAAAGTCATATCTAACAGGATGACTTGCATTCCATATGCGTCCATCAGACAGTTCATATGTGTATGGTCCTCGCTGGCGTCTCACTTCAAGTGGTGTAATAAATTTAGATTGTCCTTGTTTCAGTATTCATGGTTTCTTAATTCTGACTAAAGATCCAGGCTGAACGTGCACCATGTTTTCTGTTAGTATAAGCCTTGCATTTGGCTTGGTGACGTTTCACAATGTCAGCAGTAGATGATTTTGTAGGCACAGTGTTTTGTAGAAGTTTGATATCTGCAACATGTCTGCGCATCTGTCTGCCATGTAATAATTCAGCTGGAGATGATTGGGTTGTTGCATGGCACGTTGCTCTGTAGTTATGTAGGAACTCTGTTGTAAATACTTTCCAAGATTTACCAGTAAGATTTGCTGTCTGTAGTGTTTCTTTCAGACTTCTGTTGAATCGCTCAATTTCTCCATTTACTTGTGGGTAATACACTGAAGATTTCCTATGCACAATATTCCTCTCTCTCAGAAAGGATTCAAACTCATATGAAACAAACTGTGGTCCGTTGTCTGATATTAACTCCTTTGGATTACCTTCTCTGCTGAAGACTGTAGACAGAAATGTTATTACTTTAGCTGATGTTATATGAGAAACAAATGCAATTTCTGTCTATTTACTGTAATAGTCCATCAAGATTATAGCAAATCTGCAGTCTCTAGGAGCATCTGTAAAAGGACCGACAATATCAATAGCAAGTTTTTCCCATGCTGAATCAGAAAATGGTACTGGTTTTACATCTGATCTCAACTTAGCTTTGTGTACAAAGTTCTTTGCACAGCCCAGTGATGTGTTGCTTTGTGGTGAAATTTTAGACACTAGCTGTGTGGCAGGCACTGGTGCTGTAGTAATGAGACCATCAACTAATTGTAGGTTTAATGCAGCAAAGAGATCCCACCAGCAGTATCCTTATTCAGATTTTGCAGTATTTGATTCAAATTGTACAGTCATTGGCAAGCAACCAAGCACAGGGATTGGATCCTTTAAGTAACTGACCAGTTTCAGGGCAGGTGCAACAAGTGGATCTTTTGCAAAGTATTTACAGAAAATATCCTTTGGTAGTATAGAAACAGCTGAACCTGTATCAAGCATCAGGTTAATGTAGTGTCCCTTGTCAGCAGAAGCAGTACTGACACTGACAGTGCATATAAACTTGTCTGGAATACATGTACCAGCTTTATCCACACTTAACACTGTGACATTTGTAGTAGTGACTTCATGAACATCTTTAGCAGAACTACGGCAGACCTTAGCAAAATGTCCTACTTTTGTAACATGATTTGCAGCGTGTTGTGTCGAACCACAGCAAAAGCAGTATTTTCTATTTGTATTTGCTGCTCGGTTTTGTAGTGAATCCCTTTCCTTAGCACTGTGTTTTGCATGTGGCTGTGCATTATTAGGCCACAGTGTTGAATTCACAATCTGTACATTCCCAGCAGTTCCCTGACTGAGCGTTTTAGCCTCTACCACTGCTGTTTGAATTTGGCTAGCAACTATAATAGCCTTTGCAAGGGTTAAATCCTGCTCTAGAAGCAGTCTCTCTGTAATGCGAGGTGAGTTTGTTTTTCCCACTTTGGTCTCTTAGCATTTCATCTGTAAAGCTGGCCATAGACGCAAAGATCTGGTCATACGAATCGAGGATTTGTACGATATTTGGACCGTGTGTGGAGAGTCCCGACATTTTTCATCCGGCGGAGATCGGTCGTTTGGTCGATCGGAAAGGTTAGAAAATTTCTGTCAGCTGCGGGTAATATCTCTGCGTCTATTGCCGATCGTACGATTTTCAGAGGGAGACTGTCACTTTGTCGGACATAACTATCGTACGATTGCTGTCAGGGGCAGAACATCGGCTGATGGTTAGTGGCAGGTTGGGAGATGGGAAAGTCCGATCGTACGTTGATTCGTATGATTGGATCTTTGCATCTGTGGCCAGCTTTAGATTCCCAAACTCACAGGTAACAACCAGCTCTCTCAAAACTGCTACAAAGTGTTCTGTGGATTCGCCATTACGCTGTCCACGTTGGCGAAATTTATATCTTTCAGCAATCACATTTACTCTTGGCATGAAAAAGTTCTTTATAGCAGTAACAGCAGTTTTATAAGTCTCATCAGGTAATGGTAATGTATATACGCTGTCCCTCTGCTCCCAGACAGTGAATAAGTAAAGCACGCTTTCTAGCAGCAGAAATCTCCTCTTGGTCAGCATTAATAATATAATTTTCAAACATACGGATCCAAGCAGTAGCAGTAAAAGGTATGCTAGGCTTACCAGGGTTTGGAAGAAAAGATGCAGGCTGCTGCAGAGGTAGAAAAGCCATCCGTGTCACCATTTGTTATGTTTTGGGTAGCCGAGGATGAGTAGAGTATAACAGTGCTTTATTAGCAGGCTCTCATGCAGGCATTATACAACAGTAACTTTCACTTTTAAGCTACCAGGAAGTATGCACAGTATAAGTATGAGCACAGTGACATCTACAGGCCAGATGCAGGCTGCTGCAGAGGTAGAAAAGCCATCCGTGTCACCATTTGTTATGTTTTGGGTAGCGAGGATGAGTAGAGTATAACAGTGCTTTATTAGCAGGCTCTCATGCAGGCATTATACAACAGTAACTTTCACTTTTAAGCTACCAGGAAGTATGCACAGTATAAGTATGAGCACAGTGACATCTACAGGCCATTTGCATGAACACCAAAGTCCGCTAAGCACTTAAATCCTAGACAGGCCATGTGGGCATTGATCTTTACCCGCTTCAATTTCATTATAACTTACAGGCCTGGGGAAAAGAATACTAAATGCCCTTTCTTGAAATTTTGTCTCCAGTCCTAAGGAAGAATCTGTACCTGATCCTATTGTGTCAAAAGAGGTGATTGTGGCAGCCCTAAGTCCAGATTTCTTCCTTGTCTTCCTTGTTTTGTTGGAGACTCATGATTCCAAGGTGGCTGGACATCCAGGTCACAGTAAGACTGCTCCTTTCTGTCTCACAAGTTGTGGTGGACAACTTTGAGACAAGATGTTGATAGATATGTTGATTCGTGCCCAGTGTGCCAATGTTCTAAATCTTCCAGATCCTTACCTCAGGGGCTGATGTAAGGCCATGGACTCATATATCCATAGTTTTTATTGTGGATGTGCCTCCCTCTAGACGGAATATGGTGATTTTGGTGGTAGTGGATCGTTTTTGTGAAATGTCTTGTTTTATTCCCCTTCCCACCCTCCCCTCTGCCAAGTCTCTTGCTGAACTCTTCTTGTCCAATATATTTAAGTTTCATGGGACCCCTTTGAGCATTGTTTCAGAGGGGTTCAATTTGTGTCTAAGTTTTGGCGGGCTTTTCGTTCTCTCATGGGGACTGAATTATCTTTCTCGTCTGCATCACCCACAGACCAATGTCCAGATAGAAAGAACGAATAAAGTCTTTGGAACAATACCTCAGGTGTTATTTTTCCAGTAATCAGTCACTCTGGGCAGATTTTCTTCCATGGGCTTACTTTGCTTCTAATAATGCCACTCACTCATCCACTGGAGAATCTCCATTTTTTTTTTACTGTTTTTGGCTATAATCCTAGAGCCTTTTCATTCTCAGGTCAGTCTTCTGATGTGCCTGCAGTGAATTTCTTGGCGGATCACCTTTCTGAGATTTGGAAAAAGATTCAGAATTCTTTATTTTCTGCAGTGACCGCTTAAAAAAGAGCATCTGATAAGACACCGGAAAGAGTCTGGGCCCCCTGTCCTCCCTGCTGGGTTTGCTTCCTCTATAGTTACACTACTGGATCTACACATTTTTACAATTATGGCTCTAATAATGGATTTGCAGTCAGTGCAGCCTTTTTATAAAATTGTATTTTTATAGGGTATTAGTTTCCATCCCCATTTTTGGAATGAAAGATCTGTAGTGTGAAGTAAATATGAATATAACAAATAAAAAAAACCTTGAAATCCTCATTTTTGTAAAAATTTACATGTGATTACAAGTGAAATAAATCCAGAAAACCTCTAAAACCTTGTTTTGTATGTAAATCATCATCATCATCATTATTTATTTATATAGCGCTGTCAAGATACGCAGTGCTTTAATAAAGATTTTACAATTACATAAGACAGCTCTCATTCACTTCTACATGACCTCGCCACATTTTAGATGACAAAATTGTCTTTAAAGGAAAATTCAACCCCCCAACTAATAAAAAACCCTAGCCCCCTACCCTACATAGTCCCCCCCTATCTATAATTAGGAATGCTTTAAAACCATCATTTTTAGATCCTTTCAAATAGCAAAACCTCTACAAAGGATTTGGCTGATTACCTAACTGAATACCTATACCCTATATTTGCATATTTAAATTAAAAAACTCGACCTTTGATAAATAATCCCCCTAGAAATTTTGTATGGCCAAAACTGATGCATTACACACTAAGGGGCTATTTATTAAAGGTCAAGTTTGTGAGGTTTGTGATTTTTTTATACTTCAAGTACACTTTTTTGGGTGTCAATCATACGATTCGAATTGATTTTGATGCAGCAAAACTGAGATTCATTTGAGTTTTAGTAAATAATCCCCTAAAACTCAATATTTTGGGAGGAATATAATGGAAGTCATAAAAGGAATAAAAATGTGCAAAAATTAAGAATTATCACAATGTATAAAAGGTTAGATCTGATTTAGATCTGATTTAAGGTTAGATCGGATCTCATTTTAATCAATGGTACATTTTTTGTTATATAGTTATTACATTTTGAATTTTATTTGTATAAAGTGATTTTTTTAAGTCCTGGTTGAAGGTTTTTAGCTAATAGCAGGTAGGATTTACTTAGGCTAAAGGGTGAATCATGATTCTTTTTAATTATGGCACCTTAAAACCCAAATTATAAATAGAGTTTCGGAGAGACTGTCCATTCCCTGTGTTATTCAAATCTCACACCAGAAGCACACAGCATCCTAGCATTGGATCAGATATATATAACACACTTCAAACTGGCACTACACAAGGTTGGTACGGTAGGCAACGTAAACATAGGCAGCAGAATCAGGGAGGCCACAGGGGCCACGGCCTCCCCAAAAAAAATTCTCCTGGATTTTTTTTTTAAGAATTCTGCTTATAACAGCTTGAGCAGCCTTTTTCAAAATACTTGCGCCAAAACCCGACACCATTATCATTTATTTTGGGGCTGAAGAAGCCGAAAGCTCTCATGACTAAAACTGGCCAATCGCGTTCAGCCTATTTGCATAATGTCGTCAAAACGTTTAGGCGCAAATAGGCTGATCCTGCGCTTACACGCTGATTGCTGAGAGAGAGGATCTGGTGTGCGGCTCTGCGTAGATGAAGACGTTCTGCCTGCTGCTCCGTCTCCAATAAACTCCGTACAGACAGACACGTGATGTATTGCTAAAGATTTAATTATATGCTGCAGAGGTTTCCCGTGTGTGTGTGTTTAGCCGGAAGATGGGAGGGGGCGTGTGTTAGGGGAGGGAGAGATCACAGACAGCTGGACTTGCTGCACCTTCCTTCTGCCTAGTGCCGGTCTTAGGCTAATGAGACCTATTGGGCCCAATCTGTCCCCGTGCCCATGGGGCCCCCACCATAGCACAATCTTGCAATTGACTTCCTCCCGGATCAAAAATCAAATTCATGGAATTCATCCTTTAAGTTCTGGGGTATTATACAAGGAATTGGAAATGTGTCTTTTGGCTTTTATAAAATAAATTACATTATTAAAAAGAAACGTTTAGCTATCTATATATTCAATATTTTTCCTATAGTGGACATGGTCAAAGGCACAATTCAGCAGGAACAGCCCCTAAGTTTGCTGATAGTCTGTACAGAGAGATCCCATAAAACTATGGCAGCATAGGTATTCCCTGTGCTAAGCGCAATTCAGCAGGAACAGCCCCTTAAGTTTGCTCATAGTCTGTACAGAGAGATCCCATAAAAATATAGCAGCATAGGTATTCCCTGTACTAAGCACAATTCACAGGAACAGTCCCTAAGTTTGCTCATAGTCTGTACAGAGAGATCCCATAAAACTATGGCAGCATAGGTATTCCCTGTACTAAACACAATTCAGCAGGAACAGTCCCTAAGTTTGCTCATAGTCTGTACAGAGAGATCCCATAAAACTATGACAGCATAGGTATTCCCTGTACTAAGCACAATTCAGCAGGAATTGTCCCTAAGTTTGTTCATAGTCTGTACAGAGAGATCCCATAAAACTATGGCAGCATAGGTATTCCTCTGTACTAAGCACAATTCAGCAGGAACAGTCCCTAAGTTTGCTCATAGTCTGTACAGAGAGATCCCATAAAAATATGGTAGCATAGGTATTCCCTGTACTAAGCACAATTCAGCAGGAACAGCCCCCTAAGTTTGCTCATAGTCTGTACAGAGAGATAACAGAAAACCATGCCAGCATAGGTATTCCCCTGTACTATTTACCATACAACAGGAAGGTTTGAGGATAAATCTTTAAAAATGCACATATACTGTGAAAATAAATTCCTGCGTTTTGTATGCAGTTGAACTCTAGAAATAAATTAGTGAAATGTAGTGAGTAATTATCATGGGACAGGAACCCTGTGTCAGATGGCAAAACTCCATTTAGGGGGCCCCACCAAAATGGTTCCAATTGGGCCCCGCAGTTGTTAAGAGTGACCCTGCCTTCACCTCTTCCATGTGCCTCATCGATGGAGCGGCCGCAGTGAGCTGGCTCTGGCTGCGGCTGCACATTTGCAGAAGATGATGCCATGGTGACACAGGTGCAAGCTGCGACACCTGTCAGCATGAGTGAGCCCCCCACCACTCGGTGCCCAGCTGCTTCATGAGTGCATTCAATAGTGGGCTTAGAACAATCAAAGGGCGGGGGAGGGTGCCATTGCCACTGGTACTCGGTCATTTTGTCCTCAGCTCTTGGAGGACTACAAGTCCCTACTTCCATCACCATTAATTACAGGCTGCCTGATGTTGGGAGTTGTTGTGCAAATAGAGCTGCTAGGCTAGCCTTTAGCCTAGCAATCCAATAAGCACAATGGGGAAGCTTCCCAGAAGTTACATTCATTGCACATCATTCGTAGGGAGCTGTGAATGATGTGCAATGAATGTAACTGCTGGGAAGTCGCTGCTTCCTCATTGCTGCTCATAGGATTGCTAGGCATGCATTTTGATGTTTTGCTGCCCTACTGCTGTTTACTCTTTCAGTGCCACAGTGATGGGCACACATGCTGTTAGTCCTTAAAGGCCTATGTGTGTCATTTGTGAGGGGTAGGGTCTATGCCACAGGTCACATTAAATTTCCACTGTGCCATTCAGTCTGGGGGTATTTATACATGAAATTTCCTGAAATGTGAAATTAAAATTGAAATTCCCTGAAAATTCAGTGAAAACACATGGGAAAGTGGGTGGAGTCAAAGGGGAGTGGCTAAAAGGGGCGTGTCCAAAACAATTTGCAGCGCGCTACGCGCGCCTCCATTGCTCCTCGTCCTGCCCCCCCAGCTGAAACCATCTTCTGCTGCCTATGAACGTAAATACATTGGGTACAGCCTTTGTTCCAATTTCATCCTCATATACTTTATGACATATCTGTAATTTGGTCTTTTTGGGGCAAAAACTAGAATTTTTCGTGGAAAAAGAAACTAAAATGTATTTTCCCTGATGCTGCAAAAAGCCAGAATCTGAAAACCCAGAATCTCAAACCTGTCAAGGTAATGTATAAGTCAGATGTCCCTATCCCATTTTGAAGATGTCGTGGTCTACACTGTGTTTAACCCAATAATCTGAAAAATTTGGATTTTTCTGGCTTTAACCCTGAAAAAATCTTGCGATTCTGGAGTAAAGTACGAAAAATTTGTATAATTCGAGTTTTTGCTAAATTTTATTGAGTTTCCCTACCCAACTTTTTAAAGTTATTTTATTGATAAATAAGTCTTGGATGGGACTTTGGTTGAGTTTCATTTATGAGATCATTTTGAGTTTAATAATTAACCCCATTAAAATCCAAATTATAAATACAGGAAGAAAGACAGTACTTTTTATTTTCATTTCCACAGAGACCACTAGATCATTCAAACCTAACACCAGAAGCACAAAGCATCCTAACATTGGACCAGATATTTCATATACCACACTTCAAAGTGGCACTACACAAGGTTGGTACTCGCCCAGTAGCACCATGGTTGCAGGGGGCCACCTGATTGCTAGTGAGGGGGGATGTCTCTCCAGCTATAGAGGAAGCTGAACTTTGACACTGGGTAAACTATTTTTTCCATTTATGACTCTTATGAAGCAATTCCATAAGTTCCTAGCTATATTAAAATTCACCATAATATAAAGGAAAGTTTGCAGCCAGTGCACATTATTTTTCTAATCTAGGGGAACAGTTTAGGGATGGGTGAATTCGCCTTGTTTCGCCGCGGAAATGATGCCCACAGACTTGTATGGCGTCGTGCAAAAAAAAAACCACATCAAAAAAATTTCGCCGCACGTCCAAATTTTTTTGACGCCCATAGACTTTAATGGGTGTCGTCGGCGAATTTTTGTCGAAATGAAGCGGGTCAAATTCGCCCCTCCCTAGAACAGTTTCCTCACTATTAATTGAATGAAATATATGTAGTTTGTGAAGTATCACCTTTGATGCAGAAAAGCCTGCACAGTGTAACAAAATGTTGTTGGAACATATACAGTTAGGCCCATAAGTCTTTGGTCAGAGACAACTTTTTTCTAATTTTGGTTCTATACATTACCACGAATTTTAAATGAAACAGCTCAGATGCAGTTGAACTGCAGACTTTCAGCTTTAATTCAGTCGGTTGAACAAATAGATTGCATAAAACTGTGAGGAACTAAATCCTTTCTTTAACACAATCACTTCATTTCAGGGGCTCAAAAGTAATTAAACAAATTAAAAAACTGAAAATAAAATGTTCAATTCTAATACTTGGATGAAAACCCTTTGCTGGCAATGACAGCCTGAAGTCTTGAACGCATGGACATCACCAGATTCTGGGTTTCCTCCTTTTAAATGCTCTGCCAGGCATTTATTGCAGTGGCTTTTGTGGTGTTTATACAAATGGCCTGTAGATGTCACTGTGCCCAGACTTAAGGTGGCCATAGACTCCAAGATCCGCTCGTTTGGCGATCTTTCCCCGATATGCCACTAAACTGCATGGCTATATTGGGGGTAATTCGAACGTTCGGCCGTATGGCCAAACGATCGAATTACGATGCGCCAAGCGGCTCCGACGGGTCGGTCGGGTAAAAATCCAACCTTCCCGATCGATATCGTGGGCAGATATCGATCGGGAAGACCCGTCGGAAGCCCCCATACACGGGCAGATAAGCTGTCAAATCGGTCCAAACGACCGATATCGGCAGCTTATCTGCCCGTGTATGGCCACCGTTATACTGTGCATACTTCCTGACAGCTTAAAAGTGAAAGTTACTGTCGTATAAAGGCTGCATGAGAGCCATTTTGCCTTCCTCTGGATCAGCTAGCTGTTAGACAGGTTAAAATAGAGTTAAACTTTTGAACTTGATGGATGTGTGTCTTTTTTCAACCTAACAGTGGAAAGTGCAATAGTAGATATTTTCTCTGGTTTGGCTTCTTAAGTAACATACTGGACCACCTTTTCTTCATGTGTCTTGCTGATCACAATAATGTCATCCAGGTAAACAAGGCAAGCAGTTGTTAGCAAATCAGTCAGTAGAAAGCCCATCAGTCTTTGAAAGGTACTTGGAACAAAAGTTAATTGAAAAGGTTCATCAATATATTTAATTTGATAAAACTATTAGTGAATATAGCATATGGGTCAGTCATTCTGCCTATGCAATACTTTTTAAACTTATTTATTTAAGCACAACCTATACATTTCTGCTTAATGAACAATAATTACTTTTTTTTTTTACTTTTATTGAAAAGTGGACATGGTTTCCTAAGCAAAGCTGTCCAATTAATTCTTAACCACCATCTTCTGGCATCATTTGGATAAATCAAACGAGTTTACCATGATGATTAAGAGTAGGAAGAGACCCACAAGCACCTCTCACAACACTAAGCTCACCCTGATTTGAGACAGAGAGCAACTAAAGTGAAGTAAGGTATAGCCATGATGCTAACCGTGAGCGAGGTACACAGGGTGAGGCATCAAACAGGTCCAGGTCAGAGGCAGACAGCAAGGTTCAAGAACAAATAGATTAAGCTGAGGACAAATAATGAAGTCAAGAACCCAGTCAGTGAGGCAGGGTTCAATCCAAGTAATTAAACAAAGTACAGGCTAGGCTTCTAGCCCAAGACAACCAGGCAATGTAGTGCAGTTGGTAGAATCTTTAAATAAATGGTGCATATAGATGTGCACCATGTACTGTATTGATGTGTCACATATTCATGGTACATCAATGTGAGCTGGTGTAATGCAGTGTCCTGTGGCACAGCTTCAGATGGGTGGGGACTTGTACCAGAACACAAGCACATGGTGGTGGTCAGTGAGTATCCTTACACTAGTTTTACTAGAGTGTAATAGTGCACTACTGTGCATTTGATATTTTGAAATACATTACATGATGTAATAAATGACATTAGTTATATGAGACACTGATAACACGTAAGTTTGATTATCAGAATCTGATAACAAGCTCTCTGTGCAGAAACCAATCCAAGTTTGTACACTGAAACTATAGTAGTTAAAGAATACAGCACTTAATAAAAGTCTCAAACTGACCAGTGAATTTCCACTTGCTGATTCTGCTGGCAAAGATTATTGGTAATGTATTTGGTAAAGGTGTGCCTGACATTTTAGAAGGAATGCTTAATCATAGCAAACATCCTCATGTAAATAGTTATTAATTTTATACCTGCAACACAGTTATATCTCAATATCAACATTAAATGCCATATTTGAATAGAAAGTAGGAATACCAATTTAATATTACAGTGATATAATCTCTCCCACCACAGTGCAGTTCTTCTAAGACTTTCTACCTTAAACTCCCTGGTACAGCAGGAACATCAACTGAGAAAATGTTGGTAGAAGGGAGAAGGCAATGCAGTCTGTTTATATTAATAAACAATGCAAAAAAATATTAATAAACAATGCAAAAAATATTGTGACACAATCTTCACTGAACAACCAATGACTTTTTTTGTCTTCTGTACAGACACAAGTGATTACCCAAAAACTCCACGCAAGGGGTTATATAGCCATGCAAGTCCAAAACAGACTAGTTCTCTTCTGCCCTTGATCACTTCTGGCCAAGGTTAGTAAATGCAATAATCATTCAGAAGGTGACACCATTTTATAAGACAATACAATAATGTCCTCTTCTTTACTGACCAACAGATGACCATTTTTTTTTTGTCTTCTGCACAGACACAAGTGATTACCCAAAAACTCCACGCAAGGGGTTATATAGCCATGCAAGTCCAAAACAGACTAGTTCTCTTCTGCCCTTGATCACTTCTGGCGAAGGTTAGTAAATGCAATATTCATTCAGAAGGTGACACCATTTTATAAGACAATACAATAATGTCCTCTTCTTTACTGACCAACAGATGACCATATTTTTTTTTGTCTTCTGAACAGACACAAGAGATTACCCAAAAACTCCACACAAGGGGTTATATAGCCATGCAAGTCCAAAACAGACTAGTTCTTTTCTGCCCTTGATCACTTCTGGCCAAGGTTAGTAAATGCAATACTCATTCAGAATGTGACACCATTTTATAAGACAATACAATAATGTCCTCTTCTTTACTGACCAACAGATGACCATATTTTTTTTGTCTTCTGATTAGACACAAGTGATTACCCAAAAACTCCACACAAGGGGTTATATAGCCATGCAAGTCCAAAACAGACTAGTTCTTTTCTGCCCTTGATCACTTCTGGCCAAGGTTAGTAAATGCAATATTCATTCATACGGTGACACCATTTTATAAGACAATACATATTAAAACACATTTAATTAAGAGCATTTTGCAACGTAATATTCTTCACTAAGTATTTATTACACTATATGGCTCATTTACAACCACAAGTGCAGTGGGCAACATGCATTTTTTCCTGCAGTGAGTTGTTTCTACGGGTACTTGCATCAAAATGCACTAGTTGCGCTCAACAACAATCTGTCCTTCCTGCTTTATGTTCCAAATCTGTTACTGCCGTGCCTATTATGTAGGTAAAGCCAAGAGCTACCAACACCTCCTGACCAGACAGTAGCTGCAGGGTTCCCACTGCACCCTGCATTAATAGGCACAGCACATTTGCGCCTAATGAATTGGGTGCAAATGTGACTCACATAGTAAACAATGGAAATTACACCAGACTTTGAAAGCTTTGGGTGCAACTGCACCCGCTTAACAACACACATAGTGCACATGTAGTTGCATCTGTTTTGGTGACTTGCCTGCAACTACAGTAGACACAGCACAGTTGTGACTGAATAAACTATAACAAAAAGTTGCCTAAAGCCAGTATGAGCACTACCACTGTAGAAGCACCAAGCAAATCAACTGCAAAGGTGTAGAATTCTTAGGTAAACGCTGCATTGTGGGCAAAAATATGGCAATTGCACTCTAAATTGCACTTTGCTCACTATATCTAGGTGTACAATTGCTTGATAGTTTTCATTGTACATAGTCATAGTGTGTTTAACCTAATACATATTTGTTCAGTGTCTTGCATCTTGATAGATAGCTTATTGGATTTAGAGGGGTTATCCTGGCATCATTTGTAAACATTAAACTGGTTTTACTAGAGAGTGTAATAGAGGACTACTGACATTAGCCATGCATGTGTAAGGAAAAATATCTTTGTTATTGAGCAGAACCTAATAGCAAGCTCTCTGTCTTGTGCAGAAAACAATCCAAGTTTGTACACCAAAACTAACTTATATAAAGTATACAGCACTACAAGTCCCACAATTACCAGACAATTTCCACTTGATGATACTGCTGACAAAGGTTAGTAACTGTAGTTACAGTAGTATTTATAAAATGCCCCCACGTGTGATGTGTAGTATAATTATAGTATAACACAATCAATACAATGTCCTCTTCTTTACTGACCAAGAGGTGACAGTATTTTTTCTGCACAGATACAAGCGTTTACCTCAAAACTTCACACAAGGGATTATATAGCCCTGCAAATCCAAAACAGACTAGTTCTTTTCTGCCCTTGAATACTACTGGCCAAGGTTAGTAAATGCAATATTTTTCATTCAGAAGGCAACACCAATTATTATAAAGGCACTACATGTTTAAAAGTAATATTTTAATCATATAGTTCACTCCATTAGGATAATGTAAGAAAAGTCGTACATAGAAAAAAACCTTTGCAACTTAATTTTCTCTATTAAACATGTATTACACCATAGGGCTCATTTACGTACATAAGCACAGTGGGCATCTTGTAAGCCATGGATGGATAGCAGAAAAGCCCATGGTCAGTGTAGTGTGGAGGGGGGCTAGCAAAGGGGGAAGGAGCAGGATCAATTTAGAGCGATGTTAGGAGCCGGCCACAGAACCTGCGTGAGCAGGAAGAGAAGGCTGGTGAACCACAGCTCATCACGCGCCCACACTACCAGAGTCAAAGCTCCCAGGACACTGTGGCAGGCTACAAGCAAAAATCACAGGCAAAGATTCCCAGCCCCAGGTGCAGACTAGATGGCAGCAACAGAAGTGTCAACGAACAGCTGAAGGCCTGATGGGGGCGATGCAGAGGAACAGCACGAGTCGTCCACCTCTGAGCAGGACAAGAGGACAAGGTGGCTCGGCACGGCTCTAGGCAAAGGCACGTGATGGGCATCACGTGATAGGCCGGTGCACCATGCAGGTACAGGCTTGCAGGCAGCTCAGTGAGGCAGGGTCTGGGGCAGTGTCATCCCCATGGAGGCAGAAAGGTACAGGTGGCCTAGAGAGAGTGCAGTCTGGGAAGGTCCTATGTCCACAGTGAGGAGGGAAGACCAGGGCAGGAGGAACAAGTGGCAGCTCTACAGCAGGAGCCAGGGCATTACCACAGGGTCAGTCACAAGGGAAGCAGGGCAGGGCACTACCTGCCACAGTCGCAACACCAAGACTTGCATCCCACCCCAGCAATGGGGGGGGGGACAGCTTCAAAGCCAAAATTAATGTATCAGACTCTGCAAAAGGGAATGCATCATTCTGCTATGAGGGCCCCCTAGGAGCTCACTTGAGGAGTTAAGGTAGAATATTTGGAAAAGGAAATATGTGATTTTCATGCTACTCCCTCTTGACCACTTTAACATCGAAGAAGGCAAGAAGGCGAAGTAAAACAGGAAGGATTGGCCAGGCTGCAATATGATGAGCAATTCTGGCAGAGAATGGCCATCTGCACCGACTTAAACTGAGATTACAGGAAAATAGAGCTTTGGATGAGCCTTATGAATGACAAAGTCTACCAGGGGTAATCGGGTTCAAGCAGCAAGGCCACTCAGCCCTTTTCTGGGGTCTCTGTGGGGAAGAGTGCAGGCTCACCCAGAGTCCTTAAGAAAGAAATATATTTAGAAATAAGAAGTATGACAGCCAGTGTAAGTGGGGTACCTCCTGCTGATTTAAGAATAAGTGCTTCTTATGGGTGATGGGTGAAAGCTGGTAATTGTCCTTAGATGGTTAAAATTGTAACTTATGTACTCTGCTCCCTCATCATCATAAATGCACAGACACTTGCCATCTTGCAAAGAAAATAGAAACAGGAACAATATTCAAGAAAATGTTTTTACGCAAGTCTGGACATGATAATTTATTTGCTTTGTCAGCTGTCTCACGACTAATTAGAGTTGCATAACAGGCAAAGTGGAATGGGCTATTATTAAAGTACTGTAAAAAAATATTTCTTTAAAAAAAAGTACAGAAGGGTCCAAAAGTCCTCCAAGAAGAAATGGGTATATTCCATAATTTATACAAAACAAAGTTTTACTCAAAAAATAAAATATCACTTAAAAGGGGGAATGTAATATAGGTTGCTAATGGAAATTTTGTTAGCAATGCATTCGCAATGAGAATAAATGCATTGAGAACAATTTTGCCTTTGTGAACATTTTGTGAACACATTGTCCCTCACGCAATAGCAGAATAGCGATTCTGAATTTTATATAATATAGCAGCGTATGTAATAAAACATGGAATGAAAAAGTTATGTTTGCTCCAAAAGTTTAAGCCACCTTCAAGCCCATCTTAAAAGTTTGCAATGCGCAATTAATATTTGCAGTGCACAATTAAGATTCGCAATGCAATAAAAGTCTAATGAATTTTTATTCTTATTTATGCGCAAATCTTATATAATTAATTAATTCATAGATTAAATGAAAATAATCATAAATATCAATGTGGGGGAAGGGGAAAAGAAGGAAATTGGTGTGGAATAGTTCAATGACTGAGCCTAACTATACATGTCCCCAAATTTTATTCCGGCTATGAACTAGGGTCAGGTTAATAACAAAACTAGTCCCTTTTATCAGTACAGGTATGCAATGTCGTGTCTCGTATTCAAACCATTTGGTATTCTCGTCTTCAACTTAAGAATCCAAAATCCCACTCTAAGAGAGACTGGTCTAAGAGAGGCATTTTGGATTCTTAAAGGGATACTGTCATGGAAAAACATGTTTTTTACAAAATGTATCAGTTAATAGTGCTACTACAGCAGAATCCTGCATTGAAATCCGTTTTTCAAAACAAGAAATAGATTTTTTTATATCTACCGTGTATACTCGTGTATAAGCCGACCCGTGTATAAGCCGAGGTACCTAATTTTACCTACAAAAACTGGGAAAACTTATTGACTCGCGTATAAGCCTAGGGTGAGAAATGCAGCAGCTACTTCTTACAGATAGCTAGAATCTCAGCTGCCATAAAGCAGGACAGGAAAGCTGCCAAGAGCTCAAAGCCCCCTCTCCTCCCAGGAACCTATGGTAGCCCAGGCTGAACACACAAGCAGGGGGCTCAGGTTACTACTGGGGAGGAGGATGGGAAGAGCCACACAGCTGTGTGGCACTGAAAACAAACTGGTTACTGTAGGGGCTGTAGTTACATAGGATCAGAAGATCTGTAGAATGGAAACATTCCCATTAAAAAATCTGAGCTCTGTCACTTTAAGTTGTTTTTAAGGATTTTTGGATTTACCGGTAGACAAATACTGACCACAGACGTCACCCAGCAGGGAGCAGTGAAGCACTGACTGGCACCGCACTCCGCACATCACAGCCAGGCAGCAGTCAGCAAGAGGCGCATTGCGCGCAGCTGCGCATATTTAAATTTCCTTATCGTACTGGACGTAGAAGCAAGAGGCGCAGGCGCATTGCGTGCAGCTGCGCATATTTACGGTAAATTTCCTTAGCATACTGCAGCAGGACGTAGAAGCGCCCCTGCCTGCAGAGACGAGCCAAAGATTTTGTCTGGTCGGGACTGTGTCATGGAATCCAGGACAGCTGCAGGTCGGAAGCGCAGCCATCAGTACGCGCATCAGCCAAATAGGTAATTTTTTTACTGACCCGCGTATAAGCCGAGGCAGCATTTTTCAGCTTATTTTGGGTGCTGAAAAACTCGGCTTATACGCGAGTATATACGGTAATTTTAAAATTTGCTATGGGGCTAGACATTTTGACATTTCCCAGCTGCCCTCAGGTCATGTGACTTGTGCTCTGATAAACTTCAGTCACACTTTACTGCATTGCAAGTTGGAGTGATGTCATTACCCCTCCCTCCTACAAGCTGCTGTAATGTAAATAGAGCCTTGTCTGCTGAGCCTGTCAATTGAACAATAGGCAGGTATCAAGATAAGCTCCCACTGACACCACTTCAGAAGGACTGAAATAAGATAGTCCTGTGATCACTGCCCCCACTTACGTTTCAAAAAAAAAAAAAAAAAATTATATATATATATATATAGATATATAATATTTTATATAGATAGTTTATTATGTTTGTTTACACAAAAATGAATGGCAGAAACACAGGAGTACACTACCAGGACAGATGACAGGGAATAGAAAAAAAGGATAAAATAAGGAGGACATACTTGAAAACCAGGAAAACTTAGGAGAAAGTCTAGGAAGGGTTAAAATAGCTCAGGAGAAAGGAGGCAGTAAGTAGTTAATGTAAAAAGAAGTATTGCAGGCAGGAAAAGAGCAAGGTCTGTGTGAGGTGGATAGCAGAGGGAACTCACAGCTCCTTTACCTCATCTAGTAACCAGTAAAAGAAACTAGGAAGGCAGCAAGGAGAGAAAGCTCCCCCTCCAAAGGAATGCAGAGAACATACTTACAGAAAGGCAGGAGCTTTGATAGTGTCTGTGGGAGGAGGGGCTGCTAGTGCAGCTGTAGAGCAGAACGTAGAAAAGTGAAAGTAATTGCTTCCCTGCAAACCATGTGACCGCTCTCCTGCAAACATCACACGCATGGGCAGAGAGGGGAGGGGGAGTGTACAGCTAGATTCTCATGTCGTAGTGCGACCTGGCTTTTCATTACAGAGTGACTGCCTCCAAGCACACAGGAAATGCTGTGCCTGCTGTTAGAGCAGCACAGGGTGAATGTGTAATGAGCAGAAATGGAAGCCCCCATGACAAAATATAAATTAAAATAACTTATGCATGGATTTGTGGCTTAACATTTTATTTGCCAGACAGTGTTTATGGATGTGTTTTTTATAAAAATGCAAAAAAAAAAAAGTTTAAAATGATGACAGATTCCCTTTAAATTGGATTCTTTCCTTTGGTCTTGCTAAGTATATTGCACTCTGATGGATTTAATCAATAAATGAACTTCAGGTCTCTTTTTCTATTTTCCACACAAGAACAGCTGGAATGATAATATGGGGTGACCAGTCTCAGATATTTTTAACTTCCTGAGGAACTTCTGGGTAGTTCATGATCATTACTTTTTTAACACAGCTATTTTAAAATTGTAATGTGTGTCTAGTCATAAGATGCACTATGACATATTCAGCTTGCCGTTTACCCATTCAGTAATAAGCATTTCTTTCTGCTTTTGTTTGGTTTGTATAGAAATTACATGACTAGTATAACTTTTTCTATTTAGGCTGCAAAGTCAGCTCATTTTCATGTACTACAAATCATTTTTGAGTGTCATTTTTTTACTAAAGGTTCTGTAACAAAATGATGTTGAGACTTGATCTTTATGCTGCTATGGAGCTCTCAGGTTTCACAACTTCAGTGCTAATGACCTCCCACCTTGCATAATATTTTAAGGCAGGTCTGTTCGTCAAAATACAAATTGGCAACAGTAGGATCTCAATGGTGATTTCATTAAACTGACTTATACAATATCAACTTTTTATTTGCTATGCTTTCTGTGTGATAGATATACGGTAGTTTTTTTTTCTCAAAAAAAATATAACCTAATTTTGTGCTTAATAATATGTTATATACATTAGGTACTGATGTCTTGTCAAACACTGAACAGCCAGCTAACACCAGATTCATAATACCATCTCTTTCCTTGACTGCAAGTGGAATGGAGGTGACCATAAATTCAAACAACACATTTAGGTAGGTGTAAAAACTGCAACTGTCATAGTACCAAGTATACTAAACGAACTGATTGATCCCAAGAGCACTCGGAGTTAAATTACAATAATATCATATATTCAGATCATATTTTCTCTAAAATAATCACTGTACAGGTATGGGATCTGTTATCTGGAAACCCATTATCTAGAAAGCTCTGAATTATGGAAAGGCCATCTCCCATATACTCCATTTTACCCAAATAATCCAAATTTAATTTTTTTTTCTCTGAAATAATAAAATGCTACTTTGTATTTGTTCAAAAATATCAAAAAGATATAATTAATCCTTACTGGATGCTAACCAGCCTATTGGGTTTATATAATATTTATATGATTCTCTAGTAGACTTAAGGTATGTAGACTTAAATTACAGGTCCCGAGCATTCTGGAGAACAGGTCCCATACCTGTATAAATGGGAATGCCACAAATTTCTCGCATGGCACAAGGCAAATTAGTCTGCTTTAATTGTATAAAGCATATATAATATTTCATATAAAACTCAGGTAAGTGAAGTTTTCAAGGGTTGTCTTTCTTCTAAAGGGAAACTGAATTACTAGTAATATGCAAGACTTATGCTAAGTATAGATTTCTGGTGTCTTTTTACTGCCAATGAGTAGAGTATATAGAAAATATAAGGGCCATATTCTTCCTGGGTTCTTTTAAAAAAAACATTAATTGGCAGGGGAATATATGAAGGGATGTAGGAAGAAGACACAAAATCTGTTTTGTTCAGACACGGAACCTGACAGCTTAACCAACAATACAGAAGTAATCATGTATATCTTAACATTAGTCAGATACAGTAGATGGGACAATATAAAAAACTCTAGTTTGTGAATGGAGTTCCCAGCTAGGAGATGACTGTAATTGTATTTTGTCGTGAGTAATGCAAGTAGATACGTAACTTAATGGTTACAATATTCAGACTTTTTACGAACGTTGTTATAACAAATTATACAAAGTAAAATGAAGCTCAAATATTTCGAATGATGAGTATAAACTTACCTATTTTTTAACACCTAAATGGGAGTTGGGACTGGGAATATAACAACCTTTGCAACATCAACTTTGCAAAACTGGAATGATCTGTTAACTCTTGATTTACATAAGGACACACAAGGGCAATTTTAAACTAAATTGCTTAAAAGGGCCCAGAAAAAATCTAGGGTAATGCATGTTCAGACACAACACTAAGGGGCAGATTTATCAAAGGTCAAAGTGAAAATTTGAATTTAAAAAATTTGAATTTCGAGCTAAATGTTTACTTCGACTAGGGAATAGTTAAAATTTGATTCAAATTTGAAAATAATGAGAACATTCGAATTTTGAAATTCATCATGTACTGTCTCTTTAAAAATCTGACTTCGACCATTCGCCATCTAAAACCTGCTAAATTGCTGTTTTAGCCTATGGGGAATCTCCTAGAACCTCTTTGGAGTCAATTGGTGGACTTTAAAAAAATAAACATTTTTTTTGGAAAAGTCAAATTCGATTGAATGCGCTATTACTTTGATCCGTACAATTCGAATTCAATCAAAATGGACCTATTCAATCGAAAATGGACCTATTCGGCCAAAGAAAACTTTGATTTAATTTTTTTTTTATTTAAATTTCAACGTTTTTCAAATTCGAAATTCGACCCTTGAAAATCTGCCCCTAAGATCTGAGAATCGGGACAATGTTTTCTCAGTTGTATTCAGTCATAGATATGTATGTACATTATGTAGTACAGACTGGGGGAAACATTTTAATAGAATATAAATATATACAGTTATAAAATGCCATGAAATAAAATGCCATGTATTGCAGGGCACTGGTTTAAAAGGAAGTCCCTACCCTTAAGCTTTCAATCCCTGAATCCAGAGAATGTGACTGTAGAATGTAAAATATTTTTCTCCAGTGCATACAGGTTAGGGGAAGGGTGATGACATTTAATTTTTCTAACACCCCCTACCAGTCTAGATACCAGAAGCAATATTGAAATATTGAAATAAAGCACCCCATCACTGTCTGACTTACTTCTAGAACTTATGCTACATTAGCCATGCACTGGATAAGATTGGGTTGAGACTCTTATCCCATGTGAGCATTGTATATCATAAAATTATCATGCATTTTTAAAGTTGTAATAATGGTCAGCTATATTCACGAACTCTTATTCAACATACAGTAGTTTTTGGTATCTATTACACTGCAGGGCATATGCTTATATGCATATACTGTATGCTTATTTTGCATATACTGTACTCTGGTGAATGAATTACTGCAATGTATCACACATGTCTAATGAGTACAGCAGGTATAGGTTTTAGTAATACTGGTATGTATTACCCAAAATGCTTGAGCTATAGCCTTTTCCGCATACGGATTTTTCTATAATTTGGATCTCCATAACTTAAAAAATAATTTAAGCATTAAATAAACCCAATAGGATTATGTAATATTAAATAAGGATTAATTATATTTTTGTTAGCATAAAGTACAATGTACTGTTTAATTATTACAGAGAAAAGGGAAATCATTTTTAAAAATGTTAATTATTTGATTAAAATTAAGTCAATAGGAGACAACTTTCCTGTTAAACAGAGCATTTTGGATAACGGGTTTCCGTAAGGGAATATTTTTTAGTGTAGGCCTACTTACAGCATAGTAATAGTCCTAGAAGGGCAGTTATTGATTTAGAATGTTTTATTCCATCAACAAATCTTGACAATGCTTTTGTACAAAATAATGAGATGTGAGATGCCTTGATTAAAAGTTAAATTCTATTTTCGCAGCCAAGATATAGGACCAAGGAACCTGCTCTTTGTTTTAATTCCTGCACTTGCCGTCGGTTGTATTCTTATTATGATCCCACTTATTCTCATAATAATAAAGCTTCAAAGGAACAATGGTGAGTCAGAAGGTGATTTATTTGTTATCTTTCGTCTTAGAAAACTGTTGTCAGCTTATTTAAGTTTATTTTGATGCACAACCATTTTTTTTGACATGGCGGTATTTTTAACCGCGGATTGTCGTCGCAGAATTAATTAGATTGTGTGGAAATTCGCCACAAATTCGTGTCTGACTATTTTTTTTTCGCCCATCACTAGTGCATGCATATTACAATGAGCAATTGTTTTCTTTTTAAAACCACAGCAGTCCACATCCATTCTACATATGAAAGAAATTTTTCAATAGTTGATACAGCCTTAGTGGAAGTGGAGCAAGTTGGAGAAGTGAATGAACTTATAACTTTCTTTTTCAAAGATAATCAAGACATTACTGAAGAAACAGGTACAGTTGTTTTAATGCCTTAACAACCACTGCAAGATGAGTATGTGCGTGAACAGGATACAGAAAGTAAAAGCTGGTCTAAGGGGTGTATACTACAGACGTGACAAATTTGGGAAATGCTGCTAAAAGGGCTGCACTAATTGCAGCTCCACCATTGTTTTGCTGGGTCTGTAAGTTTCATAACATAATGGAATTGTTTTCTTGGTAATCAAACTATAACAGCTGTTAGAACTTTTATAGTTGTAATAGTTAATATAGTTATATTAAGTTAATGGATAATAATTGCTTTATAGGTAAAATAAAATATCTGCATTACCTGGTATTCCCAGATCTTTTATTATATTACTAGGCATGCAGATTCTCAGGTTTGATAAGGTTAGATATCAGGTTAATTTAGTTAAATATGGCTGCATGTTATAATCACAGTGTGCTATGAAATAAAATTGCCCCAAATAGTGCTCAGGCCAAATAATTACAGTGTTATGGTTGGAATAGAAATGGGACAGATTCAGGGGTTTGTATTTAATTAGTAATATGGTCATTCAGTTGAAAAACAAGATGCCTATAAGGTGATGGTAATTAGAGGGTTACCACTCAGCGTTCCATAAATAGGTACAGACTTGAGGACTTGTGCTTGTGGTGCAACACAAAAATTAAACACAACGCGTGCAATGGTTCCTTACTACCAGCATTCATGTAAATATGTGGTAGCAAATCATACTCGTTGCATGTGCTTTCCGAAGCACATGCAAGGCGATCTACTGTGTGATGTGTAAGTTTCTGCACAGGTGATTCATATTTATGCTGGTGAGAAGGAAACTGTGGGTGACAAAATGTCTTGTGTGTCAGTACCCTAAAAAATCATGGACAGATGTGATTTTAACAGTAAGTGCTGGAAATGATACAATCCTCAATTCTGAGTGCAATTTTGGACAGTTTGCAGCTACAGTTGCACACAACTACAATTGCACACTGGTCATTCTTCTTATTGCCCTATTACATCAGAAATGCTGCATTATAAGCAAAACAACATGATGAATTGCACTCAAAATTGCTATTTGCAAAATGGACATGCAGCTAAAAAAGCGGTACAGAGGTGGACTGTATAGGATACAAGGTATTACAATGCAGAAATCACGTTGTACTCACATAAATTTCCCCATATTCCTCTTATTTCTGCAAAATTCTGTTTGTTTTTATAGATATGAATAAGGATGCACGTTTGCCATTCCATCCTTCTGAAAAACATCAACAGAAGAGACGTTCGAATTTTCCTTCTTGATGAGATACTGTATATATACTTATATATTCTTTCCTTTATCTATGTCCTTTCAGCCATGTAGAGGAGTGATTACCAATTCTACATTCTAAGGTGTAATTGCTGGACCTGGAACTGTAAAGAATACTAACCAAAAGAAGACTACTTCATTTATAATGAAACTGATCTGCCAATGTTATTGTTCTATGTTGTTTTTTTCAAACATATTTAGGGGATAATTTATGAACATTTAAGAAATCTGATAGTTTTTAACATTAAAAGACAGGTCATAAAAATAGAACCATTTATATCTGATGACATTGTTGAACTCTGATTATAAGGATGTAATTTACAGTATAAACTAAATGGATATGTCTTATGGTGCATGTGCTCTAACAGATTTGTTCGTTTTTACTAACTTTAATTTGTATTAGCTAAGATAAATATATTAAACAAATAAAACATTTTGTTACAGATAAATGTAAAATATGTCAAAATGTGTATTAGGTAGACAGCGATCTTAAGTATAAAATAAATAATGTAAACAAAACATTTACCTTGTTCATTTACACACACACACACACACATATATATATATACACACACACACACACACACACACACACACACACACACACACACACACACACACACACACACACACACACACACACACACACACACATATATTAATATATACACACACACATATATATAGATACACACACACACACACACACACATATATATACACACACACACACACACACACATATATATATATATATATATATATATATATATATATATATATATAATCCTCTCCAGAAGAAGCCGCACAACTCAGGACTTATTGTAAAGTGGTAATTTACTGAACACACTAACCTTTCGGCTGCAACATCATCCTTTGTCAAAGTGTTGTTGCAGCCGAAACGTTAGTGTGTTCAATAAATTACCACTTTACAGAGAGGATCGTATGCAGTGTCATGAGGCATGCACCCAGGCAAGGAGAGGACATTTATCGTGAGTGCTGGGAGTTTGGGGAAGTATATATATAAATATATAAATATATATATACACATACACACACACACACATATATACATACATATACATACATACATATATATACACATATATATATATATACACACATATATATATATATACACATATATATATATATATATCTACACATATATATACACATATATATATATATACACACACACACACACACACACACACACACACACACACATATACTAGGGATGCACCGAATCCAGGATTCGGTTCGGGATTCGGCCAGGATTCGGCCTTTTTCAGCAGGATTCGGATTCGGCCGAATCCTTCTGCCCGGCCGAACCGAATCCGAATCCTAATTTGCATATGCAAATTAGAGGCAGGGAGGGAAATTGCGTGACTTTTTGTCAGAAAACAAGGAAGTAAAAAATGTTTTCCCCTTCCTACCCCTAATTTGCATATGCAAATTAGGGTTCAGATTCGGTTCGGTATTCGGCCGAATCCTTTGTGAAGGATTCGGGGGTTCGGCCGAATCCAAAAAAGTGGATTCGGTGCATCCCTAACATATACATACACACATATATATATATATATATATATATATATATATATATATATATATATATATATATATACACACATACATATATATATACACATACACATACATATATACACATATATATATATATATATATATATACACATACATACATATATATATATATATATATATATATATATATATATATATATAGCAGTGAGATGGCAGCCAATCTTATTCATACAATAAGGGGGTTATTAACAAAAATCCAATTTTTTTCTCATTGCTTTAATAAAAAAACCCCAACCAAACTCCCATTCATGATTTTAGCTTATTTACCATTAAAGAAACTCGATAAAATCTGTTCGGAAAAAAAAACTTTATTTTTTTTAAAATCTATGTTTTTACGAAAATTCCCCAAACGTTCCTAAAACGCTCGTATTTTCCCTGATATTGCTCAAAACCCACAAATATTTGGGATTTTTGGACAAAACTCAGTGAAGACCATGATATTTTCAAATTTGATACGGGACCTTTGCCATTGACTTCAGAAACTCGACAGGTTTGAGATGGAATATTTTCAGATTTGGACTTTTAGCAGCCTTGGGGTATAATAAATCCCCAAAAATGTTTAATTTTTTTCTCCTCAAAATATTCATGCTTTATAGTAAAAAAAACCCAAAATGTTAAATTTTTTTCATTCGGACTTTAATAAATAACCCCCTAAATGTAAGTAGAAATTTTTTTATTTTATTTCAAATAGTTTTATGGAGTAACCGAAATATCAGGTGTAAAAAGGATCTCATTATCATCATATGGAAGATTTCGGGGCAGATTTACTAAACTTCGGGTGAATTGTTACTTCGACTTCGAATTTTCTAAGGGGCACATTTACCTAGGGTCGAATATCGAGGGTTAATTAACCCTCAATATTTGACCGTCGAAGTAAAATCCTTCGACTTCGAATATCGAAGTCAAAGGATTTACCGCTATTCCTACGATCGAAGGAATAATCGTTCGATCGAACTATTAAATCCTTCGAATAGAACGATTCGAAGGATTTTAATCCATTGATCGAAGGATATTCCTTCGATCAGGAAATTGTTAGGAAGCCTATGGGGACCTTCGCTAATGGCCTCGGTAGGTTTTAGGTGGCGAACTAGGGGGTCGACAGTACTTAGACTATCGAATAGTCGAACGATTTTTAGTTTGAATCATTCGATTTGAAGTCGAAGGTCGTAGTCGAAGGTCGAAGTAGCCCATTCGATGGTCGAAGTAGCCATTTTCGACCATTCGAAATTCTAACTTTTTTTCCTCTATTCCTTCACTCGAACTAAGTAAATGGGCCCCTAAATGTATTAATGTTACTTCGACAGTGGAAGTTGTAGAATTCGATAATCGAAGTGGGAAAATTCGAATATCTAAGTTTTTTCCATTTGACGATCCAATTCTTCTATTCGACTTCTACTATTCAACTTCGATATTGTAGGATTCGAAATTTATCAACAATCACTCAAAGTTTTTTAAAAAAAAAAATTTATTCCCCAATGTTGACCTGCCGACTGCTCCCATTTCGAACATTCGATTGAGCCTATCTAATCTATCCTTAGGCTTCAGTAAATGGTTAAAGGGTCCATGGAATGCTGGGAAACATTGAATCAACATTAAAAAAAACTACACCTGATACTATTTTACTTAAAAGTGGCTTTTTGTTACCCTCAACTCAGGCAGAGTGGATAACATTGAAGCAGAACCTTTTCTAAATTGGATAATTCCCTAATTACCTATGAGTCAAATAACATAGTAGGTAAGGTAGAAAAAAGACACATGTCCATCGAGTTCAACCTTTTTTTTTTTATCAACTACCTATCTGCCAGTTGATCCAGAGGAAGGCAAAAAAAACCCATCTGAAGCCTGTCCAATTTGCCTTGGAGGGGGAAAAATTCCTTCCTGACTCCAAAATGGCAATCGGACTAGTCCCTGGATCAACTTGGACTATGAGCTATTTCCCATAACCCTGTATTCCCTCATTTGCTAACAAATGACACTTGTCAATATATGACAATATGGGCTGTTTGAAAGTATCAAAACATATGAGGTTATTGCTGGCTAGGTAATGTGTTGGAATAGTTGCAAGTGCAATGTAAAAAGCATCACTTTGTGCCTTTAAGGCATACCAGATACCTCTGACTTGCTATTTAAGTACTAGAGGTGGAGGAGGTAGTTGTAGGCATTAGCACATATGAGTGTTGGGTAGCCAAAGTATGCTATATGTAGTAAACAATATTTTATAGTGCAAAGTAACAACCAATGCTTTGTGCCTTTAAGGCATACCATATACCTCTGACTTGCTATTTAGGTACCACAGGTGGAAGAGGAGGTAATAGGCATTAACACATATTATGAGTGCTGGGTAGCCAATGTAGGCCATAGGTAGCCAACACTTCATAGTGCAAAGTAAGAACCAACATTTTATGCCTTTAAGGCATACCAGATACCTCTGACTTGCTATTTAACTACCACAGGTAGAGGAGGAAAAGGAGGTAGTGTCATGGTACAGGCCTGTGATAGTTAAAACAGACCAAGGTATCATGAGAAATATTTCTGCCAACATCTAAATCCGACACATAACAGGCCTCTTTTCACTATGGTCAGAGGGGTCAAAGCTGTAATGCCCTTCTGTAAGCTCTTGCTGATAAGAGCCATTCCAAGGGGAGGGGGAAGCCCAAGGACAACTTAAGGTTCCTAGCAAGACCATCAAAGGTAAAGTGAAGTTCACATATAATGTATATTCAAATATATTTATCCTTACAGAACCCATGCCTGTTGTACCAACAGTATAAAAAACTGGTGATGGGTTCAAGGCAATTTCAGCTTTCAAACCAGTCCAAACATGACTCAGTTTGGTACTCTGTATATCTCTAGTATAGGTAAATCTAAAAACAACTGGACTTGCTGAGTAATCAATGAAGACGTTTCACTACTCATCCGAGCAGCTTCTTCAGTATTCATGTTTAGTATCTATGGAATCCCTGAGAGAATTTTTTTTTTTCATTTGAACATTTTATTGATTTTCAAAGAATAACAGGTTAAACAACCATTAATGCTGAAAACTTGGTGCAAATAATCATTTCACATTAGTACATGTCACATTTACACACCATTCATCATCATCATCATCATCATCATCATCATCAATTTATATAGCGCAGTGCTTTACTGCAGTTATAGCAAACAGGGAATAAATGGTGGATAACAAACAAGGATTACAGAGTACAATAGGGTTAGAAGGACCTAGAGATTAGAGTTTACAAACTAAAAGGTTAGGGTACAATTGAGACATTAGGATTATATAAACATTTTGTCATTTTGATATAGCAATGATTAATTAAGGTACATCGAATAAGCCTCTTTAAACAGTTGGGTCTTTAAGGAGCGCTTGAAAGTTTGGAAGGAAGGAGAAAGTGACAGCTTGTGGCAGAGAGTTCCAGAGAAAAGCAGAAGCCCGAGAGAAGTCTTGTAGACGAGAATGGGCAGAAGTGACCAGAGGAGAAGTGAGGCGAAGATCAGAAGCAGAGCGTAGGTTTCGTGAAGGAGTGTATTTGGAGATTAGAGATGAAATATAGGGAGGGGTTTCATTATTAAGGGCCTTGAATGTGAGTGTAAGTAATTTGAATTTGACTAGAAGAGATTGGGAGCCACTGAAGGGACATACATATGGGAGCAGCTGACGCTGAGCGGCGAGCTAGATGAACGAGTCTAGCGGCCGCATTTAGAACAGATTGGAGCTGTGAAAGGTGACTTGTTGGAATACCTGTGAGGAGTAAGTTGCAGTAATCAAGGCGGGAGAGGATGAGAGACTGGATCAGTGTTTAAGTTGATTCTGAACTGAGATATGGTCGTATTCAGGCAATGTTGCGCAGTTGAATACGGCAAGATTTTGTAAGTGTTTGAAAATGTGGTGAAAAAGACAGATGAGTCTAAGATAACTCCTAGGCAGCATGCCTGTGTGGTGGAATGAAAGGTGGTATTGTTTACGGTGAGTGATATCTGAGGGACAGATGAAGATCTTGGAGGAAATATAAGGAGTTCTGTTTTAGAAAGGTTCAGTTTCAGGTGGCGCTGTGACATCCAGGAGGAGACAGCAGAGAGACAGTCTGTGACTTGGGAGAGGACAGAATTAGAAAGATCAGGAGTAGACAAGTAGAGTTGGGTGTCATCAGCATAAAGGTGATACTGAAGTCCAAATGACTGAATAAGTTTTCCTAGTGAAGTTGTATAGAGCGAGAACAGCAGGGGGCCAAGAACAGAGCCTTTAGGAACTCCAACAGAGAGTGGGAAAGCAGTAGAAGTAGAGTTAGAGAAGGAAACTTTAAAGGAACGGTCAGACAGATGAGATGTAAACCATGAAAGAGCAGTGTCCCGAATGCCAGCTGAGTGTAGAATGTCAAGGAGGAGTGTGTGGTCAACTGTGTCAAAGGCTGCAGAGAGATCTAGAAGGATTAGAATGGAATAGTGACCTCTAGACTTTGCCAATAGAAGATCATTGGTTACTTTGGTGAGTGCAGTTTCAGTCGAGTGTGATGGGCGGAAGCCAGATTGCAAGGGGTCGAGGAGGGAGTTGTGAGATGCTGGATCAGGTGTTTGTAAACAAGCCTTTCTAGTAATTTGGATGCGAATGGAAGAAGGGAGACCAGTCGATAAGTTAGTAGGAAAGCTGGGATCAAGGGAAGGTTTTTTGAGGATAGGAGTGATTAGTGCTTGTTTGTATAATGATGGAAAGGTACCTGTAGAGAGTGAAAGATTAAATAGGTGGGTAAGTGCAGGAGAGAGTGTATCAGAGATTGGGTGGAGGAGGCGAGAGGGTATGGGGTCAAGGGAGCAGGTGGTGGATTTTGAGCAGGCTAGAAGTTTGCCAACTTCATCTAGAGTTGCAGGGGTGAAGGAGTGCAAAGTAGATGTGAGTGGACTACACGTTGGTCTGAGAGTGTTGTCGGACGGTATGCTCAGCCTAATGAGATCGATTTTTTCATTAAAGAAATGAACAAGGTCTTGGGCGGTAACATTAATAGGTGGAGGGGGTGATAGGAGTGAGTTAAATGTGGCAAACAGCTGCTGTGGTTTGGAGGACATTGTAGATATTACATAAGAGAAGTATTGTTCTTCGGCTAATGATAGAGCACGATTATAGCAGGAGAGCATGAATTTGAAGTGGATGAAGTCAGGATCAGTTTGTGACTTTCTCCACCGTCGCTTAGCTGATCTACTACATCTTCTGAGGTACCGTGTTACACTAGTGTGCCAGGGTTGGGGTTTAGCTGGCCGGCTGTGACGGGTGGTAGAAGGTGCAAGTGAGTCAAGTGCTATTGAAAGGGCATCGTTGTAGAGAGAAGCTGCCATATTGGGACAGGAGAGAGTATTAATATGAGAGATGGATTGTGCTGATGCTGTTGATAATTGTTGTGGTTCAAAGGCATTAAGGTTTCTGTACGTATGGGTAGAGAGAGATGGTTGTGAAGGTGCAGATCAAAGCAGTATCTGAAAGGAGATTAGACGATGGTCTAACAGAGGATAGGGAGAGTTAATTGAGTTGGATGGGCAGCATGATTGGCAGAAGATAAGGTCAAGAGCATGACCCTCGATGTGGGTAGGTGAGTCGGTCCACTGAGAGAGACCAAATGAAACTGTTAGAGAGAGAAGTTTAGAGGTGGCAGCAGAAGCAGAGTTGTCAATGGGGATGTTGAAGTCCCCTAAAATGAGAGCAGGTGTCTCACTGAAGAGAAAGTATGGAAGCCAGGCAGCAAAGTGATCCAAGAAGGTGGAGTAGGGACCAGGGGGGCGATATATGACAGCAACACGCAGAGAGATTGGAGAAAACAACCGTATGCTGTGGACTTCAAAAGAACTGAAGGAGAGAGAAGTCGGTGTAGATAGATTTTGAAACCTACATTTGGGGGAGAAGAAATACCACCCCACCGCCATGACGGCCATCCGGTCTAGGAGTGTGACTAAGTGAGAAGCCTCCATAGCAGAGGGTAGCAGGTGAAGCAGTGTCTGAGGGGGAGAGCCATGTTTCGGTGATTGCAAGAAGGTGAAGTGATTTAGATATAAAGAGGTCAAGGACTGCTGTGAGTTTATTGCAGATTGGCCGTGCATTCCAGAAGGCACATGAGAAAGGCAGGGAGGGTACTGGCTTTATGTGAATTAGGTTTGCAGTATTAGAAGCGTGTAAAGTCTGAGATACTGGAAAAGACCTTGTTGAGTGCCTGAGAGTAGGAATAAGTGAGGGTACAAATGAGCGAGTCGGACCAGGGTTTGGGGAGATGTCCCCAGCTGCAAGTAAAAGTAATAATGAGAGTGAGACAAGGTGTGACCTAGATTTGACAGTGTGAGCATTGTATTGTTTGATGGGATGAGAGGGGATAATAGGTTTAACAATACAAGACAGTGTGCTTAGATTGAGAGAGGGTGATGGGAGCAGTGAAGAGGAGATTTCAATTTCAGGATAGTTTGATGGATGTTGGAGTGCAGAGGATATATGCAGAAGTATAGAGGAGAGAGAGAAAAAGAAGGCAATCAAATTAAACATAGTTAGAAAGTATAATCCGGCTTATCTTGTTGATAGAAGAATTGATGAGCAGTGATGTCCAGTGTATGCTTGGAGATTCCAGTCCAACTCTGATCCAACTGCTGTCCAACTCTGTCTAACTCTATATGTTGTACTTAAACTTTCTGTACTTTAACTTGATGGACTTAAGTTGTTAAATCTGTCATAGCTCTCCTACCATGCTCACCCCTGCTATGCTTCCCCTAGAATTATATCCATTGAATTATTAAGAAGTTTATGATTAGGTATTGCACCCAGTGGTGACATATTGCACTACAGTTTAGCTCTGTTGTCAAACCAGTAGAAGAATAGGGTAGGTCTGGGGAGAAAAGAATATAATGGGGGTAAGGGTTAAAGATCTTGTACAGGTTCCATAATGACTTTCAATAGAAATACACTTTTTATATTGAGCGTCCTAAGGTAGGTTATTGGATTCAGATACTGGGTCCACGGATGCCACTCCAGCTCTCCCTCATAGCTCCTTTCCAATAGGTGGTCTCTGATCGACTCCATTGCTGGTGATTAATGTCTGTAAGCCTGGTATCTGTGTTTTTTTCCAGTGTGCCGCTAATAGTGAACTTGCTGCAGTAAGAATGTGATTGGCTAGTTTGCGGGACTGCTTTGAATGTAAGGCTTTTATGTTCATGCCTAGCAAGAATGTGTGAGGAGATTGTATAATACAGTGTAGGACCTCGGAGAGCAGGGTTGCTACTGTCTTCCAGAATATCTGGGCTACCGTACAAGTCCACCATGTATGTATAAAGTTTCCCCTTTCTATACAGCCGCTAAAGCAGAGTGAGAGATTTGAATTGCCACTAATTTTGCTAATACGAGAAGGTGTATAATATCATTGAAAGATGATTTTGTATGCTCTTTCACTAGAGACTGCACAAATAGAAGTCCTCCTAGCCGTGTCCCAAATGTTAGCCCAGGTCCTTTCTGATATGCTGATGTCCAGATCCTCTTCCCATTTGGACATGTAAGGTTGTTGTATTATTGTGGTGTTGGTCGCCAAGTGGGAGCAAAGTAAAGAAATTAGATGATTAGGGTAAGATTGCCTGTGGCAAATAGTTTCAAAATATGTGAGGGATTGATATGTCTGGATATTGGTTTTGGATTCCACGAAATGTCTGATTTGTATCGAAAGAATTGTTTATTTGTGATATCATGTTTTTCTTTGCATTGTTGAAATGTAACAACCTTTCCGTCAGCTAGAAAAGTAGTTAGGGTGAGCATATATGCCCCCAGGGTATATAATCTGCTGGGGTGCACCCCGGCAGGAAATCTTTGTAGTTAAAGATTGTTTTATATCTAGAGGTGGGGGTACTTAGTTTAATTTTGAATGCTATCTTATCCCATAAGTCTAGTGCCTGCCATGATGTAGGCATAAGATCTGGAGGGGTGTTCCTGAAATTCTTGGGAATCCAAAAGAGGTGAGCTAAAGTTAAGGGAGCCGCACAGTAATTTTCAATTTCTTTCCATGGTTCACCCGACTGTGTATGCGTACTGACCATAGCTTCCAATCTGTTTGCTATGTAGTACCAATACACATGGGGTACTCCTAAACCTCCTGTTGATTTAGGTTTTGTCATGATGGTCGCTTTGATACATGGGCATTTGCCTCCCCATATAAAGTTGGAAATAGCCTTCTGTAAAGATGTGGCCATTTTCTCGGGGAAATGTATTGGCAGTGTTATAAATAAGTATAGGAGGCGCGGTAGCATCGTAATTTTGACCGCTGCTATTCTGCCAAACCACGAGAGATGATATGTATGCCATGTGTTTAAATCTTTTTTGAGCTTATCTATTAGCTGTGGATAGTTGGCTGTGTATAATCCATCATATGTAGAGGTTAGGTGTCCCAGGTATGCTAGCCAGTTAGTTTCCCATTTATAATCAAAATTAAGTTGCAATAGTTTTAGTCAGGCATTTTCAGGGGGAGGGCATGAGATTTTGTTGGATTAATCTTGTAGCCTGATATGCTTTGAAAGCATTCTAGTACTTGTAGGAGGTTTGGTAGTGTGGATTGGGGTGATGTTAATGTCAATAAGATATAATCCACAAAGAGATTGATTTTGCATTCCTTATCGCCTAATTGAAAGCCTTTAATATTAGGATTTTGTCTGATAGTGTGAGCTAAAGGTTCTAGTGATAAAGTAAATATTAATGGGGACATGGGGCACCCATGGCGTGTTCCCCCCTTAATGTCGATGAGGTCTGATTGGAGGCCCATAGTACATATTCGGGCTGAGGGTGCTGCATAAAGCTGTTTAATTCCCTGGAGGAATGGATTGGGGAGATTTACCTTATCTAGGACTGCAAACATGTATCTCCAATCCAATCTATCGAATGCTTTTTGTGCATCCAGAGAAATTAGGAGGGAGGAAGAGGCTATTCTTGGCGCCAAATGGACTAAGTTTATTGCTTTGCGAATGCTATCCGCCGCTTGGCGACCTGGTACAAATACAACTTGATCGGGATGGTAGTACTGTATTAAGTCTACTGTATGTGCTAGTATTTTGGCGAACCATTTGATGTCTGTGTTGATTAGCGAAATGGGTCTATAGCTGTCGCAATTGTAAGGATCCTTTCCCGGTTTTAATATCATCACAATAGAGCCAGTTTGCATGTGTTGCGTTTGGGGACATCCCTCTAGAAATGATTGGAATAATTCTTTTAAGTGGGGGATAATGTGTTTTTATAGTATTTTGTTATGTAACCATCCGGGCCTGGAGCTTTTCCTGATTTGGATTCTTTAATGACCTGTTCTATTTCTGCATTATCGATGGGTACGGCCAGCATCTCCCGTGCTCTCTCTTTAATGTGGGTGGGTCCCACTTAGTCAAAAAGTCAGACATATGTGCTTGTGTCGCCTCGGGAACCTTATCTGCCGTGTAAAGATCTGAGTAAAATTTGTTAAATGCATGGAGAATTTGTTTAGTATCTCTGGTGATCGTTCCTGTTGGGGTTCGTATCTCATGTATGGTGTGTAAATTTTGGAAGGATTTTAGTTTACGGGCTAACTTTGTATGTGGCTTATTGGCTTATTGGCGTGTTCGTAATATACATATTTTGTTTTACGCATAACATAAGCTGCGCTGTCTGAGAGTACCTGAATTAATTCTGGTCTAGCTTCTTGTATTTGTCTGTAGTTTTTCATTGTTGGGGAGCGTTTGTGCGTAACCGCTAGATTGTGCAGTCTCTGGGAGAGGAGTTGTATTTTTCCATCTCTTATCTTTTTCAATCTTAGGGGTATGGGGCATATACTGATGCTAAGGTAGTCAGTTGATTCTGTAGAAGAGCAGTTATGATTATGTATCGGCCTTCTTGATCTATGTGCTTCTCTTATAGCTCAAACTTCATTTGTTTCGCCAGTAGTATAGCAACACCTTTAGATTTAGTGCCCGAATTTGCCAGGTATACTTGTGGATAATGCTTAAAATAGTAAGAAAAGGCCATTGTACGCTTTTGTGGTGCATTCAGGCCATTGACATTATGGGAGCATATGCCCAAAAAGCGTACATAAGCACCCCATAAGCACAGCATAGAACCCACTCTAATCACCCTGAGGTGGCACTGAGAGCCTCACAACTGAATATCCAAGCAGCAGTTAATGCTAGAGCCAAAAACAATGAGAGGCCTACCAAAGTGTGGGGTCTACATGTGTTGCTTCACACTTGACTTTTGCAGATTGAAGTTAAATGGGTTGTTCACCTTTGAGTTAAGTTTATCTATGATGCAGAGATCAAGATTTTGAGACAACTTGCAATTGGTTGTTATTTTTTAGTATTTGTGGTTTTTGAGTTATTTACCTTTTTATTCAGCAGATCTACACTTTGCAATCTCATCAATCTGGTTGCTATGGTCCAAATTAGCATAGCAGACTGAAAGAGACTGGAATATAATTAGGGTATGGTCTGAATAGTAATTAGACATTTATCCAAATGATAGGCATGTGGAAACAAAGGAGTCAGATATTTGTTTCTATAAAAGTGTACTTACTTCTCCAGTCTGTGTCCAACCCTTCACAGACCTCTTTGCCCATGGTGTCCAGAAGCCGGCGCTTGTAGGGCTTCAGCCTGAGTGGAGGGACACGCCCTCTGCCGGTCTTCTGGGCTTTAGCTCTCCTGGGTTTAAGCTCTCCTGGTAGATAGCTAGGGCTATCCAATGCTTCAGGTCACTGAAGCGCTTGTACACAGTGGGGCAATCCCTGTGTACAGTGCCTACAGCGTTCACTCTGTCCGTTACCTGCTGCCAGAGTTTTTTGGCATCTGGCAGCATTGATGCAATGGGACTGACTCCCAAACAGCACATCCCAACGCTCTAACACTTTGTCCACCAGTGCTCCATTCTTGTCACTGGAAAACCTTCAGGCCATTTTGGTGGTGGGGCCCTCCTCTCCTCTGTCATCATCATCGTCCTCCTCCTGTCTCCTCTGTGAGGCAGTTGGTGGTGCCTATCCTCACTGCTGGGCAGCCTCAGTGGCCTCCTCCTGGGGGAGCCGCTCCAAGCCCTGTGTGGGGTGTGTGGCATGCTGTGTGCCCCAGATAGTGAGCAACACCCGCAGCGTGCCCTGGGAGACACCCTGCATGGGCTGGGGGACACCTTCCCTACACTATGCTCCTCCCCCCTGTCCTACGCTCTTCCCCCTCTACAGGACCCCCCTGCCCTACTCTCCTCCCCCCCTCTACGGGACCCCCCTGCCCTACTCTCTCCCCCTCTACGGGACCCCCTACCCTATGCTCCTCCCCCTCCACGGGACCCCCCCTGAACTACTCTCTTCCCCCTATGGGACCCCCCACCTGACCTACTCCTTCCCCCCTATGGGACCCCCCACTCTCTTCCTCATCCTCTTCCCTCTTCCTCCCCCAGGAACCCCTCCTAGTGACTCCCCAACTGTGCCCCCCTCTCTCTCTCCCTACTGTGACAACTAAGATCCCACATAGTGTGGGATCAAGCCGCCGTTGGCACCTCCACAGGGCTGGAGAGGCATTCCCCCCTCCTCTTCCTCCTTCCAGCCATTTTTTTGGAAAATTTCCAAACCTGCCTTCAGACACCTCCTCCACCTGTGAAGTCTAAATAGCAAATGCGCAAACAGGCCGAAAATGCACCTAAAATGGCCACTGGAGGGCTTCCTGTGTGAAAACAATGACAGAAAGGAAGTGGGGCATTAAAATTAGAATAGATCGGTTTAATTTAAGTGTGGCAAGCGCAACTTCGATCATATTCGACTATACGCTACGGGCAAAACCTTCGAATCTAATTCGATCAAAGTCCATCGAATACAAGCCAAAATTCAACTACCTTGATAAATATGCGAATAATCACATTTTTTAAAAAACAAATAGAAGTCGCGATAATTCAAAGGTTACTGTATTCGAAATCCGACCCTTGGTAAATATGCCCCTTAATGTATGTGTGTCTAGTTAAACTCTTTTAGTATAGCTAAAGAATCATGACAGTAAAACAGTTAAGCTGAGAAACATGGCCTTGCATCCAATGATGTGTGGTTTAATGGAGAAATGGACAAAAAATATCTATAACCCAAACCTGGTCCTTCTCCTGTATTTATGATTACTGCTAATGCATTTTTCATTCTGCCTGGAGGTAATATTTAATAATTTCCTATCTTTTTCAAATTAAAAAAAAGATGTCACTGTCAAAACATTGTGCTTTTGCCTTTGCAATTTTGCCAAGTGACACTGATCCATGCCCTTATTCTAAACTGCAAATTGCAGTCTAATAATTACTCGTATTGAGTATGAGCGAATATGTCCCGTTTTGATTTGCCGAAAAATTTGTGAAACTGCTGAAAATGTCACAACATGGCGGAAAATTTTAATCAATAGAAAATTTTTGACACATGACAATTTTTACACATGCAACTTGTTTTTCTCACTCCAAATGCATTTAAGTCAATTGCCTTTTTTCTTGCAGTGACTTTTTGTCTCTGTGACTTTTTTGTCTCTGTGACTTTTTTGTCTCTGTGACTTTTTTGTCTTGGTGACTTTTTGTCCAAATGCATTAAAGTCAATTGGTGTTTTTTGTCAAGTTATTTCTGACTCAAAGTGCATTAAAGTCTAGTGGTGACATTTTGGGGCACATTTACTTAGCTTGAGTGAAGGAATAGAATAAAAAATACTTTGAATTTCGAAGTGTTTTTTTGGCTACTTCGACCTTCGACTACTACTTCGAATCGAACGAGTCGAACTAAAAATCGTTCCACTATTCGACCATTCGATAGTCGAAGTACAGTCTCTTTAAAAAAAAACTTCAACCCCCTACTTCGCCACCTAAAACCTACCGAGCTTCCTACCGAAGGTCCCCAAGAGCTTTCCAAGGTTTTTTTTGATCTAAGGAATTTCGTTCGATCGATGGATTAAAATCCTTCGAATTTGAAGGATTTAATTGAATAGCGGTAAATAGCGACTTCGATATTCAAAGTCGACCCTTAGTCTCTGCGACTTTTTTTGTCACGTCAAATTTTTTTGTGCCGTTTGTGTGAAAAAATTTGCAGACGACAAAATGCTGAATTTTCATGCAAATCCGTGCATGGTAAAAAATTTCCTCATCGCTAATTACTCGACTCCTGGACTTCCAACTCTCTCCCTGGGCATTGTTTGTACTTGACCCCTACTCTCTTTTCAGACCATCCAAATCCACTGCCATGTTTTGTCTTAATCCTTTCTTTTTTGCTGTTCTAATCTTTTTGGCAGGGTGGCCACACCAACGACAGTTCAAACCTTACTACACTTTGGCACTTCTCTACTCTCCTGTTCTTTTGTGTTATAAGATCTAATGGCATTAACTACATGGTAACATTGTAATAATATCTGCATATTTATATTGCAATGTCTGCCCTGACTGGTTATACTTTTCTGTAAAAATGTATACTTTCCATCAAGACAAATAACAAGCCTGCCTGGTTGGTTTCCTTAGCTGGCAAAAAATCTACCTGAGGTCAAGGCACAAGAACAAAAATATAACGGTGCAAATTCACTAAGCGCCGAAGCGCCGAACGCTAGCGTTAATTCGCTAGCGTTTGGCATTTTTCGTTACTGCGCAAATTCACTAACGAACGCTGGCGTAATTTCGCTAGTGTTACTTCGCACCCTTACGCCAGGTGAATTTTCGCTAGCGCCGTAACTACGCAAATTCACTAACTTGCGCAGTGTACTGAACGCTACCTTTTACGCTAGACTTCCTTCGCCACCTAAAAGTAGGGAGGGGTGTGTGTATGGATGATGGGTTTTCATTTGGAGGGGTTGAACTTGATGGACTTTGTCTTTTTTCAACCCAATTTAACTATGTAACTATGTAACTATGTAACCTCAGACCTGACGAAGCGCAATAGAGTAGATAGGGATTGTTTCAAAAAAAGTAAAAATTTTTTCTAAGTCCCAAAAAACTCTGGCGTGTTTTCTACATGATGGGTGATAGGCTGAAAAAGATCGAAAATATTTTTGGGGCTCCCCTCCTTCCCCCCTACATTTCCTGACTCATGGCAACTTACCTAGACAGTGGGCACATGTGTAGGGCAAAATAAAATTTTTATTTGCTGATTTGAAGGTTTTCTAGGCATTTGTAGTGCTAATACGTGTTTCTCCATTGAAATTTGAATTTGGCGCCATATGCAAATGAACCATCGCTAGCGAAACTTCGCTTCGCTTGGCGAATTAACGCTAGCGCAACTTCGAAAACTTACACTACACCTGTGCACAACTTCGGATTTTAGTGAATTTGCGGAGCGCTGGCGAAAATACGCCTGGCGAACTGTGGCGAAGTGCGGCAAATTTGCGCCTGGCGCAACTTCGAATCTTAGTGAATTTGCCCCAACATGTTTGGATGTTGGAAGATGGCGTCTGTGTTTAACAATTTATATCAGCAAGTGAGACACATTTTTACTTCCTTCAATAAAATAATCAGGCAAAGGTTATGCAAACACTAGATAGTTAATGTGTCATTTGCAGCTCCATGGAAAGAATAATAACTAGCCTGAAGTTAACAAAATAGACTTGCATATTGAAACTGAGTGAAATAAACAACATAGGGTAGACTGTCAAGGTTGGGGTTGTTTTCTCTGGAAAAAAGGCGCTTGCGAGGGGACATGATTACACTTTACAAGTACATTAGAGGACATTATAGACAAATTGGCAGGGGACCTTTTTACCCATAAAGTGGATCACCGTACCAGAGTGTGTATAGAAAACGGATCCGCACACACACTGGTTAATGCAGTCGGGGAGTATCCCCTTTTATTCAGCCACCAAACATTCAACGTGCGGATCCGTTTTCTATACACATTCATTGCTAAGGGACCCGGCCGGGTCAACAGAAGAAACGCACCGCCAGTTGCAGGATTGTGAACTACAGGTGTGCGGTAGGAGAAATTACATTGTTACCGTACCAGAGGCCACCCCTTTAGACTAGAAGAATAGAACTTTCATTTGAAGCAACGTAGGGGGGTTCTTCACAGTCAGGACAGTGAGGTTGTGGAATGCACTGCCGGGTGATGTTGTGATGGCTGATTCAGTTAATACCTTTAAAGAATGGCTTGGATGATTTTTTGGACAGACATAATTTCAAAGGCTATTGTGATACTAAGCTCTATTAGTTAGTATAGGTATGGGTATATAGAATTTATGTAAAAGTAGGGAGGGGTGTGTGTATGGATGCTGGGTTTTCATTTGGAGGGGTTGAACTTGATGGACTTTGACTTTATTGAACCCAATTTAACTATGTAACATACATCTATAAAAAACTGGTTAGTGTATACCATCAGTGACTTTGTAACTGTGAAGTTGTATGTCTTTTATGGTTTTAAAATCTGGTGAAACTTTACAATATGAGTAATGTTTGATCATAAGCTCCAATTTTATTATATCAAAAGTTAAGCAATATAAACAGAACAGACTGGTGTGCACGCTAACACGGGAGATTTTTTTTGTTTTCCGGCTTGCATCTGTCATTTAAACAACAGAACAGAACCAGTGCTTTGTGTATTGCAAATACAAAAAAACTTGTGTCTTAAATCTGATACAGCTTATTGCAACATGACCCTGAACAACAAGACACCATTATTTATCAAATGGTGCTATTGTAATAGTCAAAATAGTTCACGATTTATTAATGAATAATCATGCAGTGACTATGTCCACATTAATCAGAAACTGTTTTAAAGAACTGGTGTTGATTTGGAAAGACACAGTTTTAAATGATGGTACTTGTAATACAATAGGGAGGGTGTGGGGTCAGGAACAAACACTGAAAGACTTTTCCCTGGCATCCTAAGATAGGCGTACCTGAACATAATAAGAAGCATTACAGCATAGTGCAGTTTCATTTCTCACAAGCTACAAGTGAAGAGGAAGAACAGAAGAAAATAAAGTTCTCTGTGTTCCAACAGTTTTTTATAAAAAAAAAACTAAGTATAGGCTACTTGTGAGTATACATTTTATCTTTAAATATCAGAGTTCCTGTATGGAAGTGTACTTGAAATTAGAGATGATTAGAACAGTTACATTGTAATGAATTATCCTTGTTTTTCCAGTAGGGTTCTATTTAGAAAATGTTAGAGAGAAAAAAGGTTATTAAAATGCTAAGTTTGTTTTCCCACCTCTTTATTTCTCCTGTGTTGGTCTTTCTAAAGTTACCCTTTAAAATAAGAGAGGCAAATCGTTAACTTCATATTCACTAAAATGGAATTTAGTTATAGTGGATGCTGAAAATGCATACGTGGTGATTTATTTACCAGGTCTAACAAAGCAAATAAACCGAAGAGAACTTAATTATTTCTTACTTATTTCAGACCTTGTCAGAGAAACATACTTATCTTTTTGCAGTGTATTAACATAGTAATGTAGAATGGGATCTTAGATTTTTCAGAGGTGTTTCTTGCATTGTTATGAAAAACATTGCTGTTCAGATCAAGGTCCTGGGAGTGCTATATGTGTGTGAAAGAGAATTTTCTGAAATATTGTTTTGGACTATATTGGAATATACACTATGACTGAAAAAATAAAGATTAGGAAATTTGAGGCTGAAAAAATATCGAGGCTACTTTTATTCATAATTGTTTGGAAAAGGGACATAGGAGTATTGCACACCCTTTTATAAAGCACCAGTAAGGCCTAATTTAGTGTGTGTAGTCAAAAATATGCACAAATTCTGTTTCATTGCACTGAAGAAGGTGCAGTTAATTTGAATACAGTCACTATGCATTATATAAATGTATATAAGGATACGATTCCATAAACGCTCCTTTACCAATAAAGGGAGCAGAATAGTTATTTAAACTATATTTCTTCTGTAGACATTGAAAGGTTTTTATTACAAAGTTTTGCAATGCTTTTCCAGATATACCCCCATCCTACTATTTATGCCCCATGTCCTGCGTAATTACTCCCTTCATCTAACCAAGCTTCATCAAGCCATGCCCTGTTCTGCTGCAAAATTTGCTCTGTTATGTCATCTCCTCACTTCCTTGTGACTTTACCAGTAATTTTATATAGAAAAGGTGAATACCCTAGGGCGCTCGTCACCACCAAATTTCTTCCCCACTGGAGGTGCGGGTTAATATATCCCCAAATATGATTGTGGGAAACAATAGTTTTTTTTTTTTTAATATATTCCCAAATATGATTGTGGGAAACAATAGTTTTTTTTTTTTAAATGGCCCCCACCTGCAACAGGCCACCTGCACCAGGAGGAAGGTCTGAGTGCGGGTGGCCATGTTGTGTGACACATAAGCATGTATTGAACGCTCCTTATGTGCACGTGTGACATCATATGCATAACAAGTGAAAACATATCTCTTATCCGCAAACACCTTATCCAGAAAGCTAATAATTATGGAAAGTCCATCTCCCATAGATTCTACTTTTGAAAAATCATTTGTTTTCTCTGTAATAATAAAACAGTACCTTGTACTTGATCCCGACTAATCTGCATAAACCATATTTGTGGCAAAACAATCCTTTTTTTTTTTAGAAAACAAAGTATAGCTCCAAATTAAGATCCCTTATCTGTAAAACAATATGTCAAGCATTCAGGATAATATATCCAATACCTAAATCTTCTATTTAAGAGATACTTTTCTTCATAAGCAAGAAGTATTTAGATTTTCTATTACTTACTGATAAGTAGAACATTTCATCCAGAGAGCACAAAGTAACCTATGACTTCACCACAGTGTTTTTTTTTACGGTACATATTACTTGTCCAATAAGCAGCAGAAAATGGTAGTCTTCTCCTACCAGAAAGTTCATTAATGCAAGGTATTGTTCAATCCATTTTACGGAGAATACCTGAAATGAAATCTGATTACAGGAAACATTTAAAGCTTATGACTTCCTGTAATCAGATTTCCTTTACTTTATTCTCGGGAAAATGGATTGAACAAAACCTTGCTTTAATGAACATTCGGGTAAGTTACCATGTAGTTCTGCTGCTTATTGGACATGTAATATGTACCCTGAATGCATCACTTGATACTGTGATCTTCTACATGAGTAATTATTATTACACTGAAATGGAATCTAGATTTTTCATTATAACTTGGCCACACTATGGAGCTGGTCAAACTTGTTGGTGGGGTCAAGAAAATAAATACTTGTTTGTTATTGTCACTTTAATTTGCACCAATAATAATAATAATTATTATTATTATTATCCAAGATTGATAATTTTGTAGCTCTTCTTCAAAAATAATATTTTTATGAGCTTGCCTTATATCCTCATATGAAGTTTATTAAATTACAAGGAGTAATTTAGGCAGAACAACACAGTGTGCAAAGTATAAAAAGGGCAGCAATCAATAAATCTGACCCTTAAGGGCTTACTGAAGAAAATATAGTGGGCAAATTCCTCTTTTCCCTGCAGTGAGTTGTGTCTAAAACAACTTTCATTAAAGGGTCTTGTATCCAAATGCTCTGTGCAAACTTCTGCAATTAACAACAATCAGTCCTTCCAGCCTTCTGTTCCAAACTGAATGTTGCGTCTATTGACGACTGTACTGCACAAACCCTATCGCTACCATCACATCCTGACCAGACGGTAGCTCCAGGGTTCCCTCAGCGTGCTGTGTCAATAGACGTAACTCCAATGCAGAGAATCAGGCATAGACATAATTTGCAAGCCAAACTGATGACAGACTGGAACTGAAGACAGGCAGACTGCAAGAATATTAGACGCATTTGATTTGGAGCAAATCGCACATACAGTTGTGTCTGTTTTGATTGACGCAGTGCAGTTGTGGTGAATTCAATACCTGTATTAAGCCCGAAATGATGCCTGCATTCTGGGAAAAAAAAGCTGCATTGTGGGAAAAAAACATAAAGATCACATCCACTTTGCTCACTGCATCAAGGTAAGAGTACGAGCCCTTAAGAGTGTTACATGTAATTGTGTTAATATTGTTGGTACGTTGTATTTTTAATAATGTTAAACTGTCTGCTTATTTTCAGATGTACCAAATAAAAAAACTTGACAATCCATTAAATGTTAATGAAGTTCCAAAATGTAAAAGTGTTTGTATTTAAATGTATATATCTATTTATATAGCGCTACTTGCGTAAATGTTAAAGGGGCTGTTCATCTCTAAAGTAACGTTTAGTATGATGTAGAGAATGATATTTGGAGACAAGAAAAAGAAAAGAAAAAAATTAAAACTATTTGAAAGGTGGCTTAGAAATGGCCATTATATGATATTCTAAAAGTTAACTTAAATGTAAACTACCCCTCTAAAGAGACAAAATAAGGGAGGCCCCTGTAATGTAAAGCTAACAGTCTAAAGGGGATAGGTAATTGACAGACACACTTGGGAGAATAATAAGCACTGCAATTTACAGCAGTTGATTGAGGCATTTCCCTATATTTGCCAAGGCTGAGCCAGATGCTATGGCAGACTGGCAGTGCTCAAAGAGGTAGTCTTTGGGGGTAATGGTATCAACTGTCTTAAAGGGGTTGTTCAACGCTATATTCACTTTTAATATGACATAGAGAATAATATTCTAAGACAATTTGCAATTGGTATTCATGTTTTATTATTTGTGGGGTTTGAGCTGTTTGACCTTTTAAATTGGTTTCATTTTTATTATTTGTAATTTCAGCATTTTGGGTACTAGAGTCCAAATTATCATAGCAAGCATGCATTGATATGAATAAGAGATTGGAATGTGAAGAAGTGGGCCAAAAACAATATATTTGTAGCCTTTGTAGCATCTATTTTTAGATGGGGCCAGTGACCCCCATTTGAAAGCTGGATAGGGTTAGAAGAAAAATGCAAATAATTAAAAAAAAACTATGAAAAAGAAAAAATGAAGGCCAATTTAAAAGTTGATTACTGTTTTTGCCGCTATTCAAAAAAAAAAAGTTTAGGCAAAAAAATGCAATTTCAAATATATTTGAGTTTGAAATTTTTCTTGTGAATTCAAATGAAACATTTTAGTAGCTAAAAGCTGCCAGGTTTAAATAAGTGTGAATGTGAAGTATATTTGAAGCATTCAAGCAAGTTGATGTTCAAAAAATGGTGACTGTACAGGCTAATTGGAAATTAATGAAACAATATGATTTTCCTGGAACTTTTTTGCTGTGATTTTATGATTGTAATGTATTTTTTATCAACTGATAAATCTGCCCTTTACAGAGGCCAGATGAATTTAGATGGAGAAGAAGCCAGAGTGTCTTGTTTGGAGTGATAAAAAAAAACAATTGATATTGAAAGCAGCATTAGCGTAAGCAATTGCTTGTTATTTTTGAAACAATGTTGCAAAAGTCTTACCCCCATATGCAATAAAAGGCACTAAGTTTGCCCAGGAGCAATAACCCATTGCAACCAATCAGCTCTTTGCTTTTAAACAGGTGAGCAGTAAATTCTACCTGTTCATTGGTTGCTATGGGTTACTACTCCTGGGCAAACTTAGTGCCTTTTATTACATAACCCCTTTTGTTCCATAGCAAAGTCAGGTCTGTTAATCAGCTGGCTTCTCTTACATTATTTCAACAGTCTGGGCCATCGGGGCTGAGAATAGAAAGGGCAAACACTGCTTTCAATAGCAATACATATACAAATAACTTAAAAAACATCTACAACTTAGAATTATGCTTAGAATTATGTTTCATTTTATTAGGCAAAACATAATGTTTTGGTTTGACCTTCCCATTAAATATTTATACAAATCCTTTCTCCATGCATGCAATACACATTGTGGAATGAAGATTCAATTGTTTCAGTTCTGGTGTTCAGTATACAAGTGACATCTGTGCCAGATTCTTTAGACGCAGTTGTGCTGGGGAAACACTGGAGCTACCTTTTTGGTATTTTACAAATCAGTCCCTACATGGTAGCTTAGCCTCAAATGTAAAAAAAAAAAATATAGGAGGACACCTTCTATAAACTATAGCAATAGCAAACACTTATTTTAGGCAAAAACTAAAGGCTTCCCAGCAATTCTGGGAATTTTCTTAGATCAGGCATACCCAACTTCAAGATGAGGGAGATGATCAATAAAAAGATTATAATCTATGATTTTCTTATTGATCCTCGTCTTGTCAAATGCGGCCAATGTGTAGTGCCAGCAAGTACTGACAAAGCTGAATACACAAAACCCTTGCAACTCTGTGCACTCCATTTAATGAACGTAAAGAGTTGCACATTTGGGCTCACCTGATATCTTGAGGTGCAAGTTTAAAAGCATGCATTCATTTTATAGTGTCATGCATTGTTAAAATAAATTGCAAGGCACCTTCACAGCAAGGCATGTGCAGTTAACTCCAAACTTTGCTGTAACTCAACAAATTCACTGTTGACCATGCTGTAAATCATTTATCAGCAAATGACACATGAATACATTTCCCATTATTGGCACTGATGCCAGACACTGGTGCCAGAAGATGTTGTTTACATTTTATTACTTCACTTAATAATACACTGTATGCAGGCTGGTGTGCCCTTGTGGATGCTAGGGCCATTAAAGGAGCAGTAACACCAAAAAATAAAAATTATCAAAGTAATACTATATAATAATATAGTGCTGTCCAGCAGCAGTTCTGTTTGCTTCAGAAAGACTACTATATTTCATATAAACAAGCTCCTGTGTAGTCATTGGGGCTGCCATTCAAGCTGTTTAAAATATTCAACTTTGTCTTGAAGACTGGGATGCTATTAATGCCAAACAAATTTTCTTACATTTTATTGCAGTAGAAAGAAAGCCAGAAATGTTGCAGAAAATGTGGTCTACCTGGTTTTTGATACCATATGACATAAACATTTGCTTCTAAACTGGGGTCTTCTGATCAAGTCTGGAGTTGTAAAACAACTGCTACAGACAGTTGATTTATTTGGTGCAACAATGGAAAATCATACCAATGTTTCAAGACCACCTTCTGAAATGCATTGGGTAGGCATGGCCTTTGCATATAAACAGAGGAAATGATCTCCAAAATGAAAGTTCATTTTGCAGATTCTTTCCTCTGTTTATATGCAAAGGCCATGCCTACCCAATGCATTTCAGAAGATGCATTGAAATCACTCACACACTTTTACAAGGAATATTGGGTGCCAATGGTTCTTAAGCAGAAAGAAGAACAACAATTTCTTTGGTGGAGTATAGAACTGTTGTTACTAGTCCCCTTTTTTTATTTCTGATCTAGACTAGAGTGGGCAATTAAGAATCTAAAGTAAAAAAGGACCACATTTTTACAAAGCCAATTAGATTGTGTCTATTTCCAGAATTTCCAGTGATATTCCATTTATATGCATAGTCATTCACTCTGTTTCCATGGAATCACTTTTAAAATATAGATGTGGTTTGCCAGAAAACATAATTTACAGCAGTATAAAATGGGGAAGCAATGAGCTATGACAAAGCAGCTTAACACATAGATTAACACATAGATCATGGAGGTACACACTCCAAAAATCATATAGAGCATTATCCATCTTACAAATTACAAAAATAGAGACACTTGCTTGAAAACCCTGTTATTTGGGTTTAGAATAAGACTAAGACTATGCACATGCTCAGTGTGGTCTGGGCTGCTTAGGGATCGTCATAAACAAAGCTGCTTGAGTTCTGCATGGCTGGGAAGTAAGACGGAGCCCCCCCTGCTGTTCATAAGTATGTTTGTTTCCCTGCTCAGCAGTTAGGGACCATCTCACAATTCCTATCCACAGCAGTAAATGAAGGGAGAATTCCACTACATACTGTCAGGTTTCTTATAAAAAGGATACACATATTGGAGATAGGTTTCTTTTTCATTAAAGAAAGTAAAAATGGGATTTTATTTTTTTGCCTTTACATCCCCTTTAAATGCAGTATGCCAATCTAATTTCTCAACAACCATAACTGTCCTCCCCCTCTTACAGCCAAGTTGTGTGGGTGTCTGAGTTTACCTACCTTAATATGGGTAACAAGTAGTACTAGACAACCCAGCTAGTACTAATACCACAACTCTATGGGGCAAATTCACGAAGATGCGAAGTTGCTCCAGGCGCAACTTCGCCGCACTTCGCCAGGCGTATTTTCGCCAGCGCTCCGCAAATTCACTGAAATCCGAAGTTGCGCACAGGGGTAGCGTAAGTTTTCAAAGTTGCGCTAGCGTTAATTCGCCAAGTGAGCCGAAGTTTCGCTAGCGATGGTTCATTTGCATACAGTGCCAAATTCAAATTTCAATGGAGGAACACATATCACCACTTCAAATGCCTAGAAAACCTTCAAATCAGCAAATAAAAATTTTATTTTGCCCTACACATGTGCCCACTGTCTAGGTAAGTTGCCATGAGTCAGGAAATGTAGGGGTAAGGAGGGAAGCCCCAAAAATATTTTCGATCTTTTTCAGCCTATCACCCATCATGTAGAAAACACACCAGCATTTTTTGGGACTTAGAAAAAATTTTGACTTTTTATGAAACAATCCCTATCTACTCTATTGCGCTTCGCCAGGTCTGAGGTGGCGAAGGAAGTCTAGCGTAAAAGGTAGCGTTCAGTACACTGCACAAGTTAGTGAATTTGCGTAGTTACGTCGCTAGCGAAAATTCGCCTGGCGTAAGGGTGTGAAGTAACACTAGCGAAATTACGCCAGCGTTCGTTAGTGAATTTGCACAGTAACGGAAAATGCCAAGTGCTAGCGAATTAACGCTAGCGTTCGGCGCTTCGGCGCTTAGTGAATTTGCGCCTATGTATCACCTTCTTTGGTTTTGGTACTACGATGTGTAAAAAATTGAGGGCAGAAACTTGTGGCAATTCACAGAGGAGAAGACACTGTCATCTCAGTGGTATTTAAGCCATTATGTCTGCTTTGGAAAATCCACTAGCTGTCTACTTTGGAACTGAGAACGAAAAAAATTCCAATGGCACACAGGGCCATGTGCTATGTGCCATTGGATTTTTTTCGTTTTCAGTACTATTGGGAGGTGGCCGGACCTCCACTGGTGAGCACCAGGCATCTTTGTTTAGCCAAAGAAGGCAGGGTGTGCAAGGACCTAAACATTTTGTATCCTGCTTTAGAACTGAGCCCACAAAAAGGTCCAGTTCTGAGACAGATGTCACTTAAAATGAAATAAGACCATAAGTTAGATAAATACTGTAGATATTGTATAGCTAAAGAGTGGTGCTTATCTTCAAGACCTTGTCAGGATATTGTTCAATATGCTGGCAGTCAGGCCCAGAGAGAAAGAGAGAGGTCATTTGAATTGCTCCGAGATGTTGATAAAGGTGAGTGGGCCATGCCAAATTGTTCAGCCTGATTTTCCCGATGATACTGAGGAGACAGTACAGCTATATGATCATACTAATTTGCCCTAGATGGCAGCACCCTACAGGTTAGCAGGGGTGGCAAAATACTGAAATTTCATTTTTTAAAATCAGATTTTCAGCTTTTCTAGCACAAAGACATTTGCGCTCTTTACACTGGTAATGCAGCCCTTTGGGATTATCCTCATTTTTGAATTTTGCAAGTGGCCCAGCTTGAAGGAGAGAGAAAAGGAAGAGAAGGGAAAAAAAGAAAGAAATTAAGAAATAAATGTATGGAAATACAGAGAAAATGAGAGTGAAATAACACATTGTGCTCTCTAAGTCCAGACACATTAACCACCTCAGTCTGTCATCTTGTTAGGAACAGGCTTAACTATACCAGGTTGGAACAATGTGGTGACCTATGGAGTAGGGAGGATGGGGGACTCTGCCCATTGCCCAGTTAGTAATTATAATATAATAATAAGTTTAATATCCAGGTGTCCCATAATTCAATATATAGCTCCATCTGGTTATCTAACTGGTTCTGTAGTTCTTTTTTGTGTTTTTTCTTTAATTTTACAAATCAAAAGTATTTGTGTATTTCATAAGCGGCCCCAGACAATTTTTCTTTTTCCAATGTGGCCCAGGGAAGCCAAAAGGTTGGACACCCCTGGTGTAAAGCTTCCCAGGCTGAATGATTTAGAAATAAGGGAAAGGTTGTTTTACTCATACTCTTTAATGCCTAATCAAGGTTCAAAGTGCACATGGTGATTGTTTTCTAATAGCTAATTTAATATAGCTTTTTATCTTGATTTTAATTGCTTCCAGATTAGAAGCAATGGGCCAGATTTAATGCAGTAAGAAACAGGTTTATCACATGAAAACTCATGGATGTGATTCAATTTGAGATGCAATTCAATGAGCAAAAGTTATCACATGGTTTATCATTTGAAAACTTTATTGAAGTCTATGGGAAAAAATGGGAACTGAATTTGAAGAAAAGGTTTTTCCTCTGAGAATTTTGTCAATGAGTTTTTATTGAAAACTTTATTGAAGTCTATGGGAAAAAACGTGAACTGAATTTTAAGAAAAGTTTTTCGTCTGAGAATTTTGTCAATGAGTTTTTATGTGATAAACCATGAGATAACTTTTTCTCACTGAATTGCTTCCATCTCATTGACCAATGCTCTCATTACACTCAGTAACACGCTTCTATCTGGATAGTTAGATAGATAGATAGATAGATAGATAGATAGATAGATAGATAGATAGATAGATAGATAGATAGCATCTGCAATTACTGTATTCACTTAAACACATATGCCCTTTCTTCTTACTATATGATTTTCTTTCAGGTTCAACAAGATATTTAGAGCCCCCAAATATATTAAAGTGATACTAACACTAAAAAAACTACTTTTCAAAAAATTCATGTACATTAAAAGTTACCTATATGTCATGGTACCCATTTTTCACTGATCATTATTCTTTTGTAAGTAATTTTCTTAAACCTAACTGTTTTGCCAACCTGACCCTGTCCCTTCTCAACCTGTCCATTAGAGCTTCTAATGCTAACTGACTACTGCTGCACAAATATGTCAGCCCCCTCGTAGAGGAACATAGGCAACCACATAGGTAATGTAAAAGCACCAGGCAAATACTTTTTTGGCAAAATTATAAATTGCAAGCAAAGACAATGATATGGTAGATGTAAAAAAAGGTTTGATTTCTGGTGTCAGTATCTTTAGATGGAAAATCTGCCTCAAACCTTTTGCTACCTACTGTACATACAGTATAAGTATAATTGTATTGCTATAGATTTCCACTTGATCACTGGAAGGTGGAATCTGCCAGCACAATAATATATCACATGATATAGATCAGTGCTGTCCAACTGGCGGCCTGCAACCACCCCTTGTGTGGCCCCCATATGAAAGTCTGCCTACAGTGACAGCTTACCTTGTGTAAACTTTAAAAGGTATCAGTACTGAGATTAACTGCCCAATACAATGTTTACATCTCAAATTCAGACAGTAACCTCCTGCATTGTTTACACCTTTAATCCCCCTACATTGTTCACACCCATGACACCTCTATTGTTCACAGCCCTAAAGCCCTGTACTGTTCACGGTCCCAGACTATAAATTCCCACATTGTGCTGAAGGGGCACCAGGTCCTGATAAGTTTCCCTGTCTCCTGCTGCATTCTGCCTGCCCTATGCTCCCTGTGTAAGCCATTCTTTGCCTGCCCTATGTGAGCCATACTCTGCCTGCCCTATGCTGCCTGTGTGTACCTTACTCTGCCTACCTTATGCTCCCAGCATAGTTACATAGTTTCATAGTTAAATTGGGTGGGTAAATGGGTAAAAAGGTCCCCTGCTATTTGTCTATAATGTCCTCTAATGTATTTGTAATGTGTAATCATGTCCTCTCGCAAACACCTTTTTTCCAGAGAAAACAAGCCTAACCTTGACAGTCTACCCTTGCAGGGGTGTATTTAGAGAGGAAGCAGACCCTGTGGCTGCAGGGGGGCCCAGGAGATGTAGGGGGCCCCTGAAGTCATAATTAATGAGCCATTTTAATATGTATTGGTAAAACAGGACAAATCTCTGCATATTTGGGGGGCCCTAAAATTATTTTGCTGTGGTGCCCAATAACATCTAGTTACTCCTTGTGTGTGTTATACGTTGCCTGCCCTATGCTCTGAGTATGTCTTACTTTGCCTGTGTGTGCCATGCTCTGCCTTTGGGAAGTGAACCTGGTGGGGGTTTGTTAGCATTTGGAAATACTTGTTAGGGGCTTCCCAAGATGTTTAATTATGTGCTGGGAGTTGCTGTGCTATCCACAGGGGAGGATGATGCATTGGATTTAAGGGTATGTTGTATCTTGTTTCACATATGAGTGATAAGTGATATTCTTGCTGTGAACACCAACCATTTAGTTTTATGGTGTGCTACCACTATTAATAAGTTTTAAAAGTTTTTACCTTGTGCAAAAGTACTCTGAAAAATACAACAATGTATTGTAACAACCAATGCAAATTAAAAAATGTTTTTTATTATATATTTCTTTTATTTAAGTAAAGAAACAAGTTGTGATTTACAGGAAGTGCGGTAACTGGACACCCCAGTCCGCAATGCTAGTACAAGTGCTAATAAACAGACATTCCTGCACATAAAATGGAATCAAGATAAGTACTTTCCAATGTTGCAAATAACATTGCCTAGCAATGTTAAGTGCTATGAGAAAAAAAGGGCTGTAAAACAGTATAACAAGTGACAAATAAAACATTTTTACTTTTTTTAATGTAAATTGAACTACATTTCACTGTGATATCTGGTGGTTGCTTGTATTCTTTCAGAAAAGAAAACTGATTTCGTAATAATTAATTCAATGTTGGCTTCTGTACAAGGAAATGCACTGTGAAATATGGGCACAGTCAAAACATTCAAGATCATTTGGCTCCAATCCGGCAATTCTCTATTCTTTGGAAATTTAAATTAATGCTATTGCAGTTTCCTGGAGAAAATCAATAGGCCATTGACTGATCTGTTTACATAATTTGTTTAAGCTTCTAATTAATCTCTTGTTTACATGCAGAGTACATTACAACTAGTTAGGAAAATATTTTTTTTCTACGGATTTAATACAAATAAAGGAGTCATGTAATAGTCACAGGTATGTTGCTAGTAACTCATAGCAACCAATTTAAAGTTAGCATTTACTGGTCAACTAAAAACAAACATGTGATCAGTTGCTAAAGGCTATTAGATGTGGGGAAAAATAATAATATAATGTTTGTGTTTTTATTTTTCAGTTGAATGATCACAATAAAATTTGAACTATATATTTATCTGTTTAAAGGGCAACCAAAGCCAATATTTAATATGGCTATTTTTGAGGCAAAGGTCTGATATTCCAATAAAATTAAACCAGGAAAATAAAAAATACTTATATAAGTATATTCTGGGCACAGTCCATAGAGGAAAAAGAGGGAACCTCACTGCTAATTATTACTCTTGCACAAATTAAGAGTAAATACATTCTTTATTACATATCAATTAAAAACATACGTATAAGGAAAAAATAAATTTTACCCAGAGACATTTCTACCAAAGCACAATCCCGTAGCCTTCCTTCCAGTTGAATAAAAAAAATATGTAAGTTTCTCCAGGACTTCCTGACACATTTCATCATCTACTGTTTCTAGTTTAGTGCTTGCCTGACCTGCTTACTTATACTAGGTCAGTTTTCTATCTACTTGCTGTGGGTTACCTGAATTATAGCAAACACTGCACCTGTTACCTTGTTTATATCTCCACTTTTAATTTTAATATTTACCATATCTTGATACTGAGCTTCCTATTCATAGTCTTTAATTATCTTTTCTCCCACCCTAGCAGAACTTACAACGTTTCTACATTTTATATTTTACTCATCTACTTTTTATATATTTCTGCTGCTTAAAATGTAGGATGCAGTAGGTTTATTGACACTTTCCTGTTACTTGCTTCATGGCCTATTTAACTTGGAAATCTGTCTAGTCTGCCTGGATATTTGGCCTGCCAGATCATGTACAATTGTTTGTCACTCTGCTTGAACTTGATACTGTGGAGCTCACAGCCCTTTTCCAGTAACTAATATTTATCTCCTTATTGCAGATTCAGCAAGACAGTGTGACAACTGGACTAACTTTTGGTAATGACAATGTATCTGTTTGTCCTAATTTCTGTTCTAATCCTTCAATTTTCCGGTAAGTTTCCCAAAATACCTTAACTTAGAATATATATATATATATATATATATATATATATATATATATATATATATATATATATACTGTATATATATATATATATATATATATATATATATATATATATATATAGACAAACGCTCGCACTCTAATCCAGTCTTGGAGTTACTGTGGGTGCTGGGTCAAAGCTTTAGCATACAGTGATTAAATAGGGACCCGCACTCCAATGTTGCGTGAAGAAAAGGTTTTTATTTCAACTTGTGCATCCAAGTTGAAATAAAAACCTTTTCTTCACGCAACATTGGAGTGTGGGTCCCTATTTAATCACTATATATATATATATATATATATATATATATATATATATATAGCTGCTAGTGTATGCAGTGTTTGCAGCACTGTTTATTAATTTAATGCAGCAATAATAGAGCAAAGGATCAATGCAATCATAGAAAATAAATAAAAACAATATTACATAACAGTTATGATGACATGAAAGCAAGTGACAGGACATACCTGTGCCTTAAAGGTTACATTCCAAGGTGCAGATTTATTAATATTCAAGACTGTATTTTTTTGCATAATTTGAGAAAAAGCAACACAAAAGGACTAAGGGGGTTATTTATCAAAGTCTGAATTTATCTCAATATTTTCTGAAAAAACTAAGACCAAATCCGCACAGGTTTTTTCGGCTTATTTATGAATCCCACTTCCTGAAAATTTAGTTTGAGGGAAAAATCCGAAAAAATTGTGAAAAATCTGATTTTTTAATCCGATTTTCAAGATTTTTCATCTGAAAACTCTGATTTCTTATGTTTTTTTGCCTGAAAACTTCAGGGTATTGCACGAAACCCAGCGCACATCAAAAAATCATTGGGACTTCTTCCATTGACTTATATGCAACCTCGACAGGTCTGAGATGCCGGATTTTCTGATTCAGACTTTTCCATCCTCTGGGTTTAATAAATTCTGAAAAATTCATGATTTTTTAAAAGTTCAATTTTATATAAAAAAGATCACAATTTTTTCGGGATTTTTGCATTCAGAGTTTAGTAAATAACCCCCTTAGGGTCTGGCTGCGCTCTGAACCTCACACTAGATAAAAAAAAATGGCACAATGTGCGGGGCACAGCGTCAGTGGACAATGACCAGCCTTATCCTTACAACCTGCATCCGTAGGTATTCCCTAACTTGCACCTGAATGATAAGCAATTTAGGGGACTAATAGGGGTCAGGAAGGGGTAAAAATACACGACTCCCCCCCATTGATACAGCACTGCCGAAAACAGGCAATGCTGTATTCATGGGGCAGGCTGCAGGTCGTTGTGTTCCCATAATTACATTTTTGATCTAACCTTCGAATGTAAAACTTTGAAATATAAATTATATATATATATATATATATATATATATATATATATATATATATATATATATATATATAATAGGCACATGTGCAGTATATATTGTAAAAATGCCCTTAATTTATAGTTATTGGCATAGGAATTATTAGCAGCTATACCTAATGTGGGTTTTATAAAGTAGGACATGTTTCCTTGTTTTTTATGCTCCTGGAGAAAAATACAACTGATTTGAAAAGCTGCAAGTCTCCTAAGCATAAATAACAAATATGTATAGTTTAATGGTGATTAATGAGATGTATAGATTAAAAACGCTCAACAGTACTCTACCAAATACCACTAAATTCTACAATTAAACTAAATTCAAAATTAGTCAATATATCTTTCTATTTTGAACTGTAAGGCTTTACTAAAGTGAGCAGTTTTTATGAAATCTCAGCTTTCCACATATTTTTCCAATATGTCTTTTGATACAGTGATAAGGTATGATAAATAAAAATACCTGGGGTCTTATGAATATTTTGATGCCCAATATGTATAAGATTATTGTGTGACATGAAGAGACCCCAAAATGAAATATATATATATATATATATATATATATATATATATATATATATCTTAATATAGGCATGGTGACATCAATGCCTGTGTACAAAAGAAGGGCAGCAATGTTATTGCAACCAGCTTGATCAGAACATCCAGTACTTACTTTATAGTGCCAGTATATGCAGAATATCTGAAATCCCAAATTAATTAATTTAATTTAATTACTCATAGTTTTACTCTGATTGTTTTATTGTATCTTTTAATGCAGAATCCAAGGAATTGGTTGGACCAACACAAGTGACAGGATTTGTCAGTGGATCCATCACAATAAAATGTTTCTACTCGACTCTCACAAAAGCAAATAAATATGACAGAAAGTTCCTTTGCCATGAAACTGGAAGACGTAACTTATGTGACACCATTATATCTACCAACTCTTATGTTATGGAGAAATTTGAGAATCGTATCTCACTTGTGGATAATTCAGAAGAAGGCGTCATGATTATCAAGCTGTCAGGCCTACAGCTGAGTGATCAAGGCACCTACAGATGTGGCATTGGAAAATCAGCAAGTGGCTTGACTGCAGTGGTCAATGTGTTTGTTACAGAAGGTTAATATAAACTAAATACAACACACAGTAACAGTACAATTTAGCTGCATGTCTGAAGTTTTGACAACTGTGTAGTCTCTGGGATTAAGAATTTTAGTGTATTCTATCAAGTATTTGAAGAGTTTACTAAAATATACAAGAGTCATTCTATCAGAAGGACACCTTTTCCTGGAGATAAGGTTTAGATGAATAGGTAGAATTAGAAAATAGTCTTATGAGGTTATGTAAAGGTGCAAGGTTTGCTACAGGTTGTAGTCATAGCAACCAATCTGCATGCAGCATGTACTGGTTACATTTTTAGATGCAAAAATCTCATTGGATGCTATATGTCACTTAAAACTCTAAGTTTTCTTAAAACAAATAATGCATCTTATGAATGATTAATGATCATATCATTGTAGAAATATGTACTCTGAGCATGGCTATCCAAAGTAACATTTAAAAGACATGCTAGTGCCACAGGCTACACTATAAAAGGACAATCGGAAGTCAGGAAGATTACATAAGCCTGGCTTTTTCTATAATATACAAACTCCGTTTAAGGTTCTGCTGCTCATAATTAATAATGGTAATGACTATAAAGATTTTCATTCATCCAGGTCATGGTATATCTAGTATAGGTAAATCTAAAAACAACTGGACTTGCTGAGTAATCACCTGTCTGCTACATACAATGCTTTTCTAACATCTGTACCCCGGCGGATTCAGAACACTTCACACGTCCATTCATGCAACTCTCACAAGTAACACCTCTTTCTAGGAGTTGCATGACACATTGGATAATCCTATCACAGTAACTACACAGAATCTACACCTCTGTGAATTTCTTCAGATGACACCTCTTTGAAGAGTTACAATGTGCCATTGTGATTGGATTAGTGGAAGAGTTTATATCCCGAGAATTTCCCACACCAGTCAGTTGAACTGAAGAAGCTGCTCGGATGAGTAGTGAAACGTCTTCATTGATTACTCAGCAAGTCCAGTTGTTTTTAGATTTACCTATACTAGATAATAATGGTAATGCTTTACAGAGCTAAGTTTTTATTTCAGACTATTTATACTTCGTATCCCTCAATCTGTAGTATCACATGATCTAGTGGTAGATTTTGCCTCAGGTGAATTAATTTCTAAATAAAGGTGTATAAAGATGGCAACCAGGACCTCATATGAGGTGTGGTTATGCAATAACACGGATTGGATAATAATTGACTAATTGGAAGTGCTTTCTGATTGGTGAACTTCTGTTTAAATACTATGTTTCAAACTGGCTGTATTCAGCCTATGACTATGGTGGTTATTTATTTACTAAACTTCAGATTCTGACTTTACAATCCTCTTGATTTTTTTTTTATAAAATCAGACTTTTAAAAAATCATGAATTTTTCAGAATTTATTAAACCCTGAGGATGGAAAAATCTGAATCGAAAATCCAGCATCTCAGACCTGTTGAGGTTGCTTATAAGTCAATGGGAGAAGTCCCAATGTTTTTTTGATGTGTACTGGGTTCCGTGCAATACCCCGCAGGTTTCGGGTGAAAATTCCAAAAAAACGTGAAATTCGTAAAAATCAGGTGAAAATATCCAAAAAAAATACAGAAAATCTGATTTTTTCCCGCAAAGCAAATTTTCAGGAAAATGTGATAATAAATAAGCGTAAAAAACCAGAGTGGAGTTGATCGGAGTTTGATAAATAACCCCCTATGTATGTGATACTCAAAACACTTAAGGCGATGCTGTTTTGACATAATAAAATTTTACAAACTTTACTGCATGGTGGAAGATTGCCTTTGTGAGTGCCTGCTGTACAATTCGTTGGTTTGACATTTTAAAGTACCAAAAAGGTTTTGTTCTTTTGAGGATTACATATAATTTTATTAAGCATACACAACTTCTCAGAAATAAAAGCTGGCTTACAGATTGGGTGAACCAGTTTGGCCTTCTTTGGGCCATATTTCCTTGTAGCCATAGAGCCATAGAGAACTCTTCTGGAAGGTAAAGGGAGACAGTTTTAGGATGGAAAGGCATCCAGCTTTCTGGAATAATTCCCTAGTAAATGAAAATTAATTTAATTGCAAGACTTCATTTAATGGAAAAACAGTGAAATATTTTGCTATTACTGCAAGAACCAAGGTGACTAATATTGTTTTTCCTTTTCTGTGACATTGTCTTAACGTTAAAAGGATACTGTCATGGGAAAAAAAATGTTTTCAAAATGAATCAGTTAATAGTGCTGCTCCAGCACAATTCTGCACTGAAATCCATTTCTCAAAAGAGCAAACATATTTTTTTATATTCAATTTTGAAATCTGACATGGGACTAGACATATTGTCAATTTCCCAGCTGCCCCAAGTTTGCTCTTTTGAGAAATGGATTTCAGTGCAGAATTCTGCTGGAGCAGCACTAGTAATTGATGCTTTTTGAAAAAAAAACATGTTTTCTGATGACAGGATCCCTTTAAAGTTATGTCTGTGTTTAATTTTTAGTAAATGAAAATTAATTTAATTGCAAGACTTCATTTAATGGAAAAACAGTGAAATCTTTTGCTATTACTGCAAGAACCAAGGTGACTAATATTGTTTTTCCTTTTCTGTGACATTGTCTTAAAGTTAGAAGGATACTGTCATGGGAAAAAAAATGTTTTCAAAATGAATCAGTTAATAGTGCTGTGGGGCTAGACATATTGTCAATTTCCCAGCTGCCCCAAGTCATGTGACTTGTGCTCTGATAAACTTCAATCACTCTTTACTGCTCTACTGCGAGCTGGAGTAATATCACCACCCCCCCTTTTCCCAGCCAAACAAAAGAACAATGGGAAGGTAACCAGATAACAGCTCCCTAACACAAGATAACAGCTCCCTGGTATATGTATCTAAGAACAACACTCAATAGTAAAAACCCATGTCTCACTGAGACACATTAAGTTACATTGAGACGGAAAAACAGCAGCCTGCCAGAAAGCATTTGTCTCCTAAAGTGCAAGCACATGACCAGGGGCAGCTGGGAAATTGACAAAATGTCTAGCCCCATGTCAGATTTCAAAATTGAATATAAAACAGTTGGTTTGCTCTTTTGATAAATGGATTTCAGTGCAGAATTCTGCTGGAGCAGCACTAGTAATTGATGCTTTTTGAAAAAAAAACATTTTTTCTGATGACAGGATCCCTTTAAAGTTATGTCTGTGTTTAATTTTCTTGAAACGTGTTTATGTTGTTACAGACTCAACAATACGAAATGAGGCAGAACTTATGTATGGGCAGCTGAGGAGCAGTGTAACCTTTCTGTGCAAAGTTGACAAACAATATTCTTCATCTCCAAAGTATTTCTGTAAGATCAATAAAGGCGAATGTAGAACTATTATTAACAGCACTGGCTACATATCAAATGAATACCATGGAAGAATAGTTCTAAGTAATGGAGAAGATCCTGGGAGCTTTACTGTCAAACTCATCCAGCTGAGAAAAGAAGATGCTGGGCTCTATTTGTGTGGAGTTGGAAACAATGCAGAAGGGGGAGATTCAAATGCTTTTGAGCTGCACATTAATGAAGGTGAGATACAGAGAAACAGGTGCTGAGAGATGAATTGTATTTAGAAAGTTTCTTATTCGGTATGCTGAAGCTAATATTACATTTTCATGATAGTTCTCCTTTAAGCTTTGTAAAATTCTCCAAAAATAAAAATGGTGTAAAAAGCTGTGTAAAATAAATGGAGAATGTATCAAGGTGTGTTTTATTTTACGCCATGCAAACACCAGATTTGCCACTGTTATTTTACATTGCTTCCAGCTAAAATTATTCATTTTTTTACACAGCAAAGCCTGGTGATGTGTGGTATATTATCCCACCATTTTTTACAGCATATTATAAATATGCCCCTAAATGTCTTCTTCATTAAGGCAATACAACATGTTCCTGTCTGTATTACTTGTTATGAACACATCAGATGTTCTCTTTTAACCAAACTGCCACTAAGTTGTCCCTCTCCCAACAGTCCAACCCCACATATCTCTACACCATTACTGTCACCTATACTAGTCTGTTGGCAGCATGATCACACCACCCAATCACGGTCCAACATTATCTATAGAAGTGTCTCTTGCCACAGCTAGACAGGGGAAAATAGCACTAAAATGGGGCAAAGCTTAGAGACAGTTTGGTAAAAAAAAAAACACAAAACAAAAACATTGCTGTGGTTTTTTCCATGTAAAACAGTCTCTTTGCTATATGTCAGAATAAATGCAATGTTTCCTTGTCTTTCTTGCTCTAGACACAGATATTCCTCAGGGAAGCAGGGTTTTGACGGGTAGCATTGGAGGGTCAATATCTGCTCTGTGCCCTTTCAATCCTAAAAAGAACTACACTGTCAAAGTTTGGTGTAGGTGGGATAAACAAGGCTGCCATCCAATTATAAGGAGCAATGGTTTTGTTCAAGAAAACTACGAAGGAAGAATACTTATTCATGATAACCCAGAAAATGGAACTATGCAAGTTCTAATGAATCAACTGTCCATGGAAGATAAGGGATGGTATTGGTGTATGATGACAGATGGCACAACTGATCAAATATCATTTGTTCAGGTTAATATAGAAGGAGGTATGATCTTAACATAAATATTTGTTATAGGCTATTTATGTCAGATTTACCAATTGTTTTTCTATGTGTGTTTGTGTATGGTTTTCTTTTCTTTTTTAAAAATGAATAAATACAATAAATAAATTGTAAAATATAATACATATATAATATAATATATACAATATTTCCACATGGTTATATATATGTACAATTTCATAGGTATAGGCAGCGGACACCAGATTTAAAAAATGAAATAGTCAAGTACTCACCACCAACGGAAATGCCTTATCCAAGGCTTTTTAAACAAATATCTAGGGTATCCTCTCGCTAAAAACCTTTCTTCCATCTCCTGTAACTGTATTTTCCTTGTTTTAATATATATGTGCTGCCTACACCTAGGAAATTGTGGATATTTGGCACTGCAGAAGCACCCAGCCCTGATTAACTTAATGGGTGTGTAATAGACGTTATTGTGTGTATATATATATATATATATATATATATATATATATATATATATATATATATGTATATATATGTGTATATATATATATATATGTGTGTGTGTGTGTGTGTATATATATATATGTGTGTGTGTGTGTGTGTGTGTGTGTGTGTATATATATATATATATATATATATATATATATATATAGATATAGATATAGATATATATAGATATTAGGGATGCACTGAATCCACTATTCGGCCGAACCCCCCGAATCCTTCTTGAAAGATTTGGCCGAATACCGAACTGAATCCTAATTTGCATATGCAAATTAGGGGTGGAAAGGGGAAAACATTTTTTACTTTCATGTGACAAAAAGTCACGCGATTTCCCTCCCCGCCCCTAATTTATATATGAAAATTAGGATTCAGATTCGGTTCGGCCTGGCAGAAGGATTAGGCCGAATCCGAATCCTGCTTAAAAAGTCCAAATCCTGCCCGAATCCTGAACCGAATCCTGGATTCGGTGCATCCCTAATATATATATATATATATATATATATATATATATATATATATATATATATATATATATATATATATATATATATAGATATATATATAGATAGATATATATATAGATATAGATTTATCCAAATAATCCAAATTTTTAAAACTGATTTCCTTTTTCTCTGTAATAATAAAACAGTAGCTTGTACTTGATCCTAACTAAGATATCCTGCTTAAAAAGGCCGAATCCTGAACCGAATCCTGGATTCGGTGCATCCCTAATATATATTAGATAGATATTCATACAAAATGGAGTGGAGTACGAGACCTGTCCAAAACTTAGTCCACTTCCACACTTCCATGGGCAAATAATATATTTCACCAAAAAAGTCCAGACAATGAGTATAGGTGAAGTAAATCGAATTTTACCAATTCAGGCAAACACACAGCCTCAATCACAACAAATCTGAGGGATGCTGCCGTATGTCTGGCAGTGTGAAAGTGTGCAGGGACTGATAGCTTAAAGGAGAAACAAACTGTTTACCAAAAAGAAAAACCTACCTCCACCCCACGTAGATCCTCCTCCCTCCCAGTCTAGCTGCCCCACCTTCTTTGCAGAGTCACAGCATTACAGTTCACTGCAACCATCTTCTGGGTCTTCGTGTCTTCTTCCGGAGCTTCGGCAATTTCAGTTAATTTTTCGGCGCAGTTGTCGCAAACCAGTAAATTGCTCCAACTGCACATGTGCCACTTCTCCTGTCTCTGTCTCAGCTTACCGAAGACCTGGAAGATGGCTGCAGTGAACTCCAATGCTGTGACTCTGCACCAAGGGTTAAGTAAAAAGTTAGGGGGGGTAGGTAGGTTGGGGGAGGAGGGAGGGGGGTCTACGTGGGGTGGGGGCAGGTTTTTTTTTCTCCTTTAAAGGAAAACTATACCCCCCAAACAATGTAGGTCTCTATTAAAAGATACTAAGTAAAACAGCTCATGTGTAAAACCCTGCTTCATGTAAATGAACCATTATCATAATAATATACTTTTTGAGTAGTATGTGCCATTGGGTAATCATAAATAGAAAATTGCCATTTTAAAATATAAGGGCCGCCCCCTGAGATCGTACGATTCACTGTGCACACATACAAACCACATGTTAGGTCACATGAGCCAATTAACAGACAGAGTTCTGCCTTTTGCTTCCTCATTTCTTCCTGTTACAGTTAGTGTTGTAGTATTTCTGGTCAGGTGATCTCTGAGGCAGCACAGATAGAGTCACGAAATGGTGGTTCAAGGCAAGAGATGTAAAAGGGCAATATTTATGTAAATATATATTCCAGTTTGGTAAGATTCTTTAATATGTCATTCAATTTGATATAAACTATCTGTTGCTTAAGTATTCATTTTGGGGGTATAGTTTTCCTTTAAGGACTTCCTTTCTCACTGTGGATTTGTGCTGACCAATCCTGCAGTGATTTGGTTGGATGGTCTCACCTACATAAGCAAGGCCACATTGGCATTAAATCATGTATATCACATATTCAGAATCACAGGTGTAATGGCCCCTTATCTCAAATCTCTTTCCTGAATGTGGGTGCATAAAAAGGTTTGTACGTATAACACTGAAACACTCAAACCACATGGATACATGCCATTCCTCAGGGGTGCCAACACCCTTTGCGGATCGATCTAAAAGACCCCACATCAGTCTTTACGAATCTGTCCCTCAAATTCCTGGGATGTTTATAGGACAGTAAAGGGTGTTCCTGAAATTCCTGGATATCTGGATATGTTCTCCATAGGAGTGGCCAATGTTTCTAAATGATCGGATGAGCCCTGCGGACACTTGGATGGTATGTATGTACAAACGGAATACGGCCCTCTTTTCGGATTCCTAATATTTTCTCCTGAATCATAGATGTTCGATCCAGGTCCCTTAATCTAATGGCTTCTAGGTCAAGCATATCACTTGGATACCCTCCATTTATAAATTTAGATGCCATGTCTTCCAATTGGGTAGTCAATTTGTATCTATTCATTTAACTCGCAGTGATTGTGACCTAGGGAGAGACGATACATTAGCCTTAGGGTGTGCGCTCTCAAACCGCAATAAATTATTGCAGTCCACGGGTTTCACAAATAAATCCGTATACAAGCGTTCTCCTTTTTATACCTTTGTGTTAAGAAATGTTATAGACTCCTCGCTATATGTAAGTGTGAATTTGAATTGTGAGAATACAGCTGTCAAGGTATACCTTAAACTCCATCAGGGATCCAGCATCACCCCTCCACACCAGTCATCAATATAGCGCCACCACTTAAGACAGTACTTTTTAAAAATGTAATTTGTGTAAAGATTCATAAACAAGTCGGCATATGTTGGGGTGAAGTTCGAGCCACTGCAGTTGTAGAAAGAAAGAATCCTGAAATAAAAAATAATTTTTCTGTAACACCAATGCTAGCAATTCCATAAAGAAATTGCACTGTAGATTATCATACTGTGAATTTTCCAGTACTGTCTGTACTGATTCCATACCGAAGACATGCGGTATGGATGCATATAGGCTGCAGACATCAAAAGCCATCAATAATACACTGTCATTTCCCAAATTTAAATCCTGTATCTGCCGTAAAAAGTGAGAAGTGTCCTTAACATATGAACCTCCCAGGGAGAGAGGACCTTATCCAAGAAAGTAAAATAAAAGCATGGGAAATCTTGCACCAAATAATTCTTAAAGGGATACTGTCATGGGAAAAAAATTTTTTTTCAAAATGAATCAGTTAATAGTGCTGTTCCAGCAGAATTCTGCACTGAAATCCATTTCTCAAAAGAGCAAACAGATTTTTTTATATTCAATTTTGAAATCTGACATGGGGCTAGACATATTGTCAATTTCCCAGCTGCCCCAATTCATGTGACTTGTGCTCTGATAAACTTCAATCACTCTTTACTGCTGTACTGCAAGTTCGAGTGATATCACCCCCCTCCCTCCCCCCCCAGCAGCCAAACAAAAGAACAATGGGAAGGTAACCAGATAGCAGCTCCCTAACACAAGATAACAGCTGCCAGGTAGATCTAAGATCAACACTCAATAGTAAAATCCCATGTCCCACTGAGACACATTCAGTTACATTGAGAAGGAAAAACAGCAGCCTGTCAGAAAGCATTTCTCTCCTAAAGTGCAGGCACAAGTCACATGACCAGGGGCAGCTGGGAAATTGACAAAATGTCTAGCCCATGTCAGATTTCAAAATTGAATATAACAATTATTTAGACACCCTGTAAATTTATGTAATTGAATTGATGAATGTTCTACATGTCTGATATTTAATCCTTGAACGGAAATGGTTTAAACCATGTAAACCTGTATACCGAATAACTTTGGTCATGTTAAGCTATTGCATATGCATATGATGGGTGTGTCTATTGTCATAACAAGTATCTGAGATCACTTGTGTTAATGATGCTTGAGAAAGGGGCAGAAGCTCCTAAACGTTGCATGTTTGTTTGCCTGAATTGGTGAAATTCGATTTACTTTTTGGTGAAATATATATATATATATATATCTATATATATATATATATATATATATATATATATATATATATATATATATATACACATATATATATATATATATAGATAGATAGCTATACACATTATGCCCTACTGTTAGTTATTTTTCTCTTTTATATTCCTAAATGAAATACAGGAAACCATGATCAACTGGCTGGGCAGAAGGAAGTAGTGGCATCTACTGGCAAACAAGTTATAATTCCTTGCACATACCCATGCCGGTATACTTCTTACCAAAAGTACTGGTGCAAGTGGGGCAATTATGGTTGCAACCCCATGATATCTCAGGACAATGATGAGGATGGATTGAGCATTAATTGTGAGAATCGAGAGGTTGTGCTTACTATCAATACTGTAAAAAAGACTGATGAAGGCTGGTATTGGTGTGGAGTTACAAAATTTGGAAGATATGGTGAGACCCTAGCAGTCCATCTGAAAGTTGAAAGTGAGATAGAAAAAGGTATGTTTTAACTTTAGACTGCAAACATGAATGAAAAATGCACGAAAGAACAGGATATGTGGTGGATAACAAAAGTGATTCACAGTATGGTAGTACATGCTACAATGTAATATTTAATTAGGTTTTGGATTCATTATGCTGAAATCCATTATGCCAAAAGCTCCGAAATACAGGCAGGCCAATTCCTATAGACTCCATTTTAATTACATAATGCAAAATTTGTAAAAATGATTTCCTTTTTCTCTGTATTAAAACAAAACCTTGTATTTGATCCCAACTAAGATATAATTGAATCCCTATTGGAGGCAAAACAACCCCATTGGGTTTATTTAATGTTTATACCGTTTTAGTAGACCAAAGGGGTTATGTAATGAAAGGCACTATGATTGCCCAGGAGCACAAACCCAAAGCAACCAATCAGCAGGTAGCATTAACTGTTCATTTGTTTAAAAGCAAACATCTTACTGGATGCTATGGGTTACTGCCCCTTGGAAAACGTAGTACCTTTTATTACATATGGAGGTTAAAGGAGAAGGAAAGCCCCAGGGCGCAAAACCCCTCCCCCCCTCCCCTGTGTTGCCCCCCCCTCCCTCCTCCCCCCTGGCCTACCTGTCCCCCTGGGCAAATGCCCCTAACTTGTTACTCACCCCTCTGCGCAGGTCCTGTCCACGGAGTTCACAGTCGCCATCTTCTCCCACGCGCGTCTTCTTCCTGCTCTGACCGGCGTTTTCTGGCGCATGCGCAGTAGGAACAGTTACTGGTACGGCTCTACTGCGCATGCGCCGAATATCACAAAGTTTTCCGATTTCACTTCGTGACATTCGGCGCATGCGCAGTAGAGCCGTACCGGTAACTGTTCCTACTGCGCATGCGCCAGAAAACGCCGGTCAGAGCAGGAAGAAGACGCACGTGGGAGAAGATGGCGACTGTGAACTCCGTGGACAGGACCTGCGCAGAGGGGTGAGTAACAAGTTAGGGGCATTTGCCCAGGGGGACAGGTAGGTCAGGGGGGAGGAGGGAGGGGGGGCAACACAGGGGAGGGGGGGAGGGGTTTTGCGCCCTGGGGCTTTCCTTCTCCTTTAAGGTATGGAGATTCGAATTACAGGAAGATCCAGAAGACTCCAGGACCCAAGCATTCTAGTTAACAAGTAACAAGTAACAAATGACAGGTAACAAATAACAGGTAACAAATAACAGGTCACTGGATAACAGGTTGTACTCGTGCCCTGCCTTGTACAGGTATGGGATCAGTTATCTGGCAAATCATTATCCAGAAAGCTCCAAATTACAGGAAGGCCATGTCCTCCATAGACTCAATTTTAATTAAATCAAACAGATTTAAGTCTTTTAAACTATTTCCTTTTTCTCTGTAATAATTAAACTTTTACTTTTTACATCAGCCCAACTAAAATAGGCAGAGGCAGAACTATCCTATTGAGTTTAATTAAATTTTAAATTATGTTTTAGTAGTCTTCAGTATTCATACAGGGCAGACGAGGGCAGGCTTCCACCCTTCCACCCTCTACTTGTGCCCTAACTAACACATCACAGATACACAAGTTAGGGAGTACCAGATTGCATAATGCTTCAGAGCTCTGTCCTTACCACCTGCACCTTACTGCAAGTGCTTTGAGAATAAGCATAAGAGGTATGCTTTTTTTTTTGCAATAGTGGCAAGGACATATGTAAATGATACCTCTACTGAACATTTTACACCAACTAAAGTATTCACTGATGACTAATGAACCACCTGGCTACACTGTTCTGTTGGATCCCCTTCAATATTTAGTGCAGTACATCCCACCTCCTACCATTGGAAAAATAGGACATTTAAGACCATGAACCACAGACCCACTTAGCCAACTCCTGACCTGTCCACCATGATTAGGTTAATTCTCCCTATTTATTGTTCCACAAATTCTGACTTTTTCCTAAATTGGGAGGTATACTATACTGGGCTTAAGCTCAGTTAACACGTTCAGGCCTGTTTTGGTATGGCTTTGCACAAACAAATGATTCTTTGTGCTTATTATCAGCATTTCTACAAATAAAGTTATTCATGCCAAGACTGTTATCTCTATCCTTGTAGGTATATTGCATCTAAAAACATTTTTTTTGCTTCACTAAAGGCACTCCTCATGACCTATCTCGTAATCGTAATATAGATCCGGGAATGGATGACAATAACCCCAGGTCAGTTACAAATATGAAAGTTTACACTGACAAAAAGGTGCATTTTAAAATAACTTTGTTTATGTTTTGTGTTTTTACAATTTTAAAATAACACATCTGCATTTTACATGCACAGACTGTAAAAAGGTATAAACACAATAATGATCAGGCCCGGATTTGCGGCAAGGCCGCATAGGCCCGGGCCTAGGGCGGCAAAGAAATAGGGGCGGCATGCCGCCCAGCCGCCGTTCAACTGCACCAGCTGCGCCGGCGTTTTTTCGCCGGCGCGCTGGGAAAGCGGGCGCTAGGACCGCGCGGCCGCCTGGTCGGACCGCGTGGCCTAGGGGCGCGCAGAAGTGAAATCCGGCGCTGATAATGATAATGATACCTGTTATGTTTTGGGTAGCCGAGGATGAGTAGAGTATAACAGTGCTTTATTAGCAGGCTCTCATGCAGGCATTACAAAACAGTAACTTTCACTTTCACTTTTAAGTTGTCAGGAAGTATGCTCAGTATAAGTCTGGGCACAGTGACATCTACAGGCCATTTGTATAAAAAACACAATACCCATAAAGGTACACAAGATCTTTGGTGAGATTTCAGATCAATATTTAAATGTAATGCTGGAAAACGTGAACAGGTTTTGCAATTGGATAAAAAATTTTCCACTACATTAGAGCAGGTGAACATTTTTACGCATTACAACCATAAAGGCAGAGCCGGATTTCCATGCTCAGCGCCCCGAGTACATCACCCCCCCTCGCCGGCAATAATTGAAATCGACAGTGATAAAACCTACTCGTAAAGTCGCCCGAAGTTTCCTCATGAGGCAACTTTAGAAAAAAATTTATTTTCGGGAGATTTGTCACCCGCGGTTAACACAGATTTATCGTGAGTGACAAATAACACCGTCACCCGTTACCCTCAAGCTGCAAATCTAAGTTCTCCCAAGAGACTTGCTTATCTTTTTAGTTACAATTGTATCTAAGTGCCTTCTTATCTCATTAAGTTTGTAAAACATTATAACTTTTTCTGACTGTTCAGTGCAGTTCCTACAGAGATCAGAGAGCAATGCAGGACATTTTAATATAAGGATCAAGGACAGTGGACTGAGCTGTCAAAATCTGGACTGTCCAGCAAAAATTAGGACAGTTTTGTGGTTTGAGAATGGAGTAACACATTTGGGAATATCCTCCCCATGCCTAAATTAAAAGAAGCTAAAAGACAGTATAGAATTTGTGATGGCCATTATGGTTCACCCTCACCTGTAACATATATTTAAAAAGTGTAATATATAAAATAAAAGTAGCAGAAAGGGAGGGAACTAGATTACAAAAGTAGAATGGTGAAGAAATTGTGAAATTAGGGAGAAATATATCAAGGAGAGGAAAGATCAGAATGGAAGAATGAGAAATTTAAGAAAATCAGAAAGGGCCGTGTGGGTACAAAGCATTTAGCTCAGGAAAAGTAGAGCAAATGAGAAAAAAGTTTAAAAGGCACCTGTTGCCAAAAAATATTATCCCCATCCAAAGATGCGGGCTAATAGAACCCGTACTCCAGTTGAGGGTAACAGTGTTTTTTTAAAATAAAAATTACCCCCTGACAGTGCTAAGTCACCGGCACCTGGAGCGAGCTCCCGGTGCGAGCGGCCATGTTGCGGCATTTGCATGCGCGTAATGAGTGAATGCTTAAACTCGCTCATTATGCGCATGAATGTGATGTCATAATAGCGTTATGCAAAAATGCGCAAGTTAGTGAATTAGCGTAGTTACGTCCCATTCGCCATAGCGCAACTTCGCCTGGTGTAAGGGTGCGAAGTAGCGCTAGAGTAGGTCCACTTCGCTAGCAAATTTACGCCAGCCCCCTTTAGTAAATCGGCGAAGTAACGAAATTATGTCACACTGGCGAATTTGCGCTAATGTTAGCCGCTTCACACTTTAGTGAATTTGCCCCATAGTAACATAGTAAGTTAGGTTGAAAAAAGACACCTGTCCATTAAGTTCAACCTTTTAACATACCTCCCAACTGTTTTAAGAGGGACAGTCCCTCTTTTGACAGCTCAACCCGCAATCCCTTGTTTGTACTGGAAAGTCCCGATTTTCTCTGCACTGATCAGCAAGAAAAAGAAACAATGTTTCTAACTTAATTGGCTTTTGGCAGAGAGCCCAGAACAGCCACAGCTGCAGATAAGATACTTTTGTAACAATTTTGAGATAAGCAAATAAGTAATCTTAACAATATAAGATAATAGGTCTCTTGGTTAGACTCACAGCTTAAAGGGCAATTCACCTTCATTAGCAAAACTGTAATAACTGGAAAAAAAAACACAGAAATATGTTCAGACTTTCATAACCTGCTAAATATTGTAAAATGAACATGGTAATTAGGGGGTGTGGCCACAAAATGGGTTTGGTCAAAAAAGTTGCCGCAATGCACGCAGCAACTTTTTTGTTCCTCTTTTTATTTCCAAAATGTTGGGAGTAATGCTTTTAAGTATATATATATATATATATATATATATATATATATATATATATATATATATATATATCCTGCCTAACTGGTAGATGATCCAGAGACCCCCTCCAATTTGCCTCAGGGGGAAAAAATTCCTTCCTGCCCAGGGCCCGAACCAGGGGTAGGCAGAAGAGGCACGTGCCTAGGGCGCAAAGTTGAAGGGGCACCAGGCACGGTACCTCTGCTGTTGGATCCCCCCTAGTTCGGAGCTCTGTGTGCCTACCTGCGGCAACAATTCCAGCCACTCATTCTACTCCATGTACACGCGCGCGTGCTGGTTCGCGCATGTGCGCACGCGCGCGCCTGTTCGCGCGCACACTTGTGGAGGAGAGCAACATAGTCGGCTGGGTTGCCTTGCTAAAAAGCCATCCAACCCCTTCTTAAAGTGACATTGACACAAAAAAATACTTTTTAAAATATGAATGTACTGTACATTAAGGGGCCGATTCACCAACGGTCAAATATAGAGGGTTAATTAACCGTCGATATTCGACTGGGAATTAAAATCCTTCGACTTCGAATATCGAACTCGAAGGATTTTAACGCAAATAGTTTGATCGAAGGAATAATCCTTTGATCAAACGATTAAATCCTTCGAATCGAACGATTCGAAGGATTTTAATCCAACGATCGAAGGATTATCCTTCGACCAAAATAATTTAGGAAAGCCTATGGGGACCTTCCCCATAGGCGTACATTGAGTTCGGTAGCTTTTAGATAGCGAACTAGGGGGTCGAACTTTTTTCTTAAAGAGGCAGTACTTCGACTATCGAATAGTCGAATAGTCAATTTTTAGTTCGAATCCTTCGATTCAAGTCAAAGTCGTAGTTGAAGGTCGAAGTAGCCCATTCGATGGTCAAAGTAGCCCAAAAAACACTTCGAACTTCGAAGTTTTTTTTACTTCGAATCATTCACTCGAAGTTAGTGAATCGGCCCCTAAAAGTTACCTATAGGTCATGTTGATCGGTTTTTGCTGAGAGGTTTGTTTTTATAAACAATTGTTAGTTGAAGTTTCTAAACCTGACTGTTTTGCCAACCTGACTGTTCCATCTCAGTCTGTCAGTTAGAGATTCTAATGCTAACCGACTGCTGGTGCACAAATATGGCAGCCCCTCATACAGGAACATGGGGCATCAGGTAATGTAAAAGCATTATGCAAATACTTTATGGCTAAGTTATAAGTTGCTTTCAAAGGCAATATTATGATAGATGTAAAAAACAGAGTTTAATTTCTATAAAGCTATCTAATGTATCAGCCAGCACAACCGATTCAGGGAGAGAATTCCACATCTTCACAGTTCTCACTGTCAAAAACCCCTTCCGAATATTTAGATGGAATCATGTCAGCTGGAAGGACCTACTGGTAAATAAAGCATTTGAGATTATTATATGATCCACTTATATATTTATACATAGTTATTATATCACCCCTTAAGTGCCTCTTCTCCAGCATGAACAACCCCAACTAGGCCAGTCTTTCCTCATATCTAAGATTTTCCATACCCTTTACCAGCTTAGTTGCCCTTCTCTGCACCCTCCCTATTTCAATAATGTCCTGTTTGAGCGCTGGAGACCAAAACTTTTTGGCATATTCTAGATGGGACCTTACCAGTGCAAGACCTTATTTGACCTTGATGCCGCTGACTGCCATTGCTTGCTATAGCCAAGTTTATTATCTACAAGGACTTCAAGGTCCTTTCCCATTATGGATTTGCCTAGTGCAGTCCTATTAAGGGTTTACATGGCTTGGATATTTTTACATCCCAGGTGCATGACTTTGCATGTATTAACATTGAATCATAACTGCCACTTAGCTGCCCAGATTGCCAGTTTCAAAATTCCTTGTATCCAAAGATAGCTGTCCCAAAGGCTTACTTTTCCATAAAAAGTTTCTTTATTTAAATTATCATTAAAAATCAGTTACATACAGTCCCCCCAGGCCCACCTTACGCGTTTCGCACCCTCCGGCGCTTAGTCATAGGTGTATGATACACCTAGATACACCTATGACTAAGCGCTGGAGGGTGCGAAACGCGTAAGGTGGGCCTGGGGGGACTGTATGTAACTGATTTTTAATGATAATTTAAATAAAGAAACTTTTTATGGAAAAGTAAGCCTTTGGGACAGCTATCTTTGGATACAAGGACTTTTGATATATATATCGCCTGTGAACTGGGGCGAGTACCTTGGGCTTTACCAAATCTAAATCAGAGGTGGACTCCCAATCTCTATATACAGATTGCCAGTTTGTCAAGATCCTGTTGCAAGGATGCAGCATCCAGGATGGAAATAATTGGACTGCATAGTTTTGTGTCATCTGCAAACACCGATGCATTACTTACAATACCATCCCCTAAATCATTAATGAACAAGTTAAATAAAAGTAGACCCAATACCAAGACTTGAGGGACCCCACTAAGAACCTTACTCCAAGTAGAGAATGTACAATTAACAACCACCCTCTGTTCCCTATCCTGTAGCCAGTTTCCTATATATGTGCATATACTACATTAAGCTCAACAGACCTTAGTTTTTGCAGTCATTTGTGGGGCACTATATCAAACGCTTTGGCAAAATCCAAATAGATCACATCTATTGCATCCCCAATGTCCAGCATCTTACCTCATCATAAAAAGCAATCAAATGTGTCTGACATGACCTACAGGGCCGGATTTACATAGTGGGCGCCCCTAGGCCCACTGCCGTTTGTCGCCTCTGTCCCCTCCAGGGGGACAAGAACAATGGGGATTGGTGCATGGGAAATTTAAAAAATGGTTGTATCTCCAGCGCATCCCCAGTGTTTTTGAACCAATTTGGGTGTGGTTGGGAAGCATGCCGCCCCCCTAAAATCCTGCTGCCCCAGGCCTGGGCCTAGGTGGCCTTTCCACAAATCCGGGCCTGATGACCTATCCTTCATAAAAACATGCTCATAATGCCATTCATTGGACAACATTTTCAATGTGATCCCTTAACAAGCCTTCAAATAATTTGCTAACCACAGACACTACCAAATTTACTAGTCTATAATTGCCAGGTTGAGATCGTAATCCCTTTTAAAATATTGGAATGACATAAGCTTTCCTCCAATCCATAGGTACCACACCGAAATATCAGAAATAATGACCAGTATAAAACTGAACTAAGCTCTCTTTTTATCTGGGGGTGTATACCATCTGACACTGGCGCCTTGTTCACATTAATTTTTACTAGAGCTTTATGAACCATATCCTAAGTCAGTCACTAGGGATGTAGCGAACAGTTCGCCGGCGAACTAGTTCGCGCGAACTTCGACTGTTCGCGTCCGCCGAATGTTCGCGAACGTTGCGCGACGTTCGCCAATACGAGTTCGCGTTCGATTCGAACAAAAATCGTTCGACCATTTGATTCCTTCGACCGCTAAAATCGAAGGATTTTCGTTCGAATCGAACGATCGAAGCCATTGGATCGAATGAAATCATTCGATCGAATGGCTTCGATCGTTCGAGTCGAACGAAAATCCTTCGATCGAACGATTAAAATCCTTCGATCGTTCGAATCGAACGATTTTCGGATGTTCGAAGTTCGCAAACTGTTCGCGAACTGTCCGCATTTTTTGCCGGTGTTCGCGAACGGCGTTCGCGAACACATCGGCGGCGGTTCGCTACATCCCTATCAGTCACAGACTGTGAGCCTGGGAACTCTGACTCCTCTATTGTATACACTGAAGAAAATAACTGATTTAGTACATTTGCTTTTTCTGTATCTGTTACAACCATACTGGTACCATTATTTAAAGGAGCAACACTCTCTACCCACATCTTTTTACTATTAATATACTTTTAGGGTTAGTCTTAGCCTCTGCTGCAAAGCACTCATCATTTTCTATCTTTGCCTTCCAGACTGCTGATTTACAACATTTATTATATTGTTTATATTCATTAAATGCAGCTTCTGCAGCTTCTGTCCCCACAGACTTAGTAGTAGTAGTTTTTAAATGCCTTTCTCTTCTATCATGCAACAAGTTTATAAAACTTGTTCCCATTTACTGTCCTGGCAGTACCATTGCTACAATCAATATCTAGGTAATTAAAATCACCTCAGCCTCACAGTGAACAGCCCTGCTGTTTTCTGTTGCAGTGAATCTCTTGTTGAAATGTCCTGTTGCTATGTGTGTATGTTCCTATTCTCTCTCTCTCTCTCTCTCTCTCTCTCTCTCTCTGCAGGTTTCTAATCCTTGTCAATACAAAAGTGTTGGGTTTTCTGGAAGGTAGGCTAACTATGTACAGTATTTTGCAAGAAGCTCAGATACATCTGTAGAGCTCAAGCAACAATGGAAGCTAGAAAAGTAAATCCACTAAAGCAAAGAATAAGTCCAAACTAAAACAACAATTTGAAATGCAGCTCCCTCTTGTGGTAGATAACAACAGGCAAAATCATTTCCCCTTTTTAAAGGAGACATTTTATATAACCTACATATTCAGATATACAGTATTATTTATCCTTCCTAAAAGCATGTCATGATGCAGAAAGAAAAGTGTTTTGAAAGCATTTTACTTCCTCATTATATCAGAGCTGCAGAGAGATGTTTACAGGTCAGAAGCTAGGCTGAAATGAAGAGTGGGCGTGTCTGTTAATTCTCTCACAGGAAGTGGTCACAGCACTGACTGACTGACAGGCTGAACTCTGCAGGGAAACCCTCCCCTTCCACCCTCTGACCTTTGTGTACCCAGCATGCACATAACCGTCTTATGCTGCTGCCTGATCTTTCACTTTTAAAGGAGAATTCAACCCCCTAAGTGCAAAAATCCCTACCCCCTCCCCTGTGTTGGCCCCCCTCCCTCCTCCGCCCGGCCTACCTGTCCCACCAGGCAAATGCCCATAAGTTGTTACCCCTTGGCGCAGGTCCTCTCCCGCGGAGTTCACAGACGCCATCTTCTCCCATGCGGTCTTCTTCCTGGATTCACCGTCGTTTGGCGGCGCATGTGCAGTAGGGGGCATTTGCCAGTTCAGACCTACTGCACATGCGCCGAAAGTCACAAAGTTTTCCGAAAAAACAAATCGGAAAATGTTCTGACTTTCAGCGCATGCACAGTAGATTTTAACTGCCAAATGCCTCCTACTGTGCATGCGCCATCAAATTCCGGTGAATCCAGGAAGAAGACCACTCCGGAGAAGATGGTGCCCGTGAACACCACTGGAGAGGGCCTGCACCGAGGGGTAAGTAACAGCTTAGGGGCATTTGCCCAGGGGGACAGGTAGGCTGGGGGGAGGGGGGAAGGGATTTTTGCGCTTAGGGGGTTGAATTCTCCTTTAACAACATACCTTAAATGCTCAGCATAAAGCAATAGATGGTTTATACAAACTGTAATAGTTATGTAATAGTAATATTTTAAAGTACAACAGTATACTCCTGTGTTCCACAGCAAATAGGCATCAGTCACAAATGTGCAAGCACAACTGGACATAATCTATAGTCCATAGTACATCGTTATACACTATGCAACTCTCTGCCTCTATTACATTATAAAAGTTATACAAACAGTGTACAGTAGTATTTACTGTTATGATATTCTATAACAGCAGCTGTAGGGTTGTTTTCCTGCATATTGATAAATGATCAGGTGCAGGGAGTTGCAAGGGAATAAATGCAGTAGTTCTGGGACAAGTTATGTTTAATTGCAGGAAGTTGCAAGGCAATAAATGCAGCTGGAACAATTAATGATCAGGTGCAGGGAGTTGCAAGGTAAAATGCAGCTGTTCTGGAACAATTTATGATCAGGTTCAAGGAGTTGCAAGGGAATAAATGGTGCTGCTCTGGAACAATTTATGATCAGGTGCATGAAGTTACAAGGTAAAAATGCAGCTGTTATGGAACAATTTATGTTTAGGTGCAGGGAGTTGCAAGGGAATAAATGCAGCTGATGTTCTGGATTGTATAACATATAATAACAGATGCAGGGAGTTAAGAAGGAAAACGATGTTGATAGCTTCTTGTATACAACATAATACTGTGTAGTAAACGACTATGGTATTTACACAAACTGCTAATACACATTGCCCCCAGAAAGGAATAAAAAACTTTTAGCAGCAGATTATGTTTTATTAATACATAAGTTTGCTTTTCTTTTTTTCCCCAATTATTTCAGGGCAAGGGAAAGGAACAAGCAGTGAAAGGAGGGGGGAGGAAAACAAACAGGGCAGAGAGGGGGTTAAATGAACAGGGCAGGGAGGGGGTTAAATGAAAGGGCAGAGAGGGGTTAAATGAACAGGGCAGTGAAATGAGAGGGAATTAAATGAATAGTACAGGGAAGGGATGGGGGAAGGAACAGGGCAGAGAGGGACATAAAGGAGCAGTTCAGGAAAGGGAAAACAGTAAGGGTTAAAAGATGTCTGCAGGGAAGGTCTGAGTGTTACCTCACAAACATGCCTACTCCTCCCTCAGCAGAAAGAGCTGGTGGCTCTAGAGCAGAGGTCCCCAACTTTTTTTTTTTACCTGTGAGCAACATTCAGATGTAATAGGAGTTGAGGAGAAATGCAAGCATTAAAGGGGACCCGTCACCCAAACAAAATTATTCCAAATCCTATTTTATCATGTTAGTCAAGCAAAATGAACTTTAATTACACTGCATAAATTATTTGAATATTGTTTCCATCAGTCTGGGAACTCATAATTATAGCAACCAGGAAGGAGCCATTTTGTGTACACTGTTATTAAGGCAAGCCTTGTATCATCTCAGAGTCTTGTTTGTGCACCAGGGGACAGGAACCCAATGTCCATCCCCATGCACTGGTTACACAATTAAATCGTTAAGAGAGCTGGGGGAATGTAGGGAGAATGGTGACATCTAGGAAGAGCTGAATGGAAAGTGAGAGTAATTGTTTGCCCTGCCTCTATGCCTAGGCATAGAGGAGGGGTAGGCAATATTTGATTGACAGCTGATATTTTTAAATGAGTTTACAACAGCTATGAATGCTGTAATAAAAAAAAATTGGATTTCATATTTAATTTAAAAATAACTTTTATTATACAGATTTTTATGTCTGGGTGACGGGTCCACTTTAAAAAAGTTCTTGGGGTGTCAAGTAATGGCTGTACATGGCTGTTTGCTTTCCTCCAGAAATTGTTTCTATGCCAGACTAGTGGTTTTGATTACATTTCTGAATAATGCCTCAAAGTATCATTGTACAGCATCTCTCATTCATTACATACCTATAAAAGATCTTCATTGTTATTGCCAGAGGTCTACTGAAAACTATATAGTGGGTACACTATATACTCTATAGTCTACCCATCACTTAATAACTAAATATAATATGTATATATATATATATATATATATATATATATATATATATATATATATATATATTTTTTTTTTTTTTTTTTTTTTTTAAAACGGAATTTCTAAGGTGGTTTTTGGAACACTTTAATGTCCAGTATGGTTAGGATTATACAATCATATAGCATGAATATATAAAAATGTCATATTTTATTTTTTATCACTACAAAAACATATTGAATTAATATCTCTTTACTCCAAACCAAACTTCAGATTGATTTGCTTGCTGCCAAATGGGATTTTAAAAAACAAAAAGCCTTTTCTACAAGCAGGTTTTTAACATACATAGTAAGTTTGCCAGGTAGCGATCTATATATTTTTGTCAAAAATCCCAGTTTTTTGGTAATAAAAATGCTTGTTTTATTTTTCAAATTCTACTCGGTAGCAAGACAAGGCAATAATTTGCAGAAAAATCCAGTAAATTCAGGAATTCACAAATTTTTCATTGTTTTTCCGAAAATAAGACACAGATCACAAAATTCACAAATCCTTACCCCAGGGTTCAGATTGGGTTCAGATTAATGGATGATTATACCTCTACTTGGGCAATACGATATAAAAATTGCGAATATGATCATACTCAAGTACTCAAGCTCAAGTTTTTTGCATTGAGTGTTTTTATTTCCCCACAATCTCTTTTTATTAAAGCATGATGGTGATTTTTTTAAAAATTAAACGTGATGAGTTTTTAATATTTCAACAAGCACATTTGTAAATTTATAAACATCACTGTGAAAAAAAAACAATCCATGCAAGAAAATGTGAGCAAGATTAAGATGTCTCTTGCGTTTTTCTACTTCCGGTCATATGATCTTTCAAACACCAGCCCCCATCCAGTATTTGGCCAAATCCTAACTCTTGCAAAAAGAACTTGGATTTGGTGCACACCTACGTATGGTGTAATATTTCCCGAAATGTCTGGTTTGAAGTCAGTAATTTTTTCTCCTTTTGAGGCAAATGGAGACAACTTCAGAAGGATTTAAAACCTTCCTCTGATTTACTTGGGCAAAATATTTAACTTGATGTACAGTATATATGTGTCTTCACAGTTCAGAAGAAGGCAAATCTAGTAACGTTCTTGCCATCAGCTTGTCAGTATGTGCTGTGGTCCTGTTGATCTCTGCGGTTTTCATTGTTATCAGACTAAAGAATAAGAGGAATTCAGGTGAGTTTTAAATACAGATCAAATTCATTCTTCCTATAACAGTTCATAAAAGTTCATATACATAATATATATATATATATATATATATATATATATATATATATATATATATAATACTTGGTCAGAGATTTGAATAATACAGATGAAGCCAGTGCCACTTAGATTTGTGTGTTAAATGCGTCATGACTCGGGATTTATTGAAGAAACTATTACGTAAAGTCATCTTAACTCATTTAATGCATTTAACCTTTTCATTCGCACACCAAAGAACCATTGTTCACAATGGGGAATGCTTTAATTAGATGGGATGCTGTGACGCAATTTTCTGTGTTATGTGGGATAAATGGGATATCTGAGTTTAGTTATTCTGTGTCAAACACACAAACCAAAGTGGCTCCATCTATAGATAAAGAGACACATTTTTGGAAACACTGTACCACACTGTACCAGTGCAAGGATTAGATATAACGTTACCTAATGGCATCTTCATTCGAGCAATATAGCATGCAATTTTGCACTTCCCACTTGAGACCTACACTATGCACTTTTATTATATTTTACATAGGAATGCACCGAATACACTATTTTGGATTTGGCTGAACCCCCAATCCTTTGCGAAAGATTCGGCTGAATACCGAAACGAATCGGAACCCTAATCTGTGGGTGGGAAGGGGAAAACATTTTTTACTTCCTTGTTTTGTGACAAAAAGTCACGCGATTTCTTTCTCTGCCCCTAATTTGCATATGCAAATTAGGATTTGGATTCGGTTCGGCCAGGCAGAAGGATTCGGCCGAATCCGAATCCTGCTGAAAAAGGCAGAATCGTGGCTGAATCCCGAACCGAATCCTAGATAAGGAGCATCCCTAATTTTACAGTCCTCATCTATGTAAATTCTGTAAACTTAAGAAATCCATATGGATATACTGCAAAACATTTCAGGTGAACTTAAATGCAAAAGCACTAAAGTATACCTGAATTCAGGATTCAAACTAAGGCAAAAGTACTAGAAGTAGTGCACCTTTAAGCATTTCCATGCCTGCTTTTCTATTTCTCACTCCTGGGGGCATGGATGTGGATTGTGGATGGGGTCCTGGTTACAAATTTTAGACCTGGGCCTGTGGGCTTTAGTTCCAACACTGGCTAAAGCCATGTGTTTCATATTAAGTCTTTGTGGCACTAGCCTAACTGGGGTTTAAATTATGGTTTCATGAATCATATAACTGGTTAAATGAATCACTCCATAATCTCATGCTAGCTTTTCCTGGTAATGCACATTGTATGTCTTCATGTCCTCTTTTTGTTTTAAAGTAGACATACTAAATTATTTCTAGCTTTTTCAATAATAGTCTCCTTTCATTGTTTTAGAACTTGTTTCTGTTGGAAGTTATAGGAGCAATATAAGCATGACTGATCTGAATAATACTTCGCATATTGGCAAGGACAATGTAGGGATAAATGAAGCCCATGAGACAGATATGGGGTCCTCAAATTGTAAGTATTTTTAACAGAGACCAGTTATTTTCTTTATTACTTCTCTATCCAGAATACTGTGAATGAAAAAGTTGAAAAACTTTCTATGTCATCCAGAAAGCTCCAAATTACAGGAAGGCCGTCTCGTATAAACTTCATTTTATTCAAATAATTCATAATTTTAAAAACAATGTCCCTTTTCTCTGTAATAATAAAATAGTACATTGTAGTTGATCATAACTAAGATATAATTAATCCTTATTGGTGACAAAACAAGTCTACTGGGTTTATTTAATGGTTCAATTATTTTTTTTAGTATTAAGGAATGGAGATCCAAATTAGAGAGAGCTCCCTTATCTTGAAAATCCCAGGTCCTGAGCATTCTGGATAACAGGTCCCAGTGACATAACCAGCGGGGGTGGGTCCTGGCATGGGACGCGCTGCTGGGCCCCCCTCCGTACACCTGGAACCGCCGGGAATCGTGGCGCGTGAGCTGCCGGGGGGGCTCTGAGGGGGTGCGGGCCCTGGCCCAAACGCACCCCCTGCTCCCCCGGTAGTTACGCCACTGACAGGTCCCATACCTGTACAACATGTGATAAATCTCATGATTTCAATACATCTACCCTTTAAAGAATGATATAGCCATTCACCATTCAAAATGATCCCACATTTATTGTATCAATATAATGTATATGTTCTATTTTACTGTTAGTGTTAACAATGCTTTTGTCTGTACAAAGCTACTACATATTGTATTTGTTTTCTTGTATGGCATTTATATATGTTTCCTCCATTTTATTCAGCTTTCTTTCAACAAGATCACTATGTTCTACAGTCTGACATTTCAGAAGAGAGCTGACATGGGAGGGATGAAATTAATACTCAATATATTTCTATTGGTTTATTTAAAATACATATTTGTATGTTTTTGAACCATTATATGAAGGTAAAATATAAACATACTAACCAAGCTAATTTGATATAGGGAGTGCATGCAGTCAAATAGGCCACACATTCTGTTATGTTCAAATATTGCCTTGACTTAACTGTAAATACCTCTTCAAAATATGAAAACCAGATCTGGACTGGTAGCCAAATAAGCCCTGGCATTTCAAGTATACAGAGGCCCAAATAGCCCCCACGAGCCCACTAAATAGTGACTTTTTATGGCACCGTACAGCAGCCCCTCTGGCATGTGCCAGAACCCACAGGCTGCCAGTCCGGGCCTGAGGAAAACCAACATACAGAAAACTTGCTAAACAACATGCTTGTGCATGCATTCAAATAGGTCACAAATTATATTATATAAACTGTGAACACCTGTTCAAAATAGGAAAACCAGGTCTGGACTGGTAGCCAAATAGGCCCTGGCATTCCAAGTACACAGAGGCCCAAATAGTCCCCATGAGCCCACTAAATAGTGACTTTTTATTGCACCTTACAGCATTTTCCAGAACCCACAGGCTGCTAGTCCGGGCCTGAGGAAAACCAACATACAGAAAACCTGCTAAACAACATGCCTGTGTATAAAATACTGTTTTCAAACACATTTATAAAATTGGGGTGACATTCAGTGGCGTAACTTGGGCTTGTCGGGCCCCCACAAAAAAAAACAGGGGAACCTGTCGTGAACAGTCCTTCCCCCATGCATAAAATGGGGTGACATTTAGTGGCGTAACTTGGGCTTGTTGGGCCCCAAGCAAATCTACAGGGGAACCCAATGTGAACGATCCCTCCTCCCCAGGCCCCCTCCTCCTGGCCCGCTCACACTGCATTTCAAGGCTTTCAATGCTGGGGAAGGGGGTGGGACTATGATGCAGCAGACACTGCAGTACAGGCCTCCTGTCTCCCACAGGTTCAGCTGTGTAGGTAGAATGGTTACATTCCAACCCACAGTTATACCTTTAATCTGAAGAAGAAAAAAAAATAAGAGTAAGTAATTTTAAGCACAATCTGTAAAAAAAAAAAAGAGCGAAAATCTTATAGTGCACAATTTAGCAGCTCATACTCATCCAGATTGATTGTCTTGACATATTCCCCTGATAAATATGCATGTGCAGTACAGTAAATAAATATTTAATACACGTAACGCATGTCTTTTATGCTGCGTGTTCAATGTTACATGGAGTTGACATTTTATTAAAAATATACACACAAACTAGGGTGAATTGGAGAAATTAACTCACCATTTCATGTACATGGGAATGAGTACAAGGTCAATAAACAGCAGCAAATTTCTTTTAACTTTAGATAGATGACAGTTAAAGGAGAAACAAATCCTTGCTACTAAAATCCCCTACGCCCCTACCCTACATAGACCCCCCTCCCTGCTCCCCCCAGCCTAAGTGGTACCTTTGCTAAATGCCCTTAACTCTTTACTTACTCCTCAGGGGAGATTCTGTCCAGCAGAGTTCATGGGAGCCATCTTCAGCCGCTTCAGTAATCTTTGGTCTTCTTCCAGCGCTTCAGCAATTTCCCTGACTTTCGGCGCATGCGCAGTTGTCGCAAAACAGAAAATTTGCTTCAACTGCACATGCACCGATACAGCACCTACTTTCAGATTACGGAAGAGAAGAAGATGTCTGCCATGAACTCCGATGCCCTGAATCTGCACTGAGGGGTAAGTAAAGAGCTAGGGTCATTTACCAGGGGTAATAGCTAGGGTGGGGGGAAGCAGGGAGGGGGTCTATGTAGGGTCAGGGGGAGGGAATTTTAATTAAAAGGGTTTACTTCTCCTTTAAATATTGGTTTTACTAACAATATTTTTTCCATCCCATTTTATTCTATTTATGCTTTCTATTTTAGATGGATCAAACACCAACAAAAAGGTAACAGGATGCTTTTACTGACCATATTTTGTTTATGTTACAAATGCAAGTTTTCATTGAGCTTTATGTGTGATCTGTAATACTGTATAACCATAATGTGCACAGATACATGTTGTGTCATATAAGTGAAGAAATTTTACCAAACACACTTTTACTTTTTTTCTTCTTCCAACAATATCATCTTTTTTTTGCTTCTATTCTCAGTATATGTATGCTCAGCACATTTGTAGTTCAAGTCAAATTTACCATCTCTATTTATAATTTAACCTTTTTCTTTTATAGGGATCCGGAGAGGATCTTGATTATTCATCTTTCCTGATCTACCATGAAGCTAGTGTAAATAATGCTGACATACAGTAAGACTGAGCTTATTTCCTCAAATAGCTCACACAGCAATTAATCCTAACTTCAACCAACCTTTTCTTGAATTGAAATCATATTTTTGTAAACATGACATGTAATGGCTTTAATTGTTTAACCAATACTTGGCGTGTGAACATTTTCATTTGTTGGTGCATTATAAAGAAATTATAACAATCATTCATAAATTAAGCAACGATGGGCACTTTTTATTTGTAGACTAAATATATATTGTACAATAAAAACATTCCCTAGATTTTGCAATATATAGTTATATTCCGGAAAAGACAATTTTTTATTCTGTAGTTTTAATTATATAAAAAAGAAGACGGAGAAATTACATTTACATCAGTAAATACATGCAACAGATGTAGCAGGTGAGTCTATCCAGGTGCCCCATATTTTATGAAACTTCTTTGGGACTTCTCTTATAACAATCATCCGTTTTTAGAGCTCTAGTTGCTCACTATGGCATTTCACCTAGTAACAGTCTGAAGCATAGGACCCATCCACGTTATTGCTACCAGTAAAACAGCAGAGCATGAGAGTGTGTATTAGGTAGCTAGTCATACATTATAATCAGTAGAGAGGACATTGGGTAATTAATGAGTGAGACATCTGAGTATCTCTTTGCTAATACCTCTGTATAAAAGTTTAATTATTAGCCACCCATTTCAGACAGGTTCTTATGTTCTTGTTATTGGATTCTTTGTTTTAAAGTGACCTTCGTGGAGTGGATCCTTTAGTTTCCTAATTTGTCCTGCACCCAACAGCTTTCAATTTAGAGAGTTTGGATTTTAACCAAATGGGTGCTGCAGGAAACAGTGGGGTCATTCCAGGTCTACAATCTTTTGAAAAAGTTCCTATGTTTTGGGGTAGTTTACCTAACTGGCACTAGGTGTTATACCTCTCTTATATGTCTATGTGGAATATTAGAGTATCAATGAACCCTGCTGATAGAGCTTCTAGCAGTGTGGAAGGGGTTTCTTGATCAAACATTAGCCAATTGCAGGTATGTGCCAATTGTGATGCTTAGTAATATGATGCACAGTCAAATATAGCAAGTCCCAGGTGGTCAACATTTACAATGTGTCAATCTGGCTAGATTTATTTGCATAAATGAAAGTTATGTGAACCCTTGCCTGACCAAATCTTAGATCACAAAAGATGGTCTAAAGACAACGGCTTAAATTCAGCTATAAACTATTGATAAAATTAATAATTGTACTTTTCCTATCAACATCTTTATCAATTTACTATATTATATACAAGTGGTAGTTATGTGAACCCTTGCCTTACCAAATCTTAGAGCACAAAAGATGGTCTAAAGACAACAGCTCAAATTCAACTATAAACTATTGATAAAATGAATAATTGTACTTTTCCTATCAACTTCTTTATCAATTTACTATATTATATACAATTATATAAAATGATTTTAATCTTAAGCAAAGCCTAATCTTGAGAAAAACAAAAGCAAATAAAGAAAATACTGTAATCACGGAAACAGACTCAAGTGTGTATGATCCTTTATGTGACAATTGAAAAATTATTTACTGTATTCTAAAATCAAAACTAATAAATACTGTATAAAACAATGTTTGCTGTTACTTGGATTACTCTAAAAAGATCTGCAGAGAGAATATGAACTGATCATAATTATCCTGACCATCCTGAGCATCAAAAGTAGAATGATTTTTGGTGGTACATAATTTAACTTTTCTCCTGGAGTTCCACCATTGTAGCCTGAACAGCAACTTGCACTTGTTTTAGCAATATAGATTCCATTTTATCCAAATAATCCAATTTTTTTTATAAATGATTTTCTTTTTATCTGTGGTGATAATAATAATAATAATAATTATAATATAGTACCCTGTACTTGATCCCAACTAAGATATAATGAAAGGGGCTGTTCACCTTTAAATTAACTTTTAGTATGATGCAGATATTCTGAGACAATTTGCATTTGGTTTTCATTGTTTATTATTTGTGGTTTTTGAATTATTTAGCTTTTTATTCAGCTGCTCTCCAGTTTGCAATTTCAGCAAACTGGTTACTAGGGTCCAAATTACCCTAGCAACCATGCATTCATTTGAATATGAAAATGGAATATGAATAGGAGGGATCCTAAACATATTGGATTAGTGACCCCCATATGAAAGCTATAAAAAATCTGAAAAAAAGGCAAAAAACTCAAAAACTATAAAATATAAATAGTTGCAAACTTGCTAGGAAATGGACATTCTATACTAAAAGTTACCTCAAAGGTGAACCACCCCTTTAATGCTTATGTGAAGCAAAACCAGCATATTGGGTTTATTTGGGGGGTTATTTACTAAACCCCGAATGCCGAAAATCCAAAAAATTCATGTTTTTAAGGGGCCGATTCACTGAATTCGAGTGAAGGGTTCGAATTTAAAAAAATTCGAATTTCGAAGTTTTTTTGGGCTACTTCAACCATCGAATGGGCTACTTTGACCTTCGACTACGAAAATCGAACGATTCGAACTAAAAATCGTTCGACTATTCGACCATTCGATAGTCGAAGTACTGTCTCTTTAAGAAAAACTTCGACCCCCTACTTCGGCAGCTAAAAGCTACCGAAGTCAATGTTAGCCTATGGGGAAGGTCCCCATAGGCTTGCCTGGGATTTTTTGATCGAAGGATTTTCCTTCGATCGTTGGATTAAAATCCTTTGAATCGTTCGATTCGAAGGCTTTAATCGTTCGATCGAATGAAAAATCCTTCGATCGATCGCAGGATTTGCGCAAAATCATTCGACTCCGATATTCGAAGTCGAACGATTTTAGTTCCTAGTCGAATATCGAGGGTTAATTAACCTTCGATATTCGACCCTTCGTGAATCGGCCCTTTAGTATAAAATCAGAATTTTTTAAAAAAAAAAACACAAATTTTTCAGAATCTATTATACCCTGACGATGGAAAAAGTCAGAATCCGAAAATCCGACATCTCAGACTTGCCAAGGTTGCATATCAGTCAATGGGAGAAGTCCCAGAGATTTTTTAATCTACGATGGGTTTCGTGCAATAATCCGAAGGTTTCAGGGTTTTTGGGCAAAATTCTGAAAAAATTAGTTTTCAGGTGGAAATTCCGAAAAAAAAACGTAAAAATTCATATTTTTCCCACAAACAAAATTTTCGGGAAAGTGTATTAATAAATAAGCCGAAAAAAACAGTGCGGATTTGGTCAGAGATTTTTCAAAAAATATTGAGATAAAGTCGGACTTTGATAAATAACCCCACTGATTTTCTAGTAGACTTAAGGTTTAAAGATTCAAATTATGAAAAGATCTGTTATCAGAACTGCACTTTAGTGAATTTGCAGAATAACAATTGCTCTCCTGGCTATAGGGTGCAAAACTATGGTAGTGACAGTCTCTTTAGCGAATTGTCCTCTACGCCTGTTAGTAAATTGGTGATGTCCATGTGAATTTTTGCTAGTGATGGCCACTTCGCCCTTTAGTAAAAGGCACTTAAAACTGTTCAGAGGACCCCAGGCTTTCATAGTTAGGGTAATTTATCTTGATAACTAATAGTATGTGGGCCAAAGGAGTTTCAGGGTGGAAGTTTCAAAGTGATTTTTGGACATGTCCACCAGATTTAGGAATGGTTTGTGGCTTGGTGCTTCGGAGTAGAAAAACATGCATCCCCAATTTGGATTCGGGGGAATGTGTACTTTTTGAAAATATATGGTTTTCTGGGGTGAACATGCTTTTTTCTACGTTTGCCCCCCCCGCCAAAAATGATGTAAATGTGTTTGCAGTATCTGAAATTACAGAACTGATTGCTCAAATGGGGTGTCTATATTTTGGGGCTCCTATATGCCACATGCTTAGGTAAACCAAAACATATTGGGCATCAAACTGTTCAGTGGACTCCTGGCATTCTTGTGGGAGATATGATGCTGTAGATTGGACGCTTTGAACATATTTCTATTAAAAAGTATAACTTTAGGAAAGAATTGCAACTTGGTAGTTTGAAGTAAATAGATATATTTGGCCATTTTTGATTCTCCAGAATCTGTTCTTTCTAATAATGGGTAGTTTTCTAGGGTAAACCTATTGTTAGTGGAATGTTTGGCCTTGAAATCAAAGGTATGCCGTTTTGTGGAGCGGTGCTTTGGAAATTTGGTAGTGTACTGCTTGGAGATTTTGATCGACACGATAAATTATGTTTCTGATATATGTGATTACATAGTTACATAGTTACATAGTTAAATTGGTTTGAAAAAAGACAAAGTCCATCAAGTTCAACCCCTCCAAATGAAAACCCAGCATCCATACATACACCCCTCCCTACTTTTAATTAAATTCTATCTACCCATACCTATACTAACTATAGAACTTAGTATCACAATAGCCTTTGATATTATGTCTGTCCAAAAAATCATCCAAGCCATTCTTAAAGGCATTAACTGAATCACTATGTGAAACATGATTTTTTTCATTTTATTAGACACTTAGAAGCCTATCTTTTTTACAGAAGTGGGATTACACCAGATAGCATATTTTGAAAGCTCGGGTTGTCCTGAAAAAAACAATATATTGTTTTCTTGGGTAAACTGAAAGACCCTCCAAGAACGGCCCTTAAAGTGAAAGAGTGCAACATGTTCAAAAATGGTCTGGCAATAAAAGTACCAAATCAGCCAAATCGGCTGGCAGTAAAAGGGTTAAAGGGGTTGGTCACCTTTAAATGAACTTTTAGTATGATGTAGAGAGTGACATTAAGAGACAATTTGCAATTGGTTTTCTTTTTTTATTTCTTGTGGTTTTTGAGTTATTTATCTTTTTAACCAGCAGCTCTCCAGTTTGCAGTTTCGGCAGTCTGGTTGCTAAGGTCCAAATTATCCTAGCAACCATGTACTGATTTGAATAAGAGACTGGAATATGAGTAGGAGATGCTGGAATAGAAAGATGAGTAATTAAAAGTAGCAATAACAATACATTTGTAGCCTTACAGAGCATTTGTTTTTTAGATGGGGTCAGTGACCCCCTTTTGAAAGCTGGAAAGAGTCATAAGAAAAAGACAAATAATTTAAAAACTATAAAAAATAAATAATGACAACAATTAAAAAGTTGCTTAGAATTGGCCATTCTATAACAAATTAAAAGTTAACTTAAAGGTGAACCACCCCTTTAATACAAACTGTAAAAAATATAATAGTCATATTTTCCTTTATTTAAATTACAACAGTATGCTCCTGTGTTCCACAGCAAATAGGCATCAGTCACAAATGTGCAAGCACAACTGGACATAATCTATAGTCCATAGTACATTGTGCTCTCTGCCTCTATTACATTATAAAAGTTATAAAAACAGTGTACATTAGTATTTACTGTTATGAAATTCCAGAACAGCAGCTGTAGGTTTGTTTTCCTGCATATTGTTAAATGATCAGGTGCAGGGAGTTGCAAGGTAAAAATGCAGCTGTTCTGGGACAATTTGTGATCAAGTGCTGGGAGTTACAAGGTAAAAATGCAGCTGTTGTTGTGGAACAGTTTATGGTCAGGTGCAGGGAGTTGTAAGGGAATAAATGCAGCTGTTCTGGAACAATTTTTGATCAGGTGCAGGGAGTTGCAAGCTGAAAATGCAGCTGTTCTGGACAATTTATGTTTAGGTGCAGGGAGTTGCAAGGTAAAAATGCAGCTGTTCTGGAACAATTAAATTATCAGGACAGGGAGGGAGAGAAATGAACACTGCAGGGAGGACATTAAATGAACAGGGCAGAGGGAAAGAAAATAGCAGTGCAGGGAGGGGTTATTTGAACAGTGCAGAGAGAAACACTGCAGGGAGAGTGTTAAATGAACAGGGCAGAGAGGGAGAGAAATGAACACTGTAGGGAGTGGGTTAAATGAACATGGCAGAGAGGAAGACAAACAAACATTGCAGGGAGGGGAGTATGGGGTGCCGTTTGTCCCAAATTCATTCGTATTAGGGATAGTTTTGTATACAGAATGTATTTGGGACAAACGGCATCCCATCGGGTAGGGGGGAAAGGAACAGGACAGAGAACAAGCAGTAAAGGTGATCTGATGTCTGCAAGGAAGGACTGAGTGTGACATCACAAAAAAATTAAAGGGATCCTGTCATCGGAAAATGTTTTTTTTAAAACACATCAGTTAATAGGGCTACTCCAGCAGAATTCTGCACTGAAATCCATTTCTCAAAAGAACAAACAGATTTTTTTATATTCAATTTTGAAATCTGACATGGGGCTAGACATTTTGTCAATTTCCCAGCTGCCCCCAGTCATGTGACTTGTGCCTGCACTTTAGGAGAGAAATGCTTTCTGGCAAGCTGCTGTTTTTCCTTTTCCTTCTCAATCTGAATGTGTCTCAGTGGGACATGCGTTTTTACTATTGAGTGCTGTTCTTAGATCTACCAGGCAGCTGTTATCATGTGTTAGGGAGCTGTTATCTGGTTACCTTCAATCACTCTTTACTGCTGTACTGCAAGTTGGAGTGATATCACCCCTCCCTTCCCCCCCAGCAGCCAAACAGTTTGGCTGCTGGGGGGAAGGGAGGGGTGATATCACTCCAACTTGTAGTACAGCAGTAAAGAGTGATTGAAGTTTATCAGAGCACAAGTCACATGACTTGGGACAGCTGGGAAATTGACAATATGTCTAGGCCCATGTCAGGGAAAGGAACAGGACAGAGAACAAGCAGTAAGGGTGATCTGATGTCTGCAAGGAAGGACTGAGTGTGACATCACAAAAAAATTAAAGGGATCCTGTCATCGGAAAATGTTTTTTTTCAAAACACATCAGTTAATAGGGCTACTCCAGCAGAATTCTGCACTGAAATCCATTTCTCAAAAGAACAAACAGATTTTTTTATATTCAATTTTGAAATCTGACATGGGGCTAGACATTTTGTCAATTTCCCAGCTGCCCCAGTCATGTGACTTGTGCCTGCACTTTAGGAGAGAAATGCTTTCTGGCAAGCTGCTGTTTTTCCTTTTCCTTCTCAATCTGAATGTGTCTCAGTGGGACATGCGTTTTTACTATTGAGTGCTGTTCTTAGATCTACCAGGCAGCTGTTATCATGTGTTAGGGAGCTGTTATCTGGTTACCTTCAATCACTCTTTACTGCTGTACTGCAAGTTGGAGTGATATCACCCCTCCCTTCCCCCCCCCAGCAGCCAAACAGTTTGGCTGCTGGGGGGGAAGGGAGGGGTGATATCACTCCAACTTGTAGTACAGCAGTAAAGAGTGATTGAAGTTTATCAGAGCACAAGTCACATGACTTGGGACAGCTGGGAAATTGACAATATGTCTAGGTCCATGTCAGATTTCAAAACTGAATATAAAAAAATCTGTTTTCTGTAGTATGACTCCCAACATACTACAATTTAGTGTTTAACAAGCATTATGTTATTTCTACTGAAGAACTGCATTTATCAACACTGAACCTCTTTATTATATGTTATTTTATACTTTTTTTATATAGTTATTTTACATCATATTAGTCAGAGCCAATTAACTTATCTGTATGTTTCATCCAGTTTGCTGCCTGTGTTTTCCAGTTCAGTCAAATCTCTCTGCAAAGCGGCAAAATTTTGTATGGAACTGTCTGAGTTTATGCCATAAGGATAAAGGAGTAAAGAGTAAAACATTCAAAGAATTGGAGGACAATAATTTCCTTGTCCTGAAAAAGAAGCACAAGAACACTAAGGGCCTGATTTATCAATGTTATAATTAGAGTTTTTCTAATTTTAAGACCCAGCATTCTTGGTACACATAGGTACCAATGGCAAAGTTAGAGGAGGTGGTGAAATCCTCAAGAACAATTTAAAAAAGTTAAGGGCGAGGACTTCAAAGGGAATTTTCTCAGAGATATTACCTGTGTCATGAGTAACGCTAAGAAGACAGGTGGAGCTTAAGGAGATTAATTTGTGGCTGAGTGATTGGTGTAGGGAGGATGGTTTGGGGTTTTTGGAGAACTGGGTTGATTTCTCAGTTGTCTACAGGCCGCTAGGGATGGGCAGCACCTCAATGATGATGGTGCAGCTGTTTTGGGAGAAAAGATGCTTAAGTGTTGGAGGAAATTTTAAACTAGGCGTGGGGGGGAGGGTTCAGTAAAATATTTAGTGGAAGACAGGTTAGATGAGATAGTAGGCAAAGGAAGGGGGTACTGTTAAGGGTAGGTAGGACCACAAGAGCTGGAGGTGTTGAAGGGAAAATATGATGTGATTGGTGTGGCCGAAACATGGCTGGATGAGTCGCATGACTGGGCAGTTAATAACAGTGACTATACTTTGTTTCAGAGGGACAGAGGCAATATAAAAGGAGGAGGGGTATGTTTGTTTGTTAGGCAGGATTTAAAAGCTTATATAAAGGAGGACATTACGTTAGAACATGAGGGGGAAAAAATCTTATGGGTGGAGTCAGGGCCGGATTTACATAGTGGGTGCCCCTAGGCCCACTGCCATCCGTCGCCCCTGTCCCCTCCAGGGGGACAGGAGCAATGGGAATTGGCGCATATGAAATTTAAAAAATGATTGTATCTCCAGTGCATCCCTAGTGTTTTTGAACCAATGTGGGTGTGGTTGGGCAGCATGCCGCCCCCCTAAAATCCTGCCGCCCTAGGCCCGGGCCTAGGTGGCCTTTCCACAAATCCGGGCCTGGGTGGAGTTCTTCACCAATTGTAAAGAGTCCAGCAAATTAATTATAGGAGTATGCTTTAGACCCCTTAATTTAAGTAAGGAGGAGGCTCATCTCCTGATGCAAATAGATGTAACACCCCTATCTAAAGCAAGAAACATGAACACGTGCTGCATAGACAGTCTACAGGACTACATATCCCAGCATGCCTCAGAGCTGAGGACCTGGCTGGGGCTTTATTCCACCAATGATAAGAAAGGGCGCAAAATGTTTTGAGGACCACACTGCTGGACTATAAAAAAGGGAGAGAAGTGTGTGCCTGGGGAGAAAGAAACTGCTGACTGCTGCCTAGGGATGTAGCGAACGTCGGAAAAAAAGTTCGCGAACATATTCGCGAACTTGCGCAAAAATGCGAGCGGTTCGCGAACGGTTCGCGAACCCCATAGACTTCAATGGGAAGGCGAACTTTAACATCTAAAAAAGACATTTCTGGCCAGAAAAATGATTTTAAAGTTGTTTAAAGGGTGCAACGACCTGGACAGTGGCATGCCAGAGGGGGATCAAGGGCAAAAATGTATCTGAAAAATCTGCCTGTGTGTGCTTGGAAGAGATAGTGTAGGGGGAGAGCTGTTAGTGATTTCAGGGACAGATGATAGTAAGTTTGCTGGCTAGTAATCTGCTTGATACTGCTCTGTATTGGAGGGACAGAAGTCTGCAGGGATTTGAGGGACATTTTAGCTTAGGTAGCTTTGCTGGCTAGTAATCTACTGTTCTCTTTAAACAACTGCCATACGTTGACCTTGTAGGCATTGTTTGCCCAGTTTTTTTGGACGCAGCCACTGAAGCACAGTTGCCAGAAAAAATATGCCATATAAATGCTGAAAATAGTCATTTTTCGCCATATACGTTGAGTCAACGTATGGCAAAAAATGACTATTTTCAGCATTTATATGGCATATTTTTTCTGGCCTCTGTGCTTCAGTGGCTGCGACCTTGTAGGCATTGTTTGCCCAGTTTTTTTGGTCGCAGCCACTGAAGCACAGTTGCCAGAAAAAATATGCCATATAAATGCTGAAAATAGTCATTTTTTGCCATATACGTTGAGTCAACGTATGGCAAAAAATGACTATTTTCAGCATTTATATGGCATATTTTTTCTGGCCTCTGTGCTTCAGTGGCTGCGGCCAAAAAAACTGGGCAAACAATGCCTACAAGGTCAACGTCGTTGACCTTGTAGGCATTGTTTGCCCAGTTTTTTTGGCCGCAGCCACTGAAGCACAGAGGCCAGAAAAAATATGCCATATAAATGCTGAAAATAGTAATTTTTTTGGTCGCAGCCACTGAAGCACAGTTGCCAGAAAAATTATGCCATATAAATGCTGAAAATATAAATTTTTTTGGTTGCAGCCACTGAAGCACAGAGGCCAGAAAAATTATGCCATATAAATGCAGAAAATATGCATTTTTTTGGTCGCAGCCACTGAAGCACAGTTGACAGAAAAATTATGCCATATAAATGCTGAAAATATAAATTTTTTTGGTTGCAGCCACTGAAGCACAGAGGCCAGAAAAATTATGCCATATAAATGCAGAAAATATGCATTTTTTTGGTCGCAGCCACTGAAGCACAGTTGACAGAAAAATTATGCCATATAAATGCTGAAAATATAAATTTTTTTGGTTGCAGCCACTGAAGCACAGAGGCCAGAAAAATTATGCCATATAAATGCAGAAAATATGCATTTTTTTGGTCGCAGCCACTGAAGCACAGTTGACAGAAAAATTATGCCATATAAATGCTGAAAATATAAATTTTTTTGGTTGCAGCCACTGAAGCACAGAGGCCAGAAAAATTATGCCATATAAATGCAGAAAATATGCATTTTTTTGGTCGCAGCCACTGAAGCACAGTTGACAGAAAAATTATGCCATATAAATGCTGAAAATATAAATTTTTTTGGTTGCAGCCACTGAAGCACAGAGGCCAGAAAAATTATGCCATATAAATGCAGAAAATATGCATTTTTTTGGTCGCAGCCACTGAAGCACAGTTGACAGAAAAATTATGCCATATAAATGCTGAAAATATAAATTTTTTTGGTTGCAGCCACTGAAGCACAGAGGCCAGAAAAATTATGCCATATAAATGCAGAAAATATGCATTTTTTTGGACGCAGCCACTGAAGCACAGTTGACAGAAAAATTATGCCATATAAATGCTGAAAATATAAATTTTTTTGGTTGCAGCCACTGAAGCACAGAGGCCAGAAAAATTATGCCATATAAATGCAGAAAATAAGCATTTTTTTGGACGCAGCCACTGAAGCACAGTTGCCAGAAAAAATATGCCATATAAATGCTGAAAATAGTCATTTTTCGCCATACGTTGACCTTGTAGACATTGTTTGCCCCGTTTTTTTGGTTGCAGCCACTGAAGCACAGAGGCCAGAAAAAATTAAACCAGTAGGGTTTGCACCCTAGTTTGTAACGGTGGCGGAGGGAGGAGGACGCTAAAGGACAGCTGTGTGTGGAGTCATGAGGCTTGAAGAGAAGGACAGCTGCATAGAAGTCAGAACAAGTCTTCCGGCGTGCAGTAACCCTCCGAGATCCACCCCTCATTCATTTTAATAAAGGTCAGGTAATCGACACTTTTGTGACCTAGGCGAGTTCTCTTCTCAGTTACAATCCCTCCTGCTGCACTGAAGGTCCTTTCTGAGAGCACACTTGAGGCTGGGCAAGACAAGAGGTTCATGGCAAATTGTGACAGCTCTGGCCACAGATCAAGCCTGCGCACCCAGTAGTCCAGGGGTTCATCGCTCCTCAGAGTGTCGATATCTGCAGTTAATGCCAGGTAGTCCGCTACCTGCCGGTCGAGGCGTTCTTTGAGGGTGGATCCAGAAGGGTTGTGGCGCTGCCTTGGACAGAAAAACATTTGCATGTCTGATGTTACAGACCGGCCAAAGGGCTTTGTCCTTGCAGGTGTGCTCGTGGCAGGATTACTGGCACCTCTGCCCCTGGAATGTTGATGAGTTCCTGAAGTGACATCACCCTTAAAAGCATTGTACAACATGTTTTGCAGGCTGGTTTGTAAATGCCGCATCTTTTCGGACTTGTGGTATGTTGGTAACATTTCTGACACTTTATGCTTGTACCGAGGGTCTAGTAGCGTTGCGACCCAGTACAGGTCCTTCTCCTTAAGCCTCTTGATACGGGGGTCCTTCAACAGGCATGACAGCATGAAAGACCCCATTCTCACAAGGTTGGATGCAGAGCTATCCATCTCCGCTTCCTCATTATCAAGGACTGCATCATCCACGGTCTCCTCCCCCCAGCCACGTACAAGACCAGGGGTCCCCAAAAGGTCACCACTAGCCCCCTGGGAAGCCTGCTCCTGTTGGTCCTCCTCCTCCTCCTCCACAAAGCCACCTTCCTCCTCTGACTCCACTTCTGGCACCTCTCCCTGCGTTGCAGCAGGTGCCTGGGTTCGTTCTGGTGATTCCGACCAGAAATCGTGCGCTTCCAGCTCCTCGTCACGCTGGTCTACAGCCTCATCTGTCACTCGTCGCACGGCACGCTCCAGGAAGAAAGCGAAGGGTATTAGGTCGCTGATGGTGCCTTCGGTGCGACTGACCATATTTGTCACCTCTTCAAAAGGTCGCATGAGCCTGCAGGCATCGCGCATAAGCACCCAGTAACGGGGGAAAAAAATCCCCAGCTCTGCAGATCCAGTCCTACCACCCAGTTCAAAAAGGTACTCGTTGACGGCCCTTTGTTGTTGCAGCAGACGTTCCAACATAAGGAGCGTTGAATTCCAGCGAGTCTGGCTGTCAGAAATCAAACGCCTGACTGGCATGTTGTAGCGCTGCTGAATGTCAGCAAGGCGTGCCATGGCTGTGTAGGAACGTCTGAAATGGGCCGACACCTTTCTGGACTGGGTGAGAACGTCCTGGAATCCTGGGTACTTGGAGACAAAACGTTGGACTATTAAATTTAACACATGTGCCATGCAGGGCACATGTGTTAAATTGCCTAGTCTCAACGCTGCCAACAGATTGCTTCCATTGTCACACACCACTTTTCCGATCTGCAGTTGGTGTGGGGTCAGCCACCGATCGGCCTGTGACTGCAGAGATGACCGGAGTACAGATCCGGTATGGTATCCAGGCACGTCATCCCCAAGACAGCGTGACAACGGCGTACCTGGCACGTCGAATAGCCTAGGGGGAGCTGGGGGTGCACAGGTGTGGAGGAGGAGAAGGAGGACCCAGCAGCAGAGTAAGAAGAAGAAGAGGAAGAAGACGAGGTAGAGAGCGATGGAGGAGTAGAGGTGGTGGCAGAACCGCGTGCAATCCGTGGCGGTGACACCAACTCCACTGTTGTTGTTGTTGAGCTACCCATTCCCTGCTTCCCAGCCATTACCAAGTTCACCCAGTGGGCAGTGTAGGTGACATACCTGCCCTGACCATGCTTGGAGGACCATGCGTCAGTAGTCATATGGACCTTTGGCCCAACACTAAGTGACAGAGATGCGGTAACTTGGCTCTGCACATGTTGGTACAGGTGTGGTATTCCCTTTTTAGAAAAAAAATTGCGGCTGGGTACCTTCCACTGCGGTGTCCCAATTGCTACAAATTTGCGGAAGGCCTCAGAGTCCACCAGCTGGTATAGTAAAAGCTGGCGGGCTAAGAGTGCAGACAAGCCAGCTGTCAGACGCCGGGCAAGGGGGTGACAGTCAGACATTGGCTTCTTACGCTCAAACATGGCCTTCACAGAAACTTGGCTGGTGGCAGATGACTGGGAATGGGAACAGGTGGTCAAGGTGGAAGGCGGAGTGGAGGGTGGTTCAGACGGGTCAAGGAGAGCAGAGGTAGAGCAGTAAGATGCTGGACCAGAAGGAGTGTGGCTTTTAGTTTGCCTGTTGCCTTTGAGGTGTTGCTCCCAAAGTGCTTTGTGCTTGCCGCTCATGTGCCTTCGCATAGAAGTTGTACCTATGTGGCTGTTGGGCTTACCAAGGCTCAGTTTCTGACTGCACTCATTGCAAATTACAATGCTTTTGTCAGAGGCACACACATTAAAAAAATCCCACACTGCTGACTTTTTGGAAGTGTGCGATCTGGCGGTAAGAGTAGAAGTTGGCGGCATTGGCGGCAATGGCGGGTGCGTTGGCCGGCTGAACACAGGTGCCGATACATGTTGTTGCCCTACTGATCCCTGCGGGCTGTCCTCCCTGCTTCTTCTAAGTCTTATTCTCCTACTGCCTCTCTGACTCTCCGTCTCTCCATCTGAACTACCCTCCTCTTGCTCTCTTCTACTAGGCACCCACAAAACATCAATCTCCTCATCATCATTCTCCTCAGATGCATCAATTTCTTCTGACACATCACAGAAGGAAGCAGCAGCGGGGACCTCCTCCTCATCACTCATCATTATGTCCATCTCTGTCGTGTTCTCTGCCAGAATTAAATCTGGTGTAACGTCCTCATCTCCTTCATCTTCTTCTGGCAATAATGGTTGCGCATTACTCAGTTCAAGAAACTCATGGGAAAATAACTCCTCTGACTCCAGTGAAGAAGGGGCACCGGTGGTGGAGGAAGTGTTACGTGGGGTGGCCATAGCAGTGGAGGATGAGGAGGATGTTGTGGTAAAGTTAGAAACGGTAGAGGATGGGGTGTGCTGTGTAAGCCAGTCAACTACCTCTTCAGCATTTTGGGAGTTCAGGGTCATTGGCTTTTTAAAACTGGGCAATTTGCTAGGGCCACAGGATTGCATAGCAGCACGGCCCCTAGCACGGCCTCTGCGTGGCGGCCTGCCTTTGCCTGGCATTATTTTTAAAAAAACAACAACAACAAAAACTCAGTTGGTTTTTCTGGAAACGATAATACACACAGCTAGATGGCGGTTTGAAGAAAACAGTGTGCAAATAATGCCTACAAGGTCAACGTATACACAGCGGTGGATACGGATTACGTAAAATATATGAATGCTGCTTGAAAAAAAGTAACTCAAGTGGTTTTTCTAGAGACGATAATATTATCAATATTTAGACAAAATGTGAACAAGCTCACACAGCTAGATGGCGGTTTGAAGAAAACACTGTGCAAATACTGCCCACAAGATCAACGTATACACAGCGGTGGATACGGATTACGTAAAATATATGAATGCTGCTTGAAAAAAAGTAACTCAAGTGGTTTTTCTAGAGACGATAATATTATCAATATTTAGACAAAATGTGAACAAGCTCACACAGCTAGATGGCGGTTTGAAGAAAACACTGTGCAAATACTGCCCACAAGATCAACGTATACACTACTACAGCGGTGGATACGGATCTCGTAAAATTTATTATGGCTGCTTGAAAAAAGTCACTCCGGTGTTTTTTCTGGAGACGGTAATATTATGGATATTTAGACAGAATGTGAACAAGGTCACACAGCTAGATGGCAGTTGGTTGAATAACACACTGGGCAAAAAATGCCTACAGGGCAAATAATGCCTAAAAGGTCAACTTATACACTACTACAGCGATGGATACGGATTACGTAAAATTTATTATGGCTGCTTGAAAAAAGTCACTCCGGTGTTTTTTCTGGAGACGGTAATATTATGGATATTTAGACAGAATGTGAACAAGGTCACACAGCTAGATGGCAGTTGGTTGAATAACACACTGGGCAAAAAATGCCTACAGGGCAAATAATGCCTAAAAGGTCAACGTATACACTACTACAGCGATGGATACGGATTACGTAAAATTTATTATGGCTGCTTGAAAAAAGTCACTCCGGTGTTTTTTCTGGAGACGGTAATATTATGGATATTTAGACAGAATGTGAACAAGGTCACACAGCTAGATGGCAGTTGGTTGAATAACACACTGGGCAAAAAATGCCTACAGGGCAAATAATGCCTAAAAGGTCAACTTATACACTACTACAGCGATGGATACGGATTACGTAAAATTTATTATGGCTGCTTGAAAAAAGTCACTCCGGTGTTTTTTCTGGAGACGGTAATATTATGGATATTTAGACAGAATGTGAACAAGGTCACACAGCTAGATGGCAGTTGGTTGAATAACACACTGGGCAAAAAATGCCTACAGGGCAAATAATGCCTAAAAGGTCAACGTATACACTACTACAGCGATGGATACGGATTACGTAAAATTTATTATGGCTGCTTGAAAAAAGTCACTCCGGTGTTTTTTCTGGAGACGGTAATATTATGGATATTTAGACAGAATGTGAACAAGGTCACACAGCTAGATGGCAGTTGGTTGAATAACACACTGGGCAAAAAATGCCTACAGGGCAAATAATGCCTAAAAGGTCAACTTATACACTACTACAGCGATGGATACGGATTACGTAAAATTTATTATGGCTGCTTGAAAAAAGTCACTCCGGTGTTTTTTCTGGAGACGGTAATATTATGGATATTTAGACAGAATGTGAACAAGGTCACACAGCTAGATGGCAGTTGGTTGAATAACACACTGGGCAAAAAATGCCTACAGGGCAAATAATGCCTAAAAGGTCAACTTATACACTACTACAGCGGTAGTAAAATAAAAAAAAGTAAAATAAAAAAAAAATGAATATTAAAAAAAAAAAAATTAAAGTTGGTGCTGCTGAACTACTAGGAGCAGCAGATTAGCACACCAGTCCCACTCCCCAACACTGCTAGACTAATAGCACTGGGCTCTTATAGTAGTAGTAGTAGTAGTAGTAGTAGTAGTAGTAGTAGTAGTAGTAAAACAACAAAAAAATAAATAAAAGCAGTCCTTACAAGGACTACTGTTATTGCAGCAGTCAGCAGATGAGATCAGAAGCAGGACAGCTGCCCACTGCAGCTACATACAGAGCACTGCAGTAGAAGGTAGATTACTAGCCAGCAAAGCTACCTAAGCTTAAATGTCCCTCAAACCCCTGCAGACTTCTGTCCCTCCAATAACAGAGCAGTATCAAAACGATTACTAGCCAGCAAACTTTCAACTGTCCCTGAAATCACTAACAGGCAGCAGCTCTCTCCCTACACTATCTCTTCAGCACACACAGGCAGAGTGAAAAAACGCTGCAGGGCTTCGGTTTTTATAGGGAAGGGGAGTGGTCCAGGGGAGAGCTTCCTGATTGGCTGCCATGTACCTGCTGGTCTGGGGTGAGAGGGCAAAAAAAAGCGCCAACAATGGCGAACCCAAAATGGCGAACGTCGCGCGACGTTCGCGAACTTCCGGCGAGCGCGTACACCCGATGTTCGCGCGAACAAGTTTGCCGGCGAACAGTTCGCGCCATCCCTACTGCTGCCTACCTGCTGTACCTGCCCTGCGTGGGAGAGCTGCCAGAAGGGAGAGACATCTGCAGGGATCCTGCCCCAGAGAAGCTGCTGCTAGGAAAAGCTGACCCTGCTATCCCAGTCCTAGACTAGCACCTGTAAAAGAGCTATCAGTGCTAGCCACAAAGGGAGCAGGGATAGACGGCCTGCAGTTGGTGGGAGAGTCCTAGGCTGACATGCTGCAGAGAGGCCCCGGTGATTTCAGCTGCTAGATAACAAAGCTGCCTGCATCCCATCTGAGGTCTGTTACTAAAGGTGATACAGAGTTTGGAGCAGAGACTGTGAGTAACCTGCAACACCACACACTATTCGAAAACTGTGTATTATCAAACAATAGGAGCTAATCCATCTGTTGCTGAACTATACACTCTGCCAAGTCATTTCTCATCTGGGAGGAAAGTGTTTCTTCACTAAGTTTATAGAGTTATACTGCTAATCGACAGAGGAAAGGATCAGTGCTATTGGCCAATAAACTAAATAAGGGCCCCAACGTGCACAAATTATCTGGGACTGTGACAGGGAAATTAAGTTACAACATTAAGTACATATCCTTTCTGCATACTTTGTATTAGCAATTTAAATGGTGTCATTGTTTGTTGGTGTATTGTTATACATATATATCTTGCTTTAATAATTTAAATCGTAGTCAGATCCCTGCTGATTATTTGTTACGCTTAATAAAAAAAAGGGATATCACTGTTTATCATTATTGTGGTCCGTCAATGGGGTGTCACTGAGTGTGCTGGAGTTACCCATATATATATATTAGTCTCACTCAAGGGTGTGCTACATTTGGGGGCTCGTCCGGGATCTCTCCACCCACGTCACTGACTCCGCCCCTTTTCACCAGTTGCATAGCCTCCTGCCATAAGAAGCGAAGATGGAGCTGCAAGCCGTGCTAGAGTGGTGTCAGGACCGTCAGGCAAACCCCACATATTGCCTAGCTCTGATAATAGCAGAGGCAAACTTAAATTCAAGGCAGATTTACCAGCTAATGGATGAAATGTCACCTTTTGGCTGCTGCCTAATAGTTGATAGGAAAACAGATAACAAGGATCTAAAGACATGCGTTTTGCTGCAAATGGAGGACCCTATAAATCCTGATGATGTCCCATTCATGATGACATTTGGCAGTGAGAAATATCAGTGTAACTTGGTTTTACCTGCTTCACCAGTTTCAGTTATCACATCAGACGGAGATGTTGAACATCCAGCAGCCGGAAACAAAGAAGTTAACAACCCATCCCTCGCAGCAAATCCATGTGGACCCTCTGCTGCCATCGGGGCAGATATCCTTACTGCACTAGGAAACTTAGTAGAGAAGTGTGTTCGGCCTATACAGCCTCACAGCGGGTTTGGATACAGAAAACTACACTTTTTCTCAGGAAAACAACCTACACCAGAAGGGGAAGATGACTTTGAAGCCTGGATGGAGCAAGCCACCCAAGCCCTGGAAGAATGGGATCTTCCAGAGTCACAGAAGAAAGAGAGAATCACCGAGAGTTTGATGGGTCCAGCTGCGGATGTAATTCGGGCCCTGAAGCAGAGCAAAAGGGATTGTTGTGCCACTAATTACTTGCAAGCTTTGCATGATGTGTATGGCCGAACTGAGAATGTGGCTGAGCTCATGTATCAGTTTGAACACACCTACCAAGAGAAAGATGAAAGGATGTCCGATTATATCCCACGGCTAGAGAAGATACTCCACCACATAATATTAAATAAAGGAATGGATCCCTATATGGCTGACCAGCTTAGAGTAAAGCAAATCTTGAAAGGAGCTCAACCGAATGATCCCATCATGTGGAAACTAAGGATACCAAAGGAAGACCGTTCAGTCCCCACTTACCCCCAACTAATCAAACAAGTACGGGAGGAAGAGGCCCTTATGGAAGCCAAGTTGCTGCCTACCAGTAAAAGCATGACTTCAAATAAGGTGAAACCAGGAGGGGAAGCCACCCAAATTGTTCAAGCTAGTACTGGAGTTATAGCCCCAGAGCAAAGTGAGATTCACAACCGGTTGGATGCTCTGAGCGAGATGGTTGAAAGGATAGCCAAAATTCAACTGGCTGCATTAGAAAAGGACACTAAGTGCAGGTCAGATATTGTATGTTGTGAGAAGCCTACCTCTAGCCAGGCTCAAGATTGCCATCTGTAATAAAGGAGTAAAACCTTTATTAATAATAATACTTGTATTAATTAAAATAAATATATTAATACAAATATACAGGATCAATGATTAAACCTTTTGATATACTGCTTGTGAGCAATAACTTACACACACACAAGTAAAGGTAGAATTTAAAAATATTTACTTAGCTTCGTATGATGGTAATTACAAGAATAGCCAGTTCAGCATCAATCAGTCAACACAATCGGGGAGCTCCGCAAACCTTTGGGTACATGAACCTCAGGTTCCCGACAATCAAGCGATGATCCAAAATCCTGGCACTCTTTCAGGAGTCCGAGGTGAAGCTCTCATTCAAAAGTAAAAGGTGTCCTTTATACTAAGCAGCTACAGAGATCTTTAACCCCAAATGCTGACCTAGGCAACATTTTTATCTTATTGTCCTAAAAGATCAGCAAGACTTTAGTTTATTACTCAATCTGAGTTTTGTCTGTCTGCTGTCTGTTTATTTATTCTAAAGACATCTGCTGGGTAACCATACCTGTGTTTACTATGGCATGTTTACCCAGCAATATATGTAGAACAAGGACACCTTACTTCTTATCTTTACAATAGCTCTCTTAAATGTGCTGAATTTACTTCACTGGCTAAAACTAAATAAATCTCAGATCAGAACTATATGTTGTAAATCATAAAATTAAATTAGAAAATACCCACTACACTACACTACACCATCTTACATATGAGAATACCCCAGCACCTGGGCCCCCTCAACTAAATAGGACAAAAGGAGTACTGGGGTTCTGTCATCGGTGTGGTGAAGATGGCCATTACAAGAGGCAGTGCCGAAATGCTGAGAATGCCCAGAAGGTAGTAGCAAAACTTCTGGCTAAAGAGAGAGGGAAGGCTCAGGGAAACTTCAGAGGGCCCCAGTGAAGGAGCAAACTGGAAGCCCGCCTAAGAGAAGCTCCAATAGATTTAAACAATGGGTAGACAATGGCGAGGAGGCATTCAAAACCCAAGCAAGACAGGTGCCAACTGAAGGTGCACTATACCATTACAGTATGGAAAAGTTCAAAGGACAATTTCCTCCCCGTACCCAGAAAGGGGTTAGAGAAGCTTGCACATGGTGGGGACCCGAATTGCCTAAAGGGTTGGCAGGTCCATCTCCAGTTGTTCCAGTCCAGATTGAAGGAATCTACGGAGATGCTCTATTAGACAGTGGGGCCCAAGTGACTATACTATTTCAGGATTTTTACAAGAAATACCTGAGCTACATCCCTTTGGAAAAAATAGAAATCCTTGAATTATGGGGCCTAGGTGATACAAAGTTCCCTTATGATGGCTATATTAATATCAAGTTGGAATTTCCGCCTTCAGTGACCGGATCTAAAGAGGCTGTTGAAGCATTGGCTTTAGTGTGCCCTAGAGCAGGAGGATCTAAGACTTCCATAGTGGTAGGCAGCAACACTGATCTGATAAGGCGAATGCTTGCTGGCCTGTTGGACTCAAGACAAAGACTGGATTTTAAGAAAGTTAACGTTCACCCCATGCTGCAGTCCGTACTGGTCTCCAGGCACAAACAGAAGCTTGAACCAAAAGACTGTGTGGGAAATGTATGGTTTATACAGAGAAGAGAGCAAGTAATACCCCCTGGGCAAATAAAATGCTTGAATGCTCGGGTAAAGATGCGCTGGGAGGACTCAGTCCCTGACCTCATGATTGAAGGGGAACAAGGTGCTGACTTGCCTCTTGGAGTTGAACTTATTTCAGAAGCTTTGCCGGCGGAATGCTTAAAGTGAAAAAAGGGACACATAAGAGTAGGTCTCAGGAATACGACCAGTGTACCAGCTATACTACGTCCCCATGCCCTGCTGGGTAGAGTCCATTCAGTTTGCCCTATCACTGACACTGACCTAACTTCAGATGCCTGGGAGTTAAAGCCAGAAGATTTCAAGTTTGGTGACTCACCTATCCCAGAAGATTGGAGAAACCGATTGCAGATTCAGCTGTTTAAAAAAAGTCAAGTGTTCTCCAGAAGTGACCTGGATATGGGCTGCTCTAATAGCACTCAACATAGGATTCGTCTCAAGGAAGATAGACCCTTCCGAGAGAGGTCTCGCGCATAGCTCCCGGTGACCTAGAAGATTTAAGGAAACATCTAGAAGAGCTGAAGACAGCAGGGATCATCAAGGCATCAAGAAGCCCATATGCTTCTCCGATCGTGGTGGTGCGTAAAAAGAATGGGTCCATTCGAATGTGTGTGGATTACCGAACTCTGAATCGGCGCACCATACTGGACCAATACACTACCCCTCGGATAGAGGAGATCCTGAATTGTCTTGTAGGAAGCAAGTGGTTTAGTGTATTGGACCTTAGAAGTGGATATTACCAAATACCAATGCATCCAGATGATAAAGAGAAAACTGCTTTTATATGCCCTCTTGGATTCCATGAATTTGAACGGATGCCGCAAGGTATCTGTGGAGCACCAGCCACCTTCCAAAGGCTTATGGAGCGTACTGTGGGAGACATGCACCTACTAGAAGTGTTAGTGTACCTGGATGATTTAATTGTATTTGGAAGAACTTTGGAAGAACATGAAGAAAGGTTGATGAAAGTTCTTGATCGGCTCCAGAAGGAAGGCCTGAAGCTATCACTTGATAAATGTCAATTTTGTCAACCTTCCGTGACCTACATAGGACATGTGGTGTCTGCAGCTGGAATTTCTACTGATCCCAGTAAAATAGAGGCTGTGTCCACCTGGCCAAAACCCAGAACCTCTACTGAGTTACGTTCTTTCCTTGGATTCTGCGGATATTACAGACGATTTGTAGAAGGGTTCTCCAGAGTGGCTAAACCTCTCAATCAGCTTCTGCAGATCAACACAGATAAAGAGAGTGAAGACAAACCCAGGTCGATAAGAAAATCAACCACTCCGGGGTGGACCAAGGAATCCATAGAGGACAAGTGGACAGAAGAATGTGACCGAGCATTTAATCAGTTAAAATATTGCCTCACTCATGCCCCAGTTCTGGCTTATGCTGATCCCAGTAAGCCATATACCCTTCACATCGATGCCAGTAGAGACGGCTTAGGAGGTGTGTTATACCAAGAGCATGAAAAATTGTTGAGGCCAGTTGCATTTATCAGCAGAAGCTTATCCCCCGCAGAAAAGAATTATCCTGCGCATAAGCTAGAGTTCCTTGCATTAAAATGGACAGTGGTTGATAAACTCCATGATTACTTTTATGGCACTGAATTTGAGGTCCAAACAGACAACAACCCTCTAACGTATATCTTAACAACGGCTAAACTGGATGCAATGGGGCACAGATGGCTAGCTGCCTTAGCTAATTATACTTAAATATTAAATTTAGCCTACGCTACCGTCCAGGTCACAGTAACGGAGATGCTGACGGGTTGTCCAGACGGCCCCATGAGACCCTGCACCCTGATGATGAATGGGTTGAAATTCCATTTTGAAAGTAAACTTGTCCATGAACTGTTACTGCTACTGGGAGTGCATAAATCCAGAACAACTCCGTACCACCCACAGGGGGACCCACAGCCTGAAAGGTTTAACAGAACTTTATTAGATATGCTGGGTACCCTAACTTCAGAACAGAAAACACATTGGAGCCATCATGTGGCCACCCTAGTACATGCATACAATAGCACTAAGCATGACGCCACAGGCTACTCACCTTACTTCTTAATGTTTGGACGTGAAGCTAGACTTCCTATAGATATGGCCTTTAGAGTTACTGCAGATGATACCCCTGTTAATTCACACCAAAGTTATGTGGAGAGACTAAAAAGAAACTTGCAACAGGCCTTTGAGAAGGCTCAAGCAGCATCAGGGAATAGAAATCAGCAGAATAAAGCCCGGTATGACCAGAAAGTGAAATTCCATGATTTACAGCCTGGAGACAGAGTTCTCCTAAGAAATCTGGGGATACCAGGAAAACACAAACTAGCTGACAGATGGGGATCGCAACCGTATATAATTTGTTCTCAACTTCCAAACATTCCGGTATATCAGATCAGGCCTGAAGGAAAGAATCATCCTATTAAAACATGACATAGGAACCATCTACTCCCTATTGGCCCAACAGTAAGAGAGCCTAGATCCGTAGATGATAAACCTAAAAAAAACACCAGACCCAGAAGGTCAAAGAGAATTCAGAGTCAAACTCCTACTGTACCTAGGGCTGACTGTCGCATCTACTCAAGTGAAGATGAATCTGAAGAAGAGGAATGGGGCTTAAACTATTTCTTCTATGAAACAGACTCAGAGAGACCTGCTTTAAATAGTGAGGAACCCACTACAGAATTAAATGTAAATGCTCCAGAGTTTATTCCAGATAATCCTGAGTTAATTGAAAATCTAGATGATGTACCTTCCCAGGTGTCAGAGGTTGCTCCTGACACCTCTATCACAAATGGAAACGAATCTGTACATGAACTGTCAGACAACCTACCGTCTACACTAGAGACTGATACTCAACTCCAGAGTTGACTGTGATGAAGAACAAGAGTCAAGAGTTTTTAACACTAGAGAACCCAGAGTAATCAGACCACCTCAAAGGCTTACTTATGATTCCCTGGGCAATAGTACAGAAAAGACTGTGATTGCGGCCCATAGAAATGCCTACGCCCATGTTCCCTTTACTGCACACTCTTCAGGTGACATCCCAACTCAGTGTAGATCTGTGGTGTATTTTCAATGTCCTTACTTGGTAGGTATACAAATTTGAGTTATGTTACTTATACATGTATGTACCTGTCATATATTATGCATTGCTAATTATGCTAATTATGCTAAGAGGTTGCTCTTGAGAGGACTCAAGATTTGTGGTGGGGGGAGAGTGTAACACCCCTATCTAAAGCAAGAAACATGAACACGTGCTGCATAGACAGTCTACAGGACTACATATCCCAGCATGCCTCAGAGCTGAGGACCTGGCTGGGGTTTTAATCCACCAATGCTAAGAAAGGGCGCAAAATGTTTTGAGGGCCACACTGCTGGACTATAAAAAAGGGAGAGAAGTGTGTGCCTGGGGAGAAAGAAACTGCTGACTGCTGCCTACCTGTTGTACCTGCCCTGCGTGGGAGAGCTGCCAGAAGGGAGAGACATCTGCAGGGATCCTGCCCCAGGAGAAGCTGCTACTAGGAGAAGCTGACCCTGCTATCCCAGTCCTAGACTAGCACCTGTAAAAGAGCTATCAGTGCTAGCCAGAAAGGGAGCAGGGGTAGACGGCCTGCGGTTGGTGGGAGAGTCCTAGGCTGACATGCTGCAGAGAGGCCCCGGTGATTTCAGCTGCTAGAGAACAGAGCTGCCTGCATCCCATCTGAGGTCTGTTACTAAAGGTGATACAGAGTTTGGAGCAGAGACTGTGAATAACCTGCAACACCACACACTATTGGAGAACTGTGTATTATCAAACAATAGGAGCTAATCCATCTGTTGCTGAACTATACACTCTGCCAAGTCATTTCTCATCTGGGAGGAAAGTGTTTCTTCACTAAGTTTATAGAGTTATACTGCTAACCGACAGAGGAAAGGATCAGTGCTATTGGCCAATAAGCTAAACTCAATAAGGGCCCCAACGTGCACAAATTATCTGGGACTGTGACAGGGAAATTAAGTTACAACATTTAGTACATATCCTTTCTGCATACTTTGTATTAGCAATTTAAATGGTGTCATTGTTTGTTGGTATATTGTTATACATATATATCTTGCTTTAATAATTTAAATCGTAGTCAGATCCCTGCTGATTATTTGTTACGCTTAATAAAAAAAAGGGATATCACTGTTTATCATTATTGTGGTCCGTCAATGGGGTGTCACTGAGTGTGCTGGAGTTACCCATATATATATATATTAGTCTCACTCAAGGGTGTGCTACATAGAAAAGGCTGCTATTTTAGGTAAAGTAATGATAAAGGGGGATTTTAATTACCCAGATATTGACTGGAGCAAAAGTACTGCCAGGTCAGTTAATGGGAACAAATTTATAAACTTGTTGCATGACAATTTTATGGCACAGGTTGTTTAGGAGCCAACCAGAAAAAATGCTATTCTGGATCTAGTGATCTCAAATGAGCTAGAACTTATAGCAAATGTGCAAGTCATTGAACCCCTGGGTAATAGTGACCATCATGTTATATCATGTAATGTTTGGTGCAATATACACAGGGGCAACAAAACCATGAATTTCAGAAAAGTTAATTTTAGTGCCTTAATGGCAGCACCGTCAGAGCATTGATTGGGGCCAGGCACGGATTTCACAGGCGGGTGCCTCTAGGCTGTGCGTTCTAAACACCACCCACATTACTTCCACCCGCTCGAGGAGCATGGAGGAGGAGCTGGAGCACTGGGGAGCTGTATGTCCTTAAAGCTCCTGAGAAAGTGGCTGGAGCGGCATGGCGCCCCTAATACTTTGACTCCCTAGGCCCGGGCCTTTGTGGCCTTGCAAACAATTCTGGGCCTGATTGGGGCATTATGTTTTCAGTTAAAAACACAGAGCACCTGCCCACATCTGCACTTCCAACCCGCCCCGTCGATGACGTCACAAAAGCGGTGGAGCGAGCAGACGCATCATCTATAAAAGACGAACCTGGAAGTTGGTCCCGCGGGTCGGCCCGCACATCACTAATAAACAGTAATAATTTGTTTTTTAAATATATTAATAGTAAAAAGATGCAGGTTGAGAGTGTTGCTCCTGTATGGTTGGAACAGAAAAGGCAAATGTGCTAAATCAGTTCTTTTCTTCAGCATAGAAAATAAAAGAGTCAGAGTTCCCAGACACATCTCATATTTCTTTTCTTCAGTATATACAATAGAGGAATCTGAGTTCCCAGGCTCACTTCATAGCTGCACTGATGGCTCAGCTCAATCTAGTCAGTGGCTGACTCAGGATATGATTCATAAAGCTTTAATACAAATTAATGTAAACAAGGCTCCAGGGCCTGATGTTATACACCCCCTGGTTCTAAGAGAGCTTAGTTCAGTTTTAGACCAGCCCCTATTTCTGATTTTCTCAGATTCTCTTTCATCTGGTATGGTACCTATGAACTGGAGAAAAGCTGATGCCATTCCAATATTTAAAAAGGGATTATGATGTCAGCCTGGCAATTATAGGCCAGTAAATTTGACATCTGTGGTGGGCAATTTATTTGAATACTTGTTAAGGGATCACATCACAATTTTGTCCTAGTGAATGACATTATGAGCAGCAATCAGCATGGCTTTATGAAGGATAGGTCATGTCAGAAAAATTTGATTGCTTTTTATGATGAGGTAAGTAAGATGCTGGACAGTGGGGGGGTGTAAGGCCAAAGGCCTCAGGAGTAGTGAGGACCAAGGGAGGAAAATAACAATGTCCAAGTTCGCAGTACAGTAGAGGATGAGACAGAAGAATGGTCAAAAACAGGCAACAAGATCAGTCCAGGCAGAAGAGGTTCAAGGTCGATAATTCCAGGCAAGGGTCGGTACACAATAGACAAGAAGTTCGTAATGACTCACACCCAGGAGTAGTAAACTAAACCTATAATTGGGCACTGATGACTGTGCGGAGTTCCCTTATAAAGGCCCAGGTTTGGCGCCAATTTTGGACGCATCGGCGTCATGACGTATGCACGGACGCGCTGACGTCAGCGACTGACGCGCTGACGTGTGCGACGGACGCCGGCGCCCATTATTGACGCCGACGCCCATTCCGTCGCCGGCGACCAATCAGAGTGTGGGAAGAGGTCGACATCATCCGTCTGCGTCCGTGAGGAACCAGGGAGCCACCATCTTTGACGCCATCTTGGTTATCCAGCTCAGATTCCATTACAGTACCCCCCCCTAGGGGGGGCCTCCGGACCACCTGGGTTAGAAGGAAATTGCCGGTGGAATTTTTGGACCAGGAGGGGGGCGTGGACGTCTGAATTTCTTACCCAGGAGGGGCCGAACCCCTTCCACTCAATGAGGTATTGTAGGGTGCCCCTCGAAATCCGGGAATCCAGGATTCTTTTAACCTCGAATTCTTGATGTCCGTCCACCAAGACAGGAGCTGAGGAAGAAGAAGAAGAAGAAGTACCTGCAGGTTTGAGTAAGGAGACATGGAATGCGTTTGGAATCCGCATCTCTGAGGGAAGTTGTAAACGGACAGCCACCGGGTTGATGATCTCAGAGATGGAGAAGGGACCAATAAACTTGGGACCAAGTTTCGGAGAGGGGACTTTAAGACGGATGTTTCGGGTGGATAGCCAAACCTTATCGCCAGGTGCGTACAAAGGGGAAGGGATTCTTCTTTGATCCGCGAACCTTTTCTGGACCAGGGAACTTTTTTCCAGATTGACGACCGTGGCGTGCCAGATGGCCGACATGTGAGCAGCTTGGTTGTTGGCGGCAGGGACATTGGTGAGTAATAAATCCTGAGGAAAAGCCAAAGGGTTAAGACCGTACATACAGAAAAAAGGTGACTTTTCGGAAGAAATGTGTAATGCATTGTTATGTGCAAATTCTGCCCATGGAAGCAGGTCCGCCCAATCATCTTGGCACAGTGATACATGGCATCGAAGAAACTGTTCAAGGGCCTGGTTAACCCTTTCTGCTGCTCCATTAGACTGGGGATGGTATGAAGATGAAAATTGAAGAGAAACACCAAGGGCTTTACACAGGGATCTCCAGAACTTAGAAACAAATTGGGAACCACGGTCAGAGACAATTTCGGCAGGGAAACCATGGAGGCGAAAAATGTGTTTAATGAATAATGAAGAAAGTTCAGGAGCAGAGGGAAGTTTTCGAAGGGGAGTAAAGTGTGCAACTTTAGTGAATCTGTCAATTACCACCCAAATAACAGTGTAACCAGAGGAGTTAGGGAGGTCCACGATGAAGTCCATAGATAAATGGGTCCATGGGCGAGAGGGAATGGGTAGTGGTAAGAGTAACCCCTTGGGAGGGGAACGCCCAGATTTGGATACAGCACACACAGAGCAAGAAGAAACAAAGTCTTTGACATCCTTTCTTAGGGAAGGCCACCATACAAGACGAGACAGAAGTTCAGTGGTTTTCTTGACTCCAGGATGCCCGGCCTGCTTGGAGCTGTGGGACTGAACTAAAATGGAATGACGGAGTTCAGGGGGAACAAAGGCAACACCAGGAGGGGTTCCTACAGGAGCAGAAGGTTGAACAGACAATAACTGGGAGGCAAGGATGGAAAAAGAGCAGCGATGATTTTTGTAGGAGGTATAATGGACTCTGGTTCGATGGAAGCGAGATCTTCAATGAGAAAACTTCTGGAAAGAGCGTCTGCCTTCCTGTTTCTAACACCAGGCCGAAAAGTAAGTATGAAATTAAAACGGGAGAAGAATAGTGCCCACCTGGCCTGACGAGGGTTGAGGCGTTTGAGTGATTGGATATATTCAAGATTTTTATGGTCTGTATAGATGGTCACAGGGATAGAAGAACCTTCCAACAAATGTCTCCATTCTTCTAGGGCGAGTTTTACGGCCAGCAACTCTCGATTTCCAACATCATAATTTTGTTCGGAAGAGGTGAATTTCTTAGAGAAGAAAGCACAAGGATGAAGCTTCCCATCAGTAGACGCTCTTTGGGACAAAATTGCTCCGGCACCGACATCTGAGGCATCGACTTCAATAAAAAAGGGCTGGAATGGTTCAGGGTGTCGAAGAATAGGGGCAGAAGAAAATGAAGTTTTAAGATCCTTGAATGCTTCCAAAGCTGAAGGGGCCATTGCTGAGGTTTACCCCCTTTTTTGATAAGTGAAAGAATGGGAGCAATTTTGGAAGAAAACCCCTTGATAAATTGTCTATAGTAATTCGCAAAACCAATAAATCTTTGGATGGCTTTAACACTGGTGGGGAGAGGCCAGTCCAGGATAGCGGAGATCTTGGCAGGATCCATTCTAAAACCCTGTTGAGAGATGATGTACCCAAGGAAAGAGATGGACGATACTTCAAAGGAACATTTTTCCAATTTAGCAAATAAGTTATTTTTCCGCAGACGGGAAAGGACTTCTTGGACTTGAAGACGATGCTCAGCAAGATTTTTGGAAAAAATAAGGATATCGTCCAAGTACACGACCACGTACTGGCCCAGTAAGTCTCTGAAAATGTCATTTACGAATTCTTGGAAGACCGCGGGAGCGTTACAGAGACCGAATGGCATCACCAGATATTCGTAATGCCCGTCCCGGGTGTTGAATGCGGTCTTCCATTCATCTCCTTCTCTGATCCGGATTAAATTATACGCCCCACGAAGATCTAACTTAGTGAAAAGACAAGCCCCTTTGAGTTGGTCAAACAGCTCGGAGATGAGAGGAAGGGGGTAACGATTCTTAATCGTGATTTTATTCAGACCTCTATAATCAATGCAGGGCCGCAAACCTCCATCTTTTTTCTCTACAAAGAAGAAGCCGGCTCCAGCCGGGGAAGAAGAAGGATGAATAAAGCCTCTTTGTAGATTCTCTTGAATGTACTCCTTCATGGCACAGGTTTCAGAAGGAGACAGTGGATAGATGCGACCCCTGGGAGGCATGGTTCCAGGAAGAAGTTCCTCCTTTCGTCCGATCTGCATTGGTTCTTCCGAAGGCAGGGAAGAAGAGGCAGGAACCGCAGGATTTGGAGAAGACAAGGTGGAAGCCGGGTTGGGAAGGAAGGGTCTTTGAAAACGAGGAGCCAGAGTAGGTTGGAACCTGTGGAATCTTTTGGATGGGGAGCGCTCTCTGTCGAGTTCAGCTTGAAACTCCCTCTGCCGAGTATCTACCTTTATGGCCAGGGCGACTAGATCTTCCCAACGGGATGGAATTTCCCTGGACACCAGATCAGACTTTATACGTATCGCCAGGCTGTTGTAAAAGGCAGCGTGATACCCGTCGTTGTTCCACGAAGTCTCTGCAACCAGGGTACGGAACTCAATGGCGTACTCCGAGACTGAGCGAGTTCCCTGTTGAAGATGGAACAGGCGTGCGGAGGCAGCAGTGGCACGACCCGGAGCATCAAAGACCACTCGAAGTTCCCGGACGAAGGCTCGGGCATTATCAATAATGGGACCTCCTTTTCCCATAGAGGCGAAGCCCACTCCAATGCCTTCCCTTGCAGACGGGAGAATATGAAGCCCACCTTGGCTCGTTCAGACAGGAATTGGCTGGGTGCGAGTGCAAAGTGGACCTCGCACTGGTTAATAAACCCATGGCAGGCTGTAGGATCACCACTGTAGAGTGGGGGAGCCGGAATGCGGGGTTCGGTGGCGTGAAGCGGAACCACAGGTACAGGTGCAGGAATAGGATCGGCAGGTGTTAGCGCCGACAGCTTAGCAAGAATGGTTTCCAAAGCCTGACCAAAGTGAGATTGTTGTACCTCATAGGACTGCATGCGGGATGCCAGACCACGAAGCGCCCCACCGACATCAGGCGGCGCAGGATTCTCCTCCGACAGGTCCATGGCCCAATTATAATGTAAGGCCAAAGGCCTCAGGAGTAGTGAGGACCAAGGGAGGAAAATAACAATGTCCAAGTTCGCAGTACAGTAGAGGATGAGACAGAAGAATGGTCAAAAACAGGCAACAAGATCAGTCCAGGCAGAAGAGGTTCAAGGTCGATAATTCCAGGCAAGGGTCGGTACACAATAGACAAGAAGTTCGTAATGAATCACACCCAGGAGTAGTAAACTAAACCTATAATTGGGCACTGATGACTGTGCGGAGTTCCCTTATAAAGGCCCAGGTTTGGCGCCAATTTTGGACGCATCGGCGTCATAACGTATGCGCGGATGCGCTGACGTCAGCGACTGACGCGCTGACGTGTGCGACGGACGCCGGCGCCCATTATTGACGCCCATTCCGTCGCCGGCGACCAATCAGAGTGTGGGAAGAGGTCGACATCATCCGTCTGCGTCCGTGAGGAACCAGGGAGCCACCATCTTGGACGCCATCTTGGTTATCCAGCTCAGATTCCATTACAGGGGGGCAGTAGATGTGATCTATTTGGATTTTGCCAAAGTGTTTGAGGGGCTGAGGAAGTATAATTGTATACGAAACGCGTTGGGCCTTGTACTGTGTATTTTAAAAATATCCGATTGTAATAAATTCTTTAAAGGCAAAGACAGTGCCGTAAATTTCTTTTTGAAATAAACCCCCCTGAGCTAAACTATACCGTGGAGAAGCGGAAGACATCGCCGAAAGTATCCCCAGGCGAGATTGAAGACCGCGTGGAGGAGAACGCCGACATTTGAAACTGTGGGAAACACTGGATCAGCGCCTGCTGGAGATCACATCCCTTTCAGCGCAGAGACATCTGGCTGCGATCTGACAGAGACCCTTACAAGTGCCGCTCAGCCAACTCAGAAGAGGTTGATTCGAATGCGATCCAGACTGCGTTCTATAAGCCAGCTTTGCATACACTTCAGGTAAGCGCAATACTGGCTTACAGCTACATCTAAATTAGCGATACTACACTATCTGGCATCCCTATTCAACAGGCGCAAAACCGACCGGACACGCTAGCCGCACACTAAATTCAGATTGATGGCAGACACGATCAGAATTCTTTTGTGATACGATCGCTTTATGAATGTGAGTAGATCTAATTACCTAATATCTGCTAAAGTGTATAGAGGATACTACACCAGATAGGCCTTGTCTTCTTTTCTCTATAGGTATCCCCAGCGCACCTTTCATTCCTTTTTTTTTTCCAAATTATATGTGGATAAGTGGATCCATAGACTGAACTTTGGTGCAGCTTTCTCTCCCACCTTTTGGACTGAGCGCAGTCTTCACCCCATTGATTTAAGTGACGAAATAAACCACAAATGATGTGGTGCAGGTAAGTCTGTGCTGGATCTTGAAACGCTTACAGGTGTGAGGGTGGGGGAAATCCTTCCCTGTGAGCAAAGATCTGCATGTCGCGCAGTCCTGACAGCGATAACAGGTCTGTTTTTGTTGTCCACTCAGCAAGTTTGGAGTTGCCTGAGATTCATTAATAAAATCAGTTTTCACAAGAATGTCTTTTAAGCTATGGTTTTTCCCGTGGCCAAAGATGGGAAGCGGGGACTGAAATAAAGAGAAAGTATTGTCCAGTAGAATCTCCTCCTTGTAGCCCCTGTTAAGGAACCAAAAGGTCTCCCTTAGTTGTAATTTTGCTTTCTCAGGGTCACTATTACAGCGTACGGTATGTAGAAATTGTGAGTAAGGGATGGCCCGAATGGTGGTGGGAGGATGATCACTTGCAGTGTGTAAGATGGTATCCCGGTCTGTTGGTTTTCTATATAGGCTTGTGCCTAAACAGTTACCTGTTTTGTAGATTAGTTAATCAAGAAATTCAATGCTCTGGTTGTCATAGTTCAAAGTAAGCCTTATTGGAGTGTCCAAGGTATTGAACAAATTAAAAAACTCAGTCAGTGATGTGGCATCCCCATCCCATCCCATACAGTAGCAAATCTTCAATTTAGCGAAGATATGAAATCTGCCTGCCTGTGTGGTGGCAACCATTCTTTCCTTAACTCTCTTTCTGATCCTCAAACCTGTTCTTCCCTCATCCAGCTAATCTACTAATACTTACCATACATGTTCTGTACACTCCGCTTACTTCTCACACAGCTCTATGTTGCTCCCCGTATACTACTCACAATGAATGGTGGTTGCTTAACAACAGGTTTTGGCGCCATTAAATGGCCTGTGGGTTTAAATTGTAGGTTGGTTATGGTTTTCTGGTTGTTTGCTTGTAATCTCCTGACGAAGATCCCTGTGAGGGATCGAAACGCTGAGTGGAATAAACACATATTGTTTGCATCCAAAATTATCCCGTAAGTGTCGCTCTTCGTACAAATATCTGCTGGCACCTTGGTCCTTATTAAAGGGATCCTGTCATCAGAAAACATGTTTTTTTTTCAAAAACGCATCAGTTAATAGTGCTACTCCAGCAGACTTCTGCACTGAAATCCATTTCTCAAAAGAGCAAACAGATTTTTTTATATTCAATTTTAAAATCTGACATGGGGCTAGACATTTTGTCAATTTCCCAGCTGCCCCTGGTCATGTGACTTATGCCTGCACTTTAGGAGAAAAATGCTTTCTGACAGGCTGCTGTTTTTCCTTCTCAATGTAACTGGATGTGTCTCAGTGGGACATGGGTTTTTACTATTGAGTGTTGTTCTTAGATCTACCAGGCAGCTGTTAACTTGTGTTAGGGAGCTGCTATCTGGTTACCTTCTCATTGTTCTTTTGTTTGGCTGCTGGGGGGGAAAGGGAGGGGATGATATCACTCCAACTTACAGTACAGCAGTAAACAGTGATTGAAGTTTTTTTCACATGACTTGGGGCAGCTGGGAAATTGACAATATGTCTAGCCCCATGTCGGATTTCAAAATTGAATATAAAAAAAATCTTTTTGTTCTTTTGAGAAATGTATTTCAGTGCAGAATTCTGCTGGAGCAGCACTATTAACTGATTCATTTTGAAAAAAAATATTTTCACATGACAGTATCCCTTTAAGTAATGGAGTGCACCTTTGGAACTGATATATATTTGGGGTCATTGTATCCCTTTATGGTAGCACCCTTGCCGGGAAGGCAATTTGTCTCCTTTGACAATCAGGACATCTGTCTCTTCAGGAGCTACAAAGGAGGGAATGGAGGATTCATATACACAACAAACATTGAACATTGATTCAACAAGGGAATTTGGTTTCACAGCATCTGACGCAGACCAGATTTTATTCCCCGAGACTACATTTGACGCGACCGTAAGTAAATCTTCAATCAACATCTATCATGAACTATAACAAACAAGGGAAAGTTGTGCTCACCACTATTTTTTAAAAACATTAGGCGGGGGTGCAATGAGGGTGTGACCACAAAATACATATAGTCAAATACAAGAGTCCTCTGCACTCAACCCATTATCAATATATTTAAGACAGAGACATGTTGTGCATACTGCTACTGAAAAATGCCTTACCCTTTAAACAAAACAGGGATTGTTTGTACATATATTGCAATATATTTAAGCTGGCCAACTACGTCAAAGTCATCCCATATCTGGCCAGTCCTATGCTCAATTTTATCTGATTCATTAAGAATTCTATTGCTTCATTATACATTTTACAAAGGGACTAGGTTTTATCATGAACTGTTGAATTTAAAAAGAAAGGAGATAGATTTACACCTGCATGGCGTCTTCCTGTCCAACACCACAGACAGAAATTGATACCAAGGGGCTTTAGGATACATAATATTCCGACCATTGGCCGTAACAATCCAGACTTTTGCAGTAAATTGTGTGGTATTCCAAATTGCTGTTCCCTTGATCTGGTGCTCCTGGTGGTGGAACAGGTTGGCAAGGATTTGAGTGTGGGGCTACATTGATATAATTGAAACAGGTTACATTGAGAGACTTAAGGCAGATAACACATGATTGGCTTAAGAAATTATCGGACATTAGCGAAAGACAGACAAGATCTCACTCTAAGCAGACAAAAATACGCAAAGTTGCTGATGAGTATATGGTTGGCTAATGGGCGTAAGCACAGATCACTTTCCTAACATCAGAGGCAAACACAAGCCCAGAACACTACAAACCTGGACAGTTGGACAGTTCTGACCAATCCACTGATTCTGATTCCGCCCCCCCCCCCCCACCCAGACAGGACAGAGCGCTTTTTAAGGGGTAAGCACAGGTTCTCGGTTAGACAAAACAAAAGGAGAAGAAACCACACCAGGAGGGGGAGGTACAAAAGTAAAAAACAAACCTCCGAAAGGGAGACAAATGTGATTTTCAATCTGAGTAAACATATCATTTCCCTGGGTGAATTGCCTCTCTTAAACAAGTGTCCATCTTTTATTCCCTGCAAAATCCGTCCGTTGAGATCCTGGGTGACATACACAGATTCCAACGTAAGCTTAAACTTCGTGAACATTTTAGACATAAACCTAGGGAATCTGTCCCTTTATTTAAACCAAACTTGACCAACCTTTAGGGTTGCCATGCAGCCGGTATTTTACCGGCCTAGCCGGTAAAACACCTGCCAAGGCCGGGGCCGGTATTACAAATTTACCGGCAATGCAGTTGCCGGTAGTTTGTAATATCCTTTAAAAAAAAGCCCTCGGGCCTGCCCCCATTTGCGCAAAAGTTACCTTTTTTGTAGTCTTCTTCACATCGCCGTGATGTTGCTCCGACCCTTTATGTGTCACGCTGCATAGCCCCGCCCCTTTTTGTGTCATGGCCCTCCTCCTTTTTGTACCCGCCCCCCACCGGCCGGTTATTTTTTTCATTTAATAACCCCTACCAACCTTATACTCCAGCAGCAATCCGCACTTTTAGCAACATTATATCAAAAGAAATGACAACCACCCTACATGTAATCAAACCTCACCATAACCTCTCCATTGAAGAGAGACAGACCATTAAAACACTTGTGCAGGACGATGATCTGGTGATACGTCCAGGAGAAAAGGGTGGGGGCATAGTTCTCCTGAGCTACGAATACTATAAACAGGAACTGCTTAATCAATTTTCTGCCGTATCCACATATCGGGAACTACCTGGGGACCCCACACTAGTATTCAAAAGGGAATTGGACATGAAACTATGGAATGCCCTTACAACGGGCTGGATTGACCAGGACACCTTCCACTTTCGGATCTCGGGCTCTCCAAGGGTTCCCATCATTTATAACACTTTCCAAGATTCCTAAATCACAATCTGCACCACTGGGTAAACCAATTATATCGGCAGTGGGCTCATTATTCCAACCAGTGGCAGTCTATGTGGACTCTTTCCTACAACCACTTGTTAACACAATGCCTCCATACACACGTGATGCCATCCATGTCATACATTTTGAACAGCCTTAACAAATTATCTGAACATTGCTTACTAGCCACCATAGATGTCAGCAACCTTTACGCTGTCATACCTCATGACCAGGGCCTGCAGGCCTGGCACAGTGATGGGCAGTGTCCTGGCACCGCCTTATGCAAACTTCTTTATGTTACATTAAGAGCAGGAAAACATTATAATGAAAGCTGCAGGCAGATTGGTTGCATATCTTTTCTACATTGGCAATTTGCTACTTATATGGGATGGGGATGCCACGCCACTGACTGAGTTTTTCGATATGCTCAATGTTGCACATATGAAAATGAATTCAGAGTGCGAGGGTAGGGTAAGAGAGAAGTAATTACATTTATTGCAGGGAGCTGAAACACAACAGGAACATTTTCTTAATCCTGCTCATGGGAATTTGTGCATCAAGTAAAAGTTTCTAAACTAAATAAACATAAATACTTCTATACAAATAAATCAGTATACAGGTAATATAACAGTATGCTGTTCTAGCAATACTGTTCTGGAAATACATATAACAAATAACAATCATATAAATATAATAGTGTGGCTTTTATAAAACAGTACAATTTATATCAGGCAACATTAAGGATCTGTAATCAACATTAACTACTGCGCAACATGTGCACTGATTCTGCAGGCGTAACCAGGGCCGCCATTAGAAATCACGGGGCCCCGTACAACAAAATTTTTGGGGACCCCCGCGCCCCCGCCCACACTGACGACCAAGCTCCACCCCATATCCCGCCCACTCCACATCGCAGTTAAAAGACCACACAGACATCAGCGCTAAAAAAGTAACCCCCCCACACAAGTTATAAAAAGCTATTGATGTTCAGGGCCCCCTTATAAAAAATTAAACATTGGTGGCAAGGGGCCCCTTACAAGTTAAAAAAAAAATTGGGGCCCCAAAAAAAATGTTTTAAAAAAAGATTGTTGGCAGGGGCCTATAGAATATTAAAATAATACATTGGTGGCCAGGGGATTAAAAAAAAACACAAACTGATGTTCAGTAGAATTGAACTCATGGCTTCAGTACTTCAACTTTACCTCCATTCGTGACTTCAGGTCTTTTCACCCCTTCAAGACTTCGGCTGTTTTCATGACTTCGGGTCATTTCGGCGCTTCGGGACTTCGGCTTTTTTCGTGACTTCGGGTCTTTTCGGCGCATCGGCTTCGGCTTTTTTGGCACGTCCGCATTCGGCAACGCAGAGGCAAGATGTACGGCTCGGGCACTCTTTAAAAAATGCAGCCCCCCTTCATGCCCGGGCCCGGTACGCTTATCCCCCCTGTCCCCCCCTGATGGCGGCCCTGGGTGTAACTGTGTCTGCTTTAGCTCACTGCAGGCTATGTGTTCTGGAGAACAGAAACTACTTTGTAGTTTCTTCATTTATTAAACAAAATACTACATCTACATCAACGTTTTCAAGATTTAATGCCATGTAAACTCATGAAGTTTAACCAATTTAAAAACGTCATCACCCCTCCCCATTAGTGACATCATTAATACACCCACGTCAGTCAAAAACCCTGGCCCGTCCTAAAGGTAACCAGATTTGAACATTAAAGGACAAGTTTCCTGCTAAAGCAACAAAAAAATATTAAAGGGAAAATATACTACTGAAAAATAAAAAAAAAGTAAATAACAGAAAAAACTGAAATTATTCATTGGATTAATCTAATGCAGCTCCAAGAAACAGCTAAAGGAACAGTATTCATTGAAGCCCATCAGTGAGAGTGTACCCAATGTCTTAATCCAAAATTATTCTCGTTGCAATAAAGGTCGAGATCGGTCTCCACCTCGCTTAGGCATTGGGACGCGATCAATAGCCATGTAGATGAACATCAGCAATCGATGTCCAGCCTCTAAAAAATGTTTAGCCTCTGGTTTAGTGGTCTTTTGATCTACCCGCAGATTACCCGACATCTGGCAGGATTGTGGGCGGGAACTCATGACCTAACTTTAATGTGGGTCGGTTATCGGGTCACAACTCCCTGTTCGGTGTGCCCCCCTAGATCGGGTCCGGTTCATGTGGTGAGCTGGGAGCGGTTTTTCTGCCCTGGCTGCCTGGCTTCTTGACTTCCTGACTGTGAGTGAGACGAGACGAGTCTTGCGAGACGCGAGTGACGTCACGACGCCACGCAGTCTACTAATTGGCGCTGAATTTCTTGCTGCGCACTGGGGCGGGGGCTGTTGCCGTGCCATGCTGCCGTACTTGTGTCTGTCTGACTCTGCGCCATTTTCACACCACCATGGGCCGGCCGCCGGGGCCCACACGGACGGAGACGTCTCACACAAGTCACAAGATCTGCATTCTGCATTCCTCAATCTGCACATACACAACATCAGTGCCACAACAAGCAAGACCACAAGTCAGACGTAGATGGCATGCATTACGATTACGGCGCTGTGCTTTGCTGCTAGAAGGCCTGCTCACGGCTGCTGCTGTGCGGACTGTGTATGAATTTCTGTGAAACTGTGAATGCGTTGCCCTAAGTCAAGGTATGGCTAATGGAATATATATATATACTGTATACTACTACTTGTAATTGTATTATGACTGGTCTGGCTTCGGGTTCGGTGTGCCACCGGAGTCTGGAGACTGGGGCTGGGCACGCACCCGTAGAGCGCAACTGCGCACCTCTCAGACTCAGAGGGCTAGGGCGACAAAGAGACTACTATGGCGCCACTACTAGTTAGCTAGCAGTAGCATGCCATATATTTATAATATATATACAGTATGCAGTGCTTTACCTTAGAGTGCAGAGCGCCCTAGGCAGCTGGCAGGATACCCCCACCCGTGTGCACGTTTGGAACTGTTCACGCAGGCACACGATCGGAAGTGTGATCTCGCAACTTTGTGCATACGCAAGAGCATATGCACCGCATAACAAGGCAAGTAATGAAGGGGAAACACTTTTGTGATTTATGATACAGCAATGATTGAATATATGAGTACATTGAATATAGGATAGGCGTGATTAGTGCTTGTTTGTATAAGGATGGAAAATTACCAGTAGAGAGTGAAAGATTAAATAGGTGGGTAAGTGCAGGAGAGAGTGTATCAGAGATTGGATAAAGGAGGCAAGATGGTATGGGGTCAAGCGCACAGGTTTTGAGCAGGCTAGAAGTTTGTTAACTTCATCTAGTATTGCAGATGTAAAGGAGTGCAAAGTGGATCTGAGTGGACTGCACATTAGTCTGAGATTGATTGTTGTCAGACGGTATGACCAGTCTAATGAGATCGATTTTTTAATTAAAAAAAAGATCTTGGGCAGTTATATTAATGGAGGGGGGCATAAGAGTTAGTTAAATGTGGAAAACAGTCACTGCGGTTTAAAGGACAGAGTGAAGATTAAAGAAGTACTGTTCTTTAGCTATTGATAGCGCTCAATTGTATATCTATCTATCTATCTATCTATCTATCTATCTATCTATCTATCTATCTATCTATCTATCTATCTATCTATCTATCTATCTATCCTGTATATTATATCTACTAGCAGAGGTAATGTTAGTTGTGCAATTGTGAATACCCATAGGACATTTATTCATATATTAAAACTGGCACACAACAAACAGGCATTGCCTCTGTTATTTGTAAAATGTTTGCAGCTCTACCCTTTGCAGCCTTTCCCTTCCTCCTCCATCAGTGAGCAGCTAAGGACCATAAAATTGACCTGCCCTTCCCCAGTGCTTGTGAGTGGTTGCTTCTCAAACCGTGGGTGTGCCCCATCTCCTTCCACCTCTTTATTGGCTGCTGAATCTCTGCTGCCTTACCTTTTGTTCCATTCGGAAATCTACAACGGAGACTGCTTCAGCATGGGGGAGAAGGGAACTGGGAGTTGGTGCATGATGTGAAATATCCACCCTTGCCTGGAGATGAAAAATCTGCCCCAGATACCTCCTGCCCCACCTGAAATTCTCTTGGCAGTGAGGAATTGGAAAGAGAAAGAGCAAAATGGGGAGCCAGGGGGACTGCAGTGTCAGGGTTGCGCTGAGGTTGGTTTTACTGCAATGTAATTTATCATTGTGAAAGTGATAATGTTAGTATATCTAATGCTGTGTGCCAGGGGATATGTCAGAGTGAGGGCTGTTGTTGCAGCAGTGCTACCCTCCTGTGTGTCTTATATGGTGTGTCCAGCAATAACGCTGCAGTGTCAATGAATTGCACAGTCATACTACACATGTTTGATAAATAACATTTATGGACATATGTGTTTCAGTTCATTTTGTGCCATATAACAGTTTGTCCATATCACAAGGTATCACATGACACTTGAGTATCACATGGGTTGTCTGTCAGATGTGCTATTGTTTCCGAAATAAACTCCAGCTAACTGAGGAAATGAATGCTAATTTACTTTATATAGCACTACTTACTGATACAACGCTTGCATACAAATACAAACGAGAAACAATATTGTATTGCTGGCAGACTAACACATTTGTATAAAAAGAACAAATTAATGACAAAACAAAGAAGTTTTCATTATAATGACATGTAATGAATGGCTCCAATAATGTACAACAGCACAAGAGCTAAATGTCATTATGGGTCACTTAAAACAAGTGAGAAAAGTTATTTTAACCGAATTTCCTTTTTTTAATCAACTGTGTGTGACTGCAGACCCTGCAGTAATGGCAGACTGTTTTAAGCTAGCACATCCCGTCTTCTTATTACTGTGGGGATTCATATATGCAGGATTTAAGATGTGATACTGTATATGTGGTGAAAGAGCATTTACACAAAAGAAACAAAGGGCAAGAACCACAGCAATTTTACAAGCTGTATTATCTCTTTTGCTTTGCCTAATGTATGCCTGTTTCCTGTGTGGCTTATATGGGAAATGTGACTTCCTGAGTCAGCATAGTAAAAGAAGAAGAGAGAGAGATTGGGGAAGAGGGCAGAGATATATGTGTAGAGAAAAATCAATAATACTAAAAGCTTTCATTCTGCTGATGTATGCTTTTTAAAGTAACAATCGTGGCAAAACTTAAGTCAACAATCAAAACTCAAATGGGATAATACTATAGACTGCAAACCCTTGTGGGTAGGGCTCTCATACATAGCGTAATGATTTTTTTGTCAATTATACAGAATATGGTGTTTTAAAAGTACATGCAAAATAATAATAATATAATAACATTAACAAAACAGAGAGTACAGGAACAGTCCAATGTAATCACTGTGAAAAAAAATAGGATTTATGTGGCAAAAAAGATACTATTTTATAGGCACTGGAGGATTAATGCATATGTACTCACCATGATCAGGTGACATTAAAAGGGGATTGTATATAAAGACAAAATGTTTAAATTCATTATTTCGAACCCTACATTGTTGCCTATTGGCTTCATTTTCAAAAACTCAGTCTATAAACTCTAAAGCAATTTTTACAAAAGCTTTGTTGTCCTCTCCCAGGTACTCATATGAGCAACTCCTTCCCTGCTCTTCTCACTTTCTATATTATGCCTCTTGCTGTCACCCACTCTCTTGTTAACGGAATGTATTACTTGCTTGAGTTTTCTCCTGTCTCCTTGTTCCTGTATCATGCTCTTATGTCAGCATTTTTACACTTTGGGATGCATTTATTGTATTAATGATCACACTTCTTCTGCAAGGTTTAAAAAGCTCCCTTCTGCACCATTCATACAGTCTAAGCACAGCAGCAGATGCTTTGTTACCATGGAAACCAGAGCAGGGGGGAAAGAGGAGGTATAAGACAGACAAAGAAAGCCAAAGCTAGTGAGAGGAAGAAATATGTAAAATTGAGTTAAGACAGGGGAAAAACATTATACTAGATGGAGATGTGAGTACAAAGGGAAGAGGCAAACACACTTTATTGTACAGGTATTAATATATGTGATCTTTATAGCATATACAAACATTTTTACTGCAGACCATTACCAGAATGAGTCTTTGTACAAATGAATACTGCATCACAGCAGTTGAGCACAAGCAACAATACTCTTGGCATCATGCATTACAATTGCTGAATACTTAATTAAATAGTATTCGTATATTAATAGAGCATAGAAAATATCTCTTCTAGTATCAGAGAGTTTATCGATGTGCAGGTGTGTATAGCCTTTAAAAATTAAAAACAAATAAATCACTAAACAGTTTCATCCCATAATATTTCCCTTTTAGACGCTTTCGGTTTGACAACACCTTCTACATTTAGTTTACAACAACACCTATTTTTTGTGGTGGGCATTGGCTATTTGGGCAAGTTATCTGCATACAGTGTTTGTCACCCTACTTGGGGGCACCACGAGATCACATGACCACAGGAAAAGAGACAGGCATGCATGAACAGTCACTCATTCATTCACACTCATTCAGCCACACTCATTCATCAATATTATAAAATACTCAAATGAATGATTGTAGGGCTGCTAGCAGGTTGGCCATTTAATGATAAAAACGATCCTATTATGGAAAAGAAAGTAAATGAATATGCCCTTGCCTTATTACCCTTTTTCCCATTCATACCTATAGAAAATTACAGGTAGGGGATCAATTATCTGGAAATCTGTTATTCAGAAAATTCTTAAAGTCGTTCTGAAGGTCATCTCAATTTTAATTAAATAATGTGACATTTTAATACATATTCCCTTTTTCACTGTAATAACCAGGGGCGGATTTGACGGGCTGTCTTAGACCGCACGGTCCTATCGCCGACCCACACTACCATGCGCTGTTTGAGGAGCACTGAAGAGGAGAGAGAGCACTAGGGATCTCCATGTCTCCAGTGCTCCTGAGAAAGTGGCAGGAGTGGTATGCTGTCCCCAGTGCTCCCGAGAAAGTGGCCGGAGCGGCATGGCGTCCGTAATGCTTTGCCGCCCTAGGCCCAGGCCTGGTAATAACAAACAGTACCTTGTACTTGATCCCAAGTAAGATATGATTAATCCTTATTGGTGGGAAAACAATCCAATTGGGTTTATTTAATATATAAATGATTTTTAGTAGATTTAAGATATGAAGTTCATAATTATGGATAGACACCGGAAAACTCCTGGTTTTGAGAATTCTGGATAACAGGTCCCAGACCTGAACCTGTGAAATACACTTTCATACAGTGTAAAATAAACTCTGGAGATCTGCTGATCTTTGACGTTTTGTGGCTTGGACGGTGCCACTACTCTGTTGAGAGGAACCCCGTTACACATTGGAGTGTGGGACCACCAAAATTTATAATTACAGCGATTGGTCAGGATCCCTGTCACAGGAAAGTCAACAATTATTCACATAATTGAAAATGTCTAACCATGAGAAGGTTTAATTTCTGACACTCTTTCTGTAGCAATCATATTCATATTTGTGATAGTATGTCCCTTTACAAATCATCCCTTGCATCATGCTTAATTGAGTTATCTGACTTTATACTTTCTGCACCAGGATGTCTTAAATGTTGCCACATTTCTTTTATTTTGCTTTCTAACAATTTTCTCCATTGCACTCCTAAATTGCACTATTTTTTTCCCTGTTCTCAGGATTCGTCCACAAAGCAGTAAGGAACAGGCTGAAGGATGCCGTGTATGTACATGGGTTTATGCTGGAGAGCCACAGGTGCTTTTGGGTAAAGACAAAGCTTTCACATATGATTTTGTGTTTGATATGGACACAGACCAAGTCCAGGTCTATGAGACTTGTGTACGTGGGCTGGTGGAAGGTTGCTTTCAAGGCTACAATGCTACTGTGCTAGCCTATGGACAGGTATGAATGAATCCTAGGTTCTATGTGTGTACAAATTACCACTGAAAACTTTTCTTTGATAATCCTAGCCTTACTATATTTTATTAACTCTACTGCTGTGTCATCTACACTATGCGTTGTTTTGCCTCTTCTTCCTCCTTACTTTACCCCTTAGTAGTTCTTGTGCATTTTCTGTTCTGTTTCTGTGTAGAAATCTTAAATGCTTATTTTTTATAGCTGCTTATATGTTAAACCATGGTAACTCAAGCCTTTCCAATTTCAGACTGGTGCTGGGAAAACACATACAATGGGTAGTGGATTTGATCTTGTGGTAACGGAGGAAGAGCTGGGGATCATCCCACGTGCTGTGCGTCAGCTCTTCAGTACCATACAAGAGCACAAAACTTCTGCTTATGAGAGAGGACAGCCAGAGCCCAGCTTTAAAGTTAGTGCACAGTTCTTAGAAGTAAGTAAATGTTAAACTGGAAAGTAAAGAAAAAGCACAAGTAACACCAAAATATGAATGAATTTAAATATAATGTAATGGCTCTGCACTGGTAAAAATGCAGTTTTCAATGTTTGCTTCAGAAACACTTCTACATTTAGGGCAAGGGCACATGGAGCGTATTCAACACTTCTCTCCGCCTGCGGTTTTTAACGGAACAGAGAGAAGCGAATCTGTTATGATCAGTAGCTTCCTCTAGCTGAGCTGCCAGGCACATCTTTGGCCTGAGTGCAGCTACACTACGGCCTGCTTTCTTCTTTTATCAGGTCTTTCAGTCTCATTAAAATCTGCAGGCAGAGAGAAGCACTGAATACGCTTTGTGTGCCCTTGCCCTAAATATCAATACGGTACTGTTTAGCCATTGGGGCAGCTATTCAAGCTGAATATGAGAGAAAGGCACATAGTAGATAACAGATAAGCGGTGTTCAATACAACAAATTTAGTTCTTACACAGTAAGATAAACAGGGGTCAGATGACTTTCATGGATTTCTAGGATAGAAAGAAAAAAAAACTCTCTCATTTAAAATAGGACTTTTTTTGCCAAAAAACTTTAAGGGGGTTATATACTAAGCTCCGAATACTCGAAATTCCCCGAAATCCGAAAAATTTGTGATTTTTTTTTTAATATAAATTCTGACTTTTAAAAAAATCACAAATGTTTCGGAATTTATTGAACCCCGAGGGCTAGAAAGCCGAAATATAAAACCATGGCATCTCAAACCTGTTGAGGTTGCATAAAGGTCAATGGGAACAGTCCCATTGATTTCTGGTTGTGTCTGGGGTTTCGGGCAATTTTACAATGTTTTCGGAGCTTTCGGGTGAAAACTTCGAAAAATACTGAGATTTCAGGGGAAATTCACGAAAAAATGGAAATCTGAGCTTTTCCCGCGAAGCAAATTTTTGGGAAAATGTATAAATAATATAAATAAGCATTAAAAACCCGAGCGGGTTAGTAGGAGTTTGTAGCAGCCGATATTGAGATAAATTCGGACATATTTTAATTTTAAAAACAATATTTTCACTGGTGTTGCTGGTCCATTAAACATTTAAAACCAGAATAAACTCATTTTTAAAAGCACTTTAGCCTGAATTATAAACCTATTGCTTTCCTATTTTATAAACTTCTATCTCCATTTTGACTAGCTCTACAATGAGGAAATTTTGGATCTGTTTGACGTATCACGCGATCCTGACTCTCGTTATCGTAAATCCAACATACGGATCCATGAGGATGCTAGCGGAGGGATCTATGTTAGTGGTGCCAGCATTCGCAGTGTCAGCTCAGAAGGAGAGGTAAGCCTAAGCTTGTCCAGTAAATTTAATGTAATATTCTTGAACACCAAAAATCTGCGATAGAATGTAACTTTCAAGTATATTTCTTAAGCTTAAAGGCCCACTAGAAATAAGTCATAAAATACATCAGAGCAATAAAACCTTCTGAATTAAGCCATTTTGTATACAGTACTATTAGGTTTATTTTGGTACAGAATTGGTTTTTACCAAGGAGTGTTTTTCTTAATCATTTTTATCTGCATCTCATTAGTTTCAATATTTATCGTAAAGCTTAAACATATACAGTAGTTCTCACCAATATGTAGATTTGGAATACATCATTTGGCTAATTGTGTCACTTTGTTTCCAGCACTGAAAACACAATTTGGCCCCTACCCAACCACATCACTCAAATTATAGGGGCCCCCATATCTTAGGGCCTAATGCAGGACTGTGCATGCCCCAATGCTGTGATCGTTGACTAGGTGAATGTGCATACTACAGCTTGTCAACAACAGCACCAGAACTCTGAAAGGATGAAATGGCTGCCAAACATGGCCACCACCACCAGTGTTGGCCCTGTGTGGAGCCCCAAGGTGTTAAAGATTGTCTTCACAACTACGTCTCTACTTAATACTTGGGTCCTTGTACAGGTAATCATCACCAGGGTACTGACACTCCTTTCTGAGCTCTAGGCCAGTGGCACACACACTGTTTTTTCCATTGAAAATCTATTCCCATCCACCCAAATTTGCATGTGAATTGACTGGCACATCATCACCTTATCATTGTTATAATGGTGAGGATTTTGGGGCAAAAACGATAATGTTCATGGTTGTATTAAAGGGAATGTAAGGAAAAAAAAACAATATTTCATGCAATGTACTTCAATTAGAAATTTTGTAGAGTTTCTTTAAAATTATGAAATATAGGGACAGGCTTCATTGTTAAGGGCCTTGAATGTAAGTAGTTAGAATTTGATTCTAGAGGAGATTGGGAACCAGTCAAGGGATATGCATAGGAGAGCAGTTGATGTTGAGCGGTGAGATAGATAAATGAGTCTAGAAGCAGCATTTAGAAAAGACTGGAGTTGTGAAAGGCAACTTGTTGGAATACCTGCGAGGAGTAGGTTACAGTAGTCAAGGCAGGAGATAATAAGAGACCACATAAGCATTTTGGTTGTATCTGAACTGAGATATGTCGTATGTTGTATGGCAATATTGTACAGCTAAATATGACAAGATTTTGCAAGTGTTTGGCTGTATGGTGAAAAAGACAAATGAGTGCCTAAGATAATTCCTAAGCAGCATGCCTGTGTGGTCGAATGAATGGCATGAAAAAGGGGAGGATCTTAGAGGAAATATAATGAGTTCAATATAATGAGTTCTGTTTTAGAAAGATTCAGTTTCAGGTGGCGCTGAGACATCCTGGAGGAGACAGCAGCAATGCAGTCTGTGACTTGGAAAAGGACAGAAGGAGAGAGGTCAGGAGTAGACAAAGGTTATACCGAAATCAAAAATGACTGAATACGTTTTCCTAGCAAAGTAGTATAGAGTATAGCGTAGTATAGAGTGAGTATCATGTACTTAGGTTTGTTGCTTCCAGTCAGATACCACACCTTAAGATTCTACAATACTAACCCCCTGGAAATGATGACAGGGGAAGGATTGTGTAAATAAGCAGGAGTGCGGGTAATGGGAGATTATGGATCCGAGGAACCCATGAAAGTCAAGGATGAGCCAAGGTTAGATCAGGCAGCATGGAATCAAGGTCATGAATCGGGCCGATGTCGGTTCAGGTAGGGAAGAGTCATAAATGGGAAACAGGCCAGGGTCGAGAGAGTCTCAGGCAGCAGAGAGTCAGGGGTCAAAACAAGCCAAAGTCAAACCAGAGAATCAAACAGGAAAACAGGAACAAGGCTTAGTATCCACAGGAGCAAAAGATCACTTAGCAATCAGTCATGGTCACTGGCATCTTTAAATATGCAAGTAGCATGCGGCAAATTGATGCAGGCGATGGATCAGATGTATACATGGGACGGCATTGCCACCTGCATTTGCTGATGGCGGTGGACAGGACACGCGCCTTAGAACCCGCACAGGACAGGTAAGTGTCTTTACATAGAGTTAGAGAAAGCAACTTTAAAGGAATGATCAGAAATACACCATATAATCCATTAAAGAGCAGTGTCACAAATGCCAGCTAGAGTATAGAAAGTCTAGGAGGAGTGGGTGGTCAACTGTATCAAAGGCTGCAGAGAGATCAAGAAGGACGAGTATGAAATAGTGACCTTTAGACTTTGCCAGGATAAAATCATTGGTTACTTTGGTGAGTGCAGTTTCAGTTGAGTGTGTTGGGCAGATGCTAGATTTCAGGGGGTCAAAAAGGGAGTTGTGAGTTAGATGCTGGCCAGGTGTTTGTAAACAAATCTTTCCAATTTGGATGTGAATGGAAGAAGGGAAACTGAACAATAGTTGGTGAGAGAGCTGAGATCAAGGCAATGTTTTTTGAGAATAGAAGTGATTAGTGCTTGTTTGTATAAAGATGGAAAGTGCCAGTAGAAAGGGAAAGTTTAAATAGGTGGTTAAGTGCAGGAGAGATTGGGTAAAGGAGAGGAGAAGCTATGGGGTAAAGGGAGCAGGTTGTGGGTTTGAGCAGGCTAGAAGTTTGCTAACTTCATCTAGTGTTGCGGGGGTGAAGGAGTGCAAAGTGGGTGTGAGTGTTTTATAAGAATATGAGATTGTTGTCAAATGGTATGGTAAGTCTAATGAGATTTTTTTCTTATTTCATGTGTTCCATCGCAAGGAAGTTAACAGACTCCATTTTATCCTATAGTGACAGTACTCAAGGCAGTAGTGATTTGTGGGTTGGGTGGGTTCTGGAAAACCAAGTTCACCCAGAGGTGGTTTGTGGCTGGTGGTGGTGCAAATTCAATGTCACTCCATGACTTTATGTAGCTGTTCCAAACCCTCTAGCAATGGGGCAGTTCTTGTTTATATACTTTCTCTCACCCCACCCCCTTTGATGATATCAGAGAAGGGATGGGTTGGGTGCTCATATATAAATTGCATGGTGGGCCAGGTTGGGTGCAGGTTTGGACAGTTTGAGCTTGGGAATATTTTTCAGCCCACATATCTCTACACCGAACCGCCAAATGAAGGTAAGATGCAACTGTTTGACAGATCAGTGCAGTTCAGTTCAGTGGTTTGGTGTGGTTACAGAAACAACATAAAAGAATGGGCTATGTTAAGACTATTATGGGGGATGTGAAGGAACAATTGACAACCACAATAAAAGCTTTTTAATTTCACCTTTCCTTGACTCTCATATAGTCGGCTTGCTGACACTTAGGGGGCAGATTTATCAAGGGTCAAATTGAAAATTCAAAGTTTGAATTCGAATTTTTTTAGTTTTTTTAATGGCCAAAACTGTCAAATTCGATTAGCGAATTGTTAAAATTTGTTTGTTTTTATAAAATTTCTAATTTGATTTTAGAGATTTATCATAATCTGCCCTTTAAGACCTTGAATTCAAATATTCGCCACCTATAACCTGCGAAATTGCTGTTTTAGTCAATGGGAGACGTCCTGGGATCAATTTGGAGTTGTTTGCTCCCTTTCTGACAGAAAATTTTAATTTTATTTGAATTCAATTTGAGTTTTTGGGTCGATCCAATTTATCCCAGTTTTACAAATCCGATTTTTTAAAATAAATTTCCATTGTCTAATTTTGAGTTCATGGGAGTGTATGGGAGTTTTTAAAAACTCACATGAATTAGAAATTTGACATTTGATAAATTTGCCTCTTAGATAATTAAACCAGCAAAATTAAAAGCAAATTATGGTTTCAGAGCATACAAACTAATATACCTTTATATGTAAAACTGCTAAAATACACAGGTTTAGGTTTATTACACTTTGACTAATTTACAGGGCCGGGCCGCGCCGCACAGGCGCCCAAGGCAAGCCGGCGGACACTTCGCCAGCTTAGCCCAAGTGCGCATGTGCAAGGTGGCGCTTGCGTGCGAATGCGCAAGAAAGCGGTAATTTTTACTTCTTTTACGCTTCTGCGCATGCGCGAATGTGCACATGAATGTGCAAATTGCCGACAAATACATTCGGGCGCATGCGCAGGAGCGCAAGAAGAAGTAAAGACCACACAGAGTCGGGCACCGGACTGGGGGTAGGCGACAGAGGAGGTGCGTGCCTGGCGCCCCCCAGCTTTGCGCCCTAGGCACGTGCCTACTCTGCCTACCCCTAGTTCCAGCCCTGCCAATTTAACATAACATATGTGAAATCAAAATCTGAGACAATTGATCAATTTACCTTAATTTATGTAACTAGTTTGTTAATACAAATCATTGTAAACTCTTTTATGAATGTTGTGCATCAGGACCACTTATAATAAGTTAACGATAATAAATTAGCCCCACATATATGTTAGTGTTTTTCAGTTGGGAAAGGGACACTGAAAAGAGCAGATTAAGTTTATAGAACTTAAAATTGTATGCAACAAATTATGATTATGATCTTTTTTTTTCTGTTTTTTGTTGTTGTAATAATTAAGTTGAATGAATTGTAGTTTCTCCCTCTCAGTTTCCCGGTAGCAGCTCACAGAGTCAGACTGCTAGATTTTTAAACCATTAAAATGAGACATATGCAAAAAAAATTACAAAAGTTGTAATTTAATAATGTTGTCTTAAATTGTGCTGTATTAGTTTAAATTAGCCAGCAATGTATTTTAATAATATAAAAGCAATGCATAGACAATTAGTCAGATTTTAAGTACATTCTGATCATGGAGAATTTATGGATTTATTTGGGCAGTAGCAAATAGATAACTACTAATGATCTGGCACTGTACTTGGGCATTTAAAATGATAATAATGTTATTTTAAAATGGTACATCTATTTAGAGGAATATGGTTGCATATATGGAATACAGTAAGCCCTTGCACCTCTGAGCGCAAGAATTGCGACTTTCACATCTGAATGACACCCCCTAGCTTGCGCATCCCAATGGCTGGCAACTTAGGGTCCTGGTGTGTGTGTGGGGGTGCCTACATGCCTCCCTGTGTGTCTGCTCTCTTGGATAGAGCTCTGCCTCAAGGAACAGCATGCCCCTTTGCTCTGTAGGCATGTGGTGACTATCTCATTTGTGCCTGCCAGCCACTGGTGCTTCTCAGCCTGTGGATCTAAATGACACTCAAGCTAGGGAGGAACTCCTGTTTTGCCCACCACCAGTCCCCTCTAAGTGTGGTGCTGCCCAATGTAGATGATTTAAATTAGCTGTATCAATATAAAAAAAATAAAAATAGGTTGTTACCATATATCAATTTTGCATAATTAAAAAAAAGAAAAACCTTTGTGTATCTGATATTATATTAATCATGTAGAGTACCACACCACAGCTTTCGGTATCACACATTATAAGGGGAATTTCATTGATTACCCAGGCAGCCATTGCATTATCTAAATGTTAATCTTATAGTTGTGGTAGTTACTCCAGAGCCCAAACCCAATAATCAGTTAACAAATGGTTCAAACCACAATCCTGCATCCTGGTTTCCACTGCAGCATGTGAAACATGAAGTATAGAACAATCTCACCAATACTTTTATTACATATTTATGAAAAACAGTCCTTCGTATAGGCAAGTAAGAGATACTGTATTCAAATCAAGACACAGCACTTTGCATTTCATTCTAGGAGTTCAAAGAGCTTTGTATTAAGCTGCAACCTATGGAGCAGAGTGCAAAGAAAGGGATATTGTCTAAAATGTAAAGTTCACTATTGAATTTGTTTGCCCATTTCCAGGTTTTATGTAAAAGTCAAAAGCACCCTGGAGACAGCCTTACACTATGGGTGACATTAAGAAGTGTTTTGTTGCAGTATATAAAAATCACTTGATATCCTCAACATGCAGAGGAATCTTTGCAGCATACCACACAGTGCCTCAGAAGAAAAGTCATGACTTGCCATTGGCTATGTGGCAAAATATTTCACCAGCCTATACTTGGCCCAGTGTCTTGAAATGACATTGGCAGACATCACAGATCCTGCAGACTAATCCAACGTTTCATAGAACTACCTCTTACGTTATGTTCCACTGGCAAAGAGAAACTGGTTACAGAATTAATCACTTTACAGTGGCCTAGTACTAATTCTGGTACTTTAATGCTGGTGTCCACACAGCAAGCAGCTATACCTGATACCTGATATTTAAGCAGGTATGTACTGTGTGATATTGTGAAATCAGGGGGAATAAGCATTTGCAAGATCCAGACACCATGTACAATCCCAGCAGAGTTGCCTGTCTGCAGTGTGTTGAGGGATCTTTGGCTCTTTCCTGACTTTTCCCTACATTTTAGAACACCTAGCAATCTAAATGTAGTGACACCCAGCATTTAACTCATCATGCAGAGGACCACAGCACTGTACCAGATTTCATTCTGATACCATAACTAGCAGAATAACATTCCTTATTGGGGCATTGCAAGCAACAATGTGACTGTCAAAATCCAGAATTAGGCAAAGTATACACAAGACCACATAAAAGTGCTTAACCAATTTATTATCAGCCACAGAATGCAGCAAACAGCTTTACAGTAGGGATGTAGCGAACTGTTCGCCGGCGAACTAGTTCGCGCGAACTTCGACTGTTCGCGTCCGCCGAATGTTCGCGAACGTCGCGCGACGTTCGCCAATTGGTGTTCGCGTTCGATTCGAAGTAAAATTTCGTTCGACCATTCGACCATTCGACCGTTCGATCGCTAAAATCGAACGATTTCCATTCGTTCGAACGATTATAAGCATTCGATTGAATTAAAATCATTCGATCGAATAGCTTCGATCGTTCGATTCGAACGAAAATCGTTCGATCGTACGAATAAAATCCTTCGATCGTTCGATCGAACGATTTTATCGAGCGTTCGAAGTTCGCGAACTGTTCGCGAACTGTTCGCTTTTTTGCCGGTGTTCGCGAACGGCGTTCGCGAACATCAAATCGGCAGTTCGCTACATCACTACTTTACAGTTAACAAAGAGAGTTTCAACCCCCAACCCCATATGCTATTTTTTGGTCTCAGTGGCTGGGTTAAGCATCTTTATTTGATAGTATGTGGCTTTTGTCTGCATACCTTATTGTTCTCATATAATAGAAGCCTGGCAGGAATCTATGGAGCAACATAATGCATAGTATTACAGTGGGTCTGCTGGACTACTTCATTTATTGATGCAACCGTGCAGAACAATAATCATTAAAGTCCACTGCAAACCACTGAAAATCACAAAATCATGTGTTTGACAATAAACTGACCTATTGATAGCTCTTTTATTTAAAGTTTAAGGACACATGTAACACAACAACCACTGTATCAATAAGTAATGCAGCTGTTCTGTAGTACAGTACTGACAAGAGTGCACATCTAATATCCAGTACCTTCTTAGACAATGCATACAGGTCATTATTCGGTCTATCCACCAATTAGTGTAAACCAATTACAGATTTGGGCTACTGTAGGCCCTGTTATTGTGTATTAGAGTTTCTCAATCTAGAAGGGGGAATTAAACCAATTAGTGTTGAGTCTACTGAAATTTCCTGTTTATGGAATCAATCATTATCAGTATTGGGGGAGGTGTCAGTTTTATATACTTCTATCTAGTGGAAAAAGATCATTGTATCTTACAACCAGTAGACAATGTAACACAAAAGGGATAATCTACTTGCAAAATAGTGTACGCTATGTTACATTAATTTTATCATGAAACCATATCACACCCACACCTCAGTAGTGTGGCCAAATTCCTTCTTAGGGTGAGTGTAAAGTAACACATTCAAATGAAATTGCAAATTGACAAATCCTCATTTATACTTCAGTTACTAATGCAATTATTTTTCCACCAACTATATATGTAAGAGACTGGGCTCCATATCACTCCCTCTGATTCCCAGTCTCACCGTTAGCATGTTACCCCTCTGATTTCCAGTCTTGCCATTACCGTGCCTGGTAAGCATTACTATCTTAATGTTCCAGAAAAAAGGTGGCTGTTGTGCTTGATCATCTCTTGCATGTTTATTGGTGGAACAAGTTGTAAGTTTCTATGTACTGTCCTGGCCTTTTTGCCCAACATAATAGTTAGGACAGAGACATATGTAAAAGGTAGATTACATTCTAGTTTTGTAGTTGATAAAATGCTTAAGATAAAACTTGTGTTTTATGTCCTAAGCATTTTCAGTCGGGAGGCAAATATTACACCCTCAACGGGCAAAGTTTTAAATTAATTTGTCCCTGTTTAGTGTTTAAATCGTGGACAAAAGTCACTCTGTTTCAGTAGGGCTTTGAGATTCCTACCTGTTAAACTATGAATTTTTCAGCAAAGCCTTGATTATTTATATATTGTTAGATAAAAATGGTCTCCTATGCCATTGTTTCTAGTTGCTCCTTGGTGGAGCTTAATTTAAAATTGAATTTTAATTTTGTGTCAATTAGATTTTTAGATTGAGGATTGAGCTTTGACTGGCTGATTGTAGGACATTCAGTTTCTTGGTTTGAAACTACTCTACTGTAGATATGGCTGTATTTTGTCTTGCTAGAAGGGACCTCATTAAAGCATTCATGACAGTGAATTCTAGGAAAAACATGGAGACCTGCACCTGTTTTTCATACTTTGCACCCCTATCCGACGTTTGTAAATTAACCATTTTGTATCTTGATCATTATGTACTACTATATGGAGTTCTTAATAGAAGAAAAACACATTATAAATAGCTGTTATTATATAAACTTTTATATCAGTCATTAATATTTTCATTGGTCAAATATAAAAGTGTCAATTATAAATATTAAAACTGACTCTTTAAAATATAGAAAAAAGCCAGATTCTTACTAACTAATTTTCATTAAATCTTTAAGCTATTACAGCTACTGAAGGAAGGTGCTCTTTCTCGTACTACAGCCAGCACCCAGATGAATTCACAGAGTTCACGTTCACATGCTATCTTCTCAGTCCATCTCCAACAAACTCGTGTTTCTGAGTCTTGCTCGGTAAGAAGTTTCTTATTTCAATGCCTTCTATGTACTGTAGATCATTTTAATCTAACTTTTCAGTTTGAGCGAGATGTAAACCCTGTTATTGCCTTGTTCCTAAAGTCAATGCATGTACAATATGTATTGCCATACAAGTGAGCTTGTGGGCACTCCTCTAAATTGTGGGCAATCCTCTATACTGCACTTGTTGCAACATCATCTCGCTCATTAAAAAAAATTCTGCTAATGCCCACTGAGACTTGCAGCAGCAGGACTATGAGAAATGTGCAGTTGAGACTTCTCCAACTGATTAGCGGGTCTGGAGGAAAAGCACAACACAGTACATTACAGGGAGTGGGGCTAATGCTAGAACAGGAAGCAGAAGACTGTACTCCTGCTGTGGGAATCAGGTCAGATGGAATCCAGGAAAGCAGGTATCTGATCATGAGGGATATATAGAGTAATTTTAAAGTTTTACAATTTTAAACAGTAAGCAAGGTGCTCAGAATTTAATTTTTCTCCAGATGAAATCCAAATTCACGTTCACATGCTATCTTCTCAGTCTATCTTCAACAAAATAGTTTTTCTGAGTCCTGCTCTATGTACATCATTTTAGTCTAACTTTTCAATGTGAGTGAAATGTAAACCCTGTACTTGCCTAGTTCCTAGTCGATGCATGCACAATATGTATTACCATCTGAGCAAGATTGCCAAGCTCACTTTATATAGAATCAGGTTGTCCTCTAACTTGCGACAGGATCTCTCTCAAAAAAAATCATGCCCACTGAGACTTGCTCCAGCAACAAGACTATTGAGAAATGTGCAGTAGAGGCTGTTCCAATGGCCTAGCTTGTTTGGAGAAGCACAGCATAGTACTTCACTAGAACAGTATGTATAATCACACAATGCGATATACAATCAGGTGTGAGAAAATGCATGTGCAATTGTATAAACTATATACTTCATGCATTATGCATCCATCTAAGATGCATCCATCTAAGAGGGATCCCTCCCCTCCATGTGTACTAATTTATGTTTTTAATTTGTTTTAATTGTAAACAGAGGCATAGTTAAATTTACATAGTCACATAGTTAAATTGGGTTGAAAAAAAGACAAAGTCCATCAAGTTCAACCCCTCCAATTGAAAATCCAGCATCCATACACACACCCCTCCCTACTTTTAATTAAATTGTATATACCCATACCTATACTAACTATAGAGCTTAGTATCACAATAGACTTTGATATTATGTCTGTCCAAAAAATCATCCAAGGCATTCTTAAAGGCATTAACTGAATCAGCCATCACAACATCACCCGGCAGTGCATTCCACAACCTCACTGTCCTGACTGTGAAGAACCCCCTACGTTGCTTCAAATGAAAGTTCTTTTTCTTCTAGTCTAAAGGGGGTGGCCTCTGGTACGATGATCCACTTTATGGGTAAAAAGGTCCCCTGCTATTTGTCTATAATGTCCTCTAATGTACTTGTAAAGTGTAATCATGTCCCCTCGTAGGCGCCTTTTTTCCAGAGAAAACAACCCCAACCTTGACAGTCTACCCTCATAATTTAAGTCTTCCGTCCCTCTAACCAATTTAGTTGCACTCTCTCCAGCTCATTTAAATCCCTCTTAAGGACTGGAGTCCAAAACTGCACTGCATACTCCAGAAGAGGCCTTACCAGGGACCTACAGTATAAAGAGGCATAATTATGTTTTCATCCCTTGAGTTAATGCCCTTTTTTATGCAAGACAGAACTTTATTTGCTTTAGTAGTCACAGAATGACACTTCCCAGAATTAGACAACGTGTTATCTACAAAGACCCCTAGATCCTTCTCATTTAAGAAAACTCCCAACACACTGCCATTTAGTGTATAACTTGCATTTATATTATTTTTGCCAAAGTGCATAACCTTGCATTTATAAACATTGAACCTCATTTTCCAGTTTGCTGCCCAGTTTTCCAGTTTAGACAAATCACTCTGCAAAGTGGCAGCATCCTGCATGGAACCTATAGTTCTGCACAATTTAGTATAAACAGCAAACATAGAAACAGTACTTTCAATGCCCACCTCCAGGTCATTAATAAACAAGTTGAAAAGCAAGGGACCTAGTACAGAGCCCTGCGGTACTCCACTAAACACTGGTCCAATTAGAAAATGTTTCATTTACCACCACTCTTTGTAGTCTATCTTTTAGCCAGTTGTCTATCCAGGTACAAATACTATGTTCCAGGCCAACATTCCTTAATTTAACCAGTAACCTTTTGTGTGGCACTGTATCAAATGCTTTAGCAAAGTCTAAGTAAATCACATCCACTGTCATCCCAGAATCGAGGTCTCTACTTACATTCTCATAAAAATAAATTAAGTTAGTCTGGCATAAAACCATGCTGGCACAAACTCATAGTATTGGTTTGTAAATAAATAATGCCTTTTTAACAATAATTTTTGATCACTTAATTAATTCATATTACTTGTGGGTCCACAGTCAGGAGTTAAGTCCCTATTTTAGATGAAGAATTATGTAACAATTCCTTACAGACTTACAGTACCAGTGAAAAACAATCAATATTACTTATAGGCAATTTGTAATGTACATTAAGGGGACGATTCACTAACTTCGAGTGAAGAATTCGAAGTTAACAAACTTCGAATTTCGAAGTATTTTTTGGGCTACTTCGACCATCGAATGGGCTACTTCGACCTTCGACTATGACTACGAATCGAAGAATTCGTAGTAAAAATCGTTCGACTATTCGACCATTCGATAGTCGAAGTACTGTCTCTTTAAAAAATACTTCGACCCCCTAGTTCGCCATCTAAAAGCTACCCAAGTCAACGTTAGCCTATGGGGAAGGTCCCCATAGGCTTGGCTAACTTTTTTTGATCGAAGGATATTCCTTCGATCGATGGATTTAAATCCTTTGAATCGTTCGATTAGAAGGATTTAATCATTCAATCGAACTATCTGCGCTAAATACTTCGACTTTGATATTCAAAGTTGAAGGATTTCAATTCCTAGTCGAATATCGAGGGTTAATTAACCCTCGATATTCGACCCTTAGTGAATCGGCCCCTAATATTTTGATGAGTAGTTTTTAGTGTCAGCATAACGTGAATCTCCACCACAGACAATAATGCATTCACTGGGTTTATTAAAAATACCCAGTGGCTACACCACATAGTAGCCTGAAATTACCTAGCAAAGCAACTTCCAGCTTCTTTGTAATGTGTATATATACATATATATATGCATATGTACCACCTGCAGTTTACATTAATCCCAGTAGGAAAGAAACTTTTTTTGTCTGCACTGGAGGCAACTGAGGCCCCCACTACACCCCTGCTTGCCAACTCCTCCCACCTCTTCCCCTCTACACTTGCCACTGCTGATGTGCAGGGTGAGGAGGCAGTTGAGGTACTGTATGTGCCTAGGGATACTTATGCTCCCCACTATTGCGCCCTAAGCGAGTCTCTTCTGTTTTCCAACCCTGCTGTCTGCCAGTAGCCTAATTCTAAAAAAAATGTTGACATTTAGAAAACCCAATAGGATTGTCCTCCACCTACATGAGATTACGCAGCTTACCCCAGTTATAAGGTACTGTATAATTACAGACAACAATTGCTTACGTAAAATGTCTTACTTCTGTCTTTGCTTTTCTCTGCTCTGCAGGTGGACAGTTCTTCCTTGGAGTATGAGACTTTGACTGCTAAATTTCACTTTGTTGACCTGGCAGGATCTGAACGTCTCAAAAGGACAGGAGCAACTGGAGAGAGAGCAAGAGAAGGGATCTCTATTAATTGTGGCCTTGTAAGTGTCATTGTTAGTCTTAAAATATATGCATGTTTGGAGGACTAGGATACTTTGGTCCTTTCTGAAATGAAGTGCTTGGACATGTAAAGTAGCCATCTGATCACACACCTCCTTAAGTTATTTAGGTGCTATATATTGTGCCGTTCTATGAAAAATACTATTGTTGCCGTCATATGTTAGCACACACCTCTGGTGGGGGGGTGAACTTGTATGTTCCTTTTACTAGTAGCAAGATATGTTAAATTCATAATTCATACCTTGGGGTTGTTTTGTTTTTAGCTTAACAATCCTTTTAAAGGAGAACTAAACCCTAAAAATTAATATGGCTAAAAATGCCATATTCTATATACCGAACTTTGCGCCAGCTAAAAGTTTCAGCTCCTCAATAGCAGCAATGATCCAAACTTGTCACAGGGGATCAACATCTTGGAAAGTATCTGCAACATTCACGTTCTCAGTGGGCTTCGAGCAGCTGTTGAGAAGCTAAGCTTAGAGGTTGTTGCAAACTATCAAGCAGAAATGAGGTTGGCCTGTAATATAAGATGATGCTACAGGGTAGATTATTACATTCTGATGCCAGTTGCACTGGTTTCTGTGCTGCCATGTAGTAATTATCTGTATCAATTACTAATTAGCCTTATATCGGTCCCTAAACTCAGTAAGTGACAGTAGCACAGAGCATGTGCAGTGAATCAGCAGAAAAGAAGATGGGGAGCTACTGGGGCATATTTGGAGGCACAGATCTTTACTGCTAAATGGTTTGGTTGCCTTGGGCTGGTGCAGAAGCTTCAGAACATAATGTACAACATTTTTAGTGGCTCGTTCCACTTTACATTATGAAACCCACAAGACCAAATTCTGACTTGAACAAATAGCCATTGAAGTTAGACCATAGAAAAAAATCATCATACATGAAAATAAAAAATATAGGTATTATTAAATGCATCATTGAAAATACACCTTAAAGTCCTGTCGCTTAATTGTAATCTACGTTTCATTTTCACTGATCTAGAGATGAAATGTAGATTACAATTAAGACACAGGACTTTATTTACTTTATTTAGTCATTAAACCAGTTAGTAGAACCGTGCTAACAGTATGAGTACAAATGCATATGAATTAATGTACATAAACCATTCACTAGAGAGCAATAAAGAGTGCATATCTACTTCAGTGGTATAAATATCAAGTTCATATTTCATCCTCATGATGTATGTAAATAGTTAGGAGATAATGTACATAGGGAATAATGTACATACTGATCTTTTGGAGATCAGTAATCAGTAAAAATCTACATGAAAGCAGCATGGTTGAAACGGAGTGCAGAAATGCCCCATCTGCAATTGGCCACTCAAGGTGACTAGAGGGAGGGGCTTGACATCACCATTGTGATATTAAACTCCTCTGTATGGCTGCCATTTTCTCAGCAGGCAGCTTGGAGTTATAGGGGCAAAATTTTTGCAAGCAAACGCTCTGCCACACTTCGCACCACTTCTCCAGGTGTAAATTTGTTACCACTAAAATGCAAAGTTGCATATCAGCAGCCAAATGCTGGCTAAGTTTAGCTAGCATTAATTTGTCGGCACACGCATTTCTTAGCAATCTTTCGCTAGCATTCAATTCTTCCTAACAAAACTTTGTTAGTACTCTTACACTTAAGTCAATTTGAATATGGTGGGTAGATATAGGTCATATAGACTTCTTTATTAGTCATGTTGGTTAAATGCTTAAAGTGGCCACTTATTATTGCAAATGTCCAAGTAAGCAAAATATGTAGATCCTCTAATGCCCTAGGCCTAGACATCCATCCACAAAAACAAATGTGGCAAGCCCCTCAAATTGGTTAACACAAAAATCTTTAAAAGTTAGAACTTTTGAAGGCAATCCCACTTTAAAAAGAACACAGCATTTTTTACAACTTTTATGACTTTCCGGCATACATGATATGATGTCACTGACATAAGATTGAGGAGTATGTAGCTTCATCTTATCAGTTCGCCTGGTCTAAGGTAGCGAAGGAAACTGGCGAAATTCCCACTTTAGGGAATTTGTGGAGTTACGTTCGTTTGCCTGAGCAAAAATGCGGCTGGTCCTAGCGATGGTCTCTTTCTCTAGCGAATTGTCATCTATGGCTGTTATTAAATAGGCAATGTCCCTGTGGATGAGATTTCTGGTGAATTTTTGCTAGCAACAGCCACTTTGCCCTTTAGTAAATATGCCCCCTTGAAGGTTCAGAAAGGGGGAGGAATAGAAAATGCCTAGAGATAGACAGGAGAGGCATGTGCTTAAAGGAGAATTCAACCCTTTAGCAAAAAAAACCTTACCCCCACCTCAGCTTAACTGCCCCCCCCAAGGAAATGCCCCTAACTTTTTAATTAACCCTCAGCGCAGATTCAGGCATCAGATATCACCGCAGCCATCTTACGGGTCTTCTGTGATGGAGACCGGTGAAGCGGCACATGCACAGTTGGAGCAATTTACCAGTTTGCGACAACTGAGCATGCACCAAAGACACAAAGACCCATAAGACGGCTGCAGTGAACTCCGATGCAATCTGCACCGAGGAGTAAGTAAAAAGCTAGGGGCATTTCCCCAGGAGGGCAGTTAGGCTGGGGGAAGGAGGGAGGCAGGTGTAAGTGGGGTGGGGGGTCGGGATTTTTTGCTAAAGGCTTGAATTCTCCTTTAAGGAGCAAACCCCCCAACTGTTGTTGTGTGGTCCAGCAGCTAGCTAAAAGCCATAGACGGAGACACCGCCATTACAGTCAAGTCAGTCAAAGTCAAAAGTCAAAGTAAACTTTATTGTCATCTCAGCAGTATACAAATATACAGTGAGACAAGATGACGTGGCTCCAGCTAGTACATATCACAAAAAGGCACTTAAAAATACACAATAAATATGTAAACATGAAATGTGCAATATATTGGCAGAAATTGGATATATACATGTGTAAACCTTTAGAATTGTGCAAATAAATTAACGGTTCACAAATTTAAGTTCACAGTTGAGGTGTGTCTGGAATGAGTGGGAGGGCAGGCAGTGAGTTGAGGAGTCTGATCGCTTGTGGAAAAAAGCTTTCACGCAGCCTGGTTGTTCGGGCTTTAATACTGCGAAATTGTCTGCCGGATGGGAGCAGCGTGAACAGTCCATGTGAGGGGTGTGTGGAGTCCAGTGCAATGCAGGAGGCCTTTCTTACACAGCGCTTGTGGAAGATGTCCTGCAGTGATGGAAGAGTTGCTCCAATGATGTTGCCAGCTGCTCTGACAGTCTGCTCAGAGCAGCCATTACAACTTGAGAAAGCCATTACAATGGCTTTCTCAAGTCATGACTTTCTCAATTAACACCTTGGAGTTGTCTAAACTGTACTAATGAACATTTTAACTTCCTGTCTTAATTGCATGTATAATTTGTTTCTGCACAGCTGGCACTTGGGAATGTAATAAGTGCTCTTGGAGACCAAAGTAAGAAGGTTCTCCATATTCCGTACAGAGATTCCAAACTAACCCGACTACTGCAGGATTCACTAGGTGGTAACAGGTAATGGAGAGGAATTTGCCCAACAATAAAGTGATATCTATTTTTTGCATACCTATATAACAATAACTACTGTCAGCAGTCAAGATATACTATTGGCTTTCTTACAAATGCATAGTATTTGCAAAACAACCATGCAGTATGAATATTAATTCAAAACTCCTTTCTGGTCTGTGTTCTCTCCTTGGTATACTTGACTGTTTACTCATCAAAGGCCAAAAGTTAAGCACAGCTTTTTGATTCTTGACTTTAGACTTATTTGCTATATTTATGCTTTATGTATCTAAAAGGAAAAAAGTCCCCACAGCCCTGTTTCTTAACCTTGAGTCCCCACATGTTGAGCGTCTCAGCTCGCCTCATTGGCGGATCGGCCCTGTCTGATGGCCTCAATTAGGAGTTCCTTGTGTTAAATGAAATGCCATCCATAATTGCCAAATTCTAGTATTTTGTATATTTTAATAAGTCATTTATAGTTTATTTATGTACTTATAGTTATATAAGTACAGGTATTTATATATATATATATATATATATATATATATATATATATATATTTTTTTTGACATGCCACTCACCTGCACATTCACTTTTTGGGGTAATTAGCATTTGGTAGGCAGGTAAGCGTAGGATTTTGAGTTTAGAGACAGGGACACCAAGGCTTCAGACAAAACACAGGTTTCTTAGGCACTGGGCATTCAACAAAAAGCAACAAAAACACAGTTCAGCAACTTCAGTGCAAAACATTCAGGGTACAGTTCAGCAACTTCAATGCAAAACATTCAGGGTACAGTTCAGCAACTTCAATGCAAACCATTCAGGGGTTTCCACCCTCTGGGCTCTCACCATCCATTCAAGCTCTCACCCTCTGGAACTTCAGAGCATTTGGGCTTCTCACTCAGCCCTGCTGGCTTCCCCTCCTGGGACTCAGACTGACAGCAAGACCCTTTCTGCCAGGCACTGTCTCTCCCAGCAGCACCACAATGTCCTCCACTCTAGGATGTGTCCAGAGAGCCCTAAGGTGTGGTAACTCAGCCCTTTTACATTCCTAGGTAGCTTCTCTATGCAGTTTAAATGCACTCTTTTCAGGGCACTTTCCTCCAAGACAGTGGTGTTTCCCAAACACCCTGTCACAATATATATAACAGAAAATTTATTTCATACTTACCATAATTTTTGTTTCCTGGATAATATGGGCAGCATTCACACCTATGGGTATTTCCTCGCCCATCGCTTCCTGATAGGACAGAAATTAATCAGAGTAATTAGCCACCCTATATGACCCCCCTCTCACCTCAGGTCTTTTGATGTCCGAGCTTGTAGTGGGAGGATTCGGTGTGAATGTTGCCCATATTAACCAGGAAACGAAAATTACAGTAAGTATGACATAAATTTTCCATGGTTACTATGGCAGCCTTCACACCTATGGGTAAGTACCATAGCAGTATGAAAAGGGTTGGTTAAACAACATAAACATTTTCACCAAATAGATGCATAATTGAAAATTTTGAGACCACAGACAATGCCTGCATGTCACTGACTCTCCTTGAGGATGTTATTGCGTTTTTGACGCCGGCATCCGTTTTTTTTTTTGACGCCGGCAAAAAAAATTTTTGACACCGGAAAAATTTTCCGGGCGAATTTTCGTGGCCGTTTTGCGAATTTATTCGCTGGTGTCGAATCGCGCAAATTTGGGCGCCGGCGTCAAAAACGAGATGCCGGCGCCGTTTTGCAAATTCGCCCATCACTAGTCCGTTGTCAATACTTTCCATCTGGTTGTTTCCAAAGAATGTCCCCTTGACAAATTGTCTTCCATTAGACACCTCCTCAACTTCTCCTTGGTTTGAGCTTGCATAAAAATCTTCTGATTCCAACTGAATCCCACTGACTCAGAAACATGTTCTGCAGTGGCCTGACCTGGCACTGAGCCCATTTTAACATTGTAAATGTAGAAGTTTGGAGACCTAATACACTGCTCACTTCCCAAGCTGAGCTCCAGGGTTTCTGCATCAGATCTCTGACTGCCTTTCTTATCTTTTCCTTCTTCTCGTCTGGTAGAGTCACTAAGCCTTGTGCTGTTAGAAACCTGAACCCTAAATATATGAATTCTTGGGAAGGTACAGGCTGTCTTTTCTCCTGATTTAGGACCCAGCCATGATCTTGAAGGATCTCGATGACGTTGTCTCTTTGCTGAGTCAAAACCTCTGGGTCTTGCAATTTCATGATTTCAAAATGTCTTTTAGATAATGGAATATCTGCATTCCCCATCTCCTGATATTTGCTATGAGTGATTGCAGAATCTTTGAAAAGACTCAAAGTGATGATTGGGAGGCAAGAAAACAGATAGTGGAGATCTTGGCTTAAAGCAAATCTTAGGAATCTTTGGTGTGAGTTTACAATCGGGACATGGAAGCCAATCCCCTGTCTGAATTACTTTTATTATTGAAAAAAATAGATTCCATCCTGAATCTCTTTATTTGTAGAAATATATTTATTGGTCATAAATCCAGGACTGGACAAAAGTATCCGGTCTTTTTTCTTAACATGAACAGAATAGAGTAAATTCCTTGTCCATGAAACTTGTGCGGACTGAAAGAATGGCTCCATCCTTTTACAATTGTTGAACATGCAGCATTTTATCATCACTTCTCTTTGCTCTGCCGCACTGGGAATCTTTGATAACATGATTGTGCATTGGGACTTCTTTGAATTCCAGATAATAACCGTGCCTTAATGTTTGCAATACCCACTGATCGATTATTGACTTTGTCCACACTTCTACAAAATATGTCATATTTATATATGTCTTCTGGGTATCTCTGAAGCATGGACTGTCAAGGATTCAGAATCTCTGCTGACTTGACCTCTGTTCATTTACCTCTCTGAGCTTTGTATAGGGCATATTGTCCTCCTCTCCACTGAGTAGGCTGTCTTGCAGTCCTTTCTGTTGTGAATAAGCAGTTTTGTTCCGAAAGGAAGATCTGTCTGCCTGAAATTCAGGTGGTTTGAAGACTTTATTTTCCTGGGGTAAGAACACAATCACCTGTCACTCTCTTAAGTATATCTTCTAATTTTGCCCCAAAAAGCATTTGACCCTGAAAGGGTAAATTGCATAAATTCATTTTAGAAGCTTTATCTGCATTCCATGGTCTTAACCATAAGGTCATTCTTGCCATAACTGATAGGGCCATAGCTCTTGATGACGACCTAACCATGTCCACTGTAGCCTCTGTGACAAAATCTGTAGCTAATGTTCCAATAATGTCTCTTCTGTTCACTCTTAAAGCCACATCTGCATTGCTCTAGACACTGATGTCAGTGCCAAAGCTGGCCTGCATGTAGCTCTCAACACCAGATCTTTAGAGATGCTTCCATCTTCCTATCCATCGGGTTAAAAAAAATGACACCTTCAACTTGTAGTTGCTTCTTTCTGGTTAGTCTGGAAACTGCCGCATCCACCTAAGGAGTCTTCTCCTAAACAAGTTCTATTCCATTGCAAAAGGATATAGCTTCTGTACCCTTTAATCACTTTATGCAAAGGGAAAGTAGATTTTTCTTTCTTTAGAAATTTAAACGGATTTGAAGAGGATCAGTGTTGTTCCGACTTTTCCAGGAGCTCTAATTGGGTTCTCACAGCTTAAATTAAAAGATAAACTAAATTGCTCCGCCTCAATATCTTCTTCCCTTGCCATTCCGAAGAAAGATGGTTCCCACATGAAGCCGAGGCACCGTTGTCATGCCCTATATCTTTACTATTACGTTTAGTAGCAAGGTAAAAACACACTGCGACTGCTTCTTTGATCTATCTCATTATATCAGCAGTATCTGCTGCCACATCTCCTGCCAATCTTCTTGTGCAGCGATCACACAATTTAGAGTTTTTTAAGGCTGTGTTTTCACAAGCCGTGCAATTTTTATTCTTCTATTATGCTAAGGCTTTTGTTGTGGCAGGCACACTGAAATAAAGCCCAAACAAGAGAATGAATCAAAATACAATGTGCACTCTTTTCCATTAAGCACACTTACCATGACTCACCTCCTAATATATGTGGCAGCATTTTCAGGGCTACTAGGCACTTTTGTCTTATGATTTATGTGGGGTATTAGCACAGAGGATGTGATGTAGTTAATCCAAAATTGACAGCTTGCCAGCATTAACCTGGAGAAATTTGTATTGGTAAAAATGCATTCTTGTGCTCTTAGTAAACTGGCGGTGTTTCATTTGTGATGAAATGCTCCAAATTTTTACTTTTACACTTTAGTCTACATCTGCCCCTTTGTGTTTGAACACTCTGTAGATTCACTGTTGGCAACAAAATGTACAACTGTAAATTACAGCTAATTTAGGGAAGGTACAACACTTGCATGTAACTGAAGTCTTTGGCCACACTCAGTTGTTCAGTGTTCAGTAGAAACTGTTGAATCACCTATTGAATAGATTTTTTGGAAACTCATTGGCTAATTAGATTTCTCCCTGTAATGTTTCTTTCTCTTATTTTCCCTCCATAGTCAAACAATGATGATTGCTTGTGTCTCTCCATCTGATCGTGATTTCATGGAAACCTTAAATACACTAAAGTACGCAAATCGTGCAAGAAACATTAAGAATCGTGTGACAGCCAATCAGGAGCAGAGCGGACAGCAAGTACAGGCTCTTCGTGCAGAACTAGCCCGAGTAAAGTTGGAATTACAGGAGTACAAGGCAGTGAGTTCCAAATATTTTTTTTGTGTGTGTGTGTGTAAAAACTGCACTGTTCCTAGCGCCCTTAGCAGTCATAAATTATCCCTCAATTTTGCAATAGTAGTACCAATCACAATTAGTGGACAGAGATTTTTCAAAACAAAATAAATAAACTTAAAAGTTACTTTATTTAAGTGAGAACTAAACTCCCCATGCTATTATTTTAGCTCTTAGCAAATATACATAGGACCTCTCCCTAACTGTATTGCTAGCACTTTAAAAAGTACCAGCAGCCTTCAATACCTTTTCTCAAAATGAGTTGTTGCTGCCATCTTTGGCTGCATCAAACCTCATTTTAGGCTCCCTGACAGTTATCTCTGAGCAAAAGCGTGAGCAGTGGAAACGATTTTGGTCCTTTCTTCCTGTGCATCAACAATGGTATCATGGGAGGACCTTTGTGAGCTTTTAAAGTGGCAGATATATGGTTGGGGAGGGGGCCCTGTGCATGGCTGCTTTTTTTGTTCTTCTTTAAAGAATGCACAGTTCCTTGAAATGCTCTTAGGCTCTGGTATTGCTGCAGTGCGTATGCTCCTTCTGTTTTATTTGTTTTTATAATTTCCTCTGCCTTATATACAAGTTGGTTATTAGATAATTATATGCATGCAATTACCTCTGCCTCTCCTGAGTTTTAGAAGTTAAAAGTTATTACTTCATGGATAGTTTGCCTGACAATACCACTGTATTGAAATTAATCTTTGTGCAATAGTTCGATAGTTTTGGTTTTGCAGTTTCATTTATACACACACACACACACACTAAAAAATTTCGTTTTTAATTGACATTATGCCTTTTGTTTCCTTAGGGTCATCGAGTTGCTGGTAGTGATGGTTTAAGTGATATGTGTCAGGAGCTGTCTATGTTACGTAGCGAGAATGCATCATTGCGACTTCGTGTTACTGCCCTACAAGAGGCTATTAGAGCTATCAATGCTCGTGTCACTCGTATGGCTGGACAAGAAGCTGCACGCTTGGTACAGCGTGCTGGTAAGGAGTTGGTAAATTCACTGCAATATCAAGCAGAGAAAGCTTGCATTATGTTAAAATAATACTCATGTATATAAATACACCCTTAGAAAAAAATATTGCATTATACCAAGTGAATTTTAAGGGATGCATTATCATAACTGCAATTTGTAAAATAGCTGAAAAACAATATTTCAACTGCTTTCAACGCTGCTGTTCTCATTATCTTCAATGGAAAAGTATTTCTGAGTGATTTTCTCTAAAACAGCAAACCCTCATATGCAAAGAATTATATCCCATTTTGACATGTGCTCAGTCAATTGGGGTTATGTAATAAAGGTACATAAACTGTCAGAACTTCCAGATGTAAATATTTATATGTGCTTTACAAAGACATACATGATCCCACCGATTGAAATGAAACCTTAATTATTTGTCTTTATTTACAGGTACTATTTCCCCGAAACCTCCCTCACCCTGTTTTATTGCGAAGTGATGGATTCTGGGACTTAAAATTTCTCTGATTTCCAGAGAACCAACCACGATGGAAGGCATAGGCTAACAGTGCAGCCAGTCCTTTACCTTGTTCCATTGTGAAGTGATTGATTCTAGGACTTCCATCTGCTTTTTAGAGAATATTTGGAAAGCAGAGTGATTCAAGTCCCAGAATCCATTCCTTCACAATGGTACATGGTGAGAGAGGTGTTGCATTACAATGTGATTTAAAGGAGGGTTGAAAAGTGCTTTATACAATTCATGCATAGATTATCATAGTTTTATTTAAATCTGTGGGATCATGTATGTCTTTGTAAAAAAACTTGCAATTTATTTTTGGAAGTTAAGATATCTATTCGGAATATAGTTTAGTCTGAACCAAATATTTCTTTAGGCATTATGTAATAAAATACTTTCAGTGCTCCTATTTGGAAAATATTTTTTACAATCATGTCATAAGCAAAATGTCTGCCACCTTTTTAAAGGATAACTAACACAAGGCAATAAAGTAACCTAAAAACATTTACTTAAAACGTTCACTTAATTGGATAGTATACAACTAAAAGACCATTGATAAAAATAAGCACATTAAATAGTACTTGAAATTACATTCTGCCTTTTGTTTTCACTTTAAAAAAAATCCATTATATGTCATTATAAAACTCTGATTTAATGAAAAAAACCTCTGATGTTCACTGAACACCCTCTTCCTTTTTAAACAGGGCAGTTTGTTTGGAGCTCACTATCTACCTTTAAACAAACAAGCCTCTTCCTTTTCTAAACAGCAGCCTTTGAGCAGCTCAATATAAGGGGCTTCTCAGTGGACTGTAATCATTTTTACTGACCCCATTGAAGTTCTTTGTGAACAGAAGTGACAAAAAGTATTAAAGTAAAACTGGATTCATATACTTGTTTAGTTCTGGACCTCGCCAGACAAGCAAATCTTTCAATATACTGTATGGCCACGGTAAAGGAGTTTTTCACCTATAGCAATACATAGGCTCAGAATGGGCTCAGTGACCCCATTTGAAAGCTGCAAAGAGTTAGAAGAAAAAGGCAAACAATTAAAAAACTATAAAAAAGAAAACATAAAAACCAGTTGAAAAGTTGCCTAGAATTAGCCACTCTATAGGTAACTTAAAGGTGAACCACCCTTTAAAGCAATTGTTCAGTATAAAATAGGGTAAATAGATAGGCTGTGCAAAACAGTTTCTAATATAGTTAGTTAGCCAAAAATGTAATGTATAAAGGCTGGAGTGACTGGACATGTAACAGCCGTGTAATAGCCAGAAAACTACTTCCCGCTTTGAAGTTCTCTTGGTTTCCAGGCAGTAACCAACCAGTGACCTGAGGGGAGGCCACATGGGCCAAAACTGTTTGCTTTTGAATCTGAGCTGCAGTCTAAGGATCAATTGCAAACTCACTGAACAGTTATGACCCATGTGGCCCCCCTTCAAGTTGCTGACAAAGTCAGACTTAGAGAGCTGAAAAGCAGGAAGATGTGTTCTGTTTTGTCTGTGAGACATCCAGTCACTCCAACCTTTATAGATTACATTTTTGGCTAAATAACTATATATGAAATATTTTTAATTTTGCACAGCCTATCTATTTACCCAGTTTTTTTTTTACACTAAACTGTTCCCTTAAGACTCCACTGAATACAATGGACCAGGGCCCTTTTGTCTAGTGAACAGACATGCTTAAAGCACATCATCTTTTTTCATTCGCATTAATTCATTGTATCTCCTTTGGTTTATCTAAAGTAACTTGTAGTCAATGCTCTCTCTATTTTTTACTTTACCAGGTGATAGTAATGAAGAAATACAAACTCTCATTCAGAATTATATCCATGAAATAGAAGAACTAAGGTAAAAAAATGCATTTTGCAAGTTCAAATACTGACCACCTACAAACTACTATACTGAGATAAAAGAAAAGCTTTAAAGCTAGAGAACGATTGTGTTTTTATTTAAAAAATAGTCATTTTTGTGTGTGTTTCACAGACATTTGAGGCACAGCTTTGAGTGCAACTAAACCCATAACCTAAAGTATTTCATAATATTCTGCCTGGTTGTGCACAAAAGTTTTTAAATATGCTTTTTAGCACAGTCACAATACTCTGATTTCTTAGTTGCTATGGGCAGCTACCTGCTCAAGCCCTCCAGCATATCTCTCAGTTGGTTGCTGTGGTTATCCTTTAGTGATTGAGATCTCTACGGTTCATTAGCATATTTGTGCACTTTACCCATATACAAAGCAAAATGTAAATACTACATTTACCTTGTACATAAAATGATGATGATATTGAGGGAAAAAAGAATATTGACATGTTCTTTTGAAGTCATAGATATTTGAAAACATAATAATGAATATTACATCTAAATAAAATAAAACAATATATTTAAAAATCTCAGCTTGCCTTGCCATGTGGTGATTGGGAATTCTGTAGAAAACAAGATTTAAATAATTTAAATAGTAAAAGTAAATTTTATTTTGTTTCACTGACGCTGTAGAAAAGAATTGGAAATTCTTTCTTGGGGTGGCCGGGTCCCTCTAGTCAACCCCATTGTTGCATTCATGTTCATAAGAGTTACATTATTTATCCACAGAACTCGTCTGGTGGAGAGTGAAGCAATGAATGAATCGCTCCGACGCAGTTTGTCCCGTTCAACTACACACTCATTGGTGACTG